>CM071595.1:124796079-125425579 GCA_036435485.1 Saposhnikovia divaricata
AATATAATGATATTCCCAAATTTTCAAAAAAAAAATTAATTTGGTTGGAGATTTTAGTAGATCACTACTATATTGACTATTACTCGTAACTAGTGCTTTGTAACATATTGTTGTTTCTATTTTTTTAAAAATATTTCTCGACAATCCAACCGTACCAATGTCAAGATATATCTAATATAATAATATTCCCAAATTTTCAAAAAATAAAAAATTAATTTGGTTGGAGATTTTATTAGATTTTAATAAATTAATTTTATATATCATTTTAAAAAAAATCAAAGAAAAAATGCAACCTTGAATTATGGTACAAAACATTCACTTTGATTTTCAATCACTTACACAATTGCTTCTAAGTTATTGATAAGATATATTTTTATATATATTTTAGATAATTTTAGTCCCTTATTTAATCGCATTTTGCATTAATTTGGATATTTATTTAATAAATCTTAATGTTTTATTGTAGAAGACAAGAATTTCTAAGTTTGGAAGAATTTGGGCTTAAAGAGCTATTTTGGAGCTAAAAATGGAAGAAATTCGGATTTATTGAGCTACACCCACTTCCTACGATATTTAATTCATATCCAGAGTTGTAGGAGTCGGATTTGGACGATCTTACAGTCCACGCGAAGCTTCGGAAATTGTCTTCAATTTGGAGGGATTAATTAAACAAAAATTCGATTGAAGCAGCTCGAAATCTGAGGAATAAATAAATTTTCGAATTTTAGATAAAGTGAAAAAAGTGAAAAGCAAAAAGAAAAAGTATGAAAAAGTTGAAAACCAAAAAGTTGAAAGAATTTAAAAGCCAGCAACTTTGAATTCTAAAAGAGCCACCAGCAGACAGACACGGAGTAAAACACGGAGCAGTCGAAGAAATTAAGCAGCTTCATATTCCTATAAAATGAAGGAGAAATCAGTTTGCAGGGGAGAGCATAGACTAGACACCAACTTAGATAGAAAAAGTAGAAAACACTCTGCACTTTACACCTTTTTGCACCACATTGTTTTTTCATTCGGCTAGTGCAACTTTGGAGCTAGGGGCTTTGTTTTCTTCTCTTTTATGTACACTTTCTTCGGATTAATTCTCCGTTAATGTAAGGTATTTTCTATTTCATCTTGTTTATTAAATATATATTTTAGATGGATTGTTACATAATTTTAGTTGTTCTTAATTTTTATATTAGTGAGTAGTTTGTTCTAGGGTATAAAGGGAAGTCATGTTTGCATGATAATTCTGGTGTGATTTTCATAGTGGTTTGATTGATTATGGTAAATTCTAATCGATTATGTTTTGATATTTAATTTGTATTATAGGCCAATATTACAGATTAATTATATGCAAATAGAAGTAATAGATCGAGAGATTTTACTCACTAGAGGCACACATACGATTAGCGGAATTGAATTTTAGTGCGAGAGCATAATTGGATTTCCGAGAGCGTTGATGCTTTAGAGAGATTAACTATTGCTCTAATTACCCGATTAATTAAATTACTAAAAGTGATTATATGTGTAAGCATGTTTCGGGAGTGTTGATACTTGAGAGAGATTAACAAACTGTGACTGCATAACCATTTTGATTGCTTTAGCTTAAAAACCAAATATTATGTAAACATGGTGGACCTAATTGCCCTAGATTTTAAAATTCATTGTTTATCCTTTAATTAATTAGTTAAATTTATATAAATAATTAGTTAGTAAATATTTTCATAACTATCGTTTTTGTCCCGAAAACAATTGAATTAAAATTGATAAAACCTGCCTCCCTGCGAACGAACACAAAAATATACCACACCAAATTGGCGCCGCTGCCGGGGAGGCAAAAATTATCGATTCTAAATTAATTGTTTCTTATAATTTAGATTTTATTTTATTTAGCGAAAAAAAAAATACAAAAATATTAGTTTGATTAATTTTCAGTGCTTATTTTCTATCTCATTTTATTGGTTAATTCGAAGCCCAGTTCTTATTCCTATGTTTTTTCCCCTGTTTCCTAATCTTAGAACCCAGCTCTCTTATTCTTTTTCTTCGAGCACACACAAACCCAATTACTTCCTCTTCTCCTTCTTCGAACCACCGTCCATCTCCCCCACACACCACCGTCACTCTCTAATCCGCCTGCAAAACACCAGCCCCGCCCTCTTGTATTCACTTCTCCTTCTTCTCTCCGTTCATAACCCCCACCTGCTCTTCCCTCTTTTCTCCATTATCGCCTGAAAATCCTCGTTTCCTCTCCAGCCATCTCCTCCTTCAACACCCACCTCCTCCCATCCAACGCCGCCACCTCCCTTCTCCGTCCACACACCTCCGTCACACAACGCCCCCAGCCTCCTCCTTCCCCTTTTCTCAATTTCCCACAAAAATCAATTCATGGATTCTTTTAATTCTCTCATGTTTTTATTTTTCTGTGTTTTGTTATGAATTCGTCACCAAGTTTGCAGCGAGTTGTGTAGTCAAATGTGCTGAAAATTCTGTTTTTTCGAGTTGCTTTCTTTCGAGTTGACTGTGTGGTATCGAGTTGGGTGTTTTGGGTTTGATTTTGTTAATTTCTGGTGCTTGAATCACTGAGTTGCTGCAGTTTAGTTTTCTTCGAGTTTGTTGAGTTCGATTGTTTGCGAGTGCGTGTATTTTCGTTGCTGCGTTTCTCTGAGTTTTAAGCTGAGATTTGAAACCAATGTTGCTGTTTGTTGTCTGTGTTTGAGTTCGTTGTAATCCGAGTCTTGTTGCGTTGTTGTGTTCTGGGTTGCGAGTCGCTAGTACTGAGTTGTTGTAGAGTCATTTTATTTCCGAGTTTGTGAATAGTCTGGGTATTTATTTGTTGTTCTGTGAACTCGTCCGAGTTTTTCTAAGTGATGACCGAGTTTTGCAATTTCTGCGTCTGAGTTAGCGATTCAACTCGCTGGGTTCCTTGCTGCAGAGTTTGCCGAGTGATTGCCGTTTCTAGTTTTCGAGGTCTAATTGCCGAGTTGCTGTTGATTCATTATTGAGTTTTAGCAATTTTTAGTGTTTGCGGAGTTACAGTTTAATTTTGTTAGCCTAGTCCTTTGCCAGTGTCTTGTTCCTGAGTTTCGTTTGTCGGGTTTGTAATTGTATGTGTTTTGCAGTTTTTCTGGCTAGTTATAATTACGAACAAGCCATGTCAAAATTTTAAATAAATTCTGTAAATAATTTAATCAATAATAAAATTCGTTTTGGGATTTAATTAGATTTTAAATAATTTTTAATTAGTTGTTAAATTAGTTTTTAACTCTTTTCATTTTTTTAGTTTAAAATAGTTAAAATTTACATGTCCAATTTTTCCAAAACTTTATGTAAATAAAAAAAAAAGATAAAAAATACATATTTTAGATTTTGTTTAATTTGTTAGAATTTTTAGGTTTGTTATGTTTCCTTTGTCTCATTGGAACTTTAATTCCAATTGAGACAGATTTTACTGCGTTTCTTGGCTTTGTAGTGTGTTTACAGGTCTGCAATGGATGAAGTTGATACTTTTGCAAATCTTTCTTTCCGAGTAGAGTCATTGACTCGAGAAATTGCCTCGTGGAAGACTGCAGAGCCCACTACATGTCCGATGAGTACAAATGAGATGTCACAAGTGGCCCCTGAAACTTACACTGGTTGTGAAGTTTGTGGAATTTATGGTCACTTTGGTTTTGAATGCTCTTACAATGTCTATAATTCTCAGAGTGCTCAGTTGGGACAAATGAATTCTTTTGAAGAAGGATATGGGTACAATCAGTATTCAAACACATTTGCTCAAGAATGTGTAGATCAACCAAATTTCTATTATGTGGACAATGGTGCTCAAAATTTTTCGTATCATGATCAACAACAGTTTGAGCAACAATATTATCAGCCATATGAGCAGCTGCCACTGCAAAAATATGAATATCCTCCACTACAAGAAGATCTATAGGTTTCTCAAACCAATGTAGATGTGCAACCTGATCAAACGAGCGATGTGATGAAAATGCTGATACAAGAGATTAAAGAATTAAGAACTCAAAGTTTGGCGATTGAATCTAAAATTGCACACTTGGCTAGTTCTTCTATTTCAGGGAAACCCGACCATTTACCATCATCATTCATTCGATCCGAAGAGGACCTGACTGCTACCAATCTCACAAGCGATCAGGAATATGATAGTTTCTCCATGTATATTGATGATGAAGCCATTGATAAAGAGAAGGAGCATGCCACCGAGAACAATGTGACTGATGATGAGGCTACAAAGGAAAGCAATACAGAGATGGTTGTTGTTTCTCTTCCGTAACCTGTGCCTAAGCTACCATGTATTGATAAATTTGCTCTCGATCTAGCCTCTACTTACAAGGCTTCTTTGCTCAAGAACACTTATTTCAAGGTTGATGTGATAACAAATATTGTCCAAGATGATATTTCTCAAATTCTGGTTGAGGATCCATACAAAGTGGCTCTTACGTGTCAAGCCCTAGAAGCGGGAGAAAATGGAAGTGTCTACTTAATCAATGATGCGACCAGCCCAGATGTTCTAATGGCTCCAGTGAAAGTGAGGAGTGAAGAAAAGCCACCACCAGAACCTCCACCTCATGTCAAGGAAGTTCAATATTTCCGTGGTGTCGAATTTTATCGCTGTTTTATCACAAAGTTTTCCAAAACTGCACAAGCACTCTCTCTATTGCTAATTAATGACATATTTTATTTTACTGATGCTTGTTTGGAGACTTTCTGCAGGATAAAGACAACCACTAACACTCTTGATACTTTTTGTGGTGGCAAATTCATGATCGAGAAATTGGATATTCCGTCTACATCGGATTATTTTTGAGGAGGTCGAGCTAATGACCTTAAAAAAAGAGCGCTTCTTGGGAGGCAACCCAATGGTTTGGGAAAGCTGTTAGGGGAGTTTTTCTAGCTTTTCTTATTTTTATTTATTTATTCTCTAATTTTTAGGATTCTTTGTTTTTGTTTTTTCCTCCTTTATATAATTGTTCATTGAGGACAATGAACCACTTAAGTGTGGGGATGAGTTCTCGATGATTAAAAATTCCAAAAAAAACAGAAAATTAGAAAATTAATTGCCTCGTCTCATAGTGTGTTAACAAGGATAGGTACACATCTTGTGAGCATATTTTGCATGATTATTTGATATGTCATATCTCTAGAAAATCATTTGCTACTTGATGATTCCTTGTCTATACTTGCGAAAATTTCAAAACTTGAGATACATCATTGTCAATTTTAGTGAGTACTGAAGCATGCTTTCACCTTGTGAGATCTTGAGCCTAATTTGTGATTGGTACATCTTATATCAATCGAATTTCTATTGTTGTGTGTTGTTCATCATTTGGCATGTTGCTCTAGAACTTGCTTCAAACCATTTTGAGATTACATGATATCTGTATGCATGAAAATGATAAAGGCACTAGGATTAACCACGTTTGTCCAAACAGTACCCTTGAATCATATATCCTTAGTGAACCCTTTGAGCCTCTTATCCGTTCTTTTCGTGTATCACCAATCTAAATTCTTGAGCCTACTTGTTTATTCTTCTCTTGATTTACTAGTAGAGCATTTTGATTCATTTAGAGGTTGGTGAGTGCATAGTGTGGGGATTTCTTTGTTAAAGTGTGAAAATTTGGTGGGAATCAAAAAAAAAAAGAAAAAAAAGGAAAAAAAAGAAAAAAAAATATTTAAATAAATAAAGAAGTAGAGTTGTGTTCATTGGTTTGTGCAATATGAAAAAAAAAGGAAAAGTACATGGTAATATGTGCTTAGGGTTTAATGCTTGTGAGAGTTTGATCAGCTTTTACACGATCGAAATTTCATGTTGAGTGCTTTAATTAAAAATGAACATTGTGCTCTATTAGTTTATCGAGTTAGCCACTTGTTAGCCTTTTTTTCTTGATTTCCTACCCTTCACCTTAGCCACGTTACAACCTTTAACCAAGACCTTTTGATTTGTGCATGCATGTATACAAAGTAGTGGAGATTTGGTGGACAACCAAGCATATGGTAGCACATGACTTAATTGATTGAACTTGAGCGGATACATTTCACCTATACACTTGTGTGATTTGAGAGTTATGTGAGATTTTCTATCCATAGCATGTTACTCACTGAATGCGGCATTGATATATATTTCATGATCTTTTTGTCTATCTGGACTGTGTGCTTACTTGGATAGTCTTGTACATATGATGTGTAAGTGAACAAACTTTCAGTATTGTACAATTGAGGTTTACCGGTGTGGAGTACTATGATATGTTGCATACTTGAGACTTGGCAGAAAAAAATGGATTTTGTGGGTAAATTCACTATAAACCCTCACGAGACAACACTCGTCCTACTAGGGCTGCCTAGGGGTTTAACGGCTTATTGGATATGCTCAATGCAATCGTGTCATCTACGAAAGTGATATTAGTTAGGATTTAGTTTTTATTTCACTTATTTGCCCGAGGACGTGCAAATGCTTAGTGTGGGGATGTTTGATAAGATATATTTTTATATATATTTTAGATAATTTTATTCCCTTATTTAATCGCATTTAGCATTAATTTGGATATTTATTTAATAAATCTTAATGTTTTATTGTAGAAGACAAGAATTTCTAAGTTTGGAAGAATTTGGGCTTAAAGAGCTATTTTGGAGCTAAAAATGGAAGAAATTCGGATTTATTGAGCTACACCCACTTCCTACGATATTTAATTCATATCCAGAGTTTTAGGAGTCGGATTTGGACGATCTTACAGTCCACGCGAAGCTTCGGAAATTGTCTTCAATTTGGAGGGATTAATTAAGCAAAAATTCGATTGAAGCAGCTCGAAATCTGAGGAATAAATAAATTTTCGAATTTTAGATAAAGTGAAAAAAGTGAAAAGCAAAAAGAAAAAGTATGAAAAAGTTGAAAACCAAAAAGTTGAAAGAATTTAAAAGCCAGCAACTTTGAATTCTAAAAGAGCCACCAACAGACAGACATGGAGTAAAACACGGAGCAGTCGAAGAAATTAAGCAGCTTCATATTCCTATAAAATGAAGGAGAAATCAGTTTGCAGGGGAGAGCATAGACTAGACACCAACTTAGATAAAAAAAGTAGAAAACACTCTGCACTTTACACCTTTTTGCACCACATTGTTTTTTCATTCGGCTAGTGCAACTTTGGAGCTAGGGGCTTTGTTTTCTTCTCTTTTATGTACACTTTCTTCGGATTAATTCTCCGTTAATGTAAGGTATTTTCTATTTCATCTTGTTTATTAAATATATATTTTAGATGGATTGTTACATAATTTTAGTTGTTCTTAATTTTTATATTAGTGAGTAGTTTGTTCTAGGGTATAAAGGGAAGTCATGTTTGCATGATAATTCTGGTGTGATTTTCATAGTGGTTTGATTGATTATGGTAAATTCTAATCGATTATGTTTTGATATTTAATTTGTATTATAGGCCAATATTACAGATTAATTATATGCAAATAGAAGTAATAGATCGAGAGATTTTACTCACTAGAGGCACACATACGATTAGCGGAATTGAATTTTAGTGCGAGAGCATAATTGGATTTCCGAGAGCGTTGATGCTTTAGAGAGATTAACTATTGCTCTAATTACCCGATTAATTAAATTACTAAAAGTGATTATATGTGTAAGCATGTTTCGGGAGTGTTGATACTTGAGAGAGATTAACAAACTGTGACTGCATAACCATTTTGATTGCTTTAGCTTAAAAACCAAATATTATGTAAACATGGTGGACCTAATTGCCCTAGATTTTAAAATTCATTGTTTATCCTTTAATTAATTAGTTAAATTTATATAAATAATTAGTTAGTAAATATTTTCATAACTATCGTTTTTGTCCCGGAAACAATTGAATTAAAATTGATAAACCTGCCTCCCTGCGAACGAACACAAAATATACCACACCAGTTATATTTTATTCATACAGGTACAAAAAGGAGAGAGAAAAGTGGAGAAAAGGTGGGAGAGAATGAATATTTTATGAATAAATAAAAATTAAAAGCTCCTACAAGCTCTTAAGTTTGAGGAGAGAGTAGGCTCTTAACTTTTTTAAGAACTACTAGGAATCTATTGGAGCTCATTTTTTTACTATGCTCTTTATATTTAGAGTTAAGAGCTTTTTTAGGAGCCTCTTGGAGATGCTCTCGCACACTAATAATAGTATAACACTAATATTCAGGTTTTTTTGGATCGATAAATCCGGTTCGGGTAAGGCTTTTAATATGGTTCGGGCTTTAATCCGGATCAGACCGGATTTTTATTCGTATCGGATTAAAATTCGGGTTTTTTATGAATCGGGCTAAAATACAGGCTTTTTCGGGCCGGATCGGGTTGCATTTTTAGAAAAAAATATGTGATCTGTTTATGCCCATGCCCGCAGACCGGATCAGACAATTTCGTCAACTCCAACAATTTTGTCATAACATCCATTGTCATCTAACATATATCATAATGAGAAATTAGAACACTAGGTTTTCGATAAACAATTAAATTTAACATTTTTACCGAGAAGTGTTTACGGAATAGGTGAAATAGTGGTATGTGCTTCGCACGGATCCGAATATGTATTTACAACGATGTCATGCTAGAGTCCCTGCTTTGCACGGACTTTCATGCTAGTTATATGTAACTTAGCATATACAGTACATTAGAGCAAGTCCAACAAATTCCGTAAATGCTCTCCTAAACTCTAAAATAAGGGAATATGAGAAAAAATGGCACTCCAACAACAGTAATAGGGAACCACTAGTCATTACCTATTTTATATTTGTGAATAAAACATTCACTTCCCTCCTTTTTCCCTTGTTTTTTCCCTCCTTTTGTCTCATTTCCCTCCTTTTATTATTCAAAGTTATTATTATAATAATGAGGAATGAGAATAGAGATTGTTGTTGGAGTTGACACTATAATTGATATTCCTAAATTAATAGGAACCATTATTTTATAATATTAATAAGAATGGGTTAGGACACTGTTGGACTTGCTCTTACACACCGTTTGGTCCGTACTGTTGGATTTGTGATAAAATTATTGAATAGGGTTAATTATCATATAGGTCACTTATTATACGTCAATATATCAAGCGGATCATTGGATATTTTCGGTATCTTTTAAATCACTCAATACAAGAACTGTATCAAGCCCTTAACTTTCGAAAAATAAAAGTAATATTTTGTTGATTCTACACATTTTTCTTGAATGCTACCGCAACCAAATGAATAATTGTTAAATTATAGTATTTTAGATAATATATTTAGAATTTAAAAAGTTCATTTACTATTTATTTTTAATTAAAATAAGGAAAATAACGATGAAATTAAAAATAAATAGTAAATGAATTTTTAAAAATATAAATATATCTATACTATTATATAAAAACCGAAACATTAAAAGTTTGGTTGGTCGGTCGGTCGGTACGTTACCTATTAATTTTACTTATTTACCGTTACTCATCCTACAATCTAATCAATTTCTTTTTTTAAGTTAAACATATTATTTTTCCTATTTTTCAATAACTAAACAATTTCTTTTTTCAGGTAAAATATAATATCTTTTATATTTTATCTAACTAAAACTTCTCCTTTATTAATCAATTTTCCTTTTCAGGTTAAACATATTACCTTTTCTAATTTTTCAAAAATAAAATAATTTCCTTTTTCAAGTAAAATTTAATCAAATAACGTAAATATATTATAATTACTATTAACTAATCAATTATCCTTTTCAGCTCCGTTACCTTTTCTCTAACTAAAATCTATCTTTTTTCCAATTATATCATGGACGATTACCTTTTACAGCAAAATACGTTACCTTTTTATTTTTTCTTACTGGAATCTCTCTTTTTTCAATTATATCACGGGCGTTTCTATTTAATAAAAATAAAATAATAATATCATAATACTAATTATTAACCGATTACCTTTTTAGCTAAAACGTATCATCTTTTCTATTTTTTCCAAATTAAATTCCTTTTTACTAGAAATATCACGGGCAACATTAATATCTCATTTTCTAAAAACACTATGACTAAATCCTTTTTAATTTTCTCTAACTAATTCCTCTCTTTTTCCAATCATATCACGAACATTCTGTTTAATAAAATAAAATAATAATTTTATAATTACTAATTATTAACAGATTACCTTTTTCAACTAAAACCTATCATCTTTTCTATAATTTCTAATTAAAATCCTTCATTTTCTATAAATATCATCGGTAACATATATATATTTATTATCAAATCATCTCATAAAAAATTTAATCCTCCAAAATTCATGTTTTAAAAATATAAATTTAATTAATAAAAAAATTCATATAATATTAAAAAAAAATCTGTGCATCGCACGGGTTTTAAGCTAGTAAGCTAAAATACTAGAATTTAACAATTATTCATTGGGTTACAGTAGCATTCAAGAAAAATGTGCAGAATCAACAAAAGATTACTTTTATTTTTCGAAAGTTAACGACTTGATACATTTCTTGTATTGAGTGAATTAAAAGATACTGAAAAAAAAAACTTAGTGATCCGCTTGATATATTGACGTCTAATAAGTGACCTATATGATAATTACCCCTTATTGAATATGTCACTTTAAAGATTCTTTATGGGGTTAAATATCAAAGTGGTCATTGACATATATCCATTCGTTCACCAATCTTTCAGGGGTATCATTTGAATCACTAAATTCATAATAAATATCAATTGGATACCTTTAAAATGTACTCGAAAAGTAAAAATAATTTTTCATTGAGTTCTACACACTTTTCTTGAATGCTTCCATAACCAAACGAAAGGTTAATAATTCTAGTATTTTTGATAATATATTTAGAATTTTAAAAATTCATTTACTTTTTAAATTCTAAATATATTATAAAAAATACTAGAATTCATAACTTTTCATTTGATTACAGTAGCATTTAAGAAAAATGTGTAGAACTCGATGAAAAATTAATTTTACTTCCCGAGTACTTATATAGAGGTATTTGTTTGATATTTATTATGACTTTAATGATTAAAATGATACCCGTGAAAGATGGGTGAAGGAATTGATATACGACTTCGACTACGGTCACCACTTTGCATTGATTAGGCACAAAGATAATCTACAGTGTCCTACCTCCATCCGTCATATTCCTACCTACAACTATCCGTCAAAACTCAATTTTTCTTCTCAAATCTCTCTCTATCTATCTCTGTATCTCATCTCTTCTGCAAATTCTGTTACTTCTTGTTAGTCCTGTAATTCTGTTTTGTGTTCATTCCTCAATTTCTCTCAAACCCCTTCTTTCCACAAACCTTAATTTCAAATCCACCATGTCTTCTTCACGCCCCTCGGATTTCGATGCTTTAATGTCAAAATCTGGAGCCGCTGCGAAGAAAAAGTCCCAATCTGAGGCTTCTCCAACCAAGAAACGCAAAACCCAGGAATGTGAGAGTTTGGATGATGCACACCAGTTGTTTGATAAAAAACCTAAACTAGAAAATACGGTGGAATGCGTTGAGTGTGAGGGTACTGTGGCAAATGGGTGTAAGGAAGGAAAGGTGAATTTGAGTTTGGATGAGAAATTGGTGGTTAAGAAGGCGGGGGCAGTTTGTTTGGATGAGAGTATTGTACAGTTGATGAAGAAGGCGGCCAGTTTTGATCCGAAGAAAGCTGCATTTTGGGGGGAGGGTGAGAAACTGCCATTTTCGTTTGTTGCTAGAGTGTTTGATGCTATTGCTAAGGTGTCTGGTAGGATTGTCATTACGGAGATTGTGTGTAATATGTTGAGGACTGTGATACAGACGTCTCCCGATGGTTTGGTTCCGTTAGTTTATCTTTTGGCAAATAGGATTGCACCTGCTCATGAAGGTTTGGAACTTGGAATTGGGGATGCGATTATTATTAAGGCTCTGGCTGAAGCTTGTGGATGCAAAGAAGCTCAGATTAAGAAGCAGTACAAAGTAATGAGATAATTTTACATACTTCACTTGTTTTTGCTTTTAGCTCTGAATGTACTTGTATTTGTTTACACGTCTAGTACTATATTGTAGGATTTGGGAGACTTGGGATTGGTTGCAAAAGCCAGCCGTTCATCACAGTCTTTGATTCGTAAACCAGAGGCATTAACTGTCACCAAGGTCTTCAACACATTTCAGCTCATTGGCAAGGTGATCTGATTTTGCTTTTGCTCTTTGATTAAATTTTTTTGAATGTGCATCTCTCAAGTTTTTTGACATTTGCAGTGATTTTTATGAGCAGCAGTTTTGGGACGGAATTGAAACAGAATTAACATAATAACTTTGTTAAGCAAACAAATGTTGCTCAAATAATAAATTTATATCCAACATCTTCAGCCACTACTTAGTCTTGTTATATAAGGCCTCTGATTTTAGATTCCAAATTTCCAATGATGCTTGCATTGAGGTATCAATTATTGTATTAACATGCTTATGATAAATTAAGCATAGACTGAGACTGATTATTTATCTCTATAGGTACGTAATCTCTAATTTGCATATGCTTCTTTTAAAACTGTTAGGAATCTGGCAAGCATAGTCAAGAGAAGAAAAAGAACCATATCAAGGCACTTCTTGTTGCTGCTACTGATTGTGAGCCTCTTTATATCATCCGCTTGCTGCAGGTAGATGTGAATTCAATTGGAGATCAGAACGTTACACCGATTACTTCTCCTTATATAATCGGTTTCAGTTTATGTGTACAGACAAAATTACGAATTGGTTTGGCAGAGCAAACACTATTGGCTGCCCTGGGTCATGCGGCTTATTACAGTGAAAAACGTTTCAAAGCTCCTGCAAATATAGACTCTCCTTTAGAAGAGGTAATTATTTTTGTGCATTATGAAATGTATATGACGCAAATAGAAAGTTTTTGCAGGAAGGCTTTTGTTTTTTATAGGGTATTTTTTAATAAACTTCTCTTCAATCTACGTCTAGGCCATGAACATTTAAAGTTAAGGACTTCTGTAGTTAGGATATCAACATTAATTGAAATACCATCGTAAATTTGTGACCTAATTATCATGTCCCAGACATATTTGCTAATTATCCCTAATTATTAAAAGAAAAAGATTTTTTACTTTAATATTGATTTTCATTTTTAGTTTTTTGAAAGAAAGATGATGTTAAGTCTTGTTTACCTGTTCTGTATCATTAAACCTGTTATTTTTGGTGTTCAGGCTGCAAAGATTGTTAAACAAGTTTACTCTGTGATTCCCGTCTATGACAAAATAATCCCTGCCATCCTTACTGGCGGAGTATGGGATCTCCCAAAGACATGCAGTTTTTCTCCTGGTGTTCCTGTTGGGCCTATGCTAGCAAAACCAACTAAAGTAGTGTCTGAGATTTTGGATAAGTTTCAAGATATGGAATTCACATGTGAATACAAGTATGATGGAGAACGTGCTCAGGTGATAACTGTGTTACATGGATTTGGTTGTAGGTTGCATCAGGCCTCTGTAAGTGTGTAGTCAGTGTTGGGTATGGGCACATGTCCACAACTCCAAGTCACTTGGATAGTAAATAGATAAACATTATCTTCACTCTTTTTTTTTTTTTAATAAAAGGTTTGGACAAACGGGACACTATAATAAGCATTTAGATATTTTGAACAGGTTTATCTCAACAAATTACTGTTTACTTCAAATGGAGTGTCTGATATAGACTTCAAATACCATGATACATATCCTGCACTACTTATCATATTTAGCAAGAGACAGTGTTGCTAGAATAGTAATACATTTGTTTAAGTGAATCTGTTCCTTCCAAGTACTTTGACATTTTGCATATACCTGTGTCTTAATTATATCAAATATTGTATACAGATACATTACTTGGAGAATGGTTCAGTTGAGATATACAGCCGCAATGCTGAAAGAAACACTGGAAAGTTTCCAGATGTCGTTTCTGCTATATCAAGGTTCTATTCCTCTCATTGTGATTTTGTTTTTCTATAGTTTCACAAGGCTATTTCATATTGTTAGTTTCACATATATCACGTAGTTCACATTTTTTTGCAACACATATCGACTAGCATTTCTAACAAGCAGATAAGAGAAACATATGACTTGTGTTTCTTCTTGTTTTAACTTGATTAAGTAATTGACATTTACATGCCCACATTTTTTACTTGTCAAGAATAAGATACTATATGTGTAGGTAAATGGTAATATCAAAATGAAGTGTTCTTCTTATTAAGACGTGTGTCTTATCTTTCCTCCTTTTGCCCATCTGTTTCCTCCTTTTGCCCATCCGTAACCTTGCATTTTGGAGTAGGAAATCATAATGGAGTATTTGCAGTGGGCTGAAAGAAGTACATACTTCTGCTGACATCAATAGAACAGAAATGATGTTAATAGTGGATGCTCAGTTACATCAAATTTTAGCTCTGTTTTTTTTTAAAAAATTTAAAAATAGTAGTTCTCTAAAAGAATATCAAGTTCACATGGAAGTTCTTTGTGCCGTTTGGAGTTGGGAAATGGGCACAAGTGACTAGACTCTAGAGTTCCGAACTCTCAGATGCTTTCATATGATATACTTCTCTCCAATTCTTCCCTTTTAAGAGGGCACTGTGAAGAGGGTGCTGCTATGTTAGACTAACTGCCCAGAGGTTACATCTAATGACGTATTTATTGAAGTAGATTGTTTAGGAGGTGAAAGGTGGTTGGTGTGACAGCACCAAGTGGTTAATGGTTTTAGCGTAGAAGTTGTGACCTGGGAAAATAAGGAGTTCCCTCTTAAAGTTGGTTTTCCCTCATGTTCACATTTATTTACTGATCCACTAGGACATGGACAAATTTGGAGGAGGGTGGGGGGTGGATGGTCGTAGTTCGTTGGCCCACTAAAATTTAGTGTTAGGTGTGGATATCTAAGTTTGGGTGCTCGAATGACCACCCTTTTAACTTGTTTTAAGTTTTTAAGTATTAAAGGGTAACTAAGAATCTTAATTTTATCTATCGTCTCTCTCTTTCTCATGGTAACTTCTATAGTTGCGTATGGGATACAGTTGTCTTTTAAACATTTGTTATAGCATGCAGTATTTTCACGGGCCTATCTATGTATACGTGAGCAAGTAATGCAAGCTTCTCTGTTTTACTTTTGTAGAGATGCTATTTTGATTCTTGAGTAGGCACTTGCATTCTTTTGCAAATTTTTGCCTCGACATACGTTGTCATTGTTACAATTGAGCATGCATTTTTGAAGGCCTAGTCATATATGATATGAACAAATAAACAATAGTTGCAGGCTGCAGTACTTTGATCAGTTTTTTACTTTCTTGATATGAATCTGACCTTTGAGTATTCACATTGTGTTATTTTTGGTAAAATTGTCTTCAAACTATATAGCAAGAGAAGAGCCTAGTATGTCTTGTTTATATACTTTTATTTCTATGCTTTACGATAATATATTATATAGTTTACAAGACTAAGTTAATCTTCTGAAGGAATACATCTAATGTACAGTTTTTCATTTTTGCCACTAGGATTCTTTAGTTCTGCGGCCATACGATAAATTCTGATGTAATAATTTAAGCAGTAATTTTCTTTCTGAATTGCAGACTAAAGAAGACATCTGTTTCATCATTTGTTCTGGATTGCGAGGTTGTCGCTTATGACCGTGAGAAAAAGAAAATCTTATCTTTCCAGGTAATGGTATATACAACCGAATTTATGTAGCTCAGCTGAACTAACCTTCATTTAGTAAATTAAAAGCATGGTCTTTTGCCAACCAAAGGTACCAGCACTTGTGATTTGTGAATTGTGATGTTGAGCACAAATGAACCGAATTTATGTAGCTCAGCTGAACTAACCTTCATTTGCTAAATTAAAAGCATGGTCTTTTGCCAACCAATGGTACTAGCACTTGTGATTTGTGAATTGTGATGTTGAGCGCAAATGAGGCACAACACACATATTCTTGTCCAAGTTTTTGGTTCCTCTAAATCTCATTTTGCTCACTGACCATCGTCCTTCTAAATGCTGGACAACATAACAACTTATATTGTTGAAGTGGAAAATTAGGAAAAAAAAAAATCCTGTCAAATATGTGCAAGTAATTATTCATGCAACAAGAAGCAACTTTTCTAAATAACACTCTTACCAAAAATTGGAACATTTTTTAAATTGAACCGTCCCCATGCTGGAGCCAAATTAATCCTTATTAGAATCCTGTCAGGATGTGCTTACACCTAAATAGATTGTCAGCATCTTTGTGTACTTAGGGAGCTAATAGCATTTTCTGTAAGAACATTCTGGTTGGACAATAAACTCTGGTATATATTGTGTGCACTAATGGATTATTCTTTCCTTGTTAATATCTTGACGTAGTCAAATGGTTTATGTTAGTCTGCTGTTGCTGATAATTGTTTTTTGGCAGACATTAAGCACACGTGCCCGTAAAAATGTTGTGATGAGTGACATAAAAGTTGAAGTTTGCATTTTTGCATTCGATATTCTATACCTGAATGGTCAGGCACTTCTACAGGAGCAACTTAATGTTCGTAGGGAGGTAAGTTGGCCAAATTTCAAACTTTATTACCGGTCTCTCACTATATTGTTTTGTTTTCCTGTCTAAGAAGAAAAATACGAAAACTTGCTGGTATTTTTAGTTTCTTGAGGGTCTCGATGAGGCCGAACTACTGTTGTAAGGGAAGATGAGGATACACTTGTAATGGTGGGGTTCGATTCGAAACGGGGTACGGAAACGGATACGCGGAACATCACTTTTAGTGAATCCGGTACGACGGAACGTATGGGTACGATGGAACGCATGGGTATGATGTGTCTTTTTATAAAAAAAAATCTGCCATAATATAGATTTTCCAATTAAAAACTCAATTAATGATATAAATATTTATCATCAAAATTATTGTAACTTATATATTATTATAAGTTTGCTAATATTTTGTGATTTATAAGGTTATTGAGCCTGAAAATGATACATTTAATTGAGCTTGGGACTTGGGGTGTTTAAAACATTAAAAAGATAATTTATACAAAGACATTAGTATTGGATATTACGGGTCGTTATTGCCAACGTTTCAGGTCGCGTCCCACAACGTTTCGGGTCGCGTTTGTTCCCGATTCGGGAACGAAGTATCGGGTTCGCAATACGTGGCTACGTCCCACGTTTCCTGTAACTATGTTTGATATACAGTTCTGTTAAACAATTTATTATAAGGAATGCTAAATACATCAGAGAGCTTAAGAATAATCTGCAAGAGAAGTGCCTTTTTCAATGGATTGTGATTGAGGTTTCTCAATGGCTTTTGTTGTTCGGGGCTTCGGGCAGTATCTGAAACTTGACGCTCTTTGATTTACTGTCAACAACTTTACGATACATTCCTTTTTCTCTACTGTTATGTTATCTACATGTTAATGTGTGTGTGTTCAATTAACCATTTAGGTTCATGATTTTGCAGCACCTCTATAAGTCATTTGAGGAAGAACCTGGCTATTTTCAGTTTGCTACAGCAATGACATCCACTGATCTTGAGGAAATACAAAAGTTTCTTGAGGATTCTATTGATGCCAGGTATCTTTTGAGAAACTTGCTAACACACACACACGCACGCGCACACACACTAAATGTTGTTTTTGGGTCCAAAACCATGTATGGGGATTTTTAGTTTTTGTGCGTTTTCCTTTTCTCCTTTTAACCAAGTCAACACACGCATACATTTCTCAATTTTACTTAACATTATCTATTTATCTAGGGTGTGGTCGTATGTCAAATTCATGCAGCATATAGGCCATAGAATGGTGAAGTCACTTAAATGTCTCCCATTCAGTGGACAGTAAGAATTGAGTTCCCCGTGATCGATCTATGTTAAAAGACCATCAACACTAGAATACTGAAACTATAAAAAAAACCCTCTTTTCAGTGATATAATTTTGCAACTGGCTATTGTTTTATCCCATTTTGTTCTAGTATTTGATGTCTGCGTGAATCTGCCCTTGAATAATACAGGCAGTTTGTTGATTTTATTCCTGCTAGATATTTTGACATTTTTCCTGCTTTTTGCCTTTACGTTTCATTGCAGCTGTGAGGGATTGATCATCAAAACATTAAGTAGAGATGCCACATATGAACCTTCAAAGAGGTCAAATAACTGGCTAAAATTGAAGAAAGATTACATGGAAAGGTTGATGACGATACATTACCTTCTTTTTTAACACTTTTTGTAGAACTTAATGCTATTAATTGTTTTGGTAATGATTGTGCATGTAGTATCGGCGATTCACTTGATCTAGTACCTATTGCTGCTTTCCATGGGCGAGGAAAAAGAACTGGTAATCCTACAAAAGGGTTTATTTGAATTGTTTAGATACTCTAATAGTAAAATTGAATGCATCTAAAAATCGCATCGCTTGCCAATAAATTTGCAAATGTACGATTCCGTAAATCAAATTTCCATGTTCAGTGTAGGGTTCATGCCACTTGTGTATTATTGTTGTCACTTTTTAGGTGTATGGAGGGTTTTTTTAATGGATAAAGATAATGTTACTAGATTTCTCTTAAAGTGACCACAATCTTTAAATCTTTGTTTTCTTGTAGGTGTATATGGCGCTTTTCTCCTCGCTTGTTATGATAGCAACAACGAAGCATTCCAAACCATTTGTGAAATCGGTGAGGAATATTATTATCTTTTAACATTTCCGTTGTGATTTGCAAGTGTCTACTCATCTCTAAGGAAATTGTAAACTTGCATATATAAAAAGTGTTTAATCTGAAGGGATAGCCCAGTATTCAGGATAATTCACTTTTGCACATTAAGCTTAATTGACAATTATGCGTCATTTATGGTGTGCGCAATCATCCAAATAATGAGTTTGCAGTGTTGCTCTGAGAAAAGGAGTCTATTGTCTAATTAATTGCTTTTCTTAATAGACTTGTACATGTTGTGATCATTATTAGGCACTGGATTTACTGACGAAGAGCAGGAGCAGAGATATACCAGCCTACGTTCTAAAGTGATCCCGAAGGCAAAGGTTGGGCTTAGATCTATTTCATTGGCCGTCCCCCCTCCTTTAAAGATTCGTAAAGGCTAACATTTTTTTTACAGTCCTACTACCGTTACCGTTGCACGGCTACGAGATCTCCAGATGTATGGTTTGAACCAACTGAGGTGATTATTCTAGCATTTTTCTAATTTGGTGTTTTCTTTGGTTTGTCCTCACTCCATTTGTATATATGCGTGTGTGGGTGTATTATTGACATATTCATTTGAATACTTGTCAAGGAGTAAAGTAATCACCGACTGCGGAAATCCCTAAACTAATGCAACCACCTTGAACACTTCCTCACGCACCACGTAGGTAGCGAGGGCAGTTTCACAAAGGCAGCACGATGCCACGATTAAAAACATAGACTGGTCCTGGGAATGGTACAAAAATGAGTTAAATTCTGAGATACCATCAACCATTCCGGAGGTGTTTCTGAGATACCATCAACCATTCCGGAGGTGTAGTTATAAGGGCTTAGGGATTAGAGAAGGCATATCAGCATCGGCAGAGGAGAACCGAATGCCACTTTTGAGTCTAAACTCTTTTTTTGCTTTGAACCGAATGCCACTTTTGAGACTGAACTCTTTTTTTTTTTTGCTTTGCTTGGTTATACAAGAGTATGCATTATTGCTTTGAGGTGTCTTATCAAGAACCCTGCTACAATTATAGGGTTATGATAGGCATTAGACAACACGAATGAAGATGGAAGAACTTTTTCTTTGGCTGTCTAACTGTCTTCAATGCTATCTACCTTTGAGAAAACTCATTTTGTAGTTTAAACAGGTAGTGGCTATTTTTTTAACATATCTGGTGGTCCAAACTACATCCTGACTCCGTCTGTGTGCACACAACCATGCCCATACACTAGGAAAAACGCAATTTTAGCAATTACAATGTCATCTAAGTATCTAACATATGTCAACTTTAATAGTTTGCATTTCCTAGTTGGCTTTGAAAGTGTTGGGCAAAGTTTTCTAGGAAGCAAATGTCGAAATCACTATCATGTATTTTGGTGTTGCAGTCATTTTTATGTTTAAAAAAACTATGCACAAGCTCTTTCTTTTTGTGCTACTCGGCCTGGATCAATGCTGATTCATAAAATCTCTTGACTCCCTCCATTGGGGCTGATGTTGAAGCATTACCATGACATGTTCTTGCTCTGCAGAGTTCCAGATTCCCGCACATCAAGCTATTCTAGCTCTGCATGGCTGATTTATTACCATCTACCATACCAATTTTCGTACTGAATCTCTTTAGTCCTTCATGTACTTGCCACTTAATCTACACATATTCCGGATTGCAATCTTCCTCGCTTTTGAATATCTCAGCTTAAAATATTGTAATTGAATACTTCTGCCTCAACTACTTACATATTTCTGAATGTTCTCTTTCCAGGTTTGGGAGGTCAAAGCCTCAAATTTGACCATCAGTCCCGTCTATTGTGCTGCCATCGGTATTGTGGATTCTGACAAGGTTAATTTTTTCAACATTTTTATTTGGAAGTTGTTTTTCTTTTCCGAACTTTGCAGATTTTGTATGATTGAAATGAATTTTGAACCAAGTTATAGGTAAACATTCTTAATTTTGACTCCTTACTCCATTCTCTTCTTAATATGAGAAGGAAATAAGGAATGCTCAATTCTCCATCCTACTCATTTGTTTCACAATTCTTGTCATAGAAAATTTGCACTCATTTTTTCCACTCCTTCATATCTCCATTTTTTCTTCATTGATTTTGTTAACAATTTTTCATTCCATTCTATCCCCCAACCCATCAGAGCATCAGGGTTTGCGTATAGTGATTTTTATAAGGTTACAAACCCCTCTTTATCCTTTTGTGTATGGGCGACTGATTGACATGTAAACCATTATTTATATTTACATTTTACCATGCACGCTTATACTGTTTTTCCTTTCTCTCTTATATTCTTGAAAATAAAGGGTATCTCTCTCCGATTTCCGCGGCTGGTTCGTGTCCGAGAAGATAAGACTCCAGAGCAAGCTTCATCATCAGAATCGGTTAGATATTATAGTTCACACTCTACTTTTTGGACTACAATGTTGTTGGTTCCTTCTAATTCCCTTGCTTATAGGTAGCTGATATGTATAATGCTCAGAAGCACACCCAAAAGCACAATGAAGATGATGATGAAGACGAGTGAATAAGCAAAAGTTTCCATGGTATGATAACCAAAGGAACTGTTGTATTGATACCATCTTGTCAGTTGGTCTTCTGGCCTTTTGAGTTATGCCTCTACTATTAGCACGAATAAAAAGTCATACAACATCTACAAAAATAATCAAGATCGGACAAACACATATTAACAAAGATCATTTCAAGGTTTTTCTTCATCCAATTGTTGATCAAATCTTAAATTTTGCTACATCCCTCGCTTATATCACTAAAATATATAGCCTTTTTAGTGTGATAATCCAATAATTTATTATAATCGTAAGGAAAATGTAAATCTGATTTGTCAGAACGTATTTGAAAGGCATATGACTCAGCCTATTTGTAGTTCGAGGATCCTAATCCAATTAAACTAGATTGTAATAAGTAAATAATATCAACTGTCACAGGAATCTCAAAAGATGATAACCGTCAGAAGAAAAATCAACAAGTCAATCTATAGTTTTGATGTTTTACACTGGAAGAAGATTCAGATATCTGATCAAGCCTCAAGGTAGCATTGAAACACATGGATTCATTTAAGGGACAGAGATTTTCTATAAGTGATAAGAAATAATTTCAGTACCGAATGATTTATGAGAGTGAAGAGTATAAAAAGACCACAGTGTTAAAGTCACGATGAAGAACAGAGATTGGAGTTAGTCGTTCATGAACCAGACAGTACATCGAGCGTCAACATCGTTCCAGTGTATGTTCCTTATCATAATTACGTGGTTCGCAGTGAAGTATTGACTATTAAAGAATTTATATTAATTCTACTTTAATTGATTAAATCAAGTAATTAAGTTAATAAATAAATTAATTCTATCAGAATTAATATATTTGTTAAAGTGATTATTAGATTAATTAAATAAGAATTAATTTGAAAAAGAAATAATTAGTTAAATGATTTTTATAAATCATTTAATTAATTATAAACTGAAAAATATGATAATATAACTATCAATTGATAGTTATACCGATAGTCATATACAGTTCAAAAGGAGATAGTCATATACAGTTTAACTGGATAGTCATATACAGTTCAAAAGGAGATAGTCATATATAGTTCAACTGGATAGTCATATTTCATTCAAGGGATAGTAATACCGAATGTTATATTGGACTGGATAGTAATACCGAATGTTATATTGGGCTGGATAATTATACCGAAAGTTATATTTAAACTGGACAGTCATATTACATTCAATTGATAGTCATACCGAATGTCATATTAGTGTTAACTGATTGTTATATCAGTTAAAACAAAGCAATATGACTATGGCTGTGTTATATAAAGCAGCAGAATGCAGAAGGAAAACGACACAGTCGAGCAATACAGAAAAATTACACACAGCAACTCATATCTCTCTCTCTCAAGCTCAAGAACACTTACAAATTAAATTCTGTAAATTCAAGTTCATCTCAGTTGTAATATTCTATCCATTGGAACTTGTTTACTTGTGATTCTTGTACTACTAGCGAATTAAGTTTCCTAGTTCAGAAATTGATATCTTGATTTTTATTAACTAAATTAGCAAAGTTCATGTTGAATTTTCTAATTAGTTATTAATTACTTGATAATCATTTGGACTGATTTTGTAACACCCATCAAGTTAATATATTTTTATATTCAACTTGAAATTTGTGTTATATTATTCCGCACAAAATATTCGTTTAAATGAAAATTGTTTAACGAATAAATTTCGAGAAAATGGTATAGATTGTATTCAACCCCCCCTTCTATAATCTTATCGGACCTAACAATTGGTATCAGAGCCGCTTGATTGATATACAAATCAAGATCCTATTTTTACTCAATCAAAAATCAAGCTCGAATTTTTAACTCTCTTAAAAATTCATCATGTCAGCCAAAGGCAATGTTAAAATTCCTATCTTTAATAAAGATAACTATGACATGTGGAAAAACAAAATGGAGTTATTTCTTGATGTAGCAATTCCAAGATTCTTGTGGGTTTTGAAAAATGGACCAATAATTCCTATCCAACATGATGCTGAAACGGTTACAAATGGAGTTGTAACAATACCTGCAAAATCCTATCCAAAGGACCCTAAGAACTTTACCGCTGAAGAAAAAGAGGAAGCTGGACTGGATAAAAATTTGAGACTCTTTCTATTAGATTCCCTAGATGCTGTAATGTATAACCATGTAAGGAATTGTAAAACTGCTAAGCACATCTGGGAAACTATTGAGATCATTAATGAAGGGACTGATGAAGTCAAGGAAAATAGACTTCAAATTTTGACCTCTGAATATGAACACTTTAGAGCTGGTCCTAATGAAGGCATTCAGGAAGTGTTCGAAAGGTATAACAAAATAATCAACAACTTGCAAGTTCATGGCAAGCAATATACCCAGAAGGAGATCAACATGAAGTTTTTACTGACTATGCCTACTCATTTAGAGCATAGAATCACCGCCATCAGAGAATCTAGAGATTTAACTAAGATTGCTCTTGAAAGACTGTTTGGTGTTCTGAAAACATATGAATTAGAACAAGTACAGCAGAAGGAATTCTCTGGCAAAGGCAGAATGGCAAATTCTTCTACAGCTCTAGTAGTTGAGGTTCTTAAGGAAGTGGAAGCTAAAGTTGTTCAACCTAACAGCTTCAACAAGGAACAAACTGAAGTGGAACATGGCCAAACACCAGCTACTCAGGATGGTGGAGAATTTTATTCACTTGAAGAGCTGGATCAATTGGAAGATGAATCTATGGCGATGATGGTGAGACAATTTAGTAACTTCAGATTCAGAAGAAATCCAAAGTTCAGGTTTAAGTCAAATAACAGATTTCAGAGAGGAGGTTCTTCATCCTCTAGTAACAGGGGAGGTTACAAAACTGGAACTGTTGACAGAAGCAAGATCCGTTGTTTCAATTGTAATGAGTTGGGACACTTTGCTACTGAGTGTCAGAAATCCAAGCAAGCACAGAAGAAAGATTATGCTACTGAAAAGAAGAAGAGTGGAAGAGCTTATGTAGCTGCTGGTAAAAGCTGGGATGACACAGATAGCGAAGATGAAGAATATAGAAACTTTGCGCTGGTGGCAAATGCTGATACATCAACTTATTACACCACACCGGTAACTCTAACTGATGCTGAGTTAATTCATAGTTTACGTAATTGCTTGACTAATGCACAAAAAGGATACGATAGAATAAGTCTTGTTAACACTAAACTTGAAAATGAACTGTTAGAATTAAAAAAAGTGCATATTAATCAAGATCAGCACATAGAAGAAATAGCTCGACTTAACTACAGAGATAAGTCGTTAGGAGAATACATGATAAAACAAGTTGATAGGATTGCTGATCAAGACATCAGGATTAAAGAACTTGAAACACAGATTAGAGCTTGTTATAATTCTGTTAAAGTTTCTAAAGAGTTTTTCAACAAACAAGCGGTAGAACGAACTGTAGGAATAGGGTTTGAATACAAAGAAGCTGTTGGTTCTTTGGGCAATCATTCTGCTAATCCTATTCCTGCTAAGGAAAGAGGTATACCACACATACTCAAGAATGTTGAAAAACCAATGTTTAAAAAGTCTGTTGCCGAACCACCAAATATGCTTTCTATTGTCATTCAGGAAGAAATGAAAAATGAGGACAGTGCTAATTGCATATTCCTTGATAATGACAAATCTGCTAAAGAACAAGTTAAGGTTGTTGAATTAACTAGTTCTTCTCAAACAGGGTTAAGTGACAATAAGTTGAAAAAGAACAATAACAAGTCTGACATGCATGCCATGCCTATTATTGATTCTTCTCATAAAGCATGTGGTGTTGTCAATTATATGTCTTGTGCTTTTAATATCATGTCTGCTTACTTCTCTGGTAATCATGCATGTGCTGATAAGACTGCCCCTCGACAACATATGAACAGAAACAAAAATGTCAGATCAATGACTGCTAGTCCTTCTTATGTTTAGAGAGATACATTTGTACCTAAGCCTAAACAAAGTTCTACTAAGGCTATTTACAAGGTCAAATGTCCAGTCAATGAAACAAGTGTTATTGCTGCTAAAGAAACGTGGATACTGTTAGGTCCGTTAAGATTGTAGAAGGGGGGGTTGAATACAATCTATACCATTTTCTCAAAATTTATTCGTTAAATAATTTTCACTTAAACGAATATTTTGTGCGGAATAATATAACACAAATTTCAAGTTGAATATAACAATATATTAACTTGATGGGTGTTACAAAATCAGTCCAAATGATTATCAAGTAATTAATAACTAATTAGAAAATTCAACATGAACTTTGCTAATTTAGTTAATAAAATCAAGATATCAATTTGTGAACTAGGAAACTTAATTCGATAGTAGTACAAGAATCACAAGTAAACAAGTTCCAATGGATAGGATATTACAACTGAGATGAACTTGAATTTACAGAATTAAATTTGGAGGTGTTCTTGAGCTTGAGAGAGAGAGAGAGAATGGCTGCTGTGTGTATTTTCTGTTATGAGCTCGACTGATTATTTTCCTTCTGCATTCTGCTGCCTTATATACACAGCCATAGTCATATTACTTGATTTAAACTGATATGACAATCATTTTACATTAATATGACAATCGGTATGACTATCAAATCAATGTAATATGACTGTCCAGTTTAAATATGACTTTCGGTATAACAATCCAGCTCAATATGACATTCGGTATAACTTACCATGTCAATATAACATTCGGTATAACTTACCATTTGAATGAAATATGACTATCTCCTTTAAACTGTATATGACTATCTCCTTTATAAACTGAATATGACTATCTCATTTATAAACTGAATATGACTATCGGTATAACTATCAGTTTGATAGTTATATCATCATATTTTTCAGTTTATAATTAATTAAATGACTTATTAAAAATCATTTAACTAATTAATCCTTTTTCATATTAATTCTTATTTAATTAATCTAATAATCATTTTAACAAATATATTAATTCTGATGGAATTAATTTATTTATTAACTTAATTACTTGACTTAATCAATTAAAATAGAATTAATATAAATTCTTTAGTAGTCAATACTCCGCTGAAAACCACGTAATTATGATAAGGAACATACACTGGAATGATGTTGACGTTCGATGTACTGTCTGGTTCATGAACGACTAACTCCAATCTCTGTTCTTCATTGTGACTTTTAACACTGTGGTCTTTTTATACTCTTCACTCTCATCAATCATTCGGTACTGAAATTGTTTCTTGTCACTAATAGAAATCTCTGTCTTCTTAAATGAATCCACTTGTTTCAATGCTACCTTGAGGCCTGATCAGATATCTGAATCTTCTTCCAGTGTAAAACATCAAAACTATAGATTGACTTGTTGATTTTTCTTCTGACGGTTATCATCTTTTGAGATTCCTGTGACAGTTGATATTATTTACTTATTACAATCTAGTTTAATTGGATTAGGATCCTCGAACTACAAATAGGCTGAGTCATATGCCTTTCAATCTCCCCCTATTTGTTTGTTATACAATAACAAGCAAATGCCTAGAGGATTCTTCAACTAATCCCAATTAAACAAGTAAAAGAAAACACTTTAAATGCTAAGTAAATAATGTAAAAGTTCTGGTTTATATTAACATTATCCAGATTCAAACAGAAAAGATAAATACAAGATAGATGATCCTCTAGACTGATCATATAAGACAATTATCCTATCTTGTTCTATCAAAGCTCTAATGATATAACTTGTAGAGCTAATCTTCATTTACCACCTTCTTCCTCGTTGATTTCTCCTTCTTCTTGTTCATCCATATCAGGTAGATTCTTGATCAACTCGGAGTCAACAAGTAATTCCCTTCTGGATGACACATCTGTAGGATAAACCAGTGGTATTCCAAGTTTCTTTCTCAACTCACCTTGATATTGCTTGTACTTCTTCATGTTGGTCTGAGCATAGGATCGAATATGATTTGCAGCTTCAATCTTTTCTTGTGATGCAAAACCATGATTTCGAAGAGCATATTCAACATATACCAAATGTCTGGCAAGGTGTGCATACAATTCGTCTGTCTGAAGATTAACAGTATGAATAACTTCTCCCTTAAGAATTTTAACTTGTGGAGGGTCATTTATGACTTCAGGACCAGCTCTTTCAGCAAACTCTTGAAATTTTTCATGAAGCAGTATGCCTAGTTCAGAAGATGTTCTTACTTTTGGTCTCAACACCCAAAGTTCTGACAGAGATCTATCATAGAAGAACTGAAGCGATACTTTGTGAGATCCGAGCTTATGACATTCAACAAAGATAAGTAGCTCACCATTCTTAGGATCAGATGCAGTGGTTATTCTCACAATTTCTGTCTTTAAAGCTTTCAAATACATATCATGTATAGGGTTCTTCTTTTTAAAGCTTTCAAAAATAGCAATCATCCGACGATCATCATAGTCAGAAGTTTGTGGTGAGTAAATTACCTTTTGAGCACGTTCCCACTTATCACCATTTTTGTACTTGATGTACATCTTCCTAGCTTCCAGCTTTTGAGCATGTTACTTTTGAAGTGCTTCCTGTTCTGCCTTTTGAAGTCTTTCGTTATGAGCTAACTGTTCGAGTGTCTTCTTGAGTCTTTCTTCTCTCATAGCCAGATTAGCTTCATTCTGTTCGAGTTCTTTATTTGCTTCAAAATTCATTTGTTGTGTTTCAACAGAATCAGGAATTATTTGCTCTTCATCATCCCAAAAACTTAGATCTTGTTCATCAAATTCTTCACCAACATCAGGAAACTGTAAGTCAACAAACAGATCAATATCAGGTTCACCTGTATAGTAAAAACCTTCTACATCATCATCTTCTTGTTCTGCTGCTTGTTCTGCTGCTTGATGAGTTGTCTTCTTCTTCCCTTCACTCCTATCTTCAATTTTCTCTTTACTTGTACTTCCTCCCCCTCTAGATTTCTCCCCCTTAGTTGAGGAATCCTCTACAGTCTTGTGACTTGTACCAGCTCCAGGGTTACTTCCATCACTACCTTCAAAGAATTTCTTCTCTTCTGCTGTAAGTGAGTGAGTTCTGCTAATGATATTATATAAGTGTCTCAACCCCTTTGCTTGATGATCACTTTGCTTTTCAATCTGACTGAGACGATGTTCAGTGGTTAAGTGATTCTCATTTATGTTATTCTGAAGATCTTCAATCTGATTAGACATAGATGATATAATAAGATCTTGAGCCACTGTGACATCTCCAGAGTCTTCAACTGCTTGTTGTTGAGAGAGTTTAAGTGCATTGATTTTGTTGTTGAAGATAGTTCTCATGTTATCCATATCAAACCTCAAGTTTTTGTTGTCTTCTTCAGCTTGAGCAAGACTTTCTTTCATTTGATTGAGTTATGCGATGAGAGATAAAGTGTATGTGTCATTGTGTGCTCTCACCTCAATCACTCTCTGAGTATCACTCACCTCACGT
This sequence comes from Saposhnikovia divaricata, assembly GCA_036435485.1. Classification (NCBI taxonomy): domain Eukaryota; kingdom Viridiplantae; phylum Streptophyta; class Magnoliopsida; order Apiales; family Apiaceae; genus Saposhnikovia; species Saposhnikovia divaricata. The sequence goes on from CM071595.1 coordinate 124,824,697, forward strand.
GCTAGTGTTTCACTCAGATTTGAAGTAATTCTAACATCATTCCTCTCATAATCCTGAGCTGCATCCATTGTACCTGCACTAGAGATCACCCTAGCCTCCTCTTGGAAGGTCAGTGGTGGTGCAATGGGAGTTCGCAAATCCCGATCAACCTGTGAAGGTTCTTCTGCCGTAACAATGGCAGGCACTGTAACTTGGTCCTCTTGCATAACAATGTTTTCAGCTTCATGTGAGAAAATATCTTCCCCCATTGTGAGTAACAGGGGTGAGCTTGAAGGAATGAATGGGTTTGAGATTGCCTTTGACATGGTTTTACTTTTCTTTTGTGATGGCAAATCTGTTTCACTCAAGATATCACTACTAGGGATAGCTCTTTTGAATGACAATTTCTTTCTACGATAGTGTTTGGAGAATTTAGGATCAGTGTTTGGTGCATTGACCTGGGATAAAGGTTGTGGATCTACAACCCCTTGGTCACTTCTCACAATCATTTGACTATCAGAAAGATATTGAGATTGTAAAGGAGTTGAGTCAAATACCTGATCATTGACATGTACACCATCTTCATTCTGAGTGGGTTGATCCACTGGAAGTTGATGTTCAAGAGTATTCAAGGGTTCAGAATCAGGTTGAGGTGCTAGAACTTGTTCTGCTTCAGGCTGTGGAGCTTGTTGAATTAAAGGAATCTCAGCATCTGGCTGTGGCATGACATTTGGCAAATTTATGTATGTAGACATATATGGTGTTATGACTACAGGAACATGCAACAAGACCTTAGAAGTATCCAGCCTGGTGTAGAACTTCTTGTTTGGTTTACCAGACCATTGAATTCGATCATTTGGAAACGGAGCAGGTTGATCCTTAGGCATAAGATGATTAAAAATTAATGTCAAAAATCGAGGATAATGACACTTAACCATTTTACCTTTCCCAAAGTTCTTTCTAGCTTTCTTCACACGATTTAACAAAATAGGCCATATCAAGCTGCCAAAGTTGATCCTTCTATTGTGAGCAATTGAGAAACCAATTGACTATAACATACCTGTGATGACAGTATTGTTACTCTTGGTAGAATTAGCAAACACCTTTGCTATGATCTCGAAGAAAATGTTCCATTCTTGAATAAGATTGCTTTTGAGTGGACGTTTAAGATCCAGTTGACCTTGATAGTTCAGATTTGTAAAGAATTGAGCCAACTCATCATTTGATGGCGCTTCAGCAAATTGTTCAGTAGGAAGTTTCAGAGCAGCATTGAAGACAGATTCATCCACTGTATATGTCTTATCATTAAAGTTGAAGGAAAACGATCTTTCATCTGAGACAGCTGTAGTACACATTAGTTTAAGTGGACCAAATTTCATGGGAACATTTGCAGTTATAGGATGGCTACAAATATTTTGTTCGTTCAGGAATTTTATCCGGGACTTGAACCGATCCACTGGGCAATCCTCGGGATTAAAATATCCAATATAATTGTGATTCACAAGCTCAAAATTATTATAAGCACCAGCCATTCCAAATCAAGGATTAAAATTAAGAAATCTGCAAAATTCAACAATTTAACCCAATTAAATTACCAAATTCGAATTAATAAAAAATAAAAATTCGAAAAATCAAAATCTTTATCAAAAATTCTGAAAAATTTAGACAAAGATCTTGATTGCAGTACAAACACACATATATTTTTAGATTTTACAAAATCATCACCATTTGTTCAGAATTTTAGATCAAAAATTCGAACTTTTCAAACTAAAATTCCAAAACCTCGACCAAATCTTACATTTTAACCGTGGTTTTGAAGATTATTGACTGGGTAATCGATTAAAGTCCTTAGAATCGTGTTTTGAGATGAAAATTGGGCAGCAAATCGATCGAAAATTGTGTGTATATTGTGTATGTATCGTTCGAACGTTTTGGGTGACTTAACACGCCAATATAACAAAAACTGAGATATAACTGTTGAATATAACTTAGCTCTTAAATATCAAATGACTGTGATATGACTAGCGGGTGATAGTCATACCGATAGTTATATTACGTGTAAACGTAATATGACTATCCTTGGCAGTAAGTTATATTACACTTAAATCTCTAATATAACTATCGAAAAACACATAATATGACAATAAAATCAACAGTTATACCGATAGTTATATTACTAGAAAAACACACAATATAACAATAAACTAATTAACAGTTATAATTAAACAAAAACAAAATTATATCTATTTTATTACTAAGTTATATTACACTACTTATCACTAATATAACTAACACAAATTCGAATATAACAATCAAGTAGATTGTTATACAGATATTTATATTCTAACAAAACAATTAATATAACTAACCAAAAACAGAATATTAACAGAATTTTAACAAGAAAATCACATTAATAATTTACATAAACAAAAAATAGCAAATTAATTTATACTAAAATTATAAAACCTAATAAAAATTATAAAAACGATCATATGTAGTCCCTTTTATGAAATCAAACATTAATAACAAAAGGACAAACATTACAAATCAAATAAAATAAAATCAATTAACATACTAAATATTTACATAATTATTTCTGATGAGTTAATAAATCTATAAATTTTCTAATAAAACAATTTCCATATAGAAAATTATTCAAAAAGAAACTATGATTTATTTAAACAACAAAAATAATTAAACTAAATTTGAAACAATAACATTTTCAAGAAAAATAGATTTCCCATAAATTACAGCTTGTAAAATTCGAGAAAAATATTTTTAAAGAGAATGAGTTAATCTAAAAATACAATAAGTAATTAAAAATATGTACAGAAGATAATAACAATGATTTAAGATGAAACAAGCAAGAGTATAAGTTGATAAAATAATTATACAAGTGATTTAATAACAAATATTAACACATCAATCACTTGTAAATTATTAAAGATCAAACCTCAGATATTAACCAGTTTAATTACTAGGACTATTTAACATACCCAATTCACCAACAATTCTAGTAAATGTGGATTCGTCAAGAGACTTAGTAAAAATATCTGCTGTTTGTTCTTCCGTGGGTACAAAAAATAACTCCACGGTACCATTCATGACATGCTCTCGAATAAAATGATACCTGATGTCAATATGCTTTGTTCTTGTGTGCTGCACAGGATTGTTAGAGATTGCTATGGCACTTGTATTATCACATAAAATTGGAATTTTATCAAGCACAAAGCCATAGTCTCTCAGCTGATTCCTGATCCACAAAATCTGTGCGCAACAGCTTCCAGCAGCTATATATTCAGCTTCAGCCGTTGAGTTGGAAACTGTCTGTTGTTTCTTGCTGTACCAGGAAACTAGTCTACCACCTAGGAATTGACAACTCCCAGATGTGCTTTTTCTATCCACAACACTTCCTGCATAGTCAGAATCTGCAAATCCAACAAGATTAAAACCAGAATCTTTAGGGTACCAGATGCCTAGATTAGGCGTACCCTTAAGATATCTCAGAATTCGTTTAACAGCAATGAGATGAACATCTCTAGGATCCGATTGGAACCTTGCACACAAACACGTAGCATGCATAATATCAGGTCTACTCGCAGTAAGATAAAGTAATGAGCCTATCATACCTCTGTAGCTTGTGATATCTACCTTGGCAGAATTTTCACATGCTCCAAATTTGACAGCTGTGGATGATGGTGTCTTTGCTGAAGAAGAGTCCTCCATTTGATACTTCTTGAGAAGCTCTTTGACATACTTGGATTGATAGATAAATATTCCATCTGTCCTTTGACTTATTTGCAATCCAAGAAAGAACTTCAGCTCACCCATCATGCTCATTTCAAATCTACCCTGCATTAACTTCACAAATTTCTTGCACAAAAGATCATTAGTAGACCCGAATATTATATCGTCCACATAGACTTGGACTATAATTGTATCATTCTTATGTTTCTTTGTGAAGAGAGTTTTGTCTATGACACCTCTAACAAAATCATTTTCAAGTAAAAATTCAGAGAGAGTGTCATACCATTTCCTTGGTGCTTGCTTAAGACCATAGACAGCCTAGAAAAGGAAGTAGACATAGTCAATTAAATCTGGATCTTCAAAGCCAGGGGGCTGTTCTACATAAACCTCTTCATCTAGCATGCCATTCAAGAAAGCACTCTTGACATCCATTTGATAAACTTTAAAGTTTGAAAATGCTGCGAATGCCAAGAATATTCTTATAGCCTCAAGTCTAGCCACTGGAGCATAGGTCTCATCATAGTCAATGCCTTCAGATTGGGAGTAACCCTTTGCTACCAGTCTTGCTTTATTTCTCGTCACTGTGCCATCTTCATCAAGTTTGTTTCTGAATACCCACCTTGTGCCAACTACTGGTCTGTCTGTAGGTCTGGGTACCAGCTTCCAAACTTCTTGTTGTTTAAATTGATTGAGTTCATCTTGCATAGCAATCACCCAATCAGGATCAGAAAGAGCTTCTTCAGTTTTCTTAGGTTCCATTTCAGATAGAAACCATGAATAATTGCATTGATTCTGAAAAGCTCTTCTAGTCTTTACACCAACAACTGGATCACCAATAATTAGCTCAAAAGGATGAGCTCTATTCCAAACAGTCTGTCTGGGAAGATTAGATCTTGATGATTCACCTTGACCTTCATTGGGATGTTGTGTGTGACCAGTTCACCCTTCATTTTCTCCCCCTGAGTTGTTGCCAGGTTGACTAGATGATGATTGATTATTAGAGTCAGGGGAATTTTGACTACTATCATTGATTTCATCACCATTACCCTGATCATCATTGTTGTCATTAGCATCAGCAAAAATCTCAGGTGCATTGTCATCATCTGAATCTGTATCTGTCATGTCATCGAAAGATAGCTTCTCAGATGGATTCTCAGTTTGGATACTAGGGAGTTTAGTGTCATCGAATGTTACATTGACACTTTCCATCATCTTCTGTTCATCAATCACATACACCCTGTATGCTCTCATTGAATAACCAATAAAAATTGCTTCAAATGCTTTGGTATCGAATTTACCACCTTGATCATCACCTTCTTTAAGCACAAAGCACTTTGCTCCAAATACATGAAAGTATTTGAGTGAAGGTTTCTTATCAACCATAATTTCATAGGGTGTCTTCATTTGATCTTTATTGATTAGAGTTCGATTCTGGGTATAGCACGCAGTATTGATGGCTTCAGCCCAAAAGTACAATGGAAGCCTTGATTCACTTAGCATAGTACGTGCAGCTTCAATCAAGGTTCTATTCTTTCTTTCCACTACCCCATTTTGCTGAGGAGTTCTTGGAGCTGAATATTGTCTGGTTATACCCTTCTCAGTGCAAAAGTCATTTAGAACTGTATTCTTGAATTCAGTTCCATTGTCTGATCTTATAGCTCTCACTGGATACGTAGAATCTCGCTCAATTAATTTAATGTGATCAATCACCAGTTGTGGAGTCTCATCTTTAGAATTCAAAAACAGAACCCATGTGTATTTTGAAAAATCATCAACAATCACTAGAGCATATCTCTTCCTTGACATAGACATCACATTAACTAGACCAAACAAATCCATATGAAGTAATTGTAATGGTTCAGTTATTGAAGATGTATCAGTGCTCCTGTGACTTGCCCTTTTTAGCTTGCCCTTTTGACATGCATCACACAGTCCTTCTTGAGTGAATTCCATTGAAGGCAAACCTCTCACCAATTCTCTTTTGACCACAGAATTCATTGTCTTAAAATTAAGATGAGAAAGTTTCTTGTGCCATAGCCAACTCTCATCATTAGATGCTTTAGTGTAGAAGCAAGTGACTTCTTCAGTGCTTCCTAAGTTCATATTGGCTACGTACAGATTGCCTTTTCTAACTCCTGTCAGTTGTGGCTTTTCATGTCTCTTGTGTGAAATTAGACAATTCTTCTTGTTGAAATGAACTTCATAACCTTTATCACAGAATTGACTGACACTGAGCAAATTGTGCTCAAGTCCTTTCACAAAAGAAACTTCATCAATGATAACATTTCCAGCTTCAAGTCTGCCATATCCATCAGTTCTATCTTTGCTGTTATCTCCAAAGGTAACTACTGGGCCGGCCTTCTCCACCACATTTGTCAGCAGGGTTCTATCTCCAGTCATATGCCTTGAACATCCACTGTCCAAGATCCAGGTTACTCGATCAACCTGTTCAATACCCTGCAACGACAAATGAGTTAAACCTTCTTCGGGACCCAAATTTGATTGGGCCCTGCGTATTTAAAGTATTGACCTTTATCAGGAAAAACAACATTTTTAAGTTTAACCTCTTTAGTCAATAAACATTTAACCTTATAAACAGATTTGAAAATCTTTTGTTTAATCTTGGGTATCCATGTTTCTCTCGCAGCAGTAACACTTGTGTCATTGACTGGACATTTGACCTGGTAGACATTCTTGGTAATCTTTTGTTTAGTATTAGGTGCAAATGTCTCTCTCCTAACTTGAGGAGGAAAAGCAGTCTTAGATCGAACATTATTGTTCCTGTTCATGTGCTGTCGAGGAGCATTCTGTTTAACACATGCATAATTACCATTAAAATAAGCACGCATATTGTTAAAATCACAAGACATACAATTGATAATACCACATGCTTTATGATTAGAATCAATAGTAGACATGGTATTTTTCTGTTTTAACTTATTACTACCTAATCCAGTCTTAGAAGAACTAGCTGATTCAACAACTTTGACTGGTACTTTAGGTACATCTTTCTTGGATGAAACATTTGTTGTGTTAACGTCCTCAACTGATTTAGCCTTAACAAAGACTGTGACATTTTTCTTGGATGACACATTCTTTGTATTAGAGTTCTTAACAGTTTTATCCTTAACACATTTATTCTTAACAAGGACTGTGCCATTTGCACTATCCTCATTTCTCATTTCTTCTTGTATAACCATAGAACGAATATCTGGTGGGCCAGCATCAGATTTTGTAAACATTGGTTTTTCAACATTCTTGAGAATATGTGGTATACCTCTTTCTTTAGCTGGGATAGAATTAGGAGAATGATTACTTAAAGAACCAACAGCTTGACTGTAATCAAATCCTATTCCTACAGTTCGTTCTACTGCTTGTTTGTTGAAGAAATCTTTAGAAACTTTAACAGTATTATAACAAGCTCTAACCTGTGTTTCAAGTTCTCTAATCTTGGTTTCTTGTTCAGCAATCATATCAACTTGTTTTACCATGTATTCTCCTAGACCCTTTTCTCTGTAGTTAAGTCGAGCTATTTCTTCTATATTCTTATCTTGATTAACCTGCACTTTTTTTAAATCTAACATTTGATTTTCAAGGTTAGTGTTAACAAGACTTATTCTCTCGTACCCTCTTTGTGCATTATTCAAGGAACTACGTAAACTATCAATTAACTGAGCATCAGTAAGAATTACCGGTGTGGTATAATAAGTTGAAGATTCAGCATTTGCCACCAACGCAAAGTTTCCATATTCTTCATCTTCGCTATCTGTGTCATCCCAGCTTTTACCAGCAGCTACATAAGCTCTTCCACTTTTCTTCTTTTCAGAAGCATAATCTTTCTTCTGTGCTTGCTTGGGTTTCTGACACTCAGTAGCAAAATGTCCCAACTCATTACAATTGAAACAACGGATTTTGCTTCTGTCAACAGTTCCAGTTTTATAACCTCCCCTGTTACTAGAGGATGAAGAACCTCCTCTCTGAAATCTGTTATTTGACTTAAACCTGAACTTTGGATTTCTTCTGAATCTGAAGTTACTAAATTGTCTCACCATCATTGCCATAGATTCATCTTCCAATTGATCCAGCTCTTCAAGTGAATAAAATTTTCCACCATTCTGAGTAGCTGGTGTTTGGCCAAGTTCTACTTCAGTTTGTTCCTTGTTGAAACTGTTAGGTTGAACAACTTTAGTTTCCACTTCCTTAGGAGCCTCAACCACTAGAGCTATAGAAGAATTTGCCATTCTGCCTTTGCCATAGAATTCCTTTTGCTGTACTTGTTCTAATTCATATGTTTTCAGAACACCAAACAGCTTTTCAAGAGCAACCTGAGTTAGATCTCTAGATTATCTGATGGCAGTGATTCTATGCTCCAAGTGAGTAGGCATAGTTAGTAAAAACTTCATGTTGATCTCCTTCTGAGTATATTGCTTGCCATGAACTTGCAAGTTGTTGATTATCTTGTTATAGCTTTCGAACACTTCCTGAATGCCTTCATTAGGGCCAGCTCTAAAGTGTTCATATTCAGAAGTTAGAATTTGTAGTCTATTTTCCTTGACTTCATCAGTCCCTTCATTAATGACCTCAATAGTTTCCCAGATGTGCTTAGCAGTTTTACAATTCCTCACATGGCTATACATTACAGCATCTAGGGAATCCAATAGAATGAGTCTCAAATTTTTATCCAATCCAGCTTCCTCCTTATCTTCAGAGGTATAGTTCTTAGGGTCCTTTGGATAGGATTTGGCAGGGACTGTTACAGTTCCATTTACAACTGTTTCAGTATCATGTTGCATGGGAGTTACTGGTCCATTTTCCAAAACCCACAAAAATCTTGGGTTTGCTACATCAAGAAATAACTCCATTTTGTTTTTCCACATATCATAGTTATCTTTATTAAGGATAGGAATTTTAACATTTCCTTTGGCTGACATGATGAATTTTTAAGAGAGTTAAAAATTCGAGCTTGATTTTTGATTGAGTAAAAATAGGATCTTGATTTGTGTATCAATCAATAGGCTCTGATACCAATTGTTAGGTCCGATAAGATTGTAGAAGGGGGGGTTGAATACAATCTATACCATTTTCTCAAAATTTATTCGTTAAATAATTTTCACTTAAACGAATATTTTGTGCGGAATAATATAACACAAATTTCAAGTTGAATATAACAATATATTAACTTGATGGGTGTTACAAAATCAGTCCAAATGATTATCAAGTAATTAATAACTAATTAGAAAATTCAACATGAACTTTGCTAATTTAGTTAAAAAAATCAAGATATCAATTTGTGAACTAGGAAACTTAATTCGATAGTAGTACAAGAATCACAAGTAAACAAGTTCCAATGGATAGGATATTACAATTGAGATGAACTTGAATTTACAGAATTAAATTTGGAGGTGTTCTTGAGCTTGAGAGAGAGAGAGAATGGCTGCTGTGTGTATTTTCTGTTATGAGCTCAACTGATTATTTTCCTTCTGCATTCTGCTGCCTTATATACACAGCCATAATCATATTACTTGATTTAAACTGATATGCCAATCATTTTACATTAATATGACAATCGGTATGACTATCAAATCAATGTAATATGACTGTCCAGTTTAAATATGACTTTCGGTATAACAATCCAGCTCAATATGACATTCGGTATAACTTACCATGTCAATATAACATTCGGTATAACTTACCATTTGAATGAAATATGACTATCTCCTTTGAACTGTATATGACTATCTCCTTTGAACTGTATATGACTATCTCCTTTATAAACTGAATATGACTATCTCCTTTATAAACTGAATATGACTATCGGTATAACACTATCAGTTTGATAGTTATATCATCATATTTTTCAGTTTATAATTAATTAAATGACTTACTAAAAATCATTTAACTAATTAATCCTTTTTCATATTAATTCTTATTTAATTAATCTAATAATCATTTTAACAATTATATTAATTTTGATAGAATTAATTTATTTATTAACTTAATTACTTGACTTAATCAATTAAAATAGAATTAATATAAATTCTTTAATAGTCAATACTCCGCTGAAAACCACGTAATTATGATAAGGAACATACACTGGAATGATGTTGACGTTCGATGTACTGTCTGGTTCATGAACGACTAACTCCAATCTCTGTTCTTCATTGTGACTTTTAACACTGTGGTCTTTTTATACTCTTCACTCTCATCAATCATTCCGTACTGAAATTGTTTCTTGTCACTAATAGAAATCTCTGTCTTCTTAAATGAATCCACTTGTTTCAATGCTACCTTGAGGCCTGATCAGATATCTGAATCTTCTTCCAGTGTAAAACATCAAAACTATAGATTGACTTGTTGATTTTTCTTCTGACGGTTATCATCTTTTGAGATTCCTGTGACAGTTGATATTATTTACTTATTACAATCTAGTTTAATTGGATTAGGATCCTCGAACTACAAATAGGCTGAGTCATATGCCTTTCAGATACCTAGAATAAAACAGAAGTTTGTCAAATCTGTTTATAAAGTGAAATGTTTGTTGAATAATGGTAAAGCTGTTGTTAAAGTAAAGAATGTTGTTTTGCCTGACAAAGGCCAATTCTTTAAGTACTCTGGACCCAATCAAATTTGGGTTCCGAAGAAGGTTTAATCCGTTTGTCATTGCAGGGTGTTGAGCAGGTTGAACGAGTGACCTGGATCTTGGACACTGGATGTTCGAAGCATATGACTGGTGACAGAACCCTGCTGACAAATGTGGTGGAGAAGGCCGGCCCAGTAGTTACCTTTGGAGATAACAGCAAAGGTAGAACTGATGGATATGGCAGACTTGACGCTGGAAATGTTATCATTGATGAAGTCTCTTTTATGAAAGGACTTGAGCACAATTTGCTCAGTTCAGTCAATTCTGTGACAAAGGTTATGAAGTTCATTTCAACAAGAAGAATTGTCTAATTTCACTCAAGAGACATGAAAAGCCACAACTGACAGGAGTTAGAAAAGGCAATCTGTACGTAGCCAATATGAACTCAGGAAGCACTGAAGAAATCACTTGCTTCTACACTAAAGCATCTAATGATGAGAGTTGGCTATGGCACAAGAAACTTTCTCATCTTAATTTTAAGACAATGAATTCTCTGGTTAAAAGAGAGTTGGTGAGAGGTTTGCCTTCAATGGAATTCACTCAAGAAGGACTTTGTGATGCATGTCAAAAAGGCAAGCTAAAAAGGGCAAGTCACAGGAGCACTGACACATCTTCAATAACTGAACCATTACAATTACTTCATATGGATTTGTTTGGTCCAGTTAATGTGATGTCTATGTCAAGGAAGAGATATGCTCTAGTGATTGTTGATGATTTTTCATAATACACATGGGTCCTGTTTTTGAATTCTAAAGATGAGACTCCACAACTGGTGATTGATCACATCAAATTAATTGAGCGAGATTCTACGTATCCAGTGAGAGCTATAAGATCAGACAATGGAACTGAATTCAAGAATGCAGTTCTAAATGACTTTTGCACTGAGAAGGGTATAACCAGACAATACTCAGCTCCAAGAACTCCTCAGCAAAATGGGGTAGCGGAAAGAAAGAATAGAACCTTGATTGAAGCTGCACGTACTATGTTAAGTGAATCAAGGCTTCCATTGTACTTTTGGGCTGAAGCTGTCAATACTGCGTGCTATACCCAGAATCGAACTCTAAACAATAAAGATCAAATGAAGACACCCTATGAAATTATGGCTGATAAGAAACCATCACTCAAATACTTTCATGTATTTGGGGCAAAGTGCTTTGTGCTTAAAGAAGGTGATGATCAAGGTGGTAAATTCGATACCAAAGCATTTGAAACAATTTTTATTGGTTATTCAATGAGAGCATACAGGGTGTATGTGATTGATGAACAGAAGATGATGGAAAGTGTCAATGTAACATTTGATGACACTAAACTCCCTAGTATCCAAACTGAGAATCCATCTGAGAAGCTATCTTTCGATGACATGACAGATACAGATTCAGATAATGACAATGCACCTGAGATTTTTGCTGATGCTAATGACAACAATGATGATCAGGGTAATGGTGATGAAAACAATGATAGTAGTCAAAATTCCCCTGACTCTTCTAAACAATCATCATCTAGTCAACCTGGCAACAACTCAGGGGGAGAAAATGAAGGGTCAACTGGTCACACACAACATCACAATGAAGATCAAGGCGAATCATCAAGATTTAATCTTCCCAGACAGACTGTTTGGAATAGAGCTCATCCTTTTGAGTTAATCATTGGTGATCCAGTTGTTGGTGTGAAGACTAGAAGAGCTTTTCAGAATCAATGTAATTATTCAGGGTTTCTGTCTGAAATGGAACCTAAGAAAACTGAAGAAGCTCTTTCTGATCCTGATTGGGTGATTGCTATGCAAGATGGACTCAATCAATTTAAACAACAAGAAGTTTGGAAGCTGGTACCCAGACCTACAGACAGACCAGTGGTTGGCACTAGGTGGGTATTCAGAAACAAACTTGATGAAGATGGCACAGTGATGAGAAATAAAGCAAGACTGGTAGCAAAGGGTTACTCCCAATCTAAAGGAATTGATTATGATGAGACCTGTGCTCCGGTGGCTAGACTTGAGGCCATAAGAATATTCTTGGCATTCGCAGCATTTTCAAACTTTAAAGTTTATCAAATGGATGTCAAGAGTGCTTTCTTGAATGGCAAGCTAGATGAAGAGGTTCATGTAAAACAGCCCCCTGGCTTTGAAGATCCAGATTTAATTGACTATGTCTACTTCCTTTTCAAGGCTGTCTATGGTCTTAAGCAAGCACCAAGGAAATGGTATGACACTCTCTCTGAATTTTTAATTGAAAATGGTTTTGTTAGAGGTGTCATAGACAAAACTCTCTTCACAAAGAAACATAAGAATGATACAATTCTAGTTCAAGTCTATGTGGATGATATAAAATTTGGGTCTACTAATGATCTGTTGTGCAAGAAATTTGCTAAGTTAATGCAGAGTAAATTTGAAATGAGCATGATGGGTGAGCTGAAGTTCTTTCTTGGATTGCAAATAAGTCAAAGGACAGATGGAATATTTATCTGTCAATCCAAGTATGTCAAAGAGCTTCTAAAGAAGTATCAAATGGAGGACTCATCTTCAACAAGAACACCATCATCTACTGCTGTCAAATTTGGAGCATGTGAAAATTCTGCCGAGGTAGATATCACAAGCTATAGAGGTATGATAGGCTCATTACTTTACCTTACTGCGAGTAGACCTGATATTATGCATGCTACGTGTTTGTGTGCAAGGTTCCAATCGGATCCTAGAGATGTTCATCTCATTGCTGTTAAACGAATTCTGAGATATCTTAAGGGTACGCCTAACTTAGGCATCTGGTACCCTAAATATTCTGGTTTTAATCTTGTTGGATATACAGATTCAGACTATGCAGGAAGTGTTGTGGATAGAAAAAGCACATCTGGGAGTTGTCAATTCCTAGGTGGTAGACTGGTTTCCTGGTACAGCAAGAAACAACAAACAGTTTCCAACTCAACAGCTGAAGCTGAATATATAGCTGCTGGAAGCTGTTGCGCACAGATTTTGTGGATCAGGAATCAGCTGAGAGACTATGGCTTTGTACTTGATAAAATTCCTATTTTATGTGACAATACAAGTGCCATAGCAATCTCTAACAATCCTGTGCAGCACACAAGGACAAAGCATATTGACATCAGGTATCATTTTATTCGAGAGCATGTCATGAATAGTACCGTGGAGTTACTTTTTGTACCTACGGAAGAACAAACAGCAGATATTTTTACTAAGTCTCTTGACGAATCCACATTTACCAGAATTGTTGGTGAATTGGGTATGTTAAATAGTCCTAGTAATTAAACTGGTTAATATCTGAGGTTTGATCTTTAATAATTTACAAGTGATTGATGTGTTAACATTTTTTTTTTAAATCACTTGTAAAATTATTTTATCAACTTATACTTTTGATTGTTTCTTCTTAAATCATTGGTATTATCTGCTCTATATATTTTTAATTACTTCTTGTGTTTTTAGATTAATTCATTTTCTTTAAAAAAAAAATTCTCAAATTTTACAAGCTGTAATTTATGAGAAATCTATTTTTCTTGAAAATGTTATTATTTTAAATTTAGTTTAATTATTTTTGCTGTTTTAAATAAATTATAGTTTCTTTTTGAATAATTTTCTATATGGAAATTATTTTATTAGAAAACTTATAGATTTATTAATTCATCAGAAATAATTATGTAAATATTTAGTATGTTATTTTATTTTATTTTATTTGATTTGTAATGTTTGTCCTTTTGTTATTAATGTTTGATTTCGTAAAAAGGACTACCTATGATCGTTTTAATAATTTTTATTATGTCTGCTAATGTTAGTGTAAATTAATGTGTTATTTATAATATATTATTTAATAATAATTAAGTTGTTTTATTATTAGAATTTATTACTTGTAAAATTCTGTTAATATTCGATTTTTAGGATAGTTATATTAGCTGTTTTGTTGAAATATAACTATCGGTATAACAATCCATCTGATTGTTATATTCGAACTTGTCATAGTTATATTAGTTAAAATTAGTATAATATAACTTAGTTATAAGATAGTTATAATATTGTTTTCTGTAAATATAACTGTTATTAATTAATAGTTATATTGTGTGTTTTACTCGAAATATGACTATCGGTATAACTATTTATTCGATTGTCATATCCTTTGTTTTTCAATAGTTATATTTAAGCTTAATTATTATATAACTGTCTAATTAGGATAGTTATATTACGTTTAAACGTAATATAACTATCGGTATGACTATCTCCCGATAGTCATATCTAGCTGTTTTATATTTAAGCAGTTTGTTATATTCAATAGTTATATCATTGTGTTAAGTCATATTAGCGTGTTAAGTCACCTAATTTACTCTCTCGATACATACATATACACGCGTATATACTAACGAATTGCTGCCCGATTCTTAACTGAAAATCACTCTGTTATCACGTTTCTGAAATCAACAATCGATTATCCAGTCGATTAGCTTCATTTCAACGATTTAAATGTGAGATTTGATCGACTTTGGTGTTCTTCAGTTTCAAAACTTCGAATTTTCGATCTAAAATTCAAGAAAACTGGTGGTGATTTTCAAAAACTAAAAATATATGTGTGTTTGTACTGTTATCAAGATCTTTGCCTCAAATTTTCAGAATTTTTGGTAAAGATTTCGATTTTCGAATTTTTAAGTATTTATTAATTCGAATTTTGTGATTTAATTGGGTTAATTGTTGATTTTTGCAGATTTCTTAATTTTAATCCTTGATTTGGAATGGCTGGTGCTTATAATAATAATTTTGAGCTTGTTAATCACAATTATATTGGATATTTTAATCCCGAGGATTGCTCGGTGGATCGGTTCAAGCCCTGGATAAAATTCCTGAACGAACAAAATATTTGTAGCCATCCTATAACTGCAAATGTTCCCATGAAATTTGGTCCACTTAAACTAATGTGTACTACAGCTGTCTCAGATGAAAGATCGTTTTCCTTCAACTTTAATGATAAGACATATACAGTGGATGAATCTGTCTTCAATGCTGCTCTGAAACTTCCTACTGAACAATTTGCTGAAGCGCCATCAAATGATGAGTTGGCTCAATTCTTTACAAATCTGAACTATCAAGGTCAACTGGATCTTAAACGTCCACTCAAAAGCAATCTTATTCAAGAATGGAACATTTTCTTCGAGATCATAGCAAAGGTGTTTGCTAATTCTACCAAGAGTAACAATACTGTCATCACAGGTATGTTATAGTCAATTGGTTTCTCAATTGCTCACAATAGAAGGATCAACTTTGGCAGCTTGATATGGCCTATTTTGTTAAATCGTGTGAAGAAAGCTAGAAAGAACTTTGGGAAAGGTAAAATGGTTAAGTGTCATTATCCTCGATTTTTGATATTAATTTTTAATCATCTTATGCCTAAGGATCAACCTGCTCTACACTAGGTTGGATACTTCTAAGGTTTTGTTGCATGTTCCAGTGGTCATAACACCATATATGTCCACATTCATAAATTTGCAAAATGTTATGCCTCAACCAGTTGCTGGGTTACTTGAAATTGAACAAGCTCCAGAACATGAAGCAGAACAAGCTCCTGAACATCAACCAGAACTAGAACCTCAACCTGATCCAGAACCATTAACTGCTTCTGAACCTCAACTTCAAGTGGATCAACCCACTCAGAATGAAGATGATGTACCTGTCAATGATCAGGTATTTGACTCAACTACTTTGCAATCTAAATATCTTTCTGATAGTCAATTAATTTTGAGAAGTGACCAAGGGGCTGTTGAACCACAACCCTTATCCCAGGTCAATGCACCAAACACTGATCCTAAATTCTCCAAACACTATCGTAGAAAGAAATTGTCATTCAAAAGAGCTAACCCTAGTAGTGATGTCTTGAGTGAAACAGATTTGCCTTTACAAAAGAAAGGTAAAACCATGTCAAAGGCAATCATAAACCCATTCATTCCTTCAAGCACACCCCTGTTACTCACAATGGGGGAAGATATTTTCTTACATGAAGCTGAAAACATTGTTATGCAAGAAGAGCAAGTTACAGTGCCTGCCATTGTTACGGCAGAAGAACCCTCACAGGTTGATCGGGATTTGCGAACTCCCATTGCACCACCACTGACCTTCCAAGAGGAGGCTAGGGTGATTTCTAGTGCAGGTACAATGGATGCAGTTCAGGAATATGAGAGGAGTGATGTGAGAATTACCTCAAATCTGAGTGAAACACTAGCACGTGAGGTGAGTGATACTCATAGAGCGATTGAGGTGAGAGCACACAATGACATATACACTTTATCTCTCATGGCACAACTCGATCAAATGAAAGAAAATCTTGCCCAAACTGAAGAAGACAATAAAAACTTAAGGTTTGACATGGATAACATGAGAACTATCTTCAACAACAAGATCAATGCACTTAAACTCTCTCAACAACAAGCAATCGAAGACTCTGGAGATGTCACAGTGGCTCAAGATCTCATTATATCTTCTATGTCGAATCAGATTGAAGATCTTTAGAATAACATAAATGAGAATCACTTATCCACTGAACATCGTCTCAGTCAAATTGAAAGGCAAAATGATCATCAAGCAAAGGGGTTGAGACACTTATATAATATCATTAGCAGAACTCACTCACTTACAGCAGAAGAGAAGAAATTCTTTGGAAGTAGTGATGAAAGTGACCCTGGAGCTGGTACAAGCCATAAAGCTGTAGAGTATTCCTCAACTAAGGGGGAGAAATCTAGAGGGGGAGGAAGTGTGAGTAAAGAGAAAGATGAAGATATGAGTGAGGGGAAGAAGAAGACAACTCAAGCAGCAGAACAGGATGATGATGATGCTGTAGAAGGTTATTACTATACAGGTGAACCTGATGTTGGTGAAGAATTCGATGAACCGGATCTCAGTTTTTGGGATGATGAAGAGCCGATAATTCCTGATTCTGTTGAAATACAAAGAATGAATTTTGAAGCAAATAAAGAACTTGAACAGAATGAAGCTAATCTGTCTATGAGAGAAGAAAGACTCAAGAAGACACTCGAACAGTTAGCCCATAATGAAAGACTTCAAAAGGCTGAACAGGAAGCACTTCAAAAGCAACATGCTCAAAAGCTGGAAGCTAGGAAGATGTACATCAAGTACAAAAATGGTGATAAATGGGAACGTGCTCAAAAGGTAATAGACTCACCACAAACTTCTGACTATGATGATCGTCGGATGATTGTCATTTTTGAAAGCTTTAAAAAGAAGAACCCTGTACATGACATGTACTTAAAAGCTTTGAAGACAGAAATTGTGAGAATAACTATTGCATCTGATCCTAAGAATGGTGAGCTACTAATCTTTGTTGAATGTCATTAGCTTGGATCTCACAAAGTATCTCTTCAGTTCTTCTATGATAGATCTCTGTCAGAGCTTTGGGTGTTGAGACCAAAAGTAAGAACATCTTCTGAGCTAGGTATACTACTTCATGAAAAATTTCAAGAGTTTGCTGAAAGAGCTGGTCCTGAAGTTATAGATAACCTTCCACAAGTTAAAATTCTTAAGGGAGAAGTTATTCACACTGTTAATCTTCAGACAGAAGAATTATATACACATCTTGCTAGACATTTGGTGTATGTTGAATATGCTCTTCAAAATCATGGTTTTGCATCTCAAGAAAAAATTGAAGCTGCAGATCATATTCGATCCTATGCTCAGACCAACATGAAGAAGTATAAGCAGTATCAAGGTGAGTTGAGAAAGAAACTTGGAATACCACTGGTTTATCCTACAGATGTGTCATCCAGAAGGGAATTACTTGTTGACTCTGAATTGATCAAGAATCTACCTAATATGGATGAACAAGAAGAAGGAGAAATCAACGAGGAAGAAGGTGGTAAATGAAGATTAGCTCTACAAGTTATATCATTAGAGCTTTGATAGAACAAGATAGGATAATTGTCTTATATGATCAGTCTAGAGGATCATCTATCTTGTATTTATCTTTTCTGTTTGAATCTGGATAATGTTAATATGAACCAGAACTTTTCCATTATTTACTTAGCATTTAAAGTGTTTTCTTTTACTTGTTTAATTAGGATTAGTTGAAGAATCCTCTAGGTATTTGCTTGTTATTGTATAACAAACAAATAGGGGGAGATTGAAAGGCATATGACTCAGCCTATTTGTAGTTCGAGGATCCTAATCCAATTAAACTAGATTGTAATAAGTAAATAATATCAACTGTCACAGGAATCTCAAAAGATGATAACCGTCAGAAGAAAAATCAACAAGTCAATCTATAGTTTTGATGTTTTACAATGGAAGAAGATTCAGATATCTGATCAAGCCTCAAGGTAGCATTGAAACACATGGATTCATTTAAGGGACAGAGATTTTCTATAAGTGATAAGAAACAATTTCAGTACCGAATGATTGATGAGAGTGAAGAGTATAAAAAGATCACAGTGTTAAAGTCACGATGAAGAACAGGGATTGGAGTTAGTCGTTCATGAACCAGACAGTACATCGAGCGTCAACATCGTTCCAGTGTATGTTCCTTATCATAATTACGTGGTTCGCAGTGAAGTATTGACTATTAAAGAATTTATATTAATTCTACTTTAATTGATTAAATCAAGTAATTAAGTTAATAAATAAATTAATTCTATTAGAATTAATATATTTGTTAAAGTGATTATTAGATTAATTAAATAAGAATTAATATGAAAAAGAAATAATTAGTTAAATGATTTTTATAAATCATTTAATTAATTATAAACTGAAAAATATGATAATATAACTATCAATTGATAGTTATACCGATAGTCATATACAGTTCAAAAGGAGATAGTCATATACAGTTCAACTGGATAGTCATATACAGTTCAAAAGGAGATAGTCATATACAGTTCAACTGGATATTCATATTTCATTCAAGGGATAGTAATACCGAATGTTATATTGGACTGGATAGTAATACCGAATGTTATATTGGGCTGGATAGTTATACCGAAAGTTATATTTAAACTGGACAGTCATATTACATTCAATTGATAGTCATACTGAATGTCATATTAGTGTCAACTGATTGTTATATCAGTTAAAACAAAGCAATATGACTATGGCTGTGTTATATAAAGCAGCAGAATGCAGAAGGAAAACAACACAGTCGAGCAATACAGAAAAATTACACACAGCAACTCATATCTCTCTCTCAAGCTCAAGAACACTTACAAATTAAATTCTGTAAATTCAAGTTCATCTCAGTTGTAATATTCTATCCATTGGAACTTGTTTACTTGTGATTCTTGTACTACTAGCGAATTAAGTTTCCTAGTTCACAAATTGATATCTTGATTTTTATTAACTAAATTAGCAAAGTTCATGTTGAATTTTCTAATTAGTTATTAATTACTTGATAATCATTTGGACTGATTTTGTAACACCCATCAAGTTAATATATTGTTATATTCAACTTGAAATTTGTGTTATATTATTCCGCACAAAATATTCGTTTAATTGAAAATTGTTTAACGAATAAATTTCGAGAAAATGGTATAGATTGTATTCAACCCCCCCTTCTACAATCTTATCGGACCTAACAGTATTCGAACAATTAACCATAACTGCGATTCTATATTTTCCAAATCAATGGACTAATATAATAAAATCATGTAGATCTAAGATCCTGGATGCCAGAATAAAAGAACCTACTCTCACAAAGAGAAAGAACATAACCCAATATGGGTAGACAAAATCCACTAATGAGATACTAAACTTTCAATAAGGAGATATTTTTATTGAAAAGCAAAGTAAAATCAAGGTTGAGAAACGGGAGATATCATTCACAAGGAAAAAGTACAAAATCCAATATATTTGTAGATAAAACGCACCAACAGCGTACTAGACTCTCAGTAACAAGATATAAAAAACAAAGCAAAATCAAGTAAAACAATAAAAAAGAGGTTTATTAACAACCAAAATGCTGATTTAACTCCCTAAACTTTAGTTTAGTAGTTTTGGGAGAGGATGAGAGAGGGTTGGGTTCAGTTCGAGTTTTGTCAAATCCATTTTCGGATTTTAAAAATAAATTCAAATCCAAAACTCAATATCCAAAACCAAATTCGTCGGGTTTCGGATTAGAATTGATTTTTTACATGTATCTAAAATTAGTAATAATGTAGTCAAATAAAAAAAATTGCTATACACAAACAATATTATATATATATATATATATATATATATATATATATATATATATATATATATATAATGCTTAAAAATTAAAATGATTAAATTAAGTAAGCAGTTAAATGTAACATATTGTATGAACTGAACTAACATAGTAAGTAAAATTTAAAATTTGTTAAAAAATAATTCTTCGTATACAACACAGATGAAAATTTTATGTAAATTAAGAAATATTACATCTTAAATCTTTTAATAAAACTTGAGATTGAGATATAGTAGTTCTAAGTTCTAAATTAGTATTGACAATTTCTAATGAAATATTTGAATCAAAACAAATAAATTATATGTGTTATATCTAAAATATTACATATAATAATTTCAAATTATGATATTATATTATTTATGTATCGGGTTTCGATATTGGATCGAGTTTCGGATTGGATATCGGTTCGGTACAATTGACAGTCCATATCCAAATCAAAACTATTTCGGATTTAAAATTTGAATAATCCAAAAATTCGGGTTCGGTATATTCAAAATTTTGGGTTTCAGATTGGGTACCTTTAGATCGTATTAATTTGGCATTGCTATTTATGTGTAAAAGAAAACTAATAATTAATATACCATACTCTAATAGAAAATAATAAAAAAAATTAACATGCAAACTCCCAAAATAAATATACACATTTTAAGTTGTCATTAAAAACAAGTCGTGAACAATCACCATAAACTCTAAAAATCATATCTTACTCTAAGATCGGGATACATTGGATATGTTTGGTTGATTGATAATTATAATGTTTTTTTTTCTATAGTAAATTAATTCAGTAATAATAGAACATACAATTTGTAAAAATGATATTGAACGAACACACAAAAAACTAGATTACTTGAAAGTTTTCTATATTATATCTACGTTCATTTAATGGATCTTGCACAGTAAAGATCTTTTCTTATATCGTTGAAACTTTTGAGAGAAAATAAACATGCAATCTTTTTCTGAGAGACAATCTAATGATTTATAACAGTCGTGAAAAATAAATGTTTATGAATGTTTAATGTGTATTCGAAAAATTCATCGCGACTTCTACAATTTTTTTGAATAAATTAATATAATAAAAATTATGAAACCCACAATACTGCATAATTAAATATACCAAATTTACTAAAGGATAAAACTTAAAATATGGTAAAAAATAATAGCACTACATAGAAAGATTCTCAAAAATGAGAGAAAGCAAATGAAAAACAAAATTAAGAAAAAGTGATAAAGAGGGGCTTAAAACGTTCAGCGGGGGAAGTTAATGTTATAATAATTGTTCGATAATATTAATATTAATGCAATTGGAATCAATTGACGAATAGGTAATTTTGTATTTAAATTAACTACATTCTATTTAAATTATTCTTTTTTTATGAATCATGATTAAAATAATATGTTGATATTAATTAATTAATAAATTTACCTTTCGATGCGTAGCACGGGTAGAATGCTAGTTATAATAAAAGATATCCAAATTTAAAATTTCTAACTTTACTCTAAATAATAGTTTTCTTTATTAATGTCACTAAAACCCCTTAACTTAAACATATTTATCTAACTCTACTCTTTCTTAACTATTCTGAAGTTCAATAACAGAACAAAAGACTATTACTACCATTTTATCTTACAATAATTACATATTTTATTTTTTGCTGACTTCATCTTCAATTAACCTTCTGTGCAAGCCATGAAGTCAAATTTGGATAGACAACACAAGTGGGAGAAATGATCAAAAAACGAGACTTTGCAGTTAAGAAACCACGTACGCTGACTAATGATAATCTACTTGTAACTAACACAAGTCACCCACCTATATATATATACATACATACATACATACATACATACATACCCACAAATACTCCTCGTACAACACACAATCATACTTACGACATTAAACAAAAATGGCAGCAGCAGCATCCTCAGAAACTGAACTAGTTCACAACTTCCCTCCTTATTTCCAAATCCTCAAAAACGGCACCGTTAAGCGCTTCTTCAACGACTCTTTCTTTCCCACCACCGGCGATGAACCCAACGCCGACGGCGTTTTCACTAAGGACGTCGTCGTTTCGTCCGACCCCAAAGTCGGTGCGCGTCTCTTCTTGCCTAAAATTACCGACCGGACCCGGAAACTCCCGCTCCTCGTTTATATCCACGGAGGCGCGTTTTCGATCGGGTCGGCTTTTATTCAGCTCTTTACCAGCTACGTTAGCTCGCTCGTTGCGAGTGCTAATGTCATTGCTGTGTCTGTGGATTATAGATTGGCGCCGGAAAATCCGATCCCGGCGTGTTACGAGGATACATGGGAGGTTCTGAAATGGGTTGGTTCTCACGGATCGGGTCAAGGATCCCACCCGTGGTTGAATGCCCACGCGGATTTTTCCCGGGTGTTTTTAGCGGGTGACAGTGCAGGTGCTAATATTGCGCATAACATGGCTGTTCGGGTCGGGTCGGAGGATCCGGGAATGAAGATATCGGGTATGGTTTTGGTGCATCCGTTTTTCGGGAACAATGAGGTGAGTCCAATGTGGAAAGTGATATGTCCGGATATAAGTGGGTATGATGACCCGAGATATAACCCGGCTGCGAATCCGGGTCTGATGGGTAAGATTGGGTGTGGGAAGGTGTTGGTTTGTACTGCTGGGAATGATGAGTTGAAGGACAGGGCATTGACTTATTATGAAGCTTTGAAGAAGAGTGCATGGGGTGGTGAGGCTGAGATTTTTGAGACAGAAGGTGAAGGCCATGTGTTTCATGTTTTTAATCAAGCTTGTGACAAAGCTGCGGTGCTTCAGAAGAAAATGGCTGATTACTTTAATAATTGACAAGACAGATATTTTTTCTGTTCGTGTGACAAGTGTTTGTTGCAATAAACGATGTTTATTATAGAACATCGATATTTTTATTTCTGTAGGACAATAGGATATCGTTTCGTTCAATAAAGTGAGAAAATAAGTAGGAGACTTTGATTTAGTTTTTGTTTGTTTATCGATATTATTGATGATGTTTCATGGACTTGAGCAAGTTCACTGCATTCATGTAATCGGGGCACTAAGCTGCCAAGTTGAATCTTGTTTTGTCCTATGAAATCGCAGAGTTTTATTGTCTTTCTTTATAGAATCTGAGTCAGTCTTGGTAGATTTTTTGGATACAACTCATTTGAATATAAGTTTGATTTTTGGTCGAATTTTTTTGAACAAAATTTAGCTAAGTTTAGACACAATTTTCATTTATAGAATTTAATTTTGTATGCTTCAAATTTATAAATAATTTTTAAAATTTTAATCTTACCAAGAAAATAATGAATTGAACTTTGATATACTAATAGTTACATCAATCAACTAACAGAAATATGAGCTACCATTTTATTATGACATGAAAAAAAAAAAATACAATTATTGGCTGCATAGAAAAGTTTAACAAATGATCAAAGGGTTCCACAGTCATATTTAGTGTGACCACTAGCATCGCGGAAGAGAGTGACCATGAGGAGAATACAAGCAAATTTTACTAGCAGCGAGGTAGACTCTGTTAGTAGTGTACCAGTAAGGTAAGTTTGTGTAGACAACCAAAATACCCTCATCTTTCGTTCCTTGACATATTGATCAAGTGCCTCTCCAATACTTCTTGGATCAGTTGGAGTACTCGACATTCTTTTGGCCATGTTTCTGGCAAGTACGATTGCATCTTCTAAACCTGCTGAACCTCCTTGTCCGATGAATGGACCCATTACATGCATTGCATCTCCAGCTACAGTTACTGCTCCTTTGCGGAAGGTTCCCAGTAGTAAGTCCCATGGTGCACGATATCTTATACGTGTGAAAGAAAGTGAGTCGGGGTCAGTGTCCTTGATCAATTCCACGGTTTCTTCTGGGAAACTTTTAACTAATTGTAGAGTGTATTGCCTGATAAGTTCACTGTCCTGAGAAACATTGGTATCTGTTTGTGTAATACAAAAAAAACTAAAATCAACAGATGGAAAGGAAGATGGGGCAGCTTCGCTGCAATAATTAAAATCCTCTGGCTACTTGACATGCACTCATTTTGTCACACTTGATCCTTTAAACTATTTTTGTTCAATTTAGAATTCAAATTGGGGGCTTGGAAACTTTCCTTTGCCCATGTGTCATCAATTCAACAAAAATTAACTAAAATGTAAAAATCACTGAAATTTATTTCATGGGATAATTTAATTATCAAATATAATATAAATTTTAGAGAAAATATTCCATGAATGGTTGATTGCATGAAACAAATAGAGCTCAAAAGTTACAGATATTATAGGAGTTTTTTTTTTTTCCTATATTATTTTACAAAAATGATGGTCAAGCTTGTTTAGATAAAAAGCTGGATCCAAGAAATAAATAGAAAGAAGAAAAGTTCTAAACTTGCTAGCAAAATCTATAGCTTACTGACTAGGCAGCTCATAAAAGGTTGCAAAAATCAATATATAGCTGTTTCCAGAATAAGCCCACACAGAGAGATGAAAGGGATACAACACATAAACTTTAAAAAGAGAAAACCGGGAGCTTACCTGTTTGCACCCACGGGTGAGCAAGAAACCAGTAAACCAGCTTACTATCTATCGGAATTCGACCCACTGCAGTGTTATTCATCCTCATGCGTACAAATTCCTGAGTGAATGGGTGACCATCAGGATAGTTGGTTAACCCTCTTGCTGCACAAAGCGCAAATAGTTTTGTAGGCTTGAGCTGAAGGAAATCTGCAACCACTGAATTGGCTCCATCACACCCAACTAAAACCTACCAATGGAAAACATAAACATAAAACAATCATTATCCTGCAGGAGTAACATGTAATTTGAAACTGCTAACTTATATACTAGCTTGTGGTTGTCCATTAGAGTATGTTACTTATTATGTCAAAAGATGACTACAGAATAGAAAAATATCCCAGGAACTTTATCACGCGGTTTTAATGTCTATATGATTCATGATAGACATATCTGAAACCAAATCCTTGAGTCAGTCAAGTCATCGTCAATAGTACTAGTGAAGACTCAGATAGATAAGTTCGGGATAAACATTGACCAAACTTAACAAATTATAAAACTTATACAAGTAGTTAGTCCAGATTTTTTCATGCCATGCTCTGAATCTTTACTAAACAAGGTGCTAATGCGATAAGCACTACACGTTGCAGAATATAAAAGGGATTAATCCCAATAAGTTATATATTTAAGCCCTGATTTGCTTCCAACTTGGAGGATTTGATCAGTCAATTTAAACAGTTATCCTTGGTTATTCATCTTACAAGTGAAATCAAAACTATGCATGCTTGAGATTTTAGAAGTCTACTATTGGTCCAGTAGACAAGGTGAATATATAGATAGTGATATGGTGAAATTGTCAGATTATTACTTATTTTTACCTTGCAGATTTCCTAATCAATTAGTATTTGGCCATCACAAACTTATTACGTACTACAAACATCAGATCATGTAATATTCCGTTGATTGCAGCCTTGTCAAATAATCCCCTCCCCCCGGAAAGTATCATATCATTTCCAAAGTTACAGAAGAGAAAGGGGTATAAAATGACGATGGTTGAAGTAAATAGATAATTAATAAAAGGATCTAGGAATAATTGACTAATACATAAACTATTATATAACAATTTGACTGAAACTTCAGAATCTAGTAATCTACAATGCATTAAAAGAATGCAAGGATGTTAACCGCTATAGTACATGATACTGGTATAGTTGGTCGTTACCTTGGCAGATATAGATCTTCCATCCTGAAGCTGAAGAACTGGATAATTAGTTTGAGCATCCAGTTTCACAGAGACAATTTGATGTCCAAACTTTACCATGTCAGGTGGCAACACATTGTAAAGGGTGTTTATAAGATCACTCCTCCTCAAGCAACGAGCTTCACCACTCCTGTCAACACAGAAAATTTTTAACTTTTTTAGAGAACACTTGATTCACCTTTGGATTTAAGTCAAATATATTATAGTATTATGCTAAACACAGAGTTTAAGGACAACTAACGTCCACCTTTATCACTAATAATTAAAAAGACAATTCAGTTATGCATGCTACAGACACACATACAAACTCAAAATATGTCTTTTAAGGCATTTTCAGAAACAGCATATATTTCCAGAGTTAATATAGACCCTTAGACCTTTAATTTTTACTACTTGTGCCCGTCGAACACAACATGGGTGTGCAGGATAATCACCGCTAAACAGTGATATATATTACGAAAGATTCTACATATAGGTAGTCCAGAATCGATGCTACCAATAAGAATGTTGAATTCATTGTATAAGTAAAACTTTTCTTATCATATACAACCAGTATTACTTAGTTGAGCTGTGATATTTCTATCAACCATCAGACCCTTGCTGTTTTAAAATTTCAATTTGATATATTTTTTGGAAAATACTAGAAGCTTGTGATAATTACGGGTTGGAACTAAAGATGTAGTTACAGGTATACAATATCAGGCATTCAAGTTCACAAGATCAGAAATTGACATGATCTATTTTATTTTTATTTTCTGGTAATGGAATTCAAATATGAAAGCACATTTCACATGCCACAAGCCACCGGCTTGATCTCCTATGGTTTTCTACTAATCCGGCATGAAGCTAAATAAGATACATGCACACTGCCCTTACACATGCTGTAAGCTTTTAGAGCATTAATCCAACAATTTAATTCATTTTGTACTACTCACAATCATCCAACCCCAATCTGCCAACAGCATGTGAACCTTTAAGCAAACCTTTTAGGGCATTTGGTTGAAGGTATTTCAACCTGGTTGACTGGGGAATCTGAATCTTATTTCTATGTGTTAGTATTTGGTTTATAGATTAATAAGTTTGTGTTGGTAAAGCATGCGCTAAGCAAACATTATGTATAAGTTTAGACTAAAAGACTGCAGAGAAAATAAACTTACATGAATGGCAGTTTTTGCTGCTTATTCTTGTCAAGCCATATATCTTTTGTCCTGCATACAACCCCCCGAATGAAGCATCAGATTTATGAGTAAATACTGTTATTACATTGATTTTTAGAATGAAGTGTTTGAATTATATTTGAATATTAATATCTAGTTCCATATCAGCATATGTGTTCCTTGGATATAATATGTTGAGTGTTTCTTTCCGGACACACTACATTTCAATTAGTCAAAAAGGTAAAGTGACACCCACTTTCCTCAATTTACTCCAAAGGAATAAATCACTCTTTATGGTGTCTTGTGCTAAAAACACTTTTATCCTCTTTAGTCTAAAGTAACAGCCATATATTGTATATCAAACATATTCTCTGACCTTTATTCCATATGCATGTTAGTCTCTCATGCTTTAACAGCTTCATCTCCATAAGTCAAGATCCAACAACTACATGCTCCTGTATCTCAACCTCAACGGATATATCATCAGAGATTGACAGCAAAAGTCTTCAAGAGTGTATTCAACCACAACGGCTATATCATCAGAGTCACTATATATATGACTGAGCTCAACTTGAAGAACAGATACCCGACATATACATAACAAGAACCAGGAGCTATCCATTCTATACAACACAACTTCTATACACAGACATATACATTCATATTCATCTTGTTTAGAAGTTGTACTCATCTTGTTACAAACTTTGTTTATTCATTCTACACATACTTGTGCCGGGTTGTGGCAAGTAAATAGGATTACAAATCAAAAGCCAAGGTAGCCAGTGGGCTAGGTAGCAGGTTTGCTAGGTGACAGGTGTGTCAAAGGGAAGGGTTCTTCCAAGAGGCTTTAAATTTGTAATCGGGAAAACTGTAAGCTTTATATTATTGTGATAATAATATAATCTCTGTGCTAGTTGGCATAGGGACTTGGATGTAGGCCATAGATTGGGTAGGGGCCGAACCAAGTGAAAATTCCTAGTGTCCTTATTATTCTGTTATTTAATTTCTGCTGTTAACATTCTGTTAGACGATTGAGACAGTCTCATTCACAAAAGAGACAGTCTCATTCACAATTGAGACAGTCTCATTTACCTGACAGTCCAACATATTGTGCTATTTAAAATTACATTTGGTATCAGAGCAGGAGCATTTAACCTTTGTTTAAAGTGTTTATTTTGCTAGATCCATGGCAAAATCAGGTTGGAACGATCGACGATCAATCTATGCTCCACCACTCTTACTTGGAACAGAAAATTATAACGACTGGAAGTTCATGATGAAAATATTTCTCCAGAAGGACACCTACGAATGGGATGCTGTTGAAAATGGCATCACTATTCCAGTGAAGGATGGCAAACCCAAACCGGTAAAGGATCTTACTGCTGATGAAGTCAATGCTCTAAATTCTAATGCTCGAGCTATGAATTCTCTACTCAACGAACTCTGTGCTACTGAACTTCGGAAAGTATCAGCATGCACATCGGCAAAACAAGTCTGGGATACTATTGTGGTAAGCCATGAAGGTACTTCCAAGGTTCGTGAGGTCAAACTTGATTTGCTTCTAAGCAACTATGAAAGCTTCAGATTGGAAAAGGATGAAAGCATAAAAGAAGCACAGGGACGGTTTCTTACACTTATGAACTCTATATCTCTTCTAGAAAGACATATCCCTCAGGCAGAAATTAATAGAAAAATTCTTCGATCTCTCCCCAAAATGTTTGCTCCTAAGGTAACAACTTTGCAGGATTCTTCCTTAATC
This sequence comes from Saposhnikovia divaricata, assembly GCA_036435485.1. Classification (NCBI taxonomy): domain Eukaryota; kingdom Viridiplantae; phylum Streptophyta; class Magnoliopsida; order Apiales; family Apiaceae; genus Saposhnikovia; species Saposhnikovia divaricata. Next base: position 124,853,946 of record CM071595.1, read on the forward strand.
TCAAATATGGATACACTCACCCTCTTCAGTGAATTAGAAGAGTTTGAGAACCAACTTCGAAGGTATGATGAGGAAGAAGAAGTACCCAGGAAAAGGACTATAGCTCTTCAAACTATGGCAGACTCCAGTGAAGATTCAGATGAAGAAATTGATCTTCTAACAAAGAAGTTTCAGAAGTTTCTAGCCAAGAAGAAAGCTGCTAGCCGACCTACTCAAAAATCTTATGGATTCAAAAAGGAATTCAGAAACAACACTAACGATGAAGTCTGTTTCGAATGTGGCAAGAAAGGTCATATCAAAAAGAATTGTTTTCAACTTAAGGCTAAATTGAAAACTCCTGGATCAAAGGATCAAGACAAGGAGAAGAAAAAGAGTAAAGCATTTCTCACATGGAGCGACGATGAATCTGATATAGAAATTGACTCTGATAATGAAGTTGCTCAACTGCGCTTTGCTGGATTTGATGAAAGTACCAATGAAAACGAAGAGGTATTTTCTACTCCTTTAAAATTATTTGTTTCTGAAGATTTACTAACTCTACAGGCACAAAATAGAAAGTTGCGTAACAAAAATGCTTACTTAAAGCAAGCTCTAAACGAAGTGCTAAGTGAAATAGATGAATCTATGAAAGAGGAATCTATTGATATGGAAAATAAGATGCTTTCTGAAAGAATAGTTGAGCTCTCTGAAGAAAATACTCATCTGAAAAATGAGATTGAGATGAAAGATTCATACTTAGTCACACAAAGGCAGGAAGCAGCTGTTACAAAACAAAAATCTTCTGAGATGCAGAAAAGATCGATCTTCTAAAGAAAGATCTGGCGAAATTTGTTCATGGTGAAGGCACATTAGACATAATATTGGCAAGTCAAAAATCTTCTTTGGGTAAAGGAGGACTGGGCTTCAACTCGGCCAAGAAAAATGTGTTTCAAAAGACTAAAAAGAGGACTACTATGAAGTACAGAATGCCCTTCGAGAAATGCACAGATTGCGGAAAAAGGGGACACATCTCGGCAGAATCCAAGTTCTGTGGCACTAAGGGTCAAACTTCTAAACCATATAACTCGTATATGCATGCCTCTGTTAATATTGCTCAAATTTGGATTAAGAAAAACGAAAGACATTTATATAAGATTATAGACACTAACAAAGTAGGATCCAATTTAAGGTGGGTACCTAAGACATGAATATATTTGCAGGTTTTGCATGCATCTATTTAGTCTAATCTTGATCTAGCCAGAGGTTGTGAAGTTTTTGCAGATGATGATGGAACAGTCTCATTCTCAAAAGAGACAGTCTCATTTGCAAAAGAGACAGTCTCATTCACAAAAGAGATAGTCTCATTTGGAAAAAGGACAGTCTCATTTGGAAAAGGAACTGTCTCATTCTCCAACTGGACATGGGACACATTTTGTGGATGTAGCAAACCTTGAAAGATTTTGGTATAAAATTTTCAAATATTCCAATTTACTGTGATAATACATCCGCTATTAATATTTCCAAAAATCCTGTCATGCATTCTCTTTAAATTTTTTTATGTTGATGAAAGGGGGAGAAGAATATAAGAATATCTTGAATATTTAATGGCTATATCTGTTTTATCTGTCAAATATTGATTACTCAGCTTTACTTGTCTCTGATTAATATACAGATTGTAAGCTTAATGCCTCTACAAGTATTTTCGACAGGGCGAGACAGATGCTTAAATGATTAATGTCTTAAATATCTAATGTCTCTACTAGCATTTTTGACAGGGGGAGACAGACAAGGAAAGATATTAATTCAAAATTTTCATCATCATAAAAAAGGGGGAGATTGTTATTACATTGATTTTTAGGATGATGTGTTTGAATTATATTTGAATATTAATATCTAGTTCCATATCAGCATATGTGTTCCTTGGATATAATATGTTGAGTGTTTCTTTCCAGACACACATTTCAATTAGTCAAAAAGGTAAAGTGACACCCACTTTCCTCAATTTACTCCAAAGGAATAAATCACGCTTTATGGTGTCTTGTGCTAAAAACACTTTTATCCTCTTTAGTCTGAAGTAACAGCCATATATTGTATATCAAACATATTCTCTCTGACCTTTATTCCATATGCATGTTAGTCTCTCATGCTTTAACAGCTTCATCTCCATAAGTCAAGATCCAACAACTACATGCTCCTGTATCTCAACCTCAACGGATATATCATCAGAGATTGACGGCAAAAGTCTTCAAGAGTGTATTCAACCACAACGGCTATATCATCAGAGTCACTATATATATGACTGAGCTCAACTTGAAGAACATATACCCGACATATACATAACAAGAACCAGGAGCTATCCATTCTATACAACACAACTTCTATACACAGACATATACATTCATATTCATCTTGTTTAGAAGTTGTACTCATCTTGTTACAAACTTTGTTTATTCATTCTACACATACTTGTGCCGGGTTGTGGCAAGTAGATAGGATTACAAATCATAAGCCAAGGTAGCCAGTGGGCTAGGTAGCAGGTTTGCTAGGTGACAAGTGTGTCAAAGGGAAGGGTTCTTCCAAGACGCTTTAAATTTGTAATCGGGAAAACTGTAAGCTTTATATTATTGTGATAATAATATAATCTCTGTGCTAGTTGGCATAGGGACTTGGATGTAGGCCATAGATTGGTAGGGGCCGAACCAAGTGAAAATTCCTAGTGTCCTTATTATTCTGTTATTTAATTTCTGCTCTTAACATTCTGTTAGACGATTGAGACAGTCTCATTCACAAAAGAGACAGTCTCATTTACCTGACAGTCCAACATATTGTGCTATTTAAAATTACAAATACGATGAAGGAGACAAGATAAGTCCACTTGGGAAGATAACACTTTTTTAACAAAACTAAATAATATATCTTCTACTTATGTTCATGTAGTTGAAAGGAAGTTAATATCCGGCACAAACCAACTCCGGGTCTAACTTAATATCAACAGGATTACAATGACAAAATTACTCGAAAATAACACGAAATAATTTATTAAAAAAGGTCTTCACTTAAACCTATATACTCGTTTTAATCAAATTTCGATAAATTACATGACGAAACCCGAATCCAGCACTCTGGTTGATCATATGCATATCAAAGCATAATATACTATGATCAAAATAAAAAAGACATACCCTAGTATAGGATAAGCAGTTTGTCTAAGAATGGAGGCAACACCAAGTTGATTCAAAGCACGCCACCCGTTAGGCATAATACCTATGGCTCCCCCAGTATATCTCAAGATTTCCGACTTTTCGAAAACTATGCATTTCATACCTTTCCTGCACCAAATCACAACAACCAGTTGAGCACATTTTTATCATAACAATAACACAAAAACCCTTCAATAACTTGATATGAAAACGAACCTGTGGAAGGCCAGGGCAGTGGCAAGACCACATATACCAGCACCAACTATCACTATCTCAGACTTAACCACCTCACCCTCTGCTCCTTCCATCTTTTCTTTCCTTATAACTTGATCTTTTATAAGACCAAATGCTTACTCTTTTATCTACTCTGCAACTTGGAAGTTGGGACAGCATCATTTATGATACGGGGCAATTATTGTGTATAGAGCGTTGTACGGTCACAGTTGACTGATTGCGGGACTCGACTTGGGCCCAAAATAATGGGGGTGTTTGGCTAACCATATAAGTTAACTTATATGGCCAAAGTCCGTTTCAACTTATTTTGTAGTGTTTGACAAAATAAGTGAACGGGCTTATTAACAACTTATATGGCATAAGTTGAATGTTAAGAAATCCTAACATTCAACTTTCAACTTATTCTTATTTCTCGATAAACGCAATATTCTTATCCTTTAAATCTTCAAAATCATATATATTTTGAGTCGTTCATTAAAAAATTGATATGTATATATCAAATTTCTCTACTCATCGAGATCTATCCATTGATATCCACTTATATATATTAAAAAACAAATATTTTGAAAATATTTAAAAAAGTTAACTTATAAGTTCTGATTTACCAAACACTCTACTGACTTATAATTTCTGATTTACCAAACACTCTATTGACTTATAAATTCTGATTTACTTATCACTTATATGACACTTATCACTTTAAGCTATAAGTTACTTATTTTATGGTAAGCCAAACGTGCACAATATTAGAGCATCCCCCAGCGGGTAAGCCCATTTCCCTTTTTAGTTGGGTCCCTTTTCATGCTACATATATAACAATTGGGTTTGGGAAATAAATGTCCATTTTACTCTAGTGCAGAGCCTATGGGCCCGTTTGAGCCCATTTAGGTCACACATATTACATATATATAGATAGAGAGACGCAATGCAAGAACAAGATTTCAATTTAGGACATCAAATACATTAGCTATAAATTACGAATCCAATTAGGGCTTGACAGATTTCAGAGAAAAGTTGTTTTCTTCGTGTGAAATTGAGACCCGAGAGAAGGGGTGAGACTGAGAAAGAGAGGGGGAAGGGAGAGTTTAATTTGGGAATTCCAGAGAGCGGGGTAACTAGAGAGCGGGGTAACTAAAGAATACATGGTACGTCTAAACCTATAAAGTAAAAGAAAATTTGTATATTTCTATTTTCAATTTATGGTTTTTATACGTCAGATAACTAAAAATCCGTCGTATAAAGTATAATTTAATACGTTGGGTCGCAAAAAACAATGTAAAAAGAGTTTTTATACGTCGGATTTTACACGGAGGACATATATATTAACCGTTGTGGAATAAAAACTAGGTCATAAAGTATGGCTAGGGTATCTGTGTATTAAATGCTAGGTGTTGTGGAATAAAAAAAGGGGTTTGTAAATTGGGGCTATGGTTTGTATGTATTAAATACAAGGGATGGTGACTTCGAGCTTTAATGGCTATTCTTGCGTTCGAGACTAAACGGCCCTCACAAGATGCCTACGTATCTCTGTATTGCTAGAGAATCAAGCCAACGTAGTTCTGAGAATGAGGGGTCAGGCTCTTATATAGTCTTGGGAAGCCTAAGATTTATAGGAGGGTTAGGAGACTTGATGGGCAAGTCACCTCCTTGAGAAAAGTTATAGACTCCTACCTTGTAGAAGTATGTTTCCATGTTGAATTTAGCACCTTGGAGGCTACTTCTTGTAGGAGTAATATCCTTATTTGACTCTTATTGATGAGTTGTTAATCACCCTCAATATTAATTACGAATTTATTATTAAATTAGGGTTTTGGGCCTCATTAATGGGCTTCGTATGTGGACCAAGCTAGGTCTAATTAATGCAATATTAATTGTGTCTATAGGGCTTATTTTCATCCCATATCATTTGCCCCCCAACTTTCACGAAAATTGATCAGGTTTTCGTTGAAGTTATAATTACCTTTTTCGAGACTCGGGGTTCATCTTTATACACTAGTGTTTCACGAATACCATCTTGATGTAAAGCGTGGAGCGACCGACGCATTTACGACGATGTTTAAACGATGCAAAACGGCATTAAACAGCCTTAAACAACGTTTAAACGATGTTTAAACGATGTTAAACGACGTTGAATGACCTTAAACGGCACTAAGTGGCGCAAAACGACAATAAACGGTGCTAAATAGCCTTAAACGATGTTGGACGGCATTAAACGGCACTAAACGGCGCTAAACGACACTAAACGGTGCTAAACAGCCTTAAACGACGTTTAAACGATGTTAAACGACGTTGAACGGCACTAAACGGCGTTAAATGACACTAAACGGTACTAAACAGCATTAAACAACATTTAAACAATGTTAAACGACGTTGATTTTTAAACGACGTTGATTTTAAATGTCGTTGAACGACATTAAACGGCACTATACGGCACTAAACGACACTAAATGGTGCTAAACGGCGTTAAACGATGGCACTCCCTGGGCAACCACTCTACTGGCAACTGCTCGGCTGAGGGCCTCCTGGGCGGCTACTCGGCTGGAAAGTACTCGGCTGAGGGCCTCCCCGGGCGGCTACTCGGCTGAGGGCCTCCCCGGGTGGCTACTCGGCTGGCAAGTTGATTTTTCAATTTCCAATTTGAGGTATCAACCTTTCTTATTAGTTTTTCAAATAAGTATTCTTCATCAACCACCAAAACATCTATCAGGTTGGGGGTGTTTTGGACCACCAACACGAGGTTTCAGGTCAATAGGAGGTGTTTGCTATGCCTTGAATGGTTTCGTGAACCCTGAATTTAAATGACTTGTTTCTTAGTCCTCGTGACCTTCCGGGTCTTAACATGTTTGTTGAATCCTTGGTTTTAAGGTTATCATCAACCTTTGATTCTCATTCCAAGATGTAGAACTTGTGATGAAGTTCTTTAGTTCTTTCCCCCCTTGTTTCATATGGTGGAGGTCTTGCCTCTCGATTTATCGTTTAGGAAGTCCACTTGCTCCTTAACGTTTGACCTCAGGCCTGGTGTGCCTTGGTTGGTTTTCAATCCTTTATCTTGATTCTAGGTTTCCAACCTTCTTCTTATGCTCATAGGACCTTGCTTAGGTTTTAACTTGACTGATGCCTCTTGAATTTAAACGACAAGCTCGATTGGAGGCAAACAACCTTGTTGGCCATCAAGGCTTAAATTTTATGTTGAGATTTGAAGTTCAAGGCTTCAACCCTTTTAGTTAATCTTCTTCATTTTGTTTTTGACGCTCCATCAAAATAGAGCACCCACTATTCTTTTATGTTTTCATCTTCATTCTTGTTTTCTACTTTGTTAGCCTCTTGGGTTAATACCTCTTGCCCCCCGACTTCTTGGTTGTTAATGGTTCATTCAACCAGAAAGTCAGTTAACGCCTGAGCTTTGATGGTCGTCCGAAGCTTATATGTGATGTCAAAATCTCCTAACTCAAGTGCCCACTTGATTTGCTTTTCATTGGCTTTCGGGCTATGCAATGTGTTTTTTCAAGGGGTGGTCCATCAGGACTTCAACATTTGTCTTTTACCCAGGGTCCTTCAAGGACTTAAACTTTAATTCAATTATATTATAATCTAATTGTTGATCCTTCAGGATCTTTTTTTATGCATGTGCTTGTTTTCATTCATAGATTCTTTTATTTTCAGTACTTGGTCATCTCGACTTACACATATAAGGTGGTTGGCACATAAAATCACATAATCAATGAATGAAAAACAAACTTGCATTAATAATCTAAAATGGATTCAACCCTTACATAGAGTACTACTGTCCTACTCGGGCAATAAGCCCTGGGATGGTTTCATCGAACCTTATTTCTACTTCTACTAGATAAATATGAAGCTACGTCCTGCTAGGATAGTTTAAAACATAGTAAACTTTGGGGCATCCATGTCTTCGTCACCACAGACCTTCATGTCTTCAATCGGGAAGACCTGCCCCCGACTCCATCAGGCCTTAACGAGGCTACATAACAGCTTCTTGCTATTTTCTGATCACCTTTATGTTTTCCAACACCATTCCTGGTTGGGAACTTGATCTTCATATGATAAGTTGAGGCAACAACATTGAATGAATGAAGTCCAGTCCTTCCGAGGATAGCGTTGTATGTTGAAGACGCCTTGATTACCCGGAAGTTCAACATCTGAGTGGCCTCATTGGGCTTCTGTCCAACAGTTACAGGTAACTGAATAGTCCCTTCAACTTTGGATTCTACTCCATTAAATCCATATATAGGCATGTTATTGGGGGTCAACTGAGAATCATTGTACCCCATATTCACAAACGCATCATGAAACAGAATGTCGACGGAAGCTCCATTGTCTATCAAGACTCGCTTCACCTCTGAGTTTCTGATCATAGGAGTTATGACCAGCTGGTCGTCATGGGTGAACTACACCCCTTCCAAGTCCAAATCATCAAAACCGATTGTTACCTCAGTTTTTACACGTTTCGGGGTTTCAGCAATGTGCATTACTTCTCTGGCATAAGCCTTTCGGGAATTCTTTGTTGTCCCGGCCGCGGTTGGGCCTCCTGAGATCATGTTGATTACCAGCCCTCGGGGCTGTGGGTTGCGATCTCGATTATCGTCACTCCTATCATACTCTCTTCTCTGATTACCACGATCTTCACCCTTAGTGAAGTGGCTCAGCTTCCCTCTACGGATCAAGAACTCGATCTCATCTTTGAGTTACTTGCAATCATCAGTGTCATGCCCCACATCCTTGTGGAATCTGCAGTATTGATTCTTGTTTCTCTTTGAGGGATCACCCCTGAGTGGCTTCGGCCATCGAAAATCCTTATCCTTCTCAATATCCAACAAGATTCGACTCCTTGGAGTGTTCAATCTTGCATACACTACAAGAAAACAGTAAATAGACATCACACTTTAGACATCAGTCGTAAATGCCACTGATGTTAAAAGATGTAATAACATCATCCCGTATTAAACTGATGTCTTTGTTTTTCATAGACATCACTATTTTTAAAACTGATGTCTAAAGTCAACCTTTAAAAATTGAAAACGCGCGCCCTTGCTTTTTGTTTCCCCCTTAGCGAAAATTTCACCCCCTAAGTCAAAATTCCCCCCACTTAACCAAAAAATCTCCCCGCCTATACACAATTATACCCCTTCAGACAAATTAAAAAAAAACTAAAAAAACAAAATCACTCACACTCTCTCTCTCGACTCACTCTCTCTCGACTCTCTCTCTCTCTCGACTGAATCTCTCTAGCTCATCTCTCACCACCACAAACTCACCTTCACCACCACTCACTACTCTACTCACCACTGCTCTCTACTCACCACGACCTCCGTTCGACCTCTCTACTCACCACTGCTCTTTGCTCGTGTCGAAATTGGTAAGAATTGGTAATACTCTACACGAATAAGGTCTCATCTGGTATTTCTAGGGTCTTCTCGATCTATTGAGAGCTTCAATTTGAGGGTTTTTTTTAAGTCAAAACCCTAATTTCTTAAATTGGGGCTTTTTAAATCAAAACCCTAATTTCTTAAATTGTGTGTTTTTATTTACTTGGATGTATTACCCTAATATTTTGATTGTATTCTTTTTACGGGACCTCATTCACTTGGTTGTGGTTGTGGCTGTTCGTTAGGTAATTTTCATTTTTGAATTTCTTATTTGAATTTCTGATATGTGTTATATCATATGATTATTTGTATGTTGTTTAATTGGATGCATGTTATTATTTATTCATTATATTGTTGAATTTTTGGCTACTAATTGGATGCATGTCATCTAACACTGCTATTAATTAGTGGTAATTTGTAATTTATGATTTTTGGGTACTATTTGGTTGCTTTTCTACTGGTCAAGTTTGAAATTATATGAGTTTGATGTATTTTCATTTTCATTTTGAATTTCTTATTTGAATTTTTGAAATGTGGTATTATATGATTATTTGTATGTTATTTAATTGGATGCATGTTATTATTTGTTTATTATATTGTTGGATTTTTGGCATGTCATCTAACAGTGCTATTGTTTGAGTACTACTGTTTTTCCGACATAATTGACCAAGAGAAAGTTTGAAAGTTGTTGTGATTTTCTATTGGTCAATTTGAAATTATATGAGTTGGATGTATTTTAGTTTCATACCTTGTTAATTATTTTATTGCTGGCTGGAGGTTTATGTTTTAGTTTTCGAATTTTACGAAAACCTTAAATATTGTCGTTTGAGTTTTTATTGTTTGGCTGATGTTCAGGGATATTTTTTTGGTTTGCGAAGAAGAAAGGGTAGTTCCTAGATGTTGTTCACGGTGTTGACCTAGTGCTTCTACTAATTAAGAGGTACTCCCGCTCCCTTTCTTGTTTATATAGCGACTTTTTCTGCTTTGTGTATTTGATTGCCATGATTGCTTATTCCACTGCTCTGTTCTTTATTAAAATTCAAATAGTATATGGTAGCTGTACTTTCTCTATTTGCCATGTACAAATTTGAATTATAGAAATTGTATGCCTTTAGTTAAACGTTAATTACATGTTGCCTGTTATTATTAATTTAGATTGAAGATTTATGTTCCTTTTTTTTTTCTTATGTCTATCATGTCCTATTTGTGATTATTGCTAGCTATCATATGTCATACGTGCATTTTGATTAATATAAACTATTGGATATTTATTATATAGATAAGGCTGCAATAAAACTATTATAGGTCAGAATACATAATAAGTAATCACTAGCTATAATTATTCTAAAAACTTTACTGACATACCAGGTCGTTGGAAATTAAATGGATAAGTCTTGGATAAAAGCGGATAGGGATTCATTGCAATATGAAATTGGAGTCGAAAACTTCTTGATATTTGCTGAGGATAATGCTAAAAACCAAAAGAAAATCCCTTGCCCATGTGCACGCTGCGTTAACTTCAAGAAATATTCTGTCAAAATAATCAAAGGTCATCTATATGAAGCGGGTTTTAGTTTAGGGTATTATGAATGGATTTGGCATGGAGAAGAGGTTGTTAAAAGTACTAAGTCATCAGTTGGTAGTACTTGTCCTCCCTCGAAGCCCACACTAAATTCAGAAACATTTAACGTATGTGAAGCAGCCTATAATAAGGAAGATTTTGATAATGAATCAGATGAGTTTAAGAGATTTGTTACCGATGCGGAACAACCTCTGTTCGAGGGAAGTGAGTGCACTAAACTTGAGTCAGTGTTAAAACTACATAATTGGAATGCTAGGTTTGGAGTTAGTGATAAGGCCTTCACTTATCTGCTTGAATCTATTGGCTCTTTTCTTCCAAAAGATAATGTGCTTCCTGCTAATATGTATGAAGCAAAGAAAACCTTAACTAATTTTGGACTCGAGTATGTTAAATTCCATGCTTGTCCAAATGACTACGTATTATACAGGGGTCCAATTCTTGAGTCTTCTTCTGAGTGTCCCAAATGTCATCTTTCTCGCTGGAAAATTGGGAAAGATGGAAAAATTAGGGTTAATGTGCCAGCCAAGGTTATGTGGTATTTTCCGATAATCCCTAGATTTAAACGATTGTTTAAATATGCTTCTACTGCTAAATTAATGAGCTGGCATGCAGATAATCGATCTGAAGATGGGAAGATGCGTCATCCATCTGATTCTCCTTCTTGGAGAAATGTAGATTACAGGTGGCCTGAGTTCAGTAGGGAGGCTAGAAATATACGCTTAGGATTAGCGGCTGATGGTATAAATCCACACAGTAATGGATTAAAAAACCGGTACATTTGTTGGCCAGTTATGTTAGTAATATATAATCTTCCTCCATGGTTATGCATGAAGAGGAAGTTTATCATGTTATCAACATTAATTTCTGGCCCGCATGAGCCTGGTAATAATATTGACATATATCTACAACCACTAATTGATGATTTAAAAAAATTATGGGAGGAAGGGGAACCGAACGTGTACGATGCGCATACAAAATCTTTTTTCACTTTAAGGGCAGTTCTGATGTGGACAGTAAATGACTTCCCAGGATACGCAAATCTATCGGGCTGCATCAATAAGGGTTATAAGGCTTGTCCAATATGCGGCGATAAAACTGTGGCTAAATGTTTAAGTCATAGTAAGAAAATGTGCTACCAAGGTCATCGTCGGTATTTAGATAATCATCATCCTTTTAGGAGGCAGAGGGCATCTTTTGATGGAGAACAAGAATTTGGTCATGCACCTGAACCGCTTAGTGGAGAAGAAGTGTTGGCGCAACAACAGCAACTCAAATTCAGTTTTGGGAAGGGGGGAAGTAAAAAAAGGTGGAATCTGCATGGAAAAAGAAATCAATTTTTTTTAGTTAGAATATTGGAAGTTTCACCATGTTCGTCATTGTTTAGATGTTATGCACATCGAGAAGAACGTGTGTGATAATTTAATTGGGACACTTCTTAATATGAAATACAATTTATTTGTTACATGAGAATGTTTTGGCGTTGTTGGAGTTTGAAATGCTAGGGCAAGCTGTAATTACAGCTTACATGGCGTAAGTTACAATTTTTCTTTTTCCGATATGCATTCTAATGTTAGTATTTTTCCAATTGCATGTCTCTACTTCTAATGTTGGTATCTTTTTTTGGTAGTCATTTGCATGCTGAGATAAGTGAAAAACCAGAACTGGCAGAAACATTTGCTTTTATTGACCCTGGATCCACATATAAGTTGAATGCTGATTTTGAAGCTTACATTGTTAACCGCTTGAAAGAGGGCAACCCGGATCGGTTGTTCTTTTTGCCGCATAATCAGGAGTAAGTTCTAGCTTATATTAAGTTACAATACCAAAAAACTGGAAAAAGTACTAAAAATCTGTCTTTGGTATGTTTTTAAATGAAAACAGTATGCATTGGATTTTGGCTATTATTTGGGAAGGTGAAATTTATTTTCTCAATCCACTCCCTCACCCAACACAGTTTGCATTACTAGAAGAAGCATTATCAAGGTAATTTTTTTATTTACCGTAACATTTTGATGAAAATTCATGTTTTTTGTGTACATTGGATCAGCATTTATTTTTTATGCAGGGCAGTGAAAACTTACAATTATGAAACTGGTAGGGGCAATCGGAAGCCGGCCAAGGAAAAGTTTCTGACTGTAAGTACTTTTACACTTCATTTCAGTACTAGTAAATTTATTTTCTGATGCATTTTATTTTTTGGAATTAATAGGGATCCCCCCCAGCAACCCAGTGGTACTGAATGTGCTTATGTAGTAATGCGCTACATGAAAGAAATTATCAGTGATACAAGATTGACTTTTGCTACAAAGGTGTGCGTCTTTGTTTTTCTAATGGGTTACTTTTGATTATAAAGATGTACTTTTCATTTTTGTTTAATTGTGTTTGTTTGTTGCCTTTAGTGGCTGCCGAAGACTCGAGGGACGTACACCGAGGCCGAGCTTGATGAAGTACGTATTCAGGCTCTCAAGTTCATCCAAGACAAGATCTGATAGTTTCTAGTAGGTCTCTTTAAATTGACGTAAACATTTGGTTAACCGCTTGAATTGCTAGTTGGTAGCTAGTTCGATCTGCGCTTTTGGTATTGGTTAATTATCAACTTAAAGTAATGTAGTCGATATAAGCATCTGTTTTGGAGACATGCAGTCCGTGATGTAGTAATTCAAGCTGTTATGCATCTGATGTTTACTTTTGGTTGTGCACGTAGTTAATTCTAGTGCCCAGTACAGTTTGGTATCTTGTTAAAGTAACAGATGGATGATGTACATGTTGGTGGTTGTATTTTGTGAATGGTTTAATATAAATGCATGGTTTGATATATTGTGAATGGTCCAGTTTTTAATTTTTTGGTATGCATTGAAAGACATGGGTTTATTTAGTTACACTCAGAAACAATTGTCTAATTGTAACAAAGACATCGAAAGTTTTACCAAATAATGATTTCTAAAACAAAGATATACATCACTTTTTTCTACAATGTTCGATGTCTAAAAAAAATAGAAATAACTTTTTATTTGTAAAATCTGATGTCTAAGAGACACATATAAATAAGTTTTTTCAGAAAGAACTGATGTTTACACCTACATTAGACATCAGTATAGGATGATGTCTAAGATATCTATAGACATCGATCTTTTCTGGAAAAAAACTGATGTTTATAATAACATTAGACATTAGTCTAGGATGATGTCTAAGGTCACTATACACATCGGTTTTTTTATAAAGAAACTGATGTTTATAAGAACATTAGATATCAGTCTAGGATGATGTCTAAGATAACTATAGACATCACTTTATCTGATAAAATTATGATGTCTAATATCCAAATAGACATCTTTTCCAAAGAAAGAAAGTGATGTGTATGTGAAAAATAACTTAGTTTATTATATGTTTTCTAGAATATAAGGCATGCAAGTTGTTTATAAAATTAATTATATCTAACCTATTTTGTAGAACAACTGATGTGTATTGAAGGAAATATCGATGTATATGTTAGCACAGACATCAGTTTCTGACCGATGTCTAGAATAGACATCTCCGACAAAGACATCACATGCAAAATAACATAGACATCGACCATAAACTGATGTCTATTGACCATTTTCTTGTAGTGATACTCAGCAAACCTTGGTCCTAGAGCAGAGTCGGAGTCCCTGCTAGTTCGGGGATATTTGTCCCTAGCATCATACTACTGCTCTATCTTTCGCTTCTTAGAGTTCCCATCTTCACCACTTACGGTAGAGACCTCTGTATTCCTCATGCTTTCCTCAGCCTTTATGTATTTGCTCGCCCTTTTTTGGAGCTCAATCATGCTCTTGGGGGGGTGCTTAGCTAACGACATCTGAAAGAAAATATTCGATGTCCCATTCTCCAAGGCTATCATAACTACTTTGTTTTTCAGGTCGAGGATGTTCAGCGTCTCCTTAGTGAAGCGCTTGAGGTAGTCCCTGAGGTTCTCATTCTTTCCTTGTATCACCTTCATGAGGGATGTAGAACTCTTCTCGTGGACTCTTCCATTAATAAACTGGTTGATAATGACCGTGCTCAATTCCTTGAAAGAGCCAATCGAGTTGGCAGGCAGACGGCTATACCATCTTTGATCCATGCTCAGTAGGGTTTGAGGGAATGCCCTACACTTGAGAACATCACTAGCAGGCTGCAAAAGTAGTGCGTTTGAGAATGTCCTCACGTGATTTGCGGGATCACCCGTTCCATCATAAGCTTTAATAGTAGGCATCTTAAACTTCCTAGAGATGTGAGCATTCATCACCTCGTCAGTAAACGGTGGCGCGGGATCATCAGGATCTTCAAATGGCATCAAATCTTTGGGAACACCCTTGGGGGCCTCTGCCCTTGTAGCTCCTCCCGTTGGGGAATCAGCCCTTCTTTGCCTCCTTGAAGGCCTTTCCAGATCAACAAAGGGAATCTCTCCTGAAGTTAGAGGAGGTCGATTCTGACTCTTATTTTGTCCTAGTTGCTCTCTTGCTATGTCTTCCTTCAGCTTTTGAATCTCGGCCTCATAAGCCTTGATTCTCTCAGCAGCTGTCATTGGGGGTCCATCATGGATTCGTCGAGAATGCCTTATAGGCTCATTGCTTGGATATCGCCTCCTCGGGGCTTGATCACGATCGTCCTCCTCAGATGAAGAATCATCAGTATAAGGACCAGAGTAGTCATAATATCCTTGTTCAGGGCCCAAGCCTCTAATGTAAGGAGGGTGATACGGCTTATGTATCTGCAGGACATGGCCGCTTGGCCCAACACCTCGAGTATTTGGGGGGTAGTTAGGCAAACCATATGTCGGATTCGTACTTCTAGGGAGATTTGTAGTAGAGATCCGCACCCAGGAGGTAGTGGATGATTGACAAAGGGAGAGACCAACATCTGAAGAGGGTTGATCTCCTGGTTTGGATGGACAACCACGGGCAGAGTTTTCTCAGCATGGGGAGTCATCCATATAATTTGAGAAACTTGATGTTGAGTGATTATCCCGGTTGATGGGCGTACATACCCTTGTTCAGTAACGACAGGCGGAGCAGAGGTGACGGCGGTCGCCTCGGTTGTGAATGGTGTCCTTCGTGTTTGAAACATGGTTGATGTTGTCTTCCCACAGACGGTGCCAAATGTTGTGGAATAAAAATGGGGGTTTGTAAATTTGGCCTAGGTTTTGTATGTATTAAATACAAGGGATGGTGAGCTTCGAGCTTTAATGGCTATTCTTGCGTTCGAGACTAAACAGTCCTCACAAGATGCCTATGTATCTATGTATTGCTAGAGAATCAAGCCATTGTAGTTCTGAGAATGAGGGGTCAGGCCCTTATATATGCTTGGGAAGCCTAAGATTTAGAGGAGGGTTAGGAGACTTGATGGACAAGTCACCTCCTTGAGGAAGGTTCTAGACTCCTACCTTGTAGGAGTCTGTTTCCATGTTGAATTTGGTGCCTTGGAGGCTACTTCTTGCAGGAGTAATATCCTTATTTGACTCTTATTGCTGAGTTGTTAATCACCTTCAATATTAATTACGAATTTAATATTGAATTAGGGTTTTGGGCCTCATTAATGGACTTCATATGTGGACCAAGCTAGGTCTAATTAATGCAACATTAAATGTGTCTATAGAGCTTATTTTCAGCCCATATCATTAGGGTTTGAGAGTTTCAAGTTTTAATGGTTGTTCTCGTGTTCATGGCTTAGTCTACCTTCACAAGATACCTACGTACTTGATGAATATCAAGAATCAAGCCAGAAACGTAGTTTTGAGAATGAGGGATTAGTCCCTTTATATAGGCATTGTAAGCCTTAGATTTAGAATAGGGTTAGGAGACTTGGCAGAAAAGTCGTGAAGGCAATTTTACTTTTATTACCAAGTTGTTAATTATCCCTAATATTAATTACGAAATTAATATTTAATAATGGTTTCAGGCCTCATTAATGGGTTTCGTGATTGGACCAAGCTAGGTTCAATTAATGTGTCATTAATTGTGTCTTTAGGGCTTATTTTTGGTCCACATCATTTGTCCCCCAACTTCTGGGAAAATGTCTCGGGTTTTTGTAGAAGTTACATTTGCCTTTATTGAGACTCGAGGTTTATTTTCAGTTCATCACTTGGGATTTATTAAGCACACTAGTGTTTCACGAATATCGTCTTGATGTAAAGTGTGGAGTGACCTACACATTTACGACGATTTGTCTTTTTCGAGCCTAAGCAATAATTTTCCAACGACTTTTGTCATTGGTTTTTGTTTATCCACCTTTAAGGAATTGTTTATAGGATTCCTCGTATTTTTCCATATTTGTTGAGTATGAAATACACAATAAGAAAATAGAGAAGGGGGTGAATGTATTTTCAAACTTTTCTTTGTTATTGCTTAAATCTGTTATGTGATTGTAGCTTTGAGTGTGTATACTTGACAAATATGAAATGCGGAAATAAGAACACACAAACTCACTTTAATCTAATATTTTATTAGATTCAAATATGCTACAAACTATGAATACAAGAGAGTATTCTCAATTTCATTTTTCTCAAAGAGATATTACAATATATTGCTTTTAAAAACTTAACTAAATGTTATACACTTATAGAACAGGCGCACAATCAACTTTTACAAAACTAGTAACAGACAAACGTTCTTTTCTAACTTGTCTACAAATTAATTATACATGGACAATGAAATACGCTATTTATGGGTTTTTTTTATACCAATTTCTTGTCACGTTTTCTTAAGCCGGTTGTAAGAGCATCTCCAATGTGCAAGCCCATTTTATATTTAGTAGGTCCCATTAGCATGACAAATAGGCAAGAATTGGGTTTGTTGCTCAAGTGGCTAGATTGCTCCAACACATAGTTCACATAAACAATTAAGTGACCTTACTTTTTACCTGAAATTGTATTTTAATAAACAAATTTAATCAACTAAAACACATAAGAAGTGTAAAAAATAATATAAAGGATGAAAGGTGGCTCTAGACAACTCCATTTCCTCCAATGCTGGAAAAGAAAGTGGGATCCCTTTTCCGGTTCCCAATGCAAAAAATGGGCTTGTATTTGAGATAGCTAACATGTCAAGTCGGAACGTATGTTTAATTTCATGAATTTTTTTATGATGATAATTATTTAAAAAATATACCCACCTTTGCTTAAAATTTGTGCATGTTAATTATTTTGTAAGTGGGTAAGATTACATGTTTTGATTGTTAAAAAGATTATTATTATTATTATTATTATTATTATTATTATTATTATTATTATTATTATTATTATTATTATATAATGTATACATATGATGATTACATGTTTAAAATAGTTAGTAGGTCTAGTTTCACCAATATGCTACATGGTGTCACATTTATTAGGAAACAGATGATTAAATTATTTGTTGTGGTAACAACTAAATTATCACAACTAGTTGACATTAGGTGTACCATGTCACTGCATTTATTATGTGTGAATTATTGTGATACAAAAAACCAAATAACCACCACAGTAATTGATAAGTCTGTATGTATATTGATAAGTCTGTATGTATTTAGTGCCATAATAATGACATTGATCTTGTTATCGATTTTGCAATCGCTAACGCAAGTGCACGTATCGAATAAGTAGTATATAAAATTCGTTCCCATGAGGACTAATTTACGTAGTTAAAAACCAGACACTATCTTTCTCTCAATTCAAGTTAAATAACATAAGATCAAGATTTTATATAAACTGCTCCTAAAATATAAACATGTACATAACACATCAACTTAAGAATAAAACAAGAGTGAAAGTATCTAGGCCTTTAACTTCTTCTTGAGTCTTACAAGTATCCTTCATCATTTTTAATTCCATGTCCTAGTCGCTAGTCTAGGGTACATAACTTCACAAGGACCTTCCGATTCTCAAGTGAATCTAATTCACAAGATTAACTCCCATATTCCTATGTAGAATTTAAATTGTGAGCAGCATTAACACATAGCCCTAATACGACTACTCGAGGTGATTAGATATATTTTTATCCTAAACACAAATTAACAATTTTGTTAATCTCAAGTTATATTGATTGGTTCTAAATTCAGGCTATCTTTTCCCAGCATCACCCAAATTAATAAATCAATCTCAAAAGCATTACACCTAAATCAAAATAATCAATCATAATGAACATAAAATATAGATAGAAAAGAACACTTATATAAAAACTCAAGAATCCATTAAAGCCCTAGAATAATAATTAGTTCAACATCTTAAAGAAAAACATAACAAAAGAATATAGAAGATGAAGAAAAGATAAAACTCGTTGTTGATGGCTTCAATCTTCAATCTCGATGGTTTGTGTCTTCTTCAAGTGTCTCCTCCCGTCCCTTATTCTATCGGCTCATGTCCTCTTTTCTAAACTACGTGTCTATGATAACTCCTCTCTAACTGCTGTCTATCTCAACTGATATATTATTATATTTACAAGTGTTTTTAATGATTTAATAGAAATACAAGAAATGCCCTAAATGAAAAATAATTTTTAGATAGGAAATTCGAAGCCTGCTATTCCTGGACTTTTCTGGACAGCTAAAAGCAGATTAAAAGTTGGACCCATGATAGAAATATTAGCCTTCTTCCGAGCTTTCCAATGACTGCTTCCGGGCCTCAAACGGACTTGTAGAACTCCTGATAGAGCCAAAATAGCAAAGAACGTAAAATCTGTCCAAAAATCCATATTTTTCATGATTTAACTCCAAAAATTCCAATTTAAGCTCCAATCCATTATTTTCCTGATTCCTACAATAAAATATTAAAACACATTAAATAAGATCCAATTCCATGCAAAATAACTAAAATATAGGGATAAACTAATAATAAATAACTAATTATCAATGACACAAAAAGAAAATGGTGCCAGACGTTTAAATATTCTTATACAAGGTCCATATACTTGTATGTATAAAGGGATATATACATATTTTTATAGATCGCATATGGATAATGATAAATTTATATTTGTAAACACAAAATTAAATGGTGTCAAACGTCTAAGTTTTCTTATACAAGGTACATATGCTTATATGTACTGTAACGACCGTAAAAATTTTGGTAAGAAAATTGCTATTTTAAATTATCAAATTAATTTGTTGAATCGCGGGTAAATGTATTTGAAATTTCTTGGATTTTAGCAAATTACTATTTACTAATTATGAATGCCGTGCGAGAAGAGTAGATTAAATTATTGATCCAATTATTTTTATATATATTATATGTTATTAACTTTGGAGGATTCGATAAATTATTCGATTTACTCATTTGATTTCGTTAGAAAGCGAGTGATATTATTAGTAAGTAATTTCATAGATGTCGTTATAATTGATCAAGGGAGTCATATTAATTTCATTTATTATTATTATTATTATTATTATTATTATTATTATTATTATTATTATTATTATTATTATTATTATTATTATTATTGTTAGTAAAAGAATAATAATAATAATAACAATAAAATATATATTAAAAAGGGATACATATGGAGATTTTTATTTTGGTGGAGATATTTTCTATAAAAAAAATATTATTATGTGTAGTGGATTGGATAAGGATTCCTAAAGTATTTTTTTATATATAATTTTATTCAATTTTGGAATACTCTAGACAATTCGTCCAAATCATACATTAACTCAAATACTAGTGGGTTTAGCTTGGTAGTTTGGGAGATTAATAGGAGTTATTAAGGAAAGGAGCTAGTGGCGTAAATCTCAAGAAATCCTGCAAATTGCGTGCTAACTGTAATTGAGGTAACTATCTATTCATAATCTTATGTATATTTTGGAGATTTAAGTGTTATTTCCTTTTCTAGTAATATGCAATTGTCGGCACTTGTTATGACATGAATGAGTCCTATTTGGTAACTTAGTATTAAATCTATTAAAAAGGAATAATATAAGAGGAGTATAACAATTGCTAGGTTCAAGCAGGACCAAGAATATTATTCAACCCATTTTTTATTTGGGGTTCTTACATTATATTAGGGTTCATAAGAATTGGGGCTTTTCAATTTTTGCATTGTATGATGAAATTGATGAGGTAGTAGTGATTGTAGGAGTCGTACGAACGATATTAAACTTGTTGGGTATATGTCGGAGGTCGAAAACGGAGGGAACCACCGCGGTAGCCATTGCCAACGGTGGTGGCGGGTTTGTAATTAACGAACGAGAAAGAGAGGAGTGGGGGAGGGAAGGAAGACTGCATATATATATGGGTGTGGACGTTTGTGCGTGTGTGGCGAAGGGGAAGAAGCTGCCACCAACGGTGGTGGCAGAGGTTGCGGGCGGTGGTGAGAGGAATACAGGAGGAAGGTGATGTGATCGGTTTGTGTGGGGGTTTGGGTGAGGGTGTGTGTGCGCGAGGGAGGCACCGTAGTGGTGGTGGTGGTGAAGGGAGGTGAATAGAGAGAGAGAGAGGGGGGAGAGAGAGAGAGATAGAGAGAGAGAGAGAGAGAGATGGGTAGCGGCCGGAGGATTTTTCTGGCGACGGTGCCAGAATTTGGTGAGGGGTGGTGAAGGCAGATGGTGGGGATGAAGGAGGAGGGGTAGGAGGGTAAATTCACAAGTAGTAATAATAATTATTATTATAATTAGAATATACACATGTAAATGGGTGTAATTTTAATAGAATTTAATTTGACTATTTATGGTAATAATTAAAGGATTTGAGTTTAATATTTAATTACGGGTGAATATTGTAGGTTGAGATTTGTAGCATTAATGAAATTGGATTATGATTAAAATGCTAAAATGAGGAGTAATCGGGTGTTTTAATAATTATTTTATTAATTAAATATATATTATTTATTAAGTGGATTTAGAGATAAAGAAATGATTGAATATTCGAGGAGCGAGAATCATATTATTTCGAGAATTTTGGGAGTAGTGAATATTTAAATACACGTAATTATCAAGGATTTTATGAACCGAGTTTTATATTAATTTGGGTACGAACTGAATAAATATTTAATTAGTGATAGTAATGAATATAGTGCAAATTTGGAGTGACATTTTATTTGTAAATGATACTAAATTATTTCTTTTAATTAATATTTTATTAGAAGCATAAATAGCTCGGGATTTGTAAATCTCAGAGATTAGTTCGTAAGTGGGTTTAAGCAAGCACCAGAACTGAGGCAAGTTCACTCTTTTCCCTGCTTTTTGAGAATTTTTATGAGATTGTTTTTGAAATTATTTCTTATGTGATTATTGATTACCTCTTAAATAATCTTGTCACCCTTTTTATCTTCACGTTAGCAATGATATCTCTGCATCAAGTATTTGTTACGACATTATAGTAGTATTCCTATTTTGTATCCAAATTTCTTTTAAAATCTCTGTCAATCTTAGTATTTAAAGTGATTTCCTTTTCACCAATAAAGCTAGTCTTATTGATCAAGACAGCTGGAAGCTAATTAATTATCAGTCGGATTTATCTTTCAAATCTTGACCACTTTTATTTTAAATCAGTGGTTCATTGTTCGAATCACGATCGTGAAATAAGAATAATTATGTTCCATCAATAAACTCTTTAAGATTCTCTATTTCTTTGAAATCAATTAAAGAACATTGGATAACCACTTCCTAGAAGTTTTCATTGTCCCGTCGATAAATAGTTCTAATAAGAGCTATTCTCATTCTTCCGAGATAGCTATCTTCTTGTCAAGGTAAAAGTGGTGCATCATTCGTATCACTGCAGAAATTTATTTGTATTCATATAATTAATCTATTGTTCAGATTAATTGTGATGTGTGAAAGCCTTGATGACAGATCGGGCTTGAGCATAATTTTATTCGTAATGAAGAAATTCTTTTCTAAGGTGAAGTGTTTGTACTCGGGGAAATCTGGTATAGACTGGTCAACGCGGGCATTTACCCGTGATTTCGGCGAGGTATATTATCCAAAAATTTGGATAATAATGGCACTAATGTTGCCAGGGTTGAAAATGATAACCCATTTTATGCTAGCAAACAGAAAATTTCGGTGGTACCACACTATAGTCGTGATCAGGCTGTGTGGGGAATCATAGGAGGACGGTACTTACGGCATGGTAGTTGATCGCACCATGGGGGTACCGAGTGGTGGGAAGACCAGTAATCTTACTCGAAACTGGAGTGTTAGAATTGATAAGATCATCTTTGAAGTTATTTCCATTTGAAATGATACCTTGATCCTTATATTTTCCCTCTTGATTGGTTGATATATTCGGTGAAGTTATTATAGTGTTATTTTATTGTTATTGAGGAGTTAGCTTGTTGAGCAATCATTTGCTCACTTTTGTTATAAATCTTAATCTTTTAACAGTCAAAGGCGAATATGGCTCTTATCAAACGGACAGCCAGAAAATGGATCATCTCAAGAGCAAGTGGAAGGAGCATGTCCAGAGCAAGGAGTAGAAAAGTTGCTTTTCATAATGTATGTTCGGTGTTATCCGTTAGAACATCTTTTGTAATAGTCTAAGTATTTTGTACTTAAGGATTGTAAGGTATGTAATAGTAATGGTAGACAATGAAATTGTGAGACTTGTACTCGACCCTTGGATCTGTGGGGTGAGGTAAGAAGGTTTATAAGTATGTTTCATAATACAGGTATTTGAAATGGTGATGTAATGACCCGAAGCCACCTGTAGTGGGTTTGGGGGCATCACAGTTTTTAGTATCAGAGCAGTAGTTATATTCTTAGGAAGTCTGAATCCCTAGGAATATAACACGGTATAAGTGAGTAGTATATTGCATGCCCGAAGGCAATGAACCAATGATTAGGTGATATAGATCAAATAGTCCGACCTATTATATATATATATATATATATATATATATATATATATATATATATATAATTACACATAGATAAATATATCCTAAGAGAACATATCATAACATAGTTCTTTGATTTTGTAGATGTCAGACTACCCGAGCAGTTAGACACCGATCACCTACCCCATATCCATTCGACTTTGTTTCTCCTAGCTCGGATAGTGATCCCTCAGAGGAGGTCATGATAGTCGATAGTACGATGAAGGATTCATCGATACAGATCTTATCACCTCCTCTACTTAAGATCATTGATTTAGAGGATGATGCTGTCTCACCCCTTCTGGCTTGCGAGCGAGTGACTCTTGCACCTGTTAGTCAGTAATTAGAGGAGTCATCTACCCCTACATTTGCTACATTGCCAGAGGTGACTCAGATACCAGCAGTTATCACCATAGCTACTACATTCACTACTATTTTGACAGCACCTACTGAGAGGGATGATGAGGTTGATCATGTGGTTTCTGATTTGATGAGTCATTTCCAGCCAGCTATACCTATCACACCAGCTTTGTCTATTGGATTACCTTCTATGCCGACAGCTGAGAGATATCACTTTGATCTCTTTACTCCTATGTCTTCTACTTTGGAGCTTGAGCGCCAGATTTCACATGTTTGTGGACATATCCCTACTAACTCTGGAAACTCATCAGGATTAGCGGTGCATGTTCCTTTGACTTCTATTTTGAATCAGAGCACCTCGATTCAGACACTGCCTCTACCAACTTCTTCGATCCAGTCTGTACCTATCTCAGCTCCAGTGACATTCAGCACTACTCCTATTGCTTTTACCCATTCTGGAGAGACCGTCCCTATGACCACCTAAATGGCCCTCTTATAGCAGTATCAATGGTTGAGTGGGAGGTATTCAGAGTTTTTTGCCACTCGAGATGCTATCCTTCGAGCCATATCTATTCATGATCCATTCACAGTTCACTTTGGAGGCAGTCTACTTACCAGGGAGTTTAGGATGGAGATTGTGTACCAGATCACCGATTCGGTCCTTACACGTCTACAGGCTGACATAGCTGGACTTCCCTCCACTAGTTCAGGACAGGTTGACCTCGCATGAGTGCTTACTTGGTGGGTCGGGTGTTGATGAGTTTCATAGGAGGGTGGATGAGTTGTTTGGACCCCGTTGATTCCAGATGACATGATGATGATGACTTTTGTGGGATGACTTGTGCTTCCCTACCTCTTTTGTGATATGTATATGGTAGATGATGCAGACCTAGATGGAGTTGGTTACAGATCCTTTTGTTTTGATGCAGATCTGTTTAGCTTGTGACCGTGGTAGATGTTATGGGGTGTAGTTTATGGATAGTTTGTATCTTTTGTTATGTATCTAGTTGGCTAGGTGAATATTATCAGATGTACTTATGTGGACTCAAACTCTATGATGATGTACTTATTATCCTGACTTTTGATGTATCGAACCTTAGTAGTTTATGATGGATGACTGTTGTTTATCATTTGTGGTATTATTGATCTTTATAGACTGGTTAAACTTACCAATGCATTTATAATTGAGACTTCCAAATATTTCTATGAGGTAATTTTCCATTGCTCAAATCAACTTGAAACAATTTTATTAAGCACAGTTAACCACTTGAGAGTTTTAGCATTGTTCTATCATTGATTGTATCTAACTCGTATTCAAATGATTATACCAAAATTTCAATTGAATAAAAAAACCATGTATTTGAGCAAAATCATGTGTGAGAACTTGAGAATCAAACAATTGTCCATTTACGAGTTGTTTTAATTGCTTCTTTATATTACTTGTTCTATATAATCAACTTGTGATTTTCAATCTTAATAGTGAAAAGATGCCTCCAAGAAGAGGAAGACCGCGAAGAAACCCAGTAAATCCACCAGGAGAAAACTAGACTGAAGAAGTAATACCTCAAATCCAAAACCCAGAACCAGAACCTCAACCTGAACCAAATAACCATAACAACAATAACAATGATCCTATGCACTACTGTTTGAATTTCTTCGACAACATACCCAGAATCCCCAGGTAATGCAAGACATACCCCCACCAGGAGCGGATATACCCACAAATCAACAAACACAATCCACTGTAACCTTTAAGTCCTTTAAATCACTAAACCCTTCGGAGTTTAAGGGAACCATTGATCCTGTGGAAGCTAAGGCGTGGCTTAGGGAAATTGAGAAGACATTTGAGACAATTGGTGTAGAAGAAAATAAGAAGACCATCTTTGCTGCCT
Organism: Saposhnikovia divaricata; assembly: GCA_036435485.1. Classification (NCBI taxonomy): domain Eukaryota; kingdom Viridiplantae; phylum Streptophyta; class Magnoliopsida; order Apiales; family Apiaceae; genus Saposhnikovia; species Saposhnikovia divaricata. The sequence continues at coordinate 124,879,386 of CM071595.1, forward strand.
ATATGCTTAAAGGAGAAGCTAACTATTGGTGGGAAGCTAAGAGAGCTCTAAAAGGACCGAATACTATTCCCTGGCCAAGATTCACCGAATTGTTATTAGAGAAATACTTCCTTAAGTATTTAGAAAATCAGATGGAACTCAAGTTCTTAGAGCTTAAACAAGGAAACATGACTTTGGCTGAATATGAGCTAAATTTACAGAACTCTCTAAGTTCGTACCATATCATGTTAACACTGAAGAAAAGAGGACTAGACGTTTCCAACAAGGTTTGAAGCCATGGATTCAGAATAGGGTGGCAGTGTTAGAAATTACTAGTTATGTAACATTGGTTCAGAAAGCGGCAATAGTGGAAAGTGGAAGTGAGCTTTATGCGAAAGATAAGAACGAAAAGAAAAGAAAGATTCCACAACATGACGGTAAGTCAGGAAACAGATTTGGGAACCAGAATGTGAAAAAGCCATTTGTGAAAAGGGAGGAAAAAAGGGATGGTAATGTGCGAATTGAAAACAAGGGCAACCGAGAGGGTAATAAGAAGTTAGAACTCCGCAGGCTATAAACTTACTTCAGGGAAGACCCCCCTTTCCAGAATGTAACTTACGGAAAGAAATATCCAGCACCTTGTTATCAGGAATCTACTAATTGTTATAATTGCGGACAGAAAGGACACTATGCTTCAAATTGCAAGGAGAAAGTGGTAGTATGTTACAACTGTGGAAGGAAGGGACATGTGTCAAGGGATTGCAGGCGACCGCGCAAGGAAAGATCTGTACTCAAACTCATGGCACCTCCGAGTAGTAGCGACAACAAGCCTACGGCACGTACATTTAACATGACTGTAAAAGATGCTATTGTAGATAATGATGTGATTGCAAGTACGCTCTTGATTAACTCTGAGAATGCGTATGTATTGATTGACTCCGGTGCTACCAGATCTTTTATCTCTGAAAGTTTTATGCATAAATTGGGTGTTGAGTCAGTACCTTTAAGAGAGACTATGACGATAGAGATAACAAATCAAGAAGTAATTTTAGTAGACCAGGTATGTCCCAATTGCGAGGTAGTGATACAGAAGCAACGATTTGACATAGATCTTATTCCTTTTAAGTTAGGGGAATTCGATGTAATATTAGGAATGGATTGGCTGACCCGATATGATGCTCAAATTAACTGTCGTTTAAAGCGAGTGAGCTTAAAAGGAATGAATGGAAAGAGGATCATGTTACGAGGTCAGAAACAAGGAAAGAAGTTTTTAATAATGGTTCAAGCAAGGAGACTGCTTCAGCATGGATGTCAAGCTTATTTAGCACATGTAGCAGATACTGAGAAGCAAAGTCATAAAATAGAAGAAATCCCTGTTGTTAACGAGTATGCAGACGTTTTTCCTGATGATTTGCCTGGATTACCTCCTGATAGAGAGATAGAGTTCACGATTGATCTTGTTCTGGGAACAGCACCCATATCTAAAGCTCCTTATCGAATGGCACCAGTAGAAATGAAGGAGCTAGCGACTCAACTGCAAGAGCTACTCGATAAAGGCGTTATTCATCCTAGTGTGTCCCCGTGGGGAGCTCCAGTTTTGTTTGTTAAGAAAAATGATGGATCCATGCATTTGTGCATAGATTAAAGGGAGTTTAATAAGATGACCATAAAGAACAAGTATCCCTTACCTACGATTGATGATTTGTTTGATCAATTAAAAGGAGCATCGTATTTTTCAAAGATAGACTTGAGATCAGGTTACCACCAGTTGAAAATTAAACCAGAGGATGTCCCTAAGATAGCTTTCCGGACACGTTATGGACATTATTAGTTTTTAGTGATTCCTTTTGGACTGACCAATGCTCCAGCCGTTTTTATGGATTTGATGAATCGTGTCTTCAAGAGGTATTTGGATAAATTTGTAATTGTATTTATTGATGACATCCTAATCTACTCAAAGACTCTAGAGGAGCATGCGGATCATCTACGTTTAACCTTGGACATCTTGAGGAAGGAAAAATTGTATACAAAGTTCTCGAAATGTGAATTCTGGTTAGAAAAGGTTCAGTTCCTTGGTCAAGTGGTGAGCTGAGATGGAATAGCAGTGGATCCGGCAAAGGTAGAGGCGGTAGCAAATTGGAAAGGCCTAAGATGCCGACGGAAGTAAGAAGCTTTCTTGGTTTAGCAGGATACTATCGAAGGTTTGTACAACATTTTTCAAAGATTGCTACCTCATTGACAAGGTTGACCAGAAAGAATGAAAAAATTGAGTGGACATCAAAGTGTGAAGACAGTTTTCAAGAATTAAAGAAGAGACTAACTACGGCACCTGTGCTGACTTTACCCGATGATACTGGAAATTTTATGATATTTAGTGACCCTTCTCACAAGGGGTTAGGATGCGTGCTGATGCAACATGGAAAAGTAATTGCGTATGCTTCTAGACAGTTAAAAGAGTACGAGTTGAGATACCCAACCCATGATTTAGAACTAGCTGCCATAGTGTTTGCACTCAAGATATGGAGACATTATTTGTACGGGTAGAAGTGCGAAATATATACGGATCATAAGAGCCTGAAGTATATTTTCACACAGAAGGAGTTGAACATGAGACATAGAAGATGGTTGGAATTAATAAGGATTATGATTGTACAATTAACTATCATTCAGGTAAAGCTAATGTGGTAGCCGATGCTTTAAGCCAGAAAGAGAGAATTAAGATGCTGGTTTCGTCGAAAGAGCTAATTCAAGAAATTGAGAGAATGGAGTTAGAAATAAAGATTCCAATTCAAGCCAAAGAGAAAATTTTTGAGATATTGGTACAACCGGAGCTACTGGAAAAGATTAGACGTTGTCAAGAGAAGATGATGGAAGAGCACAGATCTGAGTTAACGGGTGGAGAGTATTTGAGCCCAAAAGATGATAAAGGAATTAAGAGATTCGCTGCAAGGATTTGGATTCCTAATGTTGCCGAGTTAAAGGATGAGATTTTGAGTGAAGCGCATAACTCGAGGTATTCCATTCACCCAGGAAGTACGAAAATGTATCAAGATGTTAAAAAGAATTACTGGTGGCCAAATATGAAGAGAGAGATTGCAGAATGGGTAAGTAAATATTTAACTTGTCAAAAAGTAAAGGTTGAACACCAGAGACCTAGTGGACTATTACAACCATTAGAGAATCCTGAATGGAAGTGGGAGCACATAACCATGGATTTCATTGTTGGATTACCACAGACTCGAGCTAATCATGATGCGACATGGGTTATAGTGGATAGACTTACCAAATCAGCTCATTTTCTCCCAATAAATGAAAGATACACTATAGAGAGGTTAGTAAGTTTATACTTGAAAGAAATTGTGACTAGACATGGAGTGCCCGTATCCATTATATCAGATAGAGATACCAGATTTACATCAAGATTTTGGAAAAGCTTTCAGGATTGTTTAGGAACAAAGTTGAATTTAAGCACTGCATACCATCCACAAACCGATGGACAAAGTGAAAGACAATTCAGACCATTGAGGACATGTTGAGAGCATGTGTATTAGATTTTAAAGGAAGCTGGGATGATCATTTACCTCTAGTGGAATTTGCTTATAATAATAGTTATCATTCTAGCATTGGTATGGCCCCGTACGAAGCCTTATATGGAAGAAAATGTAGGTCTCCTCTCTATTGGGATGAAGTTGGAGAAAGGAAGATGTTAGGGCCAGAATTGATCCAGCAAACCAAACAATTCGTAGAAATTATAAGGAAATGATTGGTGGCGGCTCAGGATCGACAAAAGAAGTATGCAGATCAAGGAAGGATCGGATGTTCGAAGTGGGAGAGAAAGTGTTACTAAAGGTTTCACCTTGGAAAGGAGTGATGCGATTTGGGAAGAAAGGTAAATTAAGTCCTAGATATATTGGACCATTAGAAATCTTTAGAAAAGTGGGAGCGGTGTCGTATCAATTAGCTTTACCAGCAGATCTTCAGTATATTCATGATGTCTTTCATATATCGGTATTGAAAAAGTATAAGGCTGATAATCAACATGTTCTTGACTATGAACCAATAGAAGTACAGCCTGATCTGACGTATAAAGAGTATCCGGTGGAGATTGTAGATAGGAAAGTCCATGAATTAAGAAACAAAAGATTAACTTGGTTAAGGTAGTTTGGAGAAATCATGCAGTGGAAGAAGCAACATGGGAATTGGAGGAAGAAATGCGCAAAAATTACCCTTCACTATTTGATGACAACGTTGATTTCGAGGACGGAATCCTTTAAGGGGGAGAGAATGTAACGACCGTAAAAATTTTGGTAAGAAAATTGTTAATTTAAATTATCAAATTAATTAGTTGAATCGTGGATAGAAGTATTTGAAATTTCTCGGATTTTAGCAAATTACTATTTATTAATTATGAATGCCGTACGAGAAGAGTAGATTAAATTATCGATCCCATTATATATATATATATATATATATATATATATATATATATTTATTTATTACATGTTATTAATTTTGGAGAATTCGATAAAGTATTCGATTTAATCATTTGATTTCGTTAGAAAGCGAGTGATATTATTAGTAAGTAATTTCATAGATGTCGTTATAATTGATCAATGGAGTCATATTAATTTCATTTATTATTATTATTATTGTTAGTAAAATAATAATAATAATAATAATAATAATAATAATAATAATAATAAAATATATATTAAAAAGGGATACATATGGAGATTTTTATTTTGGTAGAGATATTTTCTATAAAGAAATATTATTATTTGTAGTGGATTGGATAAGGATTCCCAAAGTATTTTTTTATATATTGTAATAACCGTGAATTTAATTAGAAATTTCAATGTCGAACTCCTCCGAATAAAGATTTGGCAAATTCAATTTTATTAACTTTAGGGATGCATACAAATATTTCTTTATTTTAGGACATTACGATATCTCACCAATCATTATTGCGACGATTATAGTATTCTATTATTATTATTATTATTATTTTTATTAGGGATATTCTCTTTGGTACACTCGTGGAATTGGCTTTTACCAATGGTAACATCACATTTTAGGCTTTTATACGTGGTGCACCTGAAATATTAACAGTTGTCTAACAGAAGGGCACGACTAAGAGAGAAACAATATGTCAGGTGTACCATGTATAGAAGCCAAAAATGTGATGGTACCATTGGCAAAAGCCAATTTCACGAATGTGCCAAAGAGAATATCCCTTATTATTATTATTATTATTATTATTATTATTATTATTATTATTATTATTATTATTATTATTATTATTATTATTATTATTATTATTATTACTATGATTAGTACTACCAAATTGTGTTCCTATAATTATATTACATTTTATTATTTCAACAACAATTACAAATAGGACTTGGTGGCCCATTAAATTACAAGTTGGTGACTAGTATGCATATAGGAATTAATTGGATTAAAAGTATTCCAAGCCAAGAGAGTATAGCCCACTCAAAGCCCAATAAAAAATAATAATAAATATCTATCTATTACTATATATTATACATCAACACAAGGGAAAATGTTCCCTTTTAATGGATGTAAAATTACTGTTTTACCCCTATTTGTTGGAAATTAACAAAAGTACCACCCTTTTAATATTTATGTAAAAATTAGTTGAAATTATGTTAGTTTTGAGAATCGAACCCCTGACCTTCCACTCTTAAACTTCTGCCATAACCATTATGCTATACTTAGTTTGAAGTATATTTTAAAAATCTTATTAGATAAATCCCTTTATCTCCTTTTGTCCCATTTTTTTTATTTCAACTATATATTAAATCTCAATACAAGTGCAAAAAGTGCCAATAAATTGGTTATAAATTACTATTTCACCCTCATTTTAAGGAAATAACAATTGTGCCACCCCTTTAAAATCCATGTAAAAAATGGAAAAAATTGGGTTAGCTTTCGAAGTCGAGCCACCAATCTCGTTTTAAGAGGTTCATGATACAGTCACTATATTACATTATTTTTCGAGTTTCCTTAAAAATCTTATATAATATCACGCCATTTTCACTTAACTTATTTTCATTTTTGTTTTCACTTTTAAGTAAATAAAATGTTAGTTTGCATTATTTATATAATTTCATTTTTTCAGTTTTCTTAGTTTTATTAATCTATATACTCAATCATCTTATAAATTTTAATACACATGTATGTTTTCGATTAAATATATATTAGATATGTTATTTATAATTCACATATTTATATTATATTATATCTCTGATCATACTTTATTTGAATCAGTTGATAATGGATACCTAAAAAATAATATTGAAATTTGATCTAATATAAGGAATATAGTATATGCAATGTATTTCAATATTCATTATTTCTATCATTCTAAATTAAGAAAATTAGTTTTAAAATTATTTTTAAATACAATAATCATGTTTATATATTCATCACATCCGTTTTTTTAATAATTTTCTTTTCAGAATGTACACATTAGTTGTTTATATTTTCTAAAATAATCTACACTTTGTCATTATAAATGATTAACATGTAAAATAAAATGTTAAGATGAAATTCTTGGTTATACATGAATGTTACTAAGTCTGGATTTAAAAAAATTCAAAAACATTTATCTATATGTATATATTAAATTATTGAAATAAAATACAATTTAGTTAGAAAAAAAGTTTTTTTTGGTTAACCATATATCTTCAAGTTTACATTTACTCTGAAAAAATGTGATTGTTTAGCAAAATATTACGTAATACCTAATCTCCTTTTGGACATAGTATTAAAAATATAACTAACATAATATGTTTCTTCCAGGTTGATCTGATGTAGAATGATATGAACTATATTATTTGTTTACATGCCATTTTTTTCAAATTCTTCTTTGCAACCTCAGTCTATTTCCTCTAGGAATTTTGATTTTGTACGTTGATGACCGGTGTGAGAACATGCATTATAGACTTGCAATAGAGATGACATTAACATATTTCACGGGAAACAAAATCTTATAAGATAATTCACGCCGTTTTCACTTAACATATTTTAATGAGTATGCTACCCCTTGTGGCTAATTGTGGATGGTTGTAATTGTGTTGACGGTTGTAATCGTGTTGATATGGAAAGCAATGTATATCACTATGGAAAGACAAAATTTATCATCTTACTCTCTCAATTTATAATTACACGATCCCCGTTCATAACTCAAAATTGTACATCTTACTCAACAGTATTATTATTGGCGTGTATATACAGTCCTTATTGGCATACATTATTAACACAGATCACTACTCATATAGTCATACTACAATGTCATAATTACGAGTTTTAGTCCAAAAATTATTAAACTAACCGCTACCTTCTTTTTTAGAACAAAATTAGAGGCATTTACATAGAGGCCCGTGCCTTGTACGGGCTGTTACGTTAGTTTATATAGTTGGGTGTGAGCCAAAAGCAAAGAAAAGAACCCACCTATGTTTTTCTCTCTCGGCAAAAGAAAATCAAACACACCATTTTCCTCTCCACCATTTTCACTAAGCTTTAAACCACCAAAATCCACCCATATAATCACTTGATCATACATGCAATTAGAGAAATGGAGTGCTTATTAAATTCTCTACATATCGATATATAAATATTACAAGTTTCGAGATTTTGGTTTTTTTCGACCAAGCTTTTAAAACCCGATTTTTTCACAAGGGTATGATCTTATGCCCGTAAAACCTTTTGTATCATGTTATTATGTGTTTTATTTTGTACTATGCTTGAAACCCCATTTTTTTATTAGGGTTATAATATTTAATTTGGGGCTTTTGTAAAATGTGATTATTGTAATGAATCTTGATTGGATTTATGTGATTTGGGTTTGTTATGGGCTGAATTTGTGTTTTGAGGGGTTGATTGAGGTTGCATGATGAATCGGGGGACCACTACCGCAGCGGTAGAGGTGACCGGCGGTGGTGGGTGTTGCCGAAAAACAAGACAGGAGGGTGTGGGGTTTTGTCCGAAAGGAGAGAGAGCAGAGAGGGGTTCGAGAGAGAGAGATGTGGAAATAGAGAGATAGAGAGACCAGGAGAGGAAGAGGGAGAGATGATCGGAGAAGGAGGGAAAGAGGGAGAGGTGGAGAGAAAAGAAAGAGATGGAGGGAGGCGGAGGCAGAGAGAGAGATTGAGACGAGGAGAGATAGAGAGATGAGGCGGAGAGATAGAGAGAGAGGACGGAGGGAGAGAGTGAGATGAGATCGAGAGGGAGAAGAGAGATTCAAGGGAGAAGAGAGAGAGAGAAGCGAGAACAGAGAGGGGGAGGGAGTGATCGGAGCGAGAGAGAGAGAGAGAGATAGAGATAGAGAGAGAGAGAGAGGGAGGGAGAGAGAGAGAGAGAAGAGAGACAGTGGCGGTGGTGGTGGGAGCCGCCGGCACCACCACGGCGTCCGGCCGGCGACCACCAGCAGTGTTGGTTGATGGGGGGATGTTGTTTTCTTATTATTTTATCCATAATTAATTTATTGTTAATTTTGTATTAATTGATTAATTAAGATTTTAATGGACAAATATGACCAATAAAAAAATTCAGTTTAGTTTAAGAGAAGATTGCAAATTCTTTTATTGGAACAATAAAGTTTGGGACTTAAGAAATTCAAATGGGAGTGTTCACCTTGTAATTTAATACAGGGTTTTACAAAAGAAATAAAATAGGATTAATTTATAATAAAGTTAGTAAATGGTTTTCAAAAGAAAGAAAAGAATTTAGGATTATTTAGTTGGTCATTAAAATTGGAAAGAAATGGGTTAAGTAGAGATAATTAAATTATTTTTAAAATGTGAAAAGAGTTAAATTATTTATTTAGTTGAATGTAAAATTTATAAGAAAATTAGAATGTGTGAGATTAGTAGAAAAAGAATTTTCTTGTTAGAATTTCATTTTTTTTTACAAGTCGAAATAATAAAAATGGGTGAAAAGAAATTAGAATTTGTGAGAATAGTTAAGATAGAATTGTTTGGACGAATTACATGTTTCGCTAATAATAAAAATGGGTGAAAAGAAATTAGAATTTGTGAGAATAGTTAAGATAGAATTGTTTGGACGAATTACATGTTTCGTTAAAAATGGGAATAATAAATATGGTCTTAAATTGAATAAAATTTGATTCTTGGACCCTTCAATATTTTTAAGAATAAATAGAGATTAATATTTCATTTCTCTAAAATAGGCTTAATTAGATTAGAGAATTTTATCATGCCATTTTAATTTCGAGATATGTAGTACAAGAACTAAATTAATTTAGAAATGCTAATTAAATACTTTACCTAAGTAGAGAACTTTGTTATAAAATAAGAGGTATAGATAATTATTGTTGATCTTATACAAATCTTTTTCATTTATTCTATTCAAGCTATGTCGTTAAATAATTAAATTAGCGACAATTTATAAATTTATTAGAGACCTTTTTAGACGAGCTTTTCTCCTGCTAATAAATAGAGCGAGACTTTTACGTATCATTATGACTGATTGGCATACAACTGATATATTAAAAATTAATAGGAAAATCAATTAGAGCCTCCATTTAATTTATTTTACCTCACGAATAAGGCATTAATGAGATTTTTAAAATTTCGAGAATATTTCCCAATTATTTGTTCGAGAATTATTGGTTATCAACGACATGATTATCAAGCTGCTTTGACATTTCGTGATTTAATTCTTACCCTGGTACTAATATTATTCTGATAATTATGATAGAGTTTCCCCTTTTCGAGAATTGAGACGTTTGCTCGCGGTTAGCACTCTTTTATTTATTTGGTAAACGTTTAACGTCGAGACAGAGGCAAGTTCAGTCCTACCCTAACTCTCGAAAACTTTGTATTTCTGTTCGTATTATTTCATTCTTTAATTATTTTCGAGCTATCAATTATGAGATTTATCTACTGCTCCATATGATGCAATAAATTCTTTTGAGCATTATTTTTCTCGTTAATTATTACGTTACTGTTAAAAATTTGTTTACTTGCAAATTATACTCCCTATAAGCGTAGAAACAAATCCGTTGCTATCAGGTCGATCTCCTTGATTCGAGATGACTATTATATTGATTCAGTGAAACTAATCTCATTCGTTCGAGATAGTTAAATTCATTCTTTTCAGTTGAATTTATTGTACAAATTCAACAATAATTTATTGATCATCTTCAGTTGGTTCATCGTTCTAATCGACCGATAGGAGTTATAAAAATTAGGATCGTTAGAGTATTTACTCGTTGATCAAGTGAAAAGCATTCTATTTAACGATTCATCAATTTTGAGTATTATAATCATTCGAGTGGTACTACTTGTTCAGTACGACTCATAATATTTCATTTTTAGACTATTCTCATTATTTCGAGATAGTTGCCCCTTTTTGTCAGTGGTTGACACTTTGTTTGTGTTAACCAATAAATTATGTTTATTGAGAGTTACATCAATCCATTATTCGGATTGGTGGCACATTTGAGTAAAACTGGCAGTCCGCCAGATCAATCAAATATTTTCCTCTGAAGTTTATCTCAAAATATCAGTTCATTAAATGTTCGGGAATTCTGTATTCTACTGGTCAATTTTGGGAAAGAGGCCCATTATAGAGAAAGAGAGACTTGTGTACCTTTATTTTGACACGAGAATATTTTTAGGCACTATGATGCCAGGGTTGATATAATAACCCACTATGATGCTAGCATTCATACTATATATTATATTCGTTGATATCGTATTGTAGCCGTGATCGGGAGAAGTGCGGTGTCATTGAAGGACGGTATTCTCGGTCGGATAGTTGATCGCCCCGCTGAAATACCGAAAGGATGGAAGACCAGTTATTCATTATCATGAGTCATCAGAGTTTCACCAATTGAGTCTTTCAAGTAATCTATTTTCGAGATGTGTCTTGAGTCAAAGTGTCAGATTTTGATATTCAGTTATTCATTTAATTTCGAGTAATTATTTTGGTAAATCTTATTATATTTATGTACCGAGCAAGGAGAGAACTTGCTGAGCACCATAGTTGCTCATTCTTGCTTTACAACATTTGTTCAGCTGTCAAGAAGGAAAGAGGCGAGCCGTCCAGCCAGAGGTACAAGGAGAAAGAGAAAGCTCCGAGCTATGGCGACAAGGACTAGAATTATCAGCTGGAACCTGTTATCTTTTCTACTTTATAGACTTATGTAAGATATTATTCAGAGATGTAATAAATCGTATTGTAATAATGTGTGAGACCGATCTTGGATCTGTGGAGTGGGACTGCTCCGCTCCGTTGTAATAAATATTTTAATATTATTGAGCTAACATGTGCTGCAGGATACTGAGACCTGATGTGACGACCTGGGTCCCCGGACAGGGTAGATTTGGGGGCGTCACAGCGTTGGTATCTGAGCGTTAGTTATATTTTTAGGAATCGTACGAGCCTAGAATTATAACGCGACGTGAGAGTTTAGAGACTTAATTCGATGGTGAGATTTTAGCACTAAGTGCTTTACACCTTATATACCTATATATGTATCTAGTCTATTAGAACCTGTTGTGACTGGTATTCCTTGTACTTTTCTAGATGTCTACTTCAGGACTTAATGAATTTCGTTCGATTAGAGACAGATCTCCTACACCTTACCCTCAGGGACCCCTAGATCCCAGCTCAGGTTTAGACAGTGACCCGTCTGAGGAGATTGTACCCATGGACAGCGATTCAGATGACTCTACTATCCAGATTCTTACACCTTCTCCACCACATGTGATAGACTTGGTGTATTCTCCTGACCATATTGTAGAGATAACTGACTCACCGATGCCAGTGATTGACCTAGAGACTCCTACTCTAGAGATTGAGCGGCTAGATTGCAGAAATGACACTCTTGTATACTCCTGAGATGTTCAGGTATGAGACCCCAGAGCCCATTACTTCTGAGCCGATTGATGAGGGCCAGCTTTCACCTGTCCATACTGAGATTCTGCCTAGTTCAGCTGCTCCAGTGTCCAGAGTTGATATACCTACCAGAGTATCAGCTTTTACTTACTTGTTTATTGCTCCCGTTCCGGTGTATGATTCAACTCTGACAGTCCCTACTATACCTGACTTCATGTTACCGCTTATCAGTGTTACTCCTGCTTGTGATACAGCTCCATCTGTACCTACCATATCTGCACCTGAACCTGCTCCTGCTCAGCCTCCTGTGGCTGCTACTACTGCTGCTATGCCACCTGCTCCTTCTGAGCATCCTATTATGGCCGGAGAGATGGTTCCATGGCATATCCACCATACCCTATTTCAGCATTACAGATGGTTGTGGTCTCGCTATGAGGAGATCGTTGCTACGAGGGATGGTATTCTTTGACTTTTGTCTGTTCCAGATCCTAGTGATGTGCATCATGGAGGTAGTTTGTTAGTGAGAGACATACCTATGGAGATTGTGCATCAGATTGCCCTGACTATTTTGACCGGACTTCAGACTGACCTTGCTGCCTTGCCATCATCTAGTACCGGGCAGATTGATCGGACCAGAGTTGCTACCATGATCTCAGACATCATTACAGAGTTCCATAGGAGAGTGGGTGAGATTTTCGCCCGTGCTGACTCGACTTGATGTTGCTGCTATTGACTTAGTATAGTCTTTTTGGTTTCAGGAGATGACATATATGTATGCTTGCGCATTCCCATCTCTTGGTTAGCATGTATACTATAGCTAGTGGTGACCCGCTTTTTGGATGGCGTCATGTTAGATCTTTCTGTATTAGGGTGCATATATTCAGTGATCGATGTATTCGATGTAGTTGACCTTATGCCCATCCTGTTGGGTAGTTATCTTAATATCTCCACGTATTAGCATGTCAGTTAGATATTTCCACGATGTATTTATCTTCTGATTATGGGTCTGTATGATTATGAGGGATGTATTCGGTATTGTGACCTGGATTGTACCCGTATGGTACCTTAGTATTATTATATTATAATCTGCTAGTAGCACTGTTATCTTATTTTATCTGTTATAGAACTGTGTTAGCATAGAACAGCATGTTAGATTAATTTCCCATGTTACCCCCGAAATAGTCAGATTCTTTTTAGATACTACGACTTAAAATGAGTTTTAAAAAAAAAGTTTTCAAAAACCAAGGATGAAAACGACGATTGAGTTTTAGAACTTAAAAGTTTTCTAAGAATTACCAGCAAGACCTGAAATAGTTCTTTTACGAGTACCTTAAATTTTAATTTTTTTTATATAATAAGGAAAAAAGGGTAATTGTTTAACCAAGAGACAAGAGAGAGAAATCATGATTTTGAGTATGGTTTATTTTGAGGAACCAGAAATTTTGACCAGAGTAAATATTTATGAATGCCTGTCATAACTGTGCCAACAATGGTGTCATATAACTGCATACCTGTGACATAACCTACCTTATTGTTTTCACTCTTAATAGAAAAAGATGCCACCTTGAAGAGGAAGACCCCCAAGAAACCCTCTTCCTCAACCCGAAGTGGATCAAGACAATGAGGTCCCACCTCAGACCCATCTCAAAACCCAGTTCCAAACCCTGGACCAGGACCCGCAGAAAATCCGAACCAGAATAATAACCCGATGAACCTACTTCTGGATTTTCTTCTTCAACACGCCCACAACCCTCAACCCCAGCAGAACCAAAACCCAGTAGGATGAAATCCACCTCCAACTCAATTGACCCAAACTACAGTGACTTTTAAATCGTTCAAATCTTTGAATCCACCTGAGTTTAAAGGTACCACTAACCTAGTAGCGGCTAGAATCTGGCTACGAGAGATAGAGAAGACCTTTGAGATTGTGGGAGTAGAAGAAGACAAGAAGACAGTGTTCACAGCTTATATGTTGAAGGGTGAAGATAATTACTGGTGGGAAGTGAAGAGAGCTATGGAGGGTAACGTAGTTATACCGTGGGCTAGATTTACAGCGTTGTTTCTAGAAAGGTATTTTCCCAAGTATTTGGAAAATCAAATGGAAATCAAGTTTTTGGAACTTAAGCAAGGGACGATGACTATTGCAGACTACGAAGCCAAGTTTACAGAACTCTCGAGGTTTGTACCGTATCATGTAGACACTGAGGAGAAGAGAGCCTAATGTTTCCAGCAAGGACTGAAGCCCTGGATCCAGAATCGAGTTGCCGTGTTTGAGATCACCAATTATGCAACTTTAGTTCAGAAAGCGGCTATAGTGGAGAGTGGAAGTGAATTGTACCCGAAGGATAGGGGTGGGATGAAGAGAAAATTTCAGAGTGGTGGAAGCAATTTTGTGAAGAGATCTGATAATCATAGTGACAAAAGGCCATTTGTGAAGAGGGAAAATAGAAGCTCAGATAATAGGAGGATTGGGAACCATGACACCAGAGGAAGCAATCAGAGATCCAAACCTCAGCAAACTGTGAACATGATGCAAGGAAGATCACCATTGCCAGAATGCAAGACATGTGGGAGGAAACACCCTGGACCCTGCCATCAAGCTAGTGTGAATTGTTACAACTTTGGGCAAAAGGGTCATTATGCTTCAAGTTACAAGGACAAATCTGTCACCTGCTTCAACTGTGGGAAGAAAGGTCACGTGTCCCGAGATTATCGACATCCTGCAAAGGAAAATCCAGTGCCTCGACTTCCAGCACCTCCCAGCAATAAGCCAACAGCAAGAACCTTCAACATGACAGTGAGAGATGCCATTGATGATAGCGATGTGATAGCAGGTACGCTTCTAGTTAATTTTGAGGATGCGTGTGTTCTAGTTGATTCTAGAGCTACCAAATCTTTTATTTCTGAGAACTTCATGAATAAGCTTAATCTTGAGTCCGTGCCCTTAGAGGGAACTCTGAATATAGAAGTAGCAAATCAGGAGGTCATTCCAGTGAACCGATTATGCCCGAACTGTTCTGTAGAGATACAGGGTCAACGTTTTGATGCAGGCCTCATTCCCTTTAAGTTAGGGGAATTCGATGTAATCCTAGGAATGGACTGGTTAGCACGTTACGATGCTCAAATAAATTGTCATCGGAAGAAGGTTAGCTTAAGTAGACCTGATGGTATAAGAATCCCGTTTCGTGGACGAAAATCGGCCAAAGATTTTCTGTCAATAATTCAAGCTAAGAGGTTACTTCGACAAGGATGTCAAGCCTACCTGGCTCACGTGGTAGATAAAGAAAAGCAGACCCCTACAATTGATGAGATTCCTGTAGTTAATCAGTTTAAAGATGTTTTCCCTGATGAGTTGCCTGGAATACCACCGGATCGAGAGATAGAATTCACAATTGCTCTAGCACCAGGAACCGCACCTATCTCAAAAGCACCTTACAGAATGGCACCAGTGGAAATAAAGGAATTGGCAACACAGCTGCAAGAGTTACTTGATAAAGGTGTAATCAGACCTAGTGTATCCCCATGGGGAGCTCCAGTGTTGTTCGTAAAGAAGAAAGACGGATCTATGCGATTGTGTATCGATTATCGTGAATTGAACAAGATAACTATCAAGAACAGGTACCCTCTGCCTAGAATCGATGATTTATTCAACCAACTCAAAGGAGTTACGCATTTTTCGAAAATTGATTTGAGATCCGGCTATCATCAACTGAAGATCAAGCCTGAGGACATTCCTAAGACTGCCTTTAGGACTCGATATGGACATTACGAGTTCCTAGTGATGTCTTTTGGATTGACGAATGCTCTAGTTGCTTTCATGTATTTAATGAATCGTGTATTCAAGAGATACTTGGATCAGTTTGTAATTGTATTTATTGATGACATTCCCATATACTCGAAGTCTCCTGAGGATCATGCAGAACATCTCCGTCTAGTTTTGGAAGTATTAAGGAAGGAAAAGTTGTATGCAAAGTTTTTGAAATTCGAGTTCTGGCTGAAAGAAGTTAAATTTTTAGGACATATTGTGAGCGGTGAAGGAATTTCTGTAGACCCCGCTAAGATAGAAGCCGTAGCAAATTGGGAGAGACCTAAGACTCCAACAGAGGTCAGAAGTTTCCTTGGACTTGCTGGTTATTATCGCAGATTCGTGAAAGATTTCTCAAAGATAGCTACGCCACTAACTCGACTCACTAGGAAGAGTGAAAAGTTTGAAATGACCTCCAATTGTGAAGACAGCTTCCAAGAATTGAAGAAGCGACTAACTACTGCCCCAGTTCTGACCTTACCTGATGAAAAAGGCCATTTCGTGATTTTCAACGATGCGTCTCACAAGGGTTTAGGATGCGTACTAATGCAACATGGGAAGGTAATAGCTTATGCCTCTCGACAACTGAAGGAATATGAATCCCGATACCCTACTCACGATTTGGAACTTGCTGCTATTGTATTTGCACTCAAGATTTAGAGACATTACCTTTATGGAGAGAAATGTGAGATCTTCACGGACCACAAGAGCTCAAAGTACATATTCACGCAGAAGGAATTGAACATGAGATAGAGAAGATGGTTGGAATTGATCAAAGACTACGATTGCTCGATAAATTATCACCCGGGAAAAGCTAATGTTGTAGCTGATTCTTTAAGTAGAAAGGAAAGACTCAACCTATTAACAACCTCAGAGGAATTAGTCAGAGAATTTGAGAAAATGGAGTTAGAATTCAAGGACCCATTCCAAAACAATGAAAGAGTTTATACCATTCATTTTCAACCAGAGTTGCTAGAAAAGATTCGTCGATGTCAAGAGCAAGTAATGGAAGAAAGAAGATCAGAGTTGACCGGAGAAGAGTTTTTGAGCCCTAGAGATGATAAGGGAATTAAGCGATTTGCGTTGAGAATTTAGGTTCCTAATGTTATCGAATTGAAAGAAGAAATCATGAGAGAAGCGCATAACTCGAGATATTCCATTCACCCGGGGAGCACAAAAATGTATCAAGATATTAAGCAGAATTATTGGTGGCCTAACATGAAGAGAGAGATTGCAGAATGGGTAAGCAAGTGTTTGACATGTTAGAGAGTGAAGGCAGAACATCAACGACCCAGTGGATTACTTCAATCATTAGAGATTCCAGAATGGAAATGGGAGCACATCACCATGGATTTTGTAGTAGGTTTACCTCGAACCAGAGCGAATTTCGATGCCATATGGGTTATAGTTGATCGACTTACGAAGTCTGCGCATTTCCTGCCGATCAGTGAAAGGTATTTAGTGGAAAGACTGGTAGGTTTGTATTTGAAGGAAGTAGTAGTTCGTCATGGAGTGCCCGTGTCAATTGTGTTAGACAGATATGCCCGCTTTACATCTAGATTCTGGAAAAGCTTTCAGGAATGCCTTGGTACCAAGCTAAACCTGAGCACAGCCTATCATCCGCAGACAGACGGACAAAGCGAAAGGACGATCCAGACCAGAGAAGATATGCTGCGAGCTTGCGCCTTGGATTTCAACGGAAGTTGGGATGATCATCTGCCGTTAGTAGAGTTTGCTTACAATAATAGTTATCATTCCAGTACTGGCATGGCCCCGTATGAAGCTTTATATGGAAGGAAGTGCAGATCTCCACTGTGTTGGGATGAAGTTGGTGAAAGAAGGATACTAGGGCCAGAAATGGTCCATCAGACAAAGCTATCCATAGAAAGGATTCGGAAAAGGTTAGTTGCTGCTCAAGACCGTCAGCGAAAGTATGCAGATCTGAAGAGAAAAGATAAATCATTTGAGATAGGAGATAAGGTGTTGCTGAAAATTTCTCCTTGGAAAGGGGTGATGATATTCGGGAAGAAAGGGAAACTGAGTCCTAGGTATATTGGACCCTTTGAGATTCTTAAGAAGGTTGGAGCCGTGTCATATCAATTAGCCTTACCGCCAGATCTCCAGCACATTCACGATTATTCCACATATCAATATTGAGAACTTACCATCCTGATCATCGTCACATACTAAAGTATGAACCTATCGATGTCAAAGCTGACCTGACCTACGTAGAACAACCAGTGGAAGTTGTAGATTTCAAAGTGCATGAGTTGCGAAATAAGAAAATAAATTTAGTAAAAGTGATTTGGAGGAATCGTCAAATCGAAGAAGCTACTTGGGAACTAGAAGATGAAATGCGTAGTAAATACCTCGAGTTGTTTAGTTAATAATGTCATCCCGAGGACGGAATCCTTTTAAGAGGGGAGACTGTAATAACCGTGAATTTAATTAGCAATTTCAATGTCGAACTCCTCCGAATAAAGATTTGGCAAATTAAATTTTATTAACTTTAGGGATGCATACAAATATTTCTTTATTTTAGGACATTACGATATCTCACCAATCATTATTGCGATGATTATATTATTATTATTATTATTATTATTATTATTATTATTATTATTATTATTATTATTATTATTATTATTATTATTATTACTACCAAATTGTGTTCCTATAATTATATTACATTTTATTATTTCAACAACAATTACAAATAGGACTTGGTGGCCCATTAAATTACAAGTTGGTGACTAGTATGCATAATAGGAATTAATTGGATTAAAAGTATTCCAACCCAAGAGAGTATAGCCTACTAAGAGCCCAATAAAAAATAAATAAATATATATGTAGTTGGGTGTGAGCCAAAAGCAAAGAAAAGAACCCACCTATGTTTTTCTCTCTCGGCAAAAGAAAATCAAACACACCATTTTCCTCTCCACCATTTTCACTAAGCTTTAAACCACCAAAATCCACCCATATAATCACTTGATCATACATGCAATTAGAGAAATGGAGTGCTTATTAAATTCTCTACATATCGATATATAAATATTACAAGTTTCGAGATTTTGGTTTTTTTCGACCAAGCTTTTAAAACCCGATTTTTTCACAAGGGTATGATCTTATGCCCTTAAATCCTTTTGTATCATGTTATTATGTGTTTTATTTTGTACTATGCTTGAAACCCCATTTTTTTTATTAGGGTTATAATATTTAATTTGGCTCTTTTGTAAAATGTGATTATTGTAATGAATCTTGATTGGATTTATGTGATTTGGGTTTGTTATGGGCTGAATTTTTGTTTTGACAGGTTGATTGAGGTTGCATGATGAATCGGGGGCCACCACCGCGGCGGTAGAGGTGACCAAATTTACATAGATTTATTACCTCCCTAGAATCTGAACAAATCACCATTCTCTTTGATGAGAAACGACCCTCTAACCATAGCTCCACTAAATGTAATATTGCCATTAACTCTGCGTCTATACTACTAGAGATTGAACAAGGACCTGAGAATACATAGCAGAGAGCTCCTAAGCAATCTTTTAAGTTACCTCCTATCCCACCTCCAAACAAACCCGAGGAGTTATGACCTAATGCCCCATCTACTGCACAGACTAAATCAAACTGAAGGAATTTAAACTTCCAAAAAGAGTTTGAGAGAGTGTAGTGGTGAACAGCTATAGCCCCTTGAGGATTAACTTTCCAAAGAGAATCGTCACTGAAATTGATTAATTTAGAAGCTTCTCCCCATTTGTTAATCAGAAATTCCAAGGTTGCTTTATCCAAACTAGAACCTTTGAACACCTTTTCGTTTCTCGCCAGCCAAATTGTCCAACACGCGGTAGCCACTACAATGACCCAAATTTTACCCAACTGTTTTTTACTTATAAGTTTGAACATTCTTATGAGTGAGAAAAGAGGGATGGATTCATAAGTGTTCGAAACACTCCACCATTTACCTATGAATTCCCAAACCCGTCTTGTAGGCAAACAGTCCCAAAACAAGTGTTGAATTGACTTCTCTTTAACTCTATACCAAAGGCATAGATGGTCACGACTGAAGTTCTGAATTCTTTGATTGAGGTATACTATTTGACTGAATTTTCCAAAGAAAAATCCTAATCTTCGGAGGGATCTCAGCAGTCCAAATGATATTCCAAACCGCATTTGGTCTCAAGCTTGGAAATGACAAACCCTTCTGCAAAATAATCCTGCAATATTTAGTAGAAAATTACCCTTTGCTTGGCATCCACAATAACTTATCCTTTTTAGAAGATAGAGAAATACGAGAAACAATAGATGAAAGAATATTAAGGTCATCTTCCTCCCTTCTTAACAGATTTCTTTTCCAAATAGAGCTTGAAACTTGTGGTCCAGAGTTCCACTTAGACACAAAATCTTGAACAGAAGCATGGCTAAGGTGTGAGAGACGATAAAGTCTAGGAAGTTGGAACATTAATGGGCCTTCTGCATGCCAGGAATCTTCCCAAAAATATGCTAGATCTCCCTTCTCAATTACCCATTTACAATTTGACCTATTCACCAATGGGAATAAATTTGACAAGAACTCACTCATAGGAAACTTTTAAAAGGATCCGAGAATTCTTTCTTGATTTCTATACTACCCAGATCATAATTGAGTACTGCACCATATTTGCTAACTAATACTTTATTCCACCAATTTTTCCTTTCTGAGTAGCTTCTCCAGACCCATTTCGCCAACATGATCATGTTTCTTGTTTCAGAGGTAACAACCCTAGGCCCCCCTTAGACTTTGGTTGGCAAATTCTGTTCCACCCAATCAGATGCAGTTTTTTTTTATGAACATTGCCATCTGAATGATGGCCCCATAAGAATTGCCTTCGTATTTTTTCAAGGAGGTTGATGATTGTCGATGGAATGCAGAAAAGGGAGAACCAGAAGACTGGCATGCTGTCGATTGCTGCCTTGGTAAGGGTCAATCTTCCTGCCATCGAAATGGAATCTGAATTCCAGGAGAGAAGTTTATTCTTAACTCTCGAAATAAGGGGATTCCAGTATGAAATAGATCTAGGGGAGTGGCCTATATCCACTCCAAGATATTTGAGAGTACCTCTCCCTAAAGGACAACCCAGAATAGAAGCCGAGTGAGACAGCACATCTGGGTCTTCATGAAACCCAAAAAGGTTGCTCTTTTGAAAATTTATTTTGAGTCCTGATAAGAGTTGGAAGCATTGAAAAACACGTTTTACCCCTATAACTGACTTGGAGTCGTTGTTAATGAAAAGAATTACGTCATCTGCGAATTGTAGGTGAGAGAGCTCCATAGTCGAGTTAGGGAGAAAGTCCCCTCTAAAAATTCCTTTTCCTAATGCCTTTACTAACAACCTTGCCAATGATTTCCCAATAAGATTGAAAAGAAGAGGGGATAGAGGGTCCCCCTGCCTGAGGCCTCTAGAGGGGACAAATTCATCTGCTGGGCATCCATTAACCAGGATTGAGATTCTCGAGGTAGTGAATATTGATTTCAACCACCATATCCACTTTTCATCAAAATTCATCTCTTCTAGGACTTGGAAGAGGAAGTCCCATTTCACTGAATCAAAGGCCTTCTCAAAATCAATTTTCATTATCAGACCTTTTGATTTCTTTGCTTTTAGAGCTGCAAAGACCTCACTAGCAATCAATATAAAATCTGTGATTTGACGCCCTTATATAAATGCAGTTTGAGTCTCAGATACCAGCCCCGATATAACCCTTTTGAGTCTAAAAGCAAGCATTAATGCATTCATGAGACTAATGGGTCTAAAGTCCGTGGTACTGATTGGAGCCTTGATTTTCGAAATAAAGGCTATGAAAGATGAATTGAGACTATTCGGAATAAAACCATTTACATGAAATTGATTAAAGAACAGCAGTACCTCTATTTTAATAGAGGGCCAATGCTTTTTTAGGACACCTGCATTAAGACCGTCCGGTCCTGGGGCTTTGCCTGACTCTGTATTTTGTAGAGCAATTTCAATTTCCTCCAATGAAAAACTATCCACTAAAGAATACCTTTCTCTGGGTGATAATTGAGGCACCAGATCCGGCCCTAAGCGAAATATGCTGAACCCTGATTCTTGCTTGAAGAAGTTGCTGAAGTGATTAAAAAATTCTTCCTTGACTAGGCTTGGATTTACACACCAATTATTCTCAATCTGCAAACCGATGATTTGGTCCTTCATCTCCTCAATATGGCCTTATGAAAGAATTTCGTGTTTTTTTCCCCGCTGAGCTGCCATTGAAGACGGGATTTTTGGAATAACATGCTTGCCATAATCCTATAGAGATCATCCAGATTCTCTCTAATCTCAATCTTCACGTTGCAGTCCATTCCTACCTCATCCGCCACCGTTTGTTTTTCTTCTAGCCCCTTGATTTTATTATCTAGATCTCCAAGATGGGATAGCTTCCATTCCTTCGCCCGTACCTTGATGAGTTTCAATTTGGATTGAATGTTGGTGTCTGTTGAGGTTGTCCAAGCAGATTTTAGCTTCTCCACCAGAACCTCATCTTCAAGCCAACAATTAGAAAACTTAAATGGCAGGGGACCCCAGTTTTGATTAGAGCATTTTGTGACTATAGGCCTATGATCAGAGTTCCTTCTAGCCATGGCCATTGAAGACCAATTTCGAGATGAGTCTTGAGTCAAAGTGTCAGATTTTGATATTCAGTTATTCACTTAATTTCGAGTAATTATTTTGGTAAATCTTATTATATTTATGTACCGAGCAAGGAGAGAACTTGCTGAACACCATAATTGCTCATTCTTGCTTTTCAACATTTGTTCAGCTGTCAAGAAGGAAAGAGGCGAGCCGTCCAGCCAGAGGTACAAGGGGAAAGAGAAAGCTCCGAGCTATGGCGACAAGGACTAGAATTATCAGCTGGAACCTGTTATCTTTTCTACTTTATAGACTTATGTAAGATATTATTCAGAGATGTAATAAATCGTATTGTAATAATGTGTGAGACCGATCTTGGATCTGTGGAGTGGGACTGCTCCGCTCCGTTGTAATAAATATTTTAGTATTATTGAGCTAACGTGTGCTGCAGGATACTGAGACCTGATGTGACGACCCGGGTCCCCGGACAGGGTGGATTTGGGGGCGTCACATATATAATTTTATTCAATTTGGGAATACTCTAGACAATTCGTCCAAATCATACATTAACTCAAGTACTAGTGGGTTTAGCTTGGTAGTTTGGGAGATTAATAGGAGTTATTAAGGAAAGGAGCTAGTGGCGTAAATCTCAGGAAATCCTGCTAATTGCGTGCTAACTGTAATTGAGGTAACTATCTATTCATAATCTTATGTATATTTTGGAGATTTAAGTGCTATTTCCTTTTCTAGTAATATGCAATTGTCGGCACTTGTTATGACATGTATGAGTCCCATTTGGTGACTTGGTATTAAATCTATTAAAAAGGAATAATAGAAGAGGAGTATAACAATTTGTAGGTTCAAGCAGGACCAAGAATATTATTCAACCCATTATTTTATTTGGGGTTCTTACATTATATTAGGGCTCTTAAGAATTGGGGCTTTTCAATTTTTGCATTGTATGATGAAATTGATGAGGTAGTATTGATTATAGGAGTCGTACGAACGATATTAAACTTGTTGGGTATATGTCGAAGGTCGGAAACGGAGGGAACCATCGCGGCAGCCATTGCCGGCGGTGGTGGCGGGTTTGTAATGAACGGACGAGAAAGTGAGGAGTGGGGGAGGGAAGGAAGACTGCATATATATATGGGTGTGGACATTTGTGCGTGTGTGGAGAAGGGGAAGAAGCTGCCACCAACGGTGGTGGCAGAGGTTGCGGGCAGTGGTGAGAGGAATACAGGAGGAAGGAGATGTGGTCGGTTTGCGTGGGGGTTTGGGCGAGGGTGTCTGTGCACGAGGGAGGCACCGCAGTGGTGGTGGTGGTGGTGAAGGGAGGTGAATAGAGATGAGAGAGAGAGGAGATGTGGTCGGTTTGCGTGGGGGTTTGGGCGAGGGTGTGTGTGCACGAGGGAGGCACCGTAGTGGTGGTGGTGGTGGTGAAGGGAGGTGAATAGAGATGAGAGAGAGAGAGAGAGAGAGAGAGAGAGAGAGAGAAAGAGAGAGAGAGGGGGGGAGGGAGGGAGGGAGAGAGAGAGAGAGAGAGAGAGAGAGAGAGAGAGAGAGAGAGAGAGAGATGGGTAGCGGCCGGAGGATTTTTCTGGCGACGGCGCCGGAATCCGGTGAGGGGTTGTGAAGGCAGATGGTGGGGATGAAGAAGGAGGGGTAGGAGGGTAAATTCATAAGAAGTAGTAATAATAATAATAATCTATATATATTATAATGCCTGGAGATCGGAAATGCACCAGAACAGTTTAACGTATTTTTCTTGAATTTTCTTTTTTTGATTTTTTTTATTAAAATTCTTTTCTAACATTAAATAGATATTAATGACAATTTAATTAGTCATTAATTACACCTATTAAACATATATGAAATTAACTTTATTTAATTTGTTTAAAAATTAACAAACTTTATTTGAATATTATAGTTATTATTTCAATATTAAATACTAATTATATATAGTTATGTTTATTTTTAGGTAAAATGACAAATAAAAATTGTTTATATTGCGTTATTTTTTATTCCCTATTCAAAATCATTATAATTTCTTTTCGGATGATTGTTTATATTGCGTGTGTGGCGAAGGGGAAGAAGCTGCCACCAACGGTGGTGGCAGAGGTTGCGGGCGGTGGTGAGAGGAATACAGGAGGAAGGAGATGTGGTCGGTTTGCGTGGGGGTTTGGGCGAGGGTGTGTGTGCACGAGGGAGGCACCGCAGTGGTGGTGGTGGTGAAGGGAGGTGAATAGAGAGAGAGAGAGAGAGAGAGAGAGAGAGAGAGAGAGAGAGAGATGGGTAGCGGCCGGAGGATTTTTCTGGCGACGGCGCCGGAATCCGGTGAGGGGTTGTGAAGGCAGATGGTGGGGATGAAGAAGGAGGGGTAGGAGGGTAAATTCACAAGTAGTAATAATAATAATAATCTATATATATTATAATGCCTGGAGATCGGAAATGCACCAGAACAGTTTAACGTATTTTTCTTGAATTCTCTTTTTTTTGATTTTTTTTATTAAAATTCTTTTCTAACATTAAATAGATATTCATGACAATTTAATTAGTCATTAATTACACCTATTAAACATATATTAAATTAACTTTATTTAATTTGTTTAAAAATTAACAAGCTTTATTTGAATATTATAGTTATTATTTCAATATTAAATACTAATTATATATAGTTATGTTTATTTTTAGGTAAAATGACAAATAAAAATTGTTTATATTGCGTTATTTTTTATTCCCTATTCAAAATCATTATAATTTCTTTTCGGATGATTGTTTATATTGCGTGTGTGGCGAAGGGGAAGAAGCTGCCACCAACGGTGGTGGCAGAGGTTGCGGGCGGTGGTGAGAGGAATACAGGAGGAAGGAGATGTGGTCGGTTTGCGTGGGGGTTTGGGCGAGGGTGTGTGTGCACGAGGGAGGCACCGCAGTGGTGGTGGTGGTGAAGGGAGGTGAATAGAGAGAGAGAGAGAGAGAGAGAGAGAGAGAGAGAGAGAGAGAGAGAGAGAGAGAGAGAGAGATGGGTAGCGGCCGGAGGATTTTTCTGGCGACGGCGCCGGAATCCGGTGAGGGGTTGTGAAGGCAGATGGTGGGGATGAAGAAGGAGGGGTAGGAGGGTAAATTCACAAGTAGTAATAATAATAATAATCTATATATATTATAATGCCTGGAGATCGGAAATGCACCAGAACAGTTTAACGTATTTTTCTTGAATTCTCTTTTTTTTGATTTTTTTTATTAAAATTCTTTTCTAACATTAAATAGATATTCATGACAATTTAATTAGTCATTAATTACACCTATTAAACATATATTAAATTAACTTTATTTAATTTGTTTAAAAATTAACAAGCTTTATTTGAATATTATAGTTATTATTTCAATATTAAATACTAATTATATATAGTTATGTTTATTTTTAGGTAAAATGACAAATAAAAATTGTTTACATTGCGTTATTTTTTATTCCCTATTCAAAATCATTATAATTTCTTTTCGGATGATTATAGGGTAGACGACCTTAACTTCTCAAACAATTTTTATTATCAAGAATTGTAGAAGTCGTAATAAATTATGGAAGTTCAAGATATTTACTTCATTTCTGGAATTGTATACAAACAATACAGACAGATTTTTAATTTTGCACATGAATAAATTATACATGAGTTATGATCAAACGATTAAATTTAACAAATCCAACCATTTATCGAAAGATAAAATCGATAAACTAGCTATACAACCTTTGTTTCATTATATTTTGTCGAAATAAATTAATAATCTAATTAGAGATAAATGTGCCTGAGGATGACCTCAGGTAGCACTGTGAGATTCAAAGCTTTCTAAACATAAATATAAGGGCGTTTAAGTAAATTAAAGTGAAGAGAATTAATATTTACAACATTGTCACTCAAAATTTGTACTACAAACAGATATAACCTCAGGGAAAGCCCTAAAACCATCATTAGGAGCAATTTTCTCTTATAATTAAATTAATTTTTACATTATTATTGAATATGTATATTATGAGAGGGGTGTCGGCTTTAATAAACGTTGTTAAACTTAACTTTTCAAGCAATCTTTATTATTGTGGAAGTCGTAATAAATTATGGAAGTACATAGATCTTATCTTAATATCTGAAATTTGTATACAAATAATACAGACAAATTTATACTTTTGCACATGAATAAATTACACATGGGTTATGACCAAACTAATTAAATTGAACAAACCCAACCATTTGATCGAAAGATTAAATTGATAAAAAATTTGTACACCCGTTATTTAATTATATTGTGTCAAACTAAATTAATATTCTAATTAAATAAATTTTTACACTGTTACTGAACATGCATATTACGAGAGCATATTACGAGAGGAGTATCAGCTTGAAAAAATGTTATTAAGTTATATTCAATATTTGTAATTTTTGATCGTAAAGACTACGCTCATATTGTAATTTTTATTTTTTTATATGTTTATGATATTTTATGACTCTCAATACTTTAGATATATAATAAGAGTATTTTTCCAACTAATAATTCATATAAATTGTTTTTAAATCAATTTTTTTAGGAAATTCATAAGAGAACAATCAATTTTTAAAAGTGATAGAAATAAATTTATCTATTTTCATTACTTTAAAATAAAAATTTATAAACCACGCGAAGCGCGGATAAATTGACTAGTTATTATAATTAGAAATATACACATGTAAATGGGTGTAATTTTAATAGAATTTAATTTGACTATTTATGGTAATAATTAAAGGATTTTAGTTTAATATTTAATTATGGGTGAATATTGGAGGTTGAGATTTGTAGCATTAATGAAATTGGATTATGATTAAAATGTTAAAATGAGGAGTAATCGGGTGTTTTAATAATTATTTTATTAATTAAATATATATTATTTATTAAGTGGATTTAGAGATAAAGAAATGATTGAATATTCGAGGAGCGAGAATCATATTATTTCGAGAATTTTGGGAGTTGTGAATATTTAAATACACGTAATTATTAATGATTTTATGAACCGAGTTTTATATTAATTTGGGTATGAACTAAATAAATATTTAATTAGTGATAGTAATGAATATAGTGCAAATTTGGAGTGACATTTCATTTATAAATGATATTAAATTATTTCTTTTAATTAATATTTTATTAGAAGCCTAAATAGCTCAGGATTTGCAAATCTCAGAGATTAATTCGCAAGTGGGTTTAAGCGAGCATCAGAACTGAGGCAAGTTCACTCTTTTCCCTGCTTTTTGAAAAATTTTATTAGATTGTTTTTGAAATTATTTCTGATGTGATTATTTATTACCTCTTAAATAATCTTGTCGCCCTTTTAATCTTCACGTTAGCAATGATATCCCTGCATCAAGTATTTGTTATGACATTATAGTAGTATTCCTATTTTGTATCCAAATTTCTTTTGAAATCTCTATAAATCTTAGTATTTAAAGTGATTTCCTTTTCACCAATAAAGCTAGTCTTATTGATCAAGACAGCTGGAAGCTACTTAATTATCAGTCGGATTTATCTTTCAAATCTTGACCACTTTTATTTTAAATCAGTGGTTCATTGTTTGATTGACGATCGTGAAATAAGAATAATTATGTTCCATCAATAAACTCTTTAAAATTCTCTATTTCTTTGAAATCAATTAAAGAACGTTAGATAACCACTTCCAAGAAGTTTTCATTGTCCCGTCGGTAAATAGTTCTAATAAGAGCTATTCTCATTCTTTCGAGATAGCTATCTTCTTGTCAAGGTAAAAGTGGTGCATCATTCGTATCACTACAGAAATTTATTTGTATTCATATAATTAATCTATTGTTCAGATTAATTGTGATGTGTGAAAGCCTTGATGACAGATCGGGCTTGAGCGTAATTTTATTCATAATGAAGAAATTCTTTTCTAAGGTGAAGTGTTTGTACTCGGGAAATCTGGTATAGACTGGTCAACGCGGGAATTTACCCGTGGTTTCGGCGAGGTATATTATCCAAAAATTTGGATGATAATGGCACTAATGTTGCCAGGGTTGAAAATGATAACCCATTTTATGCTAGCAAACAGAAAATTTTGGTGGTACCACACTATAGTGGTGATCGGGCTGTGTGGGGTATCACAGGAGGACGGTACTTGCGGCATGGTAGTTGATAGCACCATGGGGTTACCGAGCGGTGGGAGGACCAATAATCTTTATTCGAAACTGGAGTGTTAGAATTGATAAGAACATCTTTGAAGTTATTTCCGTTTGAAGTGATACCTTGGTCCTTATATTTTCTTGATTGGTTGATATATTCGGTGAAGTTATTGTTGTGTTATTTTATTGTTATTGAGGAGTGAGCTTGTTGAGAAATCAGTTGCTCACTTTTGCTATAAATCTAAATCTTTTATCAGTCAAAGGCGAATATGGCTCTTATCAAATGGACAGCCAGAAAACGGATCATCTCAAGAGCAAGGGGAAGGAGCATGTCCAGAGCAAGGAGTAGAAAAGTTGCCTTTCTTAATGTATGCTCAGTGTTATCCGTTAGAATATCTTTTGTAATAGTCTAAGTATTTTGTACTTAAGGATTGTAAGGTATGTAATAGTAATGGTAGACAATGGAATTGTGAGACGAGTACTCGACCCTTGGATCTGTGGGGCGAGGTAAGAAGGTTTATAAGTATGTTTCATAATACAGGTATTTGAAATGGTGTTGTAATGACCCGAAGCCACCTGTAGTGGGTTTGAGGGCGTCACATGTACAAAGTGATATATATATACATTTTTATCGATCGCATATGGGTAATGATAAACTTGTATTTTGTAAATACAAAATTGACAGATATTAAGCCTACCGAAACAAGTTAATTATTGATATAGGCATAGACATCATCATGACCTATGCTTATCTTGTCAAATCACGGGTGAAGGGTATATGTACATGTGTCAAATAAAACTCAAGAATTCTAAACATTGAAATAAAAATACCAACTATAAATACCGCATATAGTCTCTACCATTTTAAAAGGTCGGTAGAGAGAAAACACAATACAAATGTATAGCTCAAAAGTGACAGAAGGAGTAATGGGTTTACAATGTTCTAAATAGCCATTACACTAAGGTAAACATTTCTGACTAATGTATTTACATATATTAATTCATTTATCACATGTTTTGTTCAGATCTTTGAATTTTTTTTTAATCTGTTAAAATTGCATTTGTACTTTTAATAGGACCTTATAGAAATAAATATTTATGTTTAGGAGAGGTAAAAGTTTGTAGAATGAATTATTTTAGTTTATATATTCCAAGATATTAACAAAAACAAATATGTAGTCAGCTACACCTAACATGCATGAATAAACTAATCTTATCGAATTAAACACATATTAACATACTTGATTTTGTGGTTCAGCCCTTGTAACTATAGTAGGTACAGTCCCATCCCACCATAATCTCCCAAATGGCCTAAGATATAATATATGGAACCATTACACAACAA
Organism: Saposhnikovia divaricata; assembly: GCA_036435485.1. NCBI lineage: Eukaryota > Viridiplantae > Streptophyta > Magnoliopsida > Apiales > Apiaceae > Saposhnikovia > Saposhnikovia divaricata. Next base: position 124,909,185 of record CM071595.1, read on the forward strand.
GCTTTCTCCAATTAAACAATAATATAATTAGTATAAAAGATTCCTTACTTTGAAGAAGTTCCTCCAACAAATGACATTGCATAGTCAAGGACCTTGCAATATTAAACCATAATTTAGTCAAATTTAAAAATAAGAAAAATTGCAAGTAACAATTAACATAACATACCAAAGGCTTTCCCGAAGGAAAAAGAGCACGTTCAATGTTCGGATCCCACACCACTTTATTATTAGATCCAACTCTCACACCTTTAAGATCCCTAAAATTAGCACCCTATGTTTCAAATGTAAACCTTAGTAGCTAGCATTCATATTGAAAAGATTAACAGTTTTAACCTACTCACGAAATTGATGTTGTTATTAGTAAAGCGTTTTTCAAACCTTTTTAACAGGTATTTCATAAACACGTTGATAATCATCGAAGTTCAATTTAAGTGGATGATGATCATAAAGAACGCTGTTTAACTGTCCAGAACCTAGCATCTCTGCACGTGATTTACCAATTGAATAGATGATAAAAACAAACCTTAAAATGTATACATAATTCAGGATGAAACATTAAGCCCTGTTCACAACTATTATTACTTGAGTTACCCCCTTCCCTAATCTGATGAACTTCGGAAACTCAGTTCTGGGATCAGTGCCATATGCCATTTCATCACGGTCTTCATCATTTTTCACCTATAAAATACAAGGAAATGAAATAAAAATATATAAACAAAAAAATAATCTACCATATTTTTGAAATTTAAAGTCTGTCATTCTCAAGACACAGAATATACATACTGCTGGAAGATCAGAAATCGCATCACCCAAATACAACTTATCCTCTAATTTAGGAGCACCACCTTCATCATAGGTAACAACATTCGACTGCAAATAAAACAAATGGAACATCTTAAAAAACAGTACAATTGAACAAATTTTTGGGTGGAGTGAGGAATAGTGATTTCAAGGTTTAGGATTCTGAAAGGAGCTAGGAATCAACCAAGTGGGAGTAAAAGCTAATAGAACTAAACAAGGAAAAAGCAATTAAAAAGAATACAATCTGCCTAATAACAAAAACTTGCGTACTTATGAGCATACATGTATTTAACTTACACTGATCATACAAAATTAATTGTAGAGGACATACCATTAAAACGTCAACTAACTACGACCCGGTTGGGACCTTGGCCACACTTCTAAATACAGGTAGTTTTAATTCTTAAAAATGCAAATCTTCAAAAAAAATAAACAAACAATGAATGTCGTAATCCAACCATCTCATCAAACAAGGAATTATGCTCAACATTTCATCCACTTCAATAAACCTTAGTAGCTAGCATTCATATTGAAAAGATTATCAGTTTTAACCTACTCACGAAATTGATGTTGTTATTAATAAAGCGTTTTTCAAACCTTTTTAACTGGTATTTCACAAACAAGTTGATAATCTTCGATGTTCAATTTAAGTGGACGATGATCATAAAGAACGTTGTTTAAATGTCCAGAACCTAGCATCTCTGCACGTGATTTACCAAATGAATAGATGATAAAAACAAACCTTAAAATGTATACATAGTTCAGGATGAAACATAAAGCCCTGTTCACAACTATTATTACTTGAGTTACCTCCTTTCCCTAATTTGATGAACTTCTGAAACTCAGTTCTGGGATCAGTGCCATATGGCATTTCATCACGGTCTTCATCATTTTTCACCTATAAAATACATGGAAATGAAATAAAAATATATAAACAAAAAGTAATGTACCATATTTTTGAAATTTAATGTATGTCATTCTCAAGACAAAGAATATACATACTGCTGGAAGATCAGAAATCGCATCACCCAAATACAACTTATCCTCTAATTTAAGAGCACCACCTTCATTGTAGGTAACAACATTCGACTGCAAATAAAACAAATGGAACATCTTAAAAAACAGTACAATTGAACAAATTTTTGGGTGGAGTGAGGAATAGTGATTTCAAGGTTTAGGATTCTGAAAGGAGCTAGGAATCAACCAAGTGGGAATAAAAGCTAATAGAACTAAACAAGGAAAAAGCAATTAAAAAGTCAATTTGCCTAATAACAAAAACATGTGTACTTATGAGCATACATGTATTTAACTTACACTGAACATACAAAATTGATTGTAGAGGACATACCATTAAAACGTCAACTAACTACGACCCAGTTGGGACCTTTGCCACACTTCTAAATACAGGTAGCTTTAATTCTTAAAAATGCAAATCTTCAAAGAAAATATACGAACAATGAATGTCGTAATCCAACCATCTCATCAAACAAGGAATTATGCTCAACATTCATCCACTTCAATAAACCTTAGTAGCTAGCATTCATATTTAAAAGATTAACAGTTTTAACCTACTCACGAAATTGATGTTGTTATTAGTAAAGCATTTTTCAAACCTTTTTAACTGGTATTTCACAAACACATTGATAATCTTCGATGTTCAATTAAGTGGATGCTGATCATAAAGAAGGCTGTTTGACTATCCAGAACCTAGAATCTCTGCACGTGATTTACCAATTGAATAGATGATAAAAACAAACCTTAAAATGTATACATAGTTCAGGATGAAACATTAATCCCTATTCACAACTATTATTACTTGAGTTACCTTCTTTCCCTAATCTGATGAACTTCTTAAACTCAGTTCTGGGATCAGTGCCATATGGCATGTCATCACAGTCTTCATCATTTTTCACCTATAAAATACATGGAAATGAAAGGAAAATATATAAACAAAAAAACAATCTGTAATATTTTTGAAATTTAAAGTCTGCCATTCTCAATACACAAACTATACATACTACTGGATGATCAGAAATCGCATCACCCAAATACAACTTATCCTCTAATTTAGGAGCACCACTTTCATCGTAGGTAACAACATTCGACCGCAAATAAAACATCTTAAAAAACAGTACAATTGAACAATTTTTTGGTGGAGTGAGGAATAGTGATTTCAAGGTTTAGGATTCTGAAAGAAACTAGGAATCAACCAAGTGGGAATAAAAGCTAATAGAACTAAACAAGGAAAAAGCAATTAAAAAGAATACAGATCTGTCTATTAATAAAAAACTTGCGTACTTATGAGTATACATGTATTTAACTTACACTGATCATACAAAACTAATTGTAGAGGACATACCATTAAAACGTCAACTAACTACGACCCAGTTGGGACCTTGGCCACACTTCTAAATACAGGTAGCTTTAATTCTTAAAAGTGCAAATCTTCAAAGAAAAAATACAAACAATGAACATCTTAATCCAACCATCTCATCAAACAAGGAATTATGCTCAACATTTCATCCACTTCAATAAACCTTAGTTGCTAGCATTCATATTGAAAAGATTAACAATTTTAACCTACTCACGAAATTGATGTTGTTATTAGTAAAGCATTTTTCGAACCTTTTTAATTGGTATTTCACAAACACGTTGATAATCTTTGATGTTCAATTTAAGCGGACGATTATCATAAAGAAGGTTATTTGACTGTCCAGAACCTAGCATCTCTGCACGTGATTTACCATTTAAATAGATGATAAAAACAAACCTTAAAATGTATATATAGTTCATGATGAAACATTAAGCCCTATTCACAACTATTATTACTTGAGTTACCTTCTTTCCCTAATCTGATGAACTTCTGAAACTCAGTTCTAAGATCAGTGCCATTTGGCATTTCATCATGGTCTTCATCATTTTTGTTAGGTCCCGAAGTATCGTAGAAGGGGGGGTTGAATACGATACTACCAAAAAAAATAATTTCGAGAATATATCTTTATTGATAATAAACTCGAAGGGGTGTTACAACTTCTAATCCAATGGATTAGCTTCAAAACCAGAACACTCCTAAGGATAGTTTAGGCACGAGGACCTTCTACCCGACACTTCCTGAAAGCGGGCTAAGCCGGCTTTCCTACTAGATGGACTGTCTTGCAGCTTACACGGAGAAGATATAAGAGAGAGAATAGAGAGTTGTGTGTTGAGGTTTTTTTTAAATGAAATACAACAGGCCTATTTATAGATTCTAGAAAATCACTATGCGGCTAATATTACGTAACGGGTGACGAACATCTGCCGCCTACCGCCTGCTTTCTTCTTTTCTGGTTTTCAAACTGAGCCGAAAAAGCTACAACTTTCTAATTTCAAAAAGCTATACTGTCCCACCTGCTTTTGTTTATTTTCATCCCACCTGCTTTTGTTTACTTTTCATATGAATAGTAATTTCGGATACTATTCATATGAATAGTAATTTCGGATACTATTCATTTTCCTCTTAATTTGACATCCTTAAATATTTAGCTTCCAACTAACTAGAGGATATCAACACTGCTCTAAACTCAATCATACCTCTTAACAGTTTTTCTGAGTTAGATACTTCGATTCCTTTGTGAAGTGTTGATGCCTAGTGCAACTGGTCTGGTTCACAAACGACTAACATTCACTCGTGGTCTTCATATCATGTCTTTAAGAACACTGCTAAGAATCGTGCAACCATAAAAACTTTATCACTGGAAACTTTTGGCCCTTCAACTGAATCATCTGTACATCTTATTTTGTACTAAGGCTCGATCATGTTAATGAACTTCTTTCAGCGACTTGATCCTTGTTGATGCCTGTTCTTTAAATTTCACGATCCCTGTATAGAGTTAATATTATTTATCTTTTATCCTAGTTGAGTTATATATGTCTTTATTACATATTACATTACATTATGCTTTACAATCTCTCCCTATTTGATTGTTAGGGTTTAACAAGCAAATTCCTAGAGGATAACTCAACTGATACAACAAAATAAAATACAAAGACAAATAATATTGAAGTGCATTCTGGATCATATATATACATTTTCCAGATTTCTAGAATTAACCAAGTTCAAGTTAATTGTTCCTCTAGATTGAACATATCTTCAAGTTTGCCTTGCTTTCTTTCCACATAGCACTAATATTCCCATTAGATTTTCTTTTCCCAAAATAAAGTTAATTCTGTGTCAACAACTTCCGTGTCAATAACCTTTTCTTTGCCCTTACGCCTAGTAGATTTTTCTTGATCATCCACCTTCTCCCCCTCAGTTGGGTTATCCTCCAGAGTGGTAGGATGTGGAGTTGGTAAATTAAACGAAGATGGCTTTACCAAGGAGTTGATTGCATCATTAAACTGGGTTGCCATGGTATTCAATTGAACCTGGAATACATCATGTTGAATAAGTTGCAAATTTTTTATTTCTGCAATGGACTTACAGATATTTGGCAACTCTTTCTCCATTGTTTGGACCTGTGTAAGCAGTCTGCTGTATTCCTTTCTGGTTACAGGTGCATGTGGTTGAGTAGGTTGCTCACTCGTACGTTCTGCAGGTGTTTCACTCAACACTCTATATTCACTCGGTTTAGTGGTTTGGGATACACTTACATGTTCTGTTCGTGTTTCCCTCAACTCTCTTCCAGAGCTTCCACCAAGATGTGTACCTGCAAATGAAATCATCCTAGCCCCTTTTTCAGAGGTCAAAGATGGTGCGATGAAAGTTCATGAGCTTCCGTCCTCGCGTGAAGCGAGTTGCCGACCACTGGTAAAGAGTGGTAAATCTCGAAAGAGATCCAGAGATTTTCCATAGGTTAAACCTGAATCGATTAAATGGCACAAAACCCAAGTTTCCCTCGTATGTCTGTGAAGACACTTGGTTCATAAAAGAACCACCTACCGATGGATCTTTCCGTAAAATGGAAGATTCACCAACAGTTATTGAGGTAGGTAATTCCACCTCGGATGCCTATGAAGGCATTTGATCTTTAGAAAGATCATCAACCACTCTTGTGTTCCGTAAAATGGAACTCAAGATAGTTGCTCCCGTCAATTCAACCTTATTTACATTTTTACTCATTTGACAAGGAAGAATTATTTCAATAACAATTACAGTTACCTCAGGTTCATTTGGTTTACTTCTTTTAGAATGAGGTAGATCTGCCGATGTAACTAACTCCTTATGTGGTGCTGTTGAGGCACTATCTCCCTCAAAAGTGTTGATGGCTGGTTGTTTAAGTGACAATTGAGGTGTAGGAGTTTGTTGTGTTTGCATTTGTAGAATGGGCTCTTTGACATGTGTTAGAGTCGATGGGATTTCCTGCTCTTGGTCGGGTAAGATGGCCAGTAGGGGCTGTAGAAACTGTATTTCCTGTGACACAATAGGGAATACAGAGGTTGGAATAGTAGGGATTGAAATATTACCTTGTCGTATACCTACTCTCACTGGTCTTGGTAACAACGGAAGTGGAACGGTCTTTAGATATTCAGTTAGGACTGTAGGCACATCCGTATAGTTCTTTTTGCTTATTTAATTAATTACATTCGTCTTCATGTAAGAACATTCCACCTTTCGACCATTTTCCAAGCGTACCATGTCTTCAAAATTTAAAAAATCATTTAATATTAGCTGTAGAAACCTTGGATATAGACATTTGACATTTTGAGTCCGAACATCTCTTCTTCCCAAGTGTTTCATCTTTAAAATGATTTGACCAAGCACTATTTTTCCAAAATTAATCCTCAAATTATTGGCGACCGCATACCCCAATTTTTGAATAAATTCAGGTATTCGATCTTGATTTGTTCTATCTGAGGAAAAAACATGGTTAAGAGTGTGAAAAAAGAAATTTCAGTACTGGGTTAGAAAAATTCTTGAAAGATTACCAGTATTGAAATTGCCATCTTGGTACCTTATAAAATGAAAGAACATTTCAATCTGTTCAGGTGTAGGATCAGAAACAAGATTTTCCATAGGAAAATGAAGAATTCGATTAACATCTCGTTCAGTGACCCTAATCGACCTACCAAACAGTCGATATGTGATTGCACATCCGTCCTGTCCAGAAGTGTTAACCGTACTGCAATATAGTTCACGCAATGCATCATGGTTAAGCTGCACTGGTGTAACTAAAGCATAGCAAATTAATGAATGTTCATTCAGAAATTGTGTCGAAGCCCGAAATTGTTCTTCCAGAATGGTTTCGATTTGCTGAATGGAAATAGGATTAACTTTAGCAATTAAAAAGCTTCCCTGCAATGCCATTTTCAAAACTTTAAGGAAATTCAAAAACAAGGGTTAGTTTTTATAAAGGATTATGTATAAAGAAATAATATGAAATCCGATCTAAAAACCATCAGCTAGATTGCGCGATCTTTCCGATCAAAGCTCGAAATATTCAGCAATTTTGTGTATATGCTCTGTATATCTGAAAAATGATGATGTTAAACACAAACAAAAACTCATCACTTATAAGGTTTCAAGGTTTAGTGGGTTAGGTGTGATAGTGACAGGTTATGTTGAAAAAAATAACACCGTTAAATAATTTCTCACCTAACAACCTAATTAGCCGAAAAACATCTTATCACTGAAACCTGTCAGCTGAAAAACATCTTATCACCGAAACCTATCAGCCTATACACATATACACATATTTAATACTTCTAATTATTATGGATTTAAAAATAATCACGCAGTAAATCAAGAATTAATCCACAATAATCAGATAAACTCACAATTAAATAGACATAAAATTAACAAAATATCATTAATTAATATATGTCAATAAAATATTTATTTAATTATGCTACATTGATATCTCCAGAATAATCATGCAGATAAGAAAATAAAACAAACAAAATCCAGAGAATGTAATTTTCTGGCTGCAAGCAAATTGAACAGACATTTTAAAAGTTCATGTGAAATTTAACATACCAAGCTCACTTACCAACCTTGAAAAGGTTGCCTCATCCAAAGCTTTAGTAAAAATGTCTGCCAACTATTTTTCACTAGGAACAAAATGTAGTTCCACAGTGCCTTCCATCACATGCTCCCTGATGAAATTGTATCTGATGTCTATGTGCTTGGTTCTAGAATGCTGCACTGGATTCTGTGATATTGCAATTGCACTAGTGTTATCACAGAAAATTAGGATCTTTTAAACTTTAACTCCATAGTCAAGTAGTTGATTTCTCATCCATAGAATCTGTGCACAACAACTCCCAGCTGCTATGTATTCAGCCTCTGCAATTGAGGTAGATACTGAGTTCTGCTTCTTACTGAACCATGAGACCAGCTTATTTCCCAATAATTGACAGGTTCCTGTGGTACTTTTTCTATCCATTTTTTAACCTGCATAATCTGCATCTGAGTAACCAGTTAGATCAAAACCAGAATCTCTAAGGTACCAAATGCCAAGGTTTAGTGTTCCCTTGAGATATCTGAAAATCCTTTTAATAGCTACTAACTGAGATTCCCTAAGATCAGCTTGAAATCTAGCACATAAACATGTAGCAAACATAATATCAGGTCTACTAGCTGTTAAGTATAAAAGAGATCCAACCATGCCCCTATAGCTTGTCATGTCCACCTTCTTTTCCTTAGTATTCAGTTCAAGCTTAGTGGCAGTGGCCATGGGTGTTTTTGCAGAAGAGCAATCTGCTAAATCAAACCTTTTTAAAAGATCATAAATGTATTTTGTTTGACTTATAAAAATTCCCTCATTCACTTGTTTAACTTGTAAACCAAGAAAATAAGTTAATTCACCCATCATACTCATTTCATATCTACTTTGCATGAGTTTGGCAAATCTCTTGCAAAGTTACTCATCTGTAGACCCAAATATTATATCATCTACATAAATTTGGACAAGTATCATAGAGCCATTGACATTTCTATAAAAGAGAGTTTTATCAACAGTACCTCGAATGAAGTGATTCTCTATAAGGAACTGTGAGAGTGTGTCATACCAGGCTCTAGGTGCTTGCTTCAGGCCATAGAGTGCTTTGAGTAGAAAGAACACATATTCTGGAAAGTCTGGATCTTCAAAACCAGGCGGTTGACTAACATACACCTCCTCCTCCAGAATACCATTCAGAAATGCACTCTTGACATCCATTTGATAGACTTTGAAATTGGCATGTGCTACATAGGCCAGGAAGATCCTTATTGCTTCTAACCTTGCCATTGGAGCAAAGGTTTCTTCAAAATCAATTCCTTCCTCTTGACAGTAGCCTTTAGCAACTAATCTAGCTTTATTCCTTGTGACTATGCCATTCTCATCCATCTTGTTCTTGAATACCCACTTAGTGCCAATTACTAATTTGTCTTTAAGTTTGGGTACAAGTTTCCATACTTCATTTCTTTCAAACTGGTTTAGCTCTTCTTGCATTTCTAAAACCCAGTCTGGATCTAGAAGAGCATGTTCAACTCTCTTTTGGTTCCTCTTTGGATATAAAACTGCTATATAAGCATTCTTCTTGAGTTGCTCTTCTTGTTTGGACCTTTGCATTAGGATCTCCAATGATAAGCTCAAATGGATGATCCTTGGTCCATTTTCTTTGTGGTGGTAAGTTTGACCTTGATGAAATGGCTTCATTTTCTCTGTGTTGATCATTGTGGCTGCTTGTTGAGTTTTGATTGTGAGAAACTCCCCCTGAGTGTATGGCCCTCGAGATTGATGGAGTTCTTGCAGATTCATCAACAGATGCTTCTCTTTGATTTTCTACAGATGCTTCAAATTGATTTCCAACTGATGGTGTAAGTTGCTCTTCAACAGGTGGTTCATTCTGCACTTCAACTGATGATCCTTGTCTGTTTCTCACACCATTTGATCTCCATTCTTCATCATCATCTTCACCTTCTTCACCACTTCTCTCATTCTTAAATGAGAGAGACTCATGAAAAACTTCATCTACTAGACAAGATATTTTCTTTGCATCAAAGACAACATGTATGGACTCCATTACAATGTTTAGTCTTAGGTTGTAGACTCTGTAGGATTTTCCAGCTGAGTATCCAACAAAGATAGCTTCATCTGCCTTTGAATCAAATTTTCCAAGATGCTCACCATGATTTTTCAGTACAAAGCATTTGCATCCAAAGACATGCAGAAAGTTGATTGTTGGTTTCTTGCCTTTGAAAAGTTGATAAGGTGTCATGCCTTTTGCTTGATTTACCAAAGAAATATTCTGAGTGTAGCATGCAGTGTTTATAGCTTCTGCCCAGAAGTATTTTGGTAGCTTAGACTCTTCAAGCATTGTTCTTGCAGTTTCAATTAGAGTTCTGTTCTTTCTTTCCACTACACCATTTTGTTGAGGAGTTCTTGGTGCAAAGAATTCTTGGATAATTCCTTCTTCTTCACAAAACTCTCTTATTGCAGAATTCTTGAACTCGGTTCCATTGTCACTTCTAATTCTCCTTACTTTGAGTAGAGGATTGTTCTTGACTATCTTGATGTGATTTATAATGACTTCACCCGCCTTATCCTTAGAGTACAGAAAGAATGTTCAAGAGAATTTTGAGAAATCATCAATAATCACAAGACAGTATTTCTTCTTTGAGATTGACAACACATTGACTGGTCCAAAGAGATCCATGTGAAGTAGTTGCAAGGGTTGATCAATTGATGACATTGACTTTGATTTGAAAGAGGCCTTCTTCTGCTTCCCTTTCTGGTATGCATCACACAATCCATCCTTGGAGCAATCCAATTTTGGAATGCCTCTAACCAAATCCTTCTTTACCAACTCATTCATTGCTTTAAAACTCAAGTGTGACAATCTTTTATGCCAAAACCAACCTTCATCTATACTTGCCTTGCTGAGAAGACATGTAGTCATGTTTGCATTTGTTGAATTGAAGTCAGCAATGTACACATTTCCTCTTCTATCTCCTGTCAACACTACCTTGTTGTCACTTTTCTTAAAAATGACACAAGCTTCAGATGTGAACCAGACATTCTGGCCTTTATCACACAGTTGACTGACACTTAGCAAGTTATGCTTAAGTCCATCAACCAGTGCTACTTCTTCAATGACAATATTCCCTTATGAAATCAAGCCATATCCTCTAGTATATCCTTTGTTGTTGTATCCAAAGGTAATGCTAGGGCCAGCTCTCTCCTCAAGCTTAGTGAGCAGGGTAGAATCTCTAGTCATATGCCTAGAACAACCACTGTCCAAATACCAAAGATTCTTTCCGTTTCCCTGCACACATCAAATCAAAATCAAGTTGATTTTGGTACCCAAGTTTTCTTGGGTCCTGCCTTGTTAGCCAATTTCTTATCCTTCAAATCCCTTTTAACCAAAAGTTTAGATTGAGTTAAATCAATTTTGACTTTAGGTTTGGGCCTTTGAGAGACAGAATTTGATACTTGCTCATATTTGTTATAGTTAATAGCATTGTTAGGCATAGTCTGTGCAAACATGTTATTCATCATCCATGGGATCTGTGGCATATTGAAAGCATTGTAGTATGGATTATGCATGAATGGCATGTTAGAATATTGACTAGATGCATGAGTAGAGGGAGGATACATATTTGGCATAACATTCACAGCAGGCACAAGCATAGGCATGTTAGGCATCAAAGGATTTTTCATAGCTTTGTAGTTGGTAGATAAATGATTTATACTTCCACACTTTACACATTCTTTCCTAGGAGCATATTTATCAGGTATGTAATTGTTGTGTTTGTTAATCCCTACCTTACCATTTCTGTTCTTTTTCTTGTCCTTAACACCTGACTTAACATTTTCTAGCTTGTCCTTCAATTGCTTGTGGGAGAAGTTGCCTATGTTTCTTTTCTCAACTGATTCAGTATTGCTACATTCTCCATTAAAAAAGTTCTTGTTGACAGGCCCGTACTTTTTATTCAATTTAGTTAAAGTTGTTTTACTAACAGGCTTAAGTCTCAAAGAACATTCTTTTTCGACTAAATCACTGTCTGAAGTAACTTCCCTATCAACATCTAACTTAGCTTCTGCTAATTTGCAGAAAGAATCAATTCCTTGAACATTAAAAATTTCCTCAGTTATAAATGTTGATCCTTTAGCAATCATACTCTGTTCCTCTACTAACTGTTTCTTTAAAACTTCATCTCTCTTTATAGCCTCAATCATTTCATTTTTTAGCATCCAAGCAATCTCTTCTCATATTTTCAAACTCAATTAACGGTGTTTCTATTAAAGCATTCATATCACTTAACTTTTCATTAAGGTCTTTAATCCTCTTGTTCTCTCTGTTAAGTGATTTCAAGGTAACATGCATGTTGTACAATTCAATAGACATTTCATCAATTGTGCTAGCACATTCAGCTTTAGAAAGATCAGTTAAGACTGTAGAGAATACCTGGTTGCTTACTGAGCTAGCTTCTTCATCAGTTTCATTTGCCATGGGTGCAAGATTGACAAACTCCTCTTCTGAATCTGAGTCACCTCCAGCTGCCCAATCATCATCTCTAGATACAAATGCTCTTTCCTTTTGCTTGAGAAGATCAAAGTATTTCTTTTTGTAATCAACAGTCTCGAACTGTTTCTTCTCTTTCTTAGCTTTGGATTTTCTGCATTCATTGGCAAAGTGACCAGCAATTCCACAGCTATAGCATTTGATCTTTGATCTTTCAACCACGTCCTTGTTCGGTTGATAGATTTTCTTGAATTTTTCGGCTCCTGCTGGATTCTTCTTGAATCTTATCTTCGAAAATCTCTTTGACAGAAATGCCAAATATTCATCCAGATCAGTAGACTCGTCTCCACTGGATGCTTCAAGTTCTTCAATCATCTTGCCCTTGCCCTTGCTAGCTTCAGCTTCACCTTCACAATTTTTTGAACTTAGTGTGGCTTCTACACTCTTCATTCTTCCACCACCTTGGATTGTTGGATTGTTGGCCAACAAGGCTATAGCTCCACTCTTCTTCTGCATCTTTTTTACTTTCTCATCTTGTTGCATTTCAAGCTCATATGTTTTTAGGATGCCATACAGTCTCTCAAGTGTAAAACTTTTGTAGTCTTGGGAGTTTCTCAACGAGACTGTAACTGGATTCCATTCCTTAGGAAGAGATCTCAAAAATTTTAAGTTGGAGTCTTTGACTTCATATGTTCTTCCATAAAACTTCAGGCCATTCAGTATTTTATGAAATCTACTGAATATATCTGTTAAATTTTCACCAGAATTATGGTGGAAGTGTTCATACTGTTGTATGAGGAGTTGGATCTTGTTCTCTCTGACCTGCTCAGTTCCTTCACAGATGGTTTGGATAATGTCCCACACTTGCTTAGCAGTGGTGCAGTTAATGATATTATCAAACATATCTTGATCGATTCCATTGAACAAAATGTTCATGGTCTTCCTATCTTTGTGAATCTCCTCCAAGTCTTCATCTGTGTACTCAGCTTGATTCTTTGGAACATGAGGTCCTTTCACTATGCAATCTACATAGCCTTCATCGATGGCTGAGAGATGAAGGTGCATTTTTACTTTCCATTGAAAGTAATTATCTTTGTCAAGCATTGGAATCTTCACACCTGTATCCTTCCTTCCCATGGTTTTGATCTTTAGACTTCTTGTATGCTAGAAGTTTGCTCTGATACCAATTGTTAGGTCCCGAAGTATCGTAGAAGGGGGTTTGAATACGATACTACCAAAAAAAAATAATTCCAAGAATATATCTTTATTGATAATAAACTCGAAGGGGTGTTACAACTTCTAATCCAATGGATTAGCTTCAAAATTAGAACACTCCTAAGGATGGTTTAGGCACGAGGACCTTCTACCCGACACTTCCTGAAAGCGGGCTAAGCCGGCTTTCCTACTAGATGGACTATCTAGCAGCTTACACAGAGAAGATATAAGAGAGAGAGAGAGAGTTGTGTGTTGAGGTTTGTTTTGAAATGAAATACAACAGGCCTATTATAAATTCTAGAAAATCACTATGCGGCTAATATTACGTAACGGGTGACGAACATCTGCCGCCTGCTTTCTTTTTTTATTTTTCAAACTGAGCCGAAAAAGCTACAACTTTCTAATTTCAAAAAGCTATATTGTCCCACCTGCTTTTGTTCATCCCACCTGCTTTTGTTTACTTTTCATATGATAGTAATTTTGGTTACTATTCATATGAATAGTAATTTCAGTTACTATTCATATGAATAGTAATTTCGGATACTATTCATTTTCCTCTTAATTTGACATCCTTAAATATTTAACTTCCAACTAAGTTGAGGATATCAACACTGCTCTAAACTCAATCATACCTCTTAACAGTTTTTCTGAGTTAGATACTTCGATTCCTTTGTGAAATGTTGACGCCTAGTGCAACTGGTCTGGTTCACAAACGACTAACATTCACTCATGGTCTTCGTATCATGTCTTTAAGAACACTGCTAAGAATTGTGCAAACATAAAAACTTTATCACTGGAATCTTTTGGCCCTTCAACTGAATCATCTGTACATCTTATTTTGTCATTGAGGCTTGATCATGTTAATGAACTTCTTTCAGCGACTTGATCCTTGTTGATGCCTGTTCTTCAAATTTCACGATCCCTGTATAGAGTTAATATTATTTATCTTTTATCCTAGTTGAGTTATATATGTCTCTATTACATATTACATTACATTATGCTTTACAATTTTTCACCTATAAAATACATGGAAATGAAATGAAAATATATAAACAAAAAAACAATCTGCCATATTTTTGAAATTTAAAGTCTGTCATTCTCAAGACACAGAATATACATACTGCTGGAAGATCAGAAATCGCATCACCCAAATACAACTTATCCTCTAATTTAGGAGCACCACCTTCATCGTAGGTAACAACATTCGACTGCAAATAAAACAAATGGAACATCTTAAAAAACAGTACAGTTGAACAAATTTTTGGGTGGATTGAGGAATATTGATTTCAATGTTTAGGATTGTGAATGGAGCTAGGAATCAACCAAGTGGGAGTAAAAGCTAATAGAACTAAACAAGGAAAAAGCAAAGAATACAGTTCTGCCTAATAACAAAAACTTGCGTACTTATGAGCATACATGTATTTAACTTACACTGATCATACAAAATTAATTGGTGAAAAACATATGTTCTGAGGTAAAACCATTATCCTTCATATAGAATTGGTGAACTATTTTGCACATTTTCCAGAACAAGTCTTTGCAAGCTCTGGGGGACCAAACTATCTTCTTTTTGCAATATCAATTGTAGTAGTTCTCTCCTCTTATGGTTGATTGTACACTTGATCTCTCTAATAGCACATTCTTATGTAGCAACATTGGTGTGAATCCTGTGCAATAAAACTACATTTATTTTACCTTCCTTCGACTCTCTTAAAGCTCTGAATGTCATTGAGAAGTCGTCCACAAGTGTTCATTAGCTTAAAAAGGCTTTGGAGTTCACCATTTTGAACAACGTTCTCTGACAGCTTAGGAACAAAAAGGTAGACAGTTGGGAGAACAATTGGTCCCAAGGCGAATGATATAAAACCATTTGCTATATATTCATCCAACTTCAGCACATGACTATCTCTGACCTATTCGGCTTCCTTTAACTTAGAATTAAGTAACTCCACCCAAATTTTAATGATGAGAGTTGTCACATGTCGTGCTTTCCATTTACATGCACTTTCCCAGTCTCACAAATAGTGTGGCGAAGAGCTGAAAATATAACGCGAACATGTTCTGAACAGCATTTAGTTCCTTCATTAAATCGCATTTTTCAACCAACTCAATTAAGTTCAAGAGTTCCAATACGGAGCCTCCAACGTCAAAGAAATTATCAACCATAGTAGTGAGAATGCCATTTTTTCCCAATGACATTCATGCATCACTTAGTTCTTGAGAATAAAGTGTTGAGTATGAAATACACACAAGAAAATACAGAGGGAGGGTGAATGTATTTTTAAACTTTTCTTTTTATATGAATCTCAAGAACGTTTGTTTGAAGGTTTGAATCTGTTTGATGTTTGTGTAGCTAAGTGTGTGTTTGTGTTTAACAGAATATATAAGTGCGGAAATAAAACACAAGAACACAGACACTCACTTTAATCTAACATTGTATTAGATAAAGTTTATTGCTACAATATGTGAATACAATTATTAGTATTCTCAGCTTCGTTTTTCTCAGAGAGATGTTATTTAAAATAATCTGAAAAACTTGTTACTGCTAGAGAAGTGAGGTTGAGCCTACTTACTACAAATGTAATGAAAGACAAAACTACTTTCTAATTTGTCTATCCCTTTTTGAGTAAACATCAAAGCAAAATGTAATTTGACTTTTCTTTAACCTACTCAAAACCACTTCTTTAGCAGCTTGTCTCCTGTAACAACTCTCTAAGCTTCTTATAGACTTTCCATAAACACTTTACAGTATTGTGGTCCTGAAAGTACCTTGGCTTGTTGCAGGTATCTGACTTGTACTTCTTCAGTATTTTGTCTTCAAGAACTCATTCGAGAAATGGTTAAGTAATTGATTCGAGAACTAGAATTGCCTGAATCGATAACTCTGAGTTCTCGAATACTGTATTCTTGATATATCGAATCACTTCTCGAATTAGTCTTTTCTTCAGGAATCCTTGACTTATCAAATAGAGCTTTAACTTATGGAATCCTTGAGATGTCGAATAGCTTCCTGAGTCCTTGAGATATCGAATGTAACTTTTACTTGTTGACTCTTTGAGAACTCGAATGATGCTTTGACTTGTTGACTTCTTGAGTTCTCGAATAGAGTATTAGACATGTCAAATCCTTGACTTATCGAATGAGGCTTTGACTTGTTGACTCCTTGAGATATCGAACAGTGTCTTTTGAGATATCTAATCCCCGACTTCTCGAAACCTTGACTTCTCGAATAGACCAACACACTTCTTGAATTAGTACTTAGGCAAATCTTCAAAATCCAACTATGTTTATTTCTACAACCTTGTTCTTCAATCTTGAGGTATGATCACTGGATCTTCTTTCAAGCATTATTTCATGACTTAATTTATACAGTTACACAACTAGAACTTTGATGCCTATTACAAGTACTAAACACAAGTAAAAACTCTACAACTAGAGGGTTTCCCAGTTAAGGGGTCATGTAGGTAATGTAAAGCATTACAAACAATTAGGTTTGTTATTAGATGTATACAGGCATGCCTCTAGGACTAACAATCTCCCCCAAATTGTGAGTAAGACCCTTAGTCACAATTTCATGTCTGATAACAAGCCTAACATACATAAAGATAAGACTTGAACAATACAAGTATGGAGTTGATTCAAAGTAAAAATAAGATACAAAGTGATTCTTACAGACTATGAAGAAATACTAGCCATTTTCCATTGAGTTTATCCCCTGAGCTTTGGCTTGTAAATCATTATATTCCTTCTTTTTCTTTTCTTCCGCCTTCCTTGCATTCTCATCCATAGCTTTTATGATATCTTCCATAACATCAAGTTCTTCAAGTAGAATTGAATCCTTAAAATCTTCAAGTACTGGATTCAATAAGCTTGCAGGGTAATGGTTGACCAGGTTCATTCTGATATTGACATTATCTCCATTTCTCCTCTTATACTTTACAACATAGGGATTGAACTGAACTCTGCACAACCCTTTAGGCCTTAACTTTGCTGCTTTGGCTTCAAGTGCATCAAGCTCCTCCTCTCTCTTTCTCCATTTTTCCATATTCTCTCTTCTCAACTTCTCTTCATGATCTCTCTTCATCTTCACAAAGTCTATAAGTTCCAGCTTCCAAACCCTCTCCACCTTATCTTCAATGTCCAACAATGCAATTATCCTTTCAATGCCATATAGGTTGCCCCAGTGTTGACACATCCCTTGTTTGAATTTCAGTTGTCTACCATCTGAATATTTAAACTCCAAACAGTCATCCACAATTGCCACATGATAAATTCTTTGGGCTAGTATAAATGCCTTGTGTTAAGTCATCACTAACTGTATCCACCCTAGACATTGAGCCTTGTGTTGTGGTGGGAGTACTGCTAGTGATGCTTAAGGCTTGCTATCTTCAACTCTTTCTTTCATACACTTTCTCACTCCCCTTTTCATCATCACCTTTCTTCCCTTGTCGATCCTTCTTCTTCTTGTCTTCATCACCCTTATCACTCCTGTGATGTCTTCCTCTCCTACCACTCTTATCCTCATCCTTATCACCATCATCATTCTTTCTTTGTTTGGCAATCTTAGGTACAGAGCCAGTTGTTAGATAATAATTTAAGTACTGTAGAGCCTCCAACTCTTTTGCTGTTTTGTACCCTTTCTTGTTGGTCAGTTGCTCAATAATGGCATGAATCAAACTTCTATTTTGGGGAATAAGATGTTTGGTAATGATTAGTTGATTGATGTCTTCAATTTTTGTACGAGATTGATAGATGATGGTTTTTGGATTTGTAAGCACTTCAGGCAGTCTTGAGGGCTGATCCTTCCTTAAGTCATCATACAAGCTCTTGGTGTTCTCATTAGTCTTTTCAATTAACTTGAGCATTATGTCCACTTCAGTGAATTTGAGGGCTTCTAAGGTGGTATATGATAGGTGCCATATCTGGGATTTGGTCACCATCATGATTTCCTTGAGCCATACTTGATCAACTCTTCTTGCACAACAATGAAGTAGTCAATTTGTTCTCTCAAACTCCTTAGATATAATTGAGTGTCACCAGCCTCTGCCCTTGAGGCTTGCATAAATTACAAAAAGGCTTCATCATGATAGACATCAGAGTTGGCAACTTTTTGTAACTTGGCCTCAGTTAATACCTTTACTTCTACAGGCTTGGCATTTTCAACTCTGGAGGGTTGACGTTGATCAGTTGGCATACCTCCTACAATCATTGTAGATATGATAGATTGTTTCTGACCACTTGGAGTAGTGATGTGCACAACTGGTAGAGTGACAGTTGGTAGGGAGGTGATAGGCTTAGATAGAGAGGATTGAGTCTGGGTGATTTTGGCTTTGCCCTTGCTCCTGGTGTTGACTTGGAAATCAAAAATTTTGAGGTTGAGGTCACTCTTCTTCTCCCTCTTAGGCTTGTTGGCAGACACATGTGTCTTTGATGAGACCCTTGGGTTGGAAGAGGAGGCTGGTGGTTTGATGGTAGTTGAGTCTCCTTGTTGAGGTAAGCCCATATGCTTCATCATTGCAGAAAGCATATGTTGTTGATTAAGAAGAACATCAGTAGTGGTATTTTCTTGAGTGTCTATCTTGTCATTTAGAAGTGCCACAGAGTATTTGAGCTCAGCATTGAATTTCCTGAGAGAAATCACTTTTATTTCCAAGCTATCCACTTTATTCAACAAGTGTTCAGCCTTGAAACCAGATAGTGATTGCTCCTTGAGCCTTTCTACCTCAAATTTCTTCATGTCATGCAGAGGGACATCAATAACTACCTTATCTCCATGTTGATTTCTCCACATGACATTGATAAAAGAATTGGTGTAAGTGAGTTTATCAGAGAAAAGCTCAACCTTTGTAGTTAGTGTGGTGACAGCATCATGAATCTTGGGCATACTTGTATCTAGAGAGGTGCAGATGGCTTTGCATTCTTTGACATCTTTGACTGTTGAGCTGAGTTGAGGGAATTCAACATTAAATCTGATTTTGAGCTCACTCACTACATTAGAAGTCTCCTTGCAGACATTGTCAATTTCTGACTTTACACCTTTGCCAAGGTAGTGAGTGGCCTTCAAACATCCCTTGTAAGCATCATTCATAGCTTCATATGCTTTAGTAGCAGACAAATCTTTAGCATTTGACCCCAGGGTAGTGATATATTCCTCTCTCAAAAATTGAAGGGCTTCATCTAGAGAAACACTACCACTCCCTTGCATCCAGGCATCAATGTTACAATCTCTTTTAGCTTCATCTGCAATTTTCTCTTGTTGCTGTTGTACATCTTACTTATGACAGAGTAGGATAGCCTCATAGTCAGCATTGGGCATATTTGAAATGAGAAGGTTTTGAGCAATCTTTGAGAACTCATCAATCTGTTCCAAATTTAAGAAATGAAGTGCTTCAGCTATTAATTGTGGTGGAACAGATGATGATCCTGAGGCACTGTCATGTTGCACAGGCTTCAGCCATTGAGACATGTAGTTAGAGCTAGAACTAGGCAAGCTAGATCTCTCAGGTATAGATGCAACTTCTATAACTGGATGGAAAGACTCTCCCAATGTTGCCTCCACAGAAGTGGGATGAATTATAACATTACGTGACACAGGCACAGAGTTTCTAGTCAAAACTAGTGAAACCTCTGTGTTTGTGATGGTGTCATTAGGAGATGCCCCAACATGCATTCCCTCACCATCTAAATGTGGTGCCTGGGTGGTGAACAAGGTGTCATGTACCAAGTCACTTGAGTCCATTGGCTCACCAAGAGAAGAGGATTCTTGGTGATCAATGCCTTCCTCCTCAATTACTTGAGTTGCAGACTACAAAGAAAAGTTCATTGTAGATTCTGGAAGAGAAGTGTCTTGTAGAGTAGATTTTGGCAACTCCCCCTGAGAAATAGAGGGAGTTTCAAGTGTGATGTGCTCTCCACTCAGTGTTGTGCCAGCCTTATCACTCCCATGTGCTGACTCTTTACAGGATTGTGCATTGGAGAGAATGCTTGATTCTATAGATACATCCTGTTGAGAGGGCACATCTAATGAGCTGTTTGCCCCTGATTTTAAAATTTCAGCCATTTGTGTGACTAAAGAGGTGGTTTTATTTGACTTCTTCTTTGGCTTCTGTAAGGGTGACACAGGTTCCTCACTTACTATGCTTAACTCAGCATTCAAAGCTGCTCCTGATAGAATCTCTAAAGGTTCAAAAGTTATCTCCTTTCTTCTTGTTACTAACATCACCCTTTTGAGAGGATGATGTAGTTGGCTCAGTGTTTGGTAATGTGTTTGGTTGAGGAGTTGGTGGCTGATCAGTTGAACGGTAAAGTGGAAAAGAGTAAAAGTCTGCTGTGTCAAATATTGAGGATAGTGCAAATAAGTCTTTTCTTGAGGAAGATGTTTTGTTAAAGTTTGGGGGTAATAAAGATCTTCATGAGTTGTATAGGAATTTTACTTCTAATGAGATGTTAGAGGAATTGAATGCTATTTGTTCTAAGCATGAAATTCAACTTGAGGAAAGTTCTTTTGATCCTAAGTCTGTTGCTAAGACTTCTGTTGGTGAACACCCACTTCCGTTCCTAATCCGTCTATTTCCATTCTTGATCAGTCTTTGTTAGTTAATAATGAAAATCATCATGTTGAAGAAGCTTCCAACCTCGAGGTTAAACCATCAGATCACCTGAGGTATGCATTTTTGGGTCAATCATCTACTTTGCTTATTATTATTATTGCTAACTTGTCAGGTAGTGAAGAGAATAATATTACTAACACTTTTGAGGAGCAAAGAAAGCTGAAACTTGCCATCAAGGATGTAGACCCGGAAATGATAATTAAATGGCCATACAGAGATATGGTGTAGAAATTTTCAAGAGAAAAAGCCATTGCCATGTCTAGCTAAAGACTTTAAACAAAGGCGCTTCCTGGGAGGCAACCCATGGATTTCCTGCTTTCAATAAAAGAGCATTTTCCCCAATTCTTCATAATTCTGGATTACTATTTCCGTGCGGAGGGTGTAGAGGTCACTTGGCCAGTTTTTGGAGCTCATGATGTCTACTCGCCACCAGATTCCCCACCCGAGGAGGGTGACCCTGCCGACAGTTAGGTAAGTTCTCTGCTATCCCTTGTATTAACTTCAATGGGGACATTGAATATTTTAAGTTTGGGGGTGGTTTGGGGGATAAGTAGTGTTAGTTGAGTCATTGTTCATGTAGAAGTTCATGTTTTGCATATTAGTGGTAGTTCATTCATATGTGTTCGTATTATTGTATGTTTGTTTCATATATGGCATTTTGTTATTCTTGTTTTGTTTTGCCATGTGAGTCCATTTTAGTTGCATTTGCATAGCATGCATATTTTCATGATCCCTTAGGACGAGCTAATTCTGATTGGTAGGTTGATGTCTTATTGAGTGTGGTAATGATGAATAGAGGGCTGATTTATAGTTCTTACGAAATTGACTTGCATGTGTCAGAAACAAATTATTTTCACAGTCTCATCGTTTTCTTTTGGGCTAGGTTGAGGTCATGTTTGTTTGGTTGCTTTGAGGTTTAATCACTTGTTTATATTTAGAATTTTTGTTATTCCCTTGATGGCGTAGGAGCACTAAAGTCTAAGTTTGGGGGAAACCAGGAATTTTATGCTAGTTGTGTATAGTTGTTAATGGCTAGGCGTCAAATGGCTAGTAGCCGGCTCATATTTATATGAGTAGTCTAGGGTTGGAAATGAGAATTCTCATTCCATATTGCATATATGAGAAAAGAAAAAAAAATCGAAAAAAATCGAAGGAAAAAGAAAAAAAGGAGTGAAAAGAAAAAGTTTAAATTGTTAAATGCAGAATTAACCAGGGTGAGCTCTTTAATACTCGAGCAATTAAGTTCTAGGGGACTTTGTGCCTAGTGACCTAAGGCTTTTATAGTCTGGGATCCACTAACCTAACGCTCGCTAAATGGGTATTATTGTATAAGCCTTTTGGGGTCTCATCCATTGCACGGTTAAATAAGCATGCTTGTATATTATGTGTCGAAGTTGTTGTTTAGTAATAAAGCATGGATTTCTGGCTAACTCAGATGAGGATGGAGGTGTCTTTAGGTTATGAAGTGTTTATCGTCTATTCTATTTATAAACCTGTGATTGTCTTGGCGAAGAATAGGTATGATTTTGATTTAGTTTTGGAAGTATTTCTGATGAGAGCACACACGCACGTTTCTGTTCATGTATTGTTAGTATATGGGGACTTATTCGAGCTCTATTTGGATTTAGTTGCATTCTTTGAGATATTTGCTTGCTAGTTGGTTTTGGTTAGCCTGAGGGGATCTTTGCATTTTCATTTAGTTGCATTCATGCATTTGTAGGGAGTCGAGTTTGTTTAGTAAATGAATTTTGTGGGTACATTCGCTATAAGCCTTCACGAGACCTCACTCATCCACTAGGGCTACCTAGGGGTTTAAATGGCTTGTTGCATATGCCAAATGCAACCGTGATCACCTACGGAAGTGGTACTAGTTAGTTAGTTAGTTAATGTTTAGTTGTTTATGCTTGAGGACAAGCATCGGTTTAAGCTTGGGGGTATGATAAGTGGATTTTATATCCACTTGGATCGCTTCATTTCGGCTTAAATTGATTCACTTGGCCTCAAATTTGTTGTATTTTTGATATGTTTGTGTAGTTGTGTAGGGTTGTAACTACCGGTTAGATTTGGTGCTTTTCGTTGATCTTGGAGTGGAATGAGGCATTGGAATGAAGATTGGGAGCTTGCTTAAGTTACCAAAGAGTTCCATGTGTGTCTTGGGATTAAAGACGGTAGTTAATGCAAAAGAAAAGGGAAGAAACTGGAAAGAGAACAAAGACAAATAACTGCAGAAAATCAACCCGGGCAGATTTCTGGGCGCAGGGTGCGCGTGGATCAGATTGTTAGGCGCAGGGTGCGCGTGGTGGGCGCAGGGTGCGCGCGGTCGCTGGCAGAATTCCTGATTCACTGTTTGGGCCATATCTTGAGTTCTACAAGTCCGTTTTGGACGATCTTACAGTCCACGCGAAACTAACGAGATTCTCTTTCATTCTAAATTGGTTCAGAGGTCCAATTACAACTGGAATGGCCCAGAAATACTGAAGAAAAGTTAGCTATGAATTTTCCTTCAAAACAGAATCAGTTTAGGAAACGTATTTTGCAGAAATTCTATTATAATTCTGTTTTGGTAGTTTCTTACTGGACAAGACATGGTGGCCTATATAAACACATCCTATCATTATAAAACAAAACCAACAACCAACATAACACAGAGAGAGAGCCGAGAGACGGAGATTCAGAGTCGGAGAAGGATTCCTAAGCTCGTGACAAGCAATGGAGATCTAGATCTACTTTTTGTTCTTTTATTAGGCGAACTCTTGGATGTTTTTGGGATTTGTTTTCTTAACTCTATTACTCTAGTTTTATTATTATTCAGATCTTGTTTTATTATCATGTTTTCACTTGATCCCATGATGACGAACGGTTCGATTATGAACTAATCGTTGTCATGGGATTCTAACGGATTATCTATATAGTTTAGTAGTTAGTTTGCTTTAAAGATTTGTGTGTGATGAATTCTTGATATCCGTGTATGGTTAATCTTAATGCTTTTAGATGCGTAGCTAACATCTAAATTGAATTGTTAATCTCTTGCGAAATGAGAGTGGATCTTGTGATTTAGAACTTGCCATGCTAGCATAGGATAGGTTGATATTTTAACATCATGATTTGTAGCGTAATTAGAGATAACTATGCTGCCCTATGTGATCTTCATGGATAACTTGTGCTTAAACAATTATGTTTTCAAATTCTATAGAGATATAGGGTCTAAGCATAATTGGTGTCTATTCATCTTCTATCTCTTTTGTGGATGTATGAGTAGTTTGGTATTTGTATACTGAGAAGTAGCCTATACTTGTTTCGTGTTGTCTGATCAGATATCATAACCATCACATACTTTGATTAAAGGCATCAACTCTAAGCGAAGTATTTAATGAAGTTAGGATCCCATGTTTTCTCTAGCATATAAGTATTTTGATTTTAATTCTCATTAGTTAAGTAATTCTTAGTTTTGTTAATTCGCTTCTTAGTTAAATTTAGTTAATCAAATCCCAATCTTGTTAATTGTCTTAGCAGTGAATAAAAACCATACATTGTTGCATAGGTACATGAACTGAATTGAAACCTAACCAGATCTCTGTGGGAACGAACTTGACTTATATCTATATTATTTGTGACCACGTACGCTTGCGTGAATTAGTGCAAACAGAGGTAAGTTAGCAGGCCCTATGTTAGCAATTGTTCTACTTGCTTGGGTTGAGCTAACTGAGATTTTGACTCAAATGTTGGCATGTTGTGGGGGTAAGACTCAAATAACCTTTGCATATGAGGAGTTATTATAAGTCTCACATCCACATCATTCCTAGTGTCCAAATTACCAAAAATGAGTTTGGTCATGGACTTAGGATATCCTATTCTATTTTTTATCTAATCCAGGGAATTCAGTCAAACTAGCATCTAAATAATTAAGAACAGACTGAATAAATCTGGGAAAGAAAATGTCATTACCTCGCTTGGTTGTGTTCTTCCCAAGCCTCCCATATAGCTCCTGCATTATCAGTTTCCCAACATTGATTTTCTTCCCATATGCCAAGGACCAGCCTATCTGCTGAGCTGGTGCACTGATTTGATCAAAACTAGTCTTCCTTGCAGTAAATACATGGAGAAGAGTAGCAAACACATAGCTCCATTCCTTCCTTAAGTATTTCCTATTCAGGTTTCTGAGCTTGACTTCATTTGAGTATCTTATGAACTCAAAGAATTCTACCAATTCATCATCAGTTGCTTGTGAATCATATTCCTCTTGGTGTAAACCCAGTGCTTGATTCATGTCCTCTATAGTGATAGTTATATTCTTTTCCTAAATCTTACAGTTAATGGTGTAGGTGAGAGTAGCATCCTCGAGTGCGTTGGTCTCACACACAACAGAACTCCAAAACTGTTCTAGAATGTCTAGATACATAGTAGGATTAGCTGAAAGGGTATCCTTGATATAGGATTCTGACATCCATTTCACATAACACTTGTAATTGGCCTTGGATGCTTCAACATCACTGGTAATAGCAATGAAATTGGTGTTGAATTTTTTGTTTGCCATTGATACAAGAGAGAGAGAGAGAGAGAGAGAGAGAGAGAGAAGAGAATGAAGGTCAAAGAAGAAATTTAGCTTTTGCAATTATGGTTTTCAGAGGTTTTGGTAATTTGGGTGCTTGTGAAATCGAATGAAATGAATAGAATAGTTGTGGAATTGTATAAGTATGAAATATTGAATTGTAAATTAGAAACATGTTTTGTATCGACAAGTCAGTCATTCGAGAAGTGTAAAAGAACTATTCGATATGTCAAGAATGCCTTATTCGATAACTCAATCAGGTAGTAACCCACAACTGGCAGTTTATCCAATTTAAAAATAATTCTAAATTGAATAAAATATGTTTTTATGAGTGAATTAAAATTTTAGACAAAAATCCAAAAATAGTTGAAATTCAGCGAGATTTCAACCTTTTCAAATGAAAACACTATTCGAGAACTCAAATACCATATTCGAGAAGTCAAGCATGTCTCTGTTCTATATCTCCAAAAGACCTAATTCGGGAACTCAAGAGTGCTCTAAAAGGCTTATTTGAGAAGTCGAACATTGACATACAATGAATCGTTAGAGAAGTCTGACTTATCGATATATTCTTTCACTAATAAAACTCAATTTTCACTATCTTTAAACATTCACCAGAAATATTCAATAAAGAATATTCTAACAAATTAAATAGTGATTTTCTTAAAATTTCATAGAAATTTCAAGTTTACAAAATATGATTTTTCAATATATGCAACAGATTTGAAATATTTTTAAATCATATTTCAGCCAACACTTACTTCAAAAATATTGAGCATTTAGATAAAGTAAGTGTTTACTGCTTCAACAATTTAGTTGATATTTCCACTTAGCCAGATTCTGAAGAATTCAACATTCCAAACTCACTAACCAACCTTGTGAAGGTGGCTTCATCCAATGGCTTACTGAATATATCAGCTAATTGTTTATCTGTGGGAACATAATGTAACTCAATGGTTCTATTAGTTGCATGTTCCCTAATAAAATGATATATGATGTCAATTTGCTTTGTTCTAGAATGATTGACAGGATTTGTAACTATAGAGATTGCACTTGTGTTGTAACACATGATAGGAATCTTTTCCAACACAAGTCCATAATCTCTAAGTTGATTTCTAATCCAAAGCACTTGAGCACAGCAACTTCCAGCAGCTATGTATTCAACTTCAGCTGTGGAAGTTGACACAGATTGTTGTTTCTTGCTGTACCAAGAGGCTAACCTTTGTCCAAGGAATTGGCAGCTACCTGAGGTGCTTTTCCTATCCACTCTGCATCCAGCATAATCAGCATCAGAATAACTAACCAGATTGAACCCTGTGTCCTTAGGATACCATAAACCCAAGTTTGGAGTGCCCTTCAGATATCTAAAGATCCTTTTGATAGCAATCATATGTAATTCCTTTGGATTTGATTGAAATCTTGCACACAGACATGTTGCAAACATGATGTCTTGCCTACTTGCAGTGAGATAGAGTAGAGAACCAACCATGCCTTTGTAGACTGAAATATCTACCTTCTTGCCCTTAGCATCTTCATCCAATTTAGTGGCAGTGGCCATGGGTGTCTTTGTAAGTGAGCTATCTTCCAAATCAAATTTCTTCAGTAGGTCTTTGATGTACTTAGTTTGACTGATAAAGATACCATCCTTTCTCTGACTAACTTGCAATCCAAGAAAGAATGTCAACTCTCCCATCATGCTCATCTCATATCTGATTTGCATGAGTTTAGAGAATCTTTCACATAGCTTCTCATTAGTAGAACCGAATATGATATCATCCACATAGATTTGAACTAGGATAATATCATTGCCATGTTTCTTGTAAAACAGTGTCTTGTCCAATGTGCTTCTAGTGAACTGATTATCAAGAAGAAATTGTGACTGAGTGTCATACCATGCTTTTGGAGCCTGCTTAAGTCCATACAGTGCCTTAAGCAATCTGTAGACAAATTCTGGGAGATGTGGATCCTCAAAGCTAGGTGGTTGTTGCACATATACTTCTTCTTCCAACTCTCCATTCAGAAATGCACTCTTGACATCCATTTGATAAACTTTGAAATTTGAATGTGCAGCAAATGCCAAGAAAATTCTGATGGCTTCCAGTCTGATAACAGGGGCAAAAGTCTCATCATAATCAATGCCTTCCTGTTGAGAGTAACCTTTTGCAACCAGCCTTGCTTTGTTCATTACAATCACACCATCTTCATCCATCTTATTTTTCAGAACCCATTTTGTTCCAACAATGGTTCTGTCCTTTGGTGCAGGCACAAGTTCCCATACTTTATTTCTTTCAAATTGATTCAGCTCCTCTTGCATAGCAATAATCCAATCTAAATCCAATAGTGCATCATCAAGTTTCTTTGGCTTAACTTGGGACAGAAATCAACCAAAGAGACACTCATTTTGAGTTGCTCTCCTTGTCCTCACTCCTGCATTTGGATCTCCAATTATTTGCTCTGCATTATGTGATATATCCCATGTTCTTGAATGCTCAGGTTGATTCCTCAAGTGTGATGTTACTTCATCATCCAAGTTATGATCATATTCATTTCCTCCCCCTGTGAAGGTGCTCCCATTCACAGGTGTGTCTTGGATGCTTGTATTTTCACTGTTGCTTGGCACAAACTCTTCTCTTGCTTCATCACTCACCGGAGTTTGTTGAGCTGTTATCTCAACTTCAATTTCAATCTCTTCATCAGAATCATCCATATTTTCAAATATTAATGGATGACTATCTTCATCATTGTCTTCTTCTAGACCAGGTAGTTTACTGTCATCAAATGTCACATATGTGCTTTCCATAACTTTCTTCTGACTCATGACATTGACTTTATAAGCAGTTCTCTCCATAAAATAGCCAAGAAAAATTCCTTCAAATGCTTTTGCATCAAACTTTCCAACATATTCAGAATTATCCTTCAACACAAAGCATTTGCTTCCAAAATCATGAATATGCTTAAGAGTAGGCTTCTTTCCAGTCATCAAATTGTAAGTTGTCTTTCAAGTGTTTTTGTTGATGAGGG
Organism: Saposhnikovia divaricata; assembly: GCA_036435485.1. NCBI lineage: Eukaryota > Viridiplantae > Streptophyta > Magnoliopsida > Apiales > Apiaceae > Saposhnikovia > Saposhnikovia divaricata. The sequence continues at coordinate 124,937,805 of CM071595.1, forward strand.
TTCTGTTCTGAATATAGCATGCAGTGCTCACAGCCTCATCCCAAAAACATGTAGGCATTTTTGTATCAAGTAACATTGTTCTAGCAGCCTCAATCAGAGTTCTATTCTTTCTCTCAACAACTCCATTTTGTTGTGGAGTCCTTGGAGCTGAGAATTGTTTTGAAATGCCACTCTCTTTGCAGAATGCTTCAAGGATGGCATTTCTGAACTCGGTTCCATTGCCACTCCTTAATGCAATCACACTTGCATTGTTGGCTTTTTTTTCTTTATCAATTTTCTTTATGTGCACAATAATTACTTGTGGAGCCTCATCCTTTGATGCTAGAAATTCCACCAATGTTTACCTTGTAAAGTCATCAACCATCACCAAGGCATATTTCTTTCTTGCTAGTGATATAATATTGACAGGCCCAAACAGATCCATGTGAATTAGTTGTAAAGGCTTGGTTATTGATGTCACTGTCTTTGACTTGTGGCTTGACCTTTTTATCTTTCCTTTTTGACAAGCCTCACACACTCCTTCTTGAGAGAATTCAAGTGTGGGCATGCCTCTTACTAACTCTTTTTTGACTAAAGAGTTAATGGCTTTGAAGTTCAAGTGTGATACTTTTTATGTCACAGCCAACAATCTTCATTTGATGCCTTTGTGTAAAAGCAACAAATTTTATATTTGTTTGCAGAATCCATATTGGCTATAAACAGGCTTCCTTTCCTTACTCCAGATAGAGCAAGTTCACTAGTTTTCTTGTGAGTGATCAAACATTCATCCTTGTCAAAATTCACTTTGAAATCCCTGTCAGTAAACTGACCAACACTCAGTAGATTATGCTTGAGTCCTCTGACCCGTGCTACATATTCAATGATGACCTTACCAACTTTCAGTTTGCCATATCCCAACGTGTTACCAATGTTGTCATCTCCAAAAGTAACCATAGGGCTAGCCTTTTCTTCATACTGTAATAGCAGGGCCATATCACTAGTCATGTGGTTTGAGCATCCACTGTCCAACACCTAAATGACTTTATTTTCCTTTTCTTTGCCCAGCAAACACAAATGCATTACTTCTTCTTTGGTACCCAAACAAGTTTGGGTCCACCTGGCTTAGAAACAGTCTTATCATAAACATCATGCTTATCAATTTTCTTAGGGCTAGTCTTCTTATCACAGCTAGGAGTCTTAGAACTTGAGTTTTCAAGACTTAGTTGACAGAGGTACCTTCCTAGCTCTAGAAGGACTTGAAGACTTTGACCTTGTATAGTGTGTGTAAGAATTGTGACTTATACAACCATCAATGAATTGCCTTCTCAAATTGAAACAGCTAGTCATAACATTCATATTGCATGGAATACAGTAAAATTTATGACAAAATGGAGAATCTCTATGTCTTAAAGGCACAGAGCAATCATAGAAGGGTTTAGGCACACTACTTACATGTTTCTTGCAAGCATGAGTTAAATGATTAGTGCTGAAACAGTTTTGACATGTCTTCCTAGGGGCATTAGGCACATAAGCATAGTTGGTATCTTTGTTAATCCTTAGTTTGCCATTTCTGTTTTGTTTCCTTTTAGCCATATTCTTCATAGATTAATTCTTTTTAGCTGGTTCAAACTTAACAGATTTTTATGTTTTAGGTCCAACTCTAACAGGCTTCTTGGTTTTCAATTTGACACTCTCACTCTTAGAGGGTGCTGGTTTACTTGATTGTGCGTCATCTTCATCAATCAACAGTTGTTTGATGAGTAAGGCCTCCTCATCAATTTCAAGTGTTGATTCTTTAAAGATAGGTGCCTTAACAGTTTTCAAAACATAAGGCACATTCTCATGAACAACCTTGTCATTGTCAATGATAGCACAACCTTTCCTCCTTTTCAAAGCATCATAGTCAAAACCAATAGCAGCCTTTGCATTCTCTTGATGTTTCTCATGATAGGACTGCAATAGACTAGAGGAGTTCTTGAAGGTTCTAAGATTCATTCTCAGCTAACTCATCCTTAAGAGCCTTCTCAAACTGACTAGCACATAGAACCTTATTATCTAGATATTCTATATCTTTCTTAAGGTTTTCTACTTGCATAGCAGTTAGTTATAATTCCTCATTCCTTTTGTTTAACACTTCATTTCTAGCAGATAGTCTCACAATTTCTTCATTAGCAGCAATCATACTAGTATAAATATTAAACATCTCAATAGATAATTGTTCAATCATATCTATCTTGATCAACAGCCTGCTCTGATACCACTTGTTGAGTATGAAATACATAAAAGAAAATACAAAGGGGGTGAATGTATTTTCAAGTTTTTCTTTTGATTTGAATCTCAAGAACATTTGTTTGAAGGTTTGAATCTGTTTGATGTTTATGTAGCTAAGTGTGTATTTGTGTTTAACAGAATATATAAGTGCGGAAATAAAACACAAGAACACAGACACTCACTTTAATCTAACATTGTATTAGATAAAGTTTATTGCTACAATATGTGAATACAAATGTTAGTATTCTCAGCTTCGTTTTTCTCAGAGAGATGTTATCTAAGATAATCTGAAAAACTTGTTAATGCTAGAGAAGTGAGGTTGTACACTTATAGAACATTTGTACAGCCTACTTACTGCAAATGTAGTGACAGAAAAAACTACTTAATAATTTGTCTATCCCTTTTTGAGTAAACATCCAAGCAACATGTAATTTTACTTTTCTTTAACCTGCTCAGATCCACTTCTTTAGCAGCTTGTCTCCTATAACAACTCTCTAAGCATCTTGTAGACTTTCCATAAACACTTTATAGTACTGTGGTCCTAAAAGTGCCTTGGCTTGTTGCAGGTATCTGACTTGTACTTCTTTAGTATTTTGTCTCCAAGAACTCATTCGAGAAATGGTTAAGTAATTGATTCGAGAACTAGAATTGCCTGAATCGATAACTCTGAGTTCTCGAATACTGTATTCTTGATATATCGAATCACTTCTCGAATTAGTCTTTTCTTCAGGAATCTTTGACTTATTGAATAGAACTTTAACTTATGGAATACTTGAGATGTCGAATAGCTTCCTGAGTCTTTGAGATATCGAATGTAACTTTGACTTGTTGACTCTTTGAGAACTCGAATGATGCTTTGACTTGTTGACTTCTTGAGTTCTCGAATAGAGTATTAGACATGTGGAATCCCTGAGTTATCGAATGAGGCTTTGACTTGTTGACTCCTTGAGATATCGAACAGTGTCTTTTGAGATATCGAATCCCTAACTTCTTGAAACCTTGACTTCTCGAATAGACCAAAACACTTCTCGAATTAGTACTTAGGCAAATTTTCAATCTTCAAAATCCAACTGTGTTTATTTCTACAGCCTTGTTCTTCAATGAGGCATGATCTTTGGATCTTCTTTCAAGCATTATTTCATGACTTAATTTATACAGTTACACAGCTAGAACTTTGATGCCTATTACAAGTACTAAACACAAGTAGAAACTCTACAATTAGAGGGTTCCTCGGTTAAGGGGTCATGTAGGTAATGCAAATCATTACAAACAATTAGGCTTGTTATTAGATGTATACAGGCATGCCTCTGTGACTAACAAAAAGAATAGCAACAGCAACAGAAAAGTAACAGTAAGCTGTCTTTTGACGAGCAAACTTGAGCTTGTCGAAGCTATTTTCTACTTCCCAACTCTCAAGAAGTTTGAGTTCCTTCAATTGTATAGATTGACAAGCATTGAAGTCTTCCACTGCAAGGCTTAGAAAATTGGCATTGCCAATACTTGGTGAACAGTAAGAAGTTTTAAGGATTCTTGTACTCTCTGCATTATATTGCTCTATATTTCTCCTGTTTACCATTCGTTCAAGATTTGAATGGGAAGGATACTTTAAAGCATCTTGCACATCTTGAAACATTATTCCCGCATATCTATCTAATTGAACCGATCCATTAGACAACTTATGTCTCAGGAAACGGTTAGACCATGAATTTTGTTTCTCCAAAATTGACTCGTTTGAATATATAACTATCTATGATGTCCTATACAATTTAAGCACTTCACTTGTGTCCTTCAAAAGGAACTGAGATAACACTCTTCGAAAGGACATACATTGTATCCTCTTTATTGAGTCTCTTTTAAATTTTTCATATGTCTTGTTCTAATATCTTAGCCTTAAATATTTACTAGGCAATTTAGCCACGCTTCGCGCGGTTAATAAATTTTTATTATTAGGTACTAAAAATAGATAAATTAATTTTTATTGTTTATAAAAATTAACTGGCATTTTAAAAATTTCCTAAAAAAGTGATTTAAAATAATTTGTATGAATTATTAGTTGGAATAATACTCTCATTATATATAAAAAATTTAATAATCTTAAAAATATCATAAATATGAAAAATAACACTTACAATATTAAATATTACTAAATAACGTTTTGAAAGCCGACACCCTCTCATAACATACATACTCAATAATAGCATAAAAATTCATGTAATAAGAATATTAATTTATTTTCACACAATATAATGAAACAAAATGTGTATATTTTTATCGACTTAATCGATTAATAAAATGGTTGAGTTTATTATGTAAAAAATAAAAAAAGCTATCAATATTATTTTATACAAATTCTAGATTTTAACCAAAAGATTATACTTCCATAACTTATAATGATTTCCACAGTGATAAAAAATTGTTTGAGAAGTTAAGATCGTTTGTCCTACACTTGTCTGAAAAAAGCTTGCAAAAATCTTCAACATGTAATAAAAAATGATGCAATGGGAACAATTTTAAGTCATTAATTTACAGGAAAATAATCTTAGTTTTATACATATACTTAATATTTTAAATTTGAATAAGAGTTATAATGCTCAAATAAAATTTGTTAATCTTTTATATAAATAATAATATGTAGTAAATAAATAAATATATATATATATATATAGACCATTGCTCCATACAAAACACCCTTATATAACAAAAAATAAAGAACACCTTAGATCTAATAGATCCAATGGCCCCGCCAGGGGCACCCAATACAAAAAGTTGTTATTTTTTTACCCTCTATCCATCCAGCAAAAAACAATAATTTTTTTAAAAAAAGTACTGTTCATGATGACGTCATGCTCCTCATCATGAAATTTTAATTTTTTTTTCTGGATGAGTAGAGGGTAAAAAAATAACAACTTTTTGTATTAGGTGCCATGACGGAACTCTTATATTAGATTAGATATGAGGTGTTCTTTATTGTTTGTTATATAAGGTATTTGTTATGGAGTGCAACTATATATATATATATATATATATATATATATATATATATAAGCGTAATTAATAATTATTAAGATGCCATTAAGATGTCCTTAAGATTCTATTTAATGCAAGAAAAAATTAAATAAAGAAAACCAGAAAAGTGAAATTTAAGAAAAATATTTTAAACGCTTCTGGTGCATTTCCGATCTCCTGGCATTATAATATACATAGATTGATCATTGCCTTCCTTAATTTACATGTTTAATTTACATGTTTATGTACCGGAATATTGTGATTTCCAATTGTTAACCTCATTTCACTAATTATTGAAAAGATTAATTTATTTTTGAATGAAAGACATGATAACCTAGATATTCTCAATGAGGTCTCCTTCCAAGATCACCATATGATCTGACGATATTACCTCAATGTAATTTAATTTCAAAAGAAATTGTAGTAGAAAATTAGGATTATAATTTGACTTTTGAATAATATTTAAGAGAATAAAAAGGTAAATAATAATTTTTCTGTTTTTTGATACTCTAAAATCTAAATTTTAAAACTTTAGAAAATTAGAAAAATGAATTGGAGGATTTTGACATGTTAACATATATCTATACTATACTATTATAAGCGAAACAGTGTATAATTGGTTGGTTGGTCGGTTGGTTAACACCTACCTTGAAAAGTTTGTTAACACTTTCCAAAAATGAAAAAATAAATTAAAATGCATATAAAATTTTATTTTACTTAATAACAAACTCTTTTAATTACACTCCAATTAATATTCAATTACATACTCTTTTAGTTATACTTGAATTAAAATTCTTCACCTACACTTTCAAACAATTACAAGTTAATATTAAATTCTATTTTAGACAAATATTACATTAGGAATTATTATGGAATCATAATTTGAATATGATAATATCAACAAAAATTTGAATGTAAGTATATACGATACTTCCATTTATATTTATACTTACATTCAAATTTTTATTATTATGACAAAATATAATCATAATTTGAAATATATCATATAATTAATGATTATTATTTAATAAAATATATATTATGCCAATATTATGTCAAGTAATAATTATGAGATATATCTATACAATACTATTATAAGCGAAACAGGGTATAATTGGTTGGTTGGTCGGTCGGTTAACACCTTCCAAAAATGAAAAAATAAATTAAAATACATATAAAATGTAATTTTACAAAAGATAAACCACATATCTATCTATCTGTACTATTATATTAAAGCCGAAACATTGAAAGTTTTGGCTTTCGGTTTGGTTATCCTAAGTTTTGGTTTTCGGTTTGGTTATCCTAATTATTAAAATAAATAATTAAATTACAAAAACAACTCAAAAAGCTAATTACTAATGTTAACGTAATTATATTCTGATTAAAATTCCTTCATCCACTTCTAATTGGACTCTTTTTTCTGCTCCAACAACTCAATTATTCATTTTTTCTAAAGATTTTACTTCTAATTAAAACACTTTACCATTTAATTTAAAACTAATATTACAATAATTAAATAATTAAATTACAAAAACAACTCAAAAAGCTAATTACTAATGTTAACGTAATTATATTCTGATTAAAATTCCTTCATCCACTTCTACTTGGACTCTTTTTCTGCTCCAACAACTCAATTATTCATTTTTTCTAAAGATTTTACTTCTAATTAAAACAATTTACCATTTAATTTAAAACTAAAATTACAATAACTAATATATATCCAAAATATCACACCAATTATTTTTAATAGTAATTTTTGTAATTAAAACATGGAGTACTTTTTAATTTAAAATTAATCTTGCGATCACTAATGTACACCCAAAAATATCTCACCATATAAACAAATCATTATTTTTATTAATAAATAACAATCGTTAAATCTAATAATAAGATATATTATATGATTAAATTAATTTATTAAAAATTCAAAGTTCGAACCCGTCAACGACATTTTTAATTTAGAATTTTACAAAATAAAATTTAAACCATGCATTTCATTATATAAATTTATATTAAATTAAAATTAAAAAATTATTAAAAATAAGGATTATATAAAAACATAATTATAATGTTAAATAAATTTTATAACCTATCAAAATAAACCCGTGTTTCGCACGGGTTATAAGCTAGTAATAATAAAAAAAAGAAAAGCATACATAAAAAACATATACCTTAACAAAAAGTCATTAAAATGCATTTAATATATATTATAGCCACGTTGAAAAGAAAAAAAAACATGTTGATTTGTATAATCAAAAGCTATCAAGTTTTTTTTGTATAATCATAGTGTGATAAGATTAGAAAAATGATGATCTACATGAATGACATGTTTAGAAACCTTGTCTGAAATTCATGTTTTAGGGATGGTAGTGTTATCCACATATGTTTAGAGTGAGTATATCTCCAGTGTTATCGTTTAAGGTATTAATTGCCAACTAGCTATCTATTTGTGCTATGTTATTACAAAGGATTCTAATTATGGGGTCCGGTCTGGTGCAAACGTATGCACCAGACAGCTTATGGAACATACGGTTCCAGAGCCGTTGGATCGTTGATCCAACGGCTCTGATTTAAAAAAAAAAATTCACCGTACCGCAACAAGTTTCCGCGGTACGGAGAAATTACAAAAATATCCCTACTGTTCACGTACCGCAGAAACTTTCTGCGGTACGGTGAACAGTAGATTTTTGATGTGAAAACAGGGGGGCATTTTGGTAATTTCTCCGTACCGCGGAAACTTGTTGCGGTACGGTGAATTTTTTTTTTAAATCAGAGTCGTTGGATCAACGATCCAACGGCTCTGGAACCGTATGTTCCATAAGCTGTCTGGTGCATACGTTTGCACCAGACCGTTTGCCTCTAATTATTAGCTATGATGTTCTGAAAAATCAGTACTTTTCAATAGCCAAAGGGAACCAGCTGAATTTCCAACTTAACATGTTACATGTACATCCTAGTGGCTAGTAATGTCAATTTTGTCTCTACTTCAAGAAATCACACACACACAAGATAGACATCCTTGCTGTGATTTAGTTGACATATATTTGAAGTTAGATTTGGCCAAAATACATCTCTCAAGTAGACATGCTTGCTTTGATTATTTAAAATCAATTTGGATCTATTTAATATGATTTATGTAGGTTTTTGTTGTTAGATCACAGACTACATAAATGATCAGATACAGTTTTAAGAGCCAAATGTGGCAAAATAGTGTATTTTGAAAACATTTAACAAGCTAGACTCATGAACATCTAAATATATACATTAACATCTAAACAAACTATTGCTAGTTACACAGATATAAGTATATACTAGATTGTATGTATATTTTATATAAGTATATGTTATAAAATAAAAAATTATTAAAATTATACATTTCGGTTTTACGTCAATACCGGAACCAAACCTAACCAATATTTCGGTTCGGTTCAGTTACGTTTTTTCGGTGCAATTTTTCGATTTTTCGGCTCGATTTCGATGTGATCTGATTTTTTTTTTTTGGAGCTGATGAGGAATTTTAACAATGTGATTGAAAGGTAAGTGAATAGACAAAATACATTTATTAACATACTCACAAACTTGATAATAAACTTTAAAATTGAACATACTAATACTACTATTACTGGCTTATAGACCGTGCAAAGCACGGGTTACTTTTAAATTTTTTATAATTTGTTTATAGTATAATATAATATTATAAATACGAATTTTAATATGTTATTGGAATAATTTGAAACTTACATATTTGTATATGATAATTTTTAGTATTAAATATAAAATAATATGTTGTTGGCGGGAATCGAACCTTAGACCACTGTATATAACAACTTTTAACATTGTTGTATCTAACGGTCATGATCTATTTGAGTTGAAGATCTAACAGTTGTGAATGAGGGATAACCAAAAATGGGGATAACCAAAAAAGGGTTAACCAAACTACAAATTATACTCCTTTCGCTTATTATAGTACAGTATGGATAATATAGATTGTAATATTATAATTGTTATTATTGTTACTATTTTGAATATATTAATTATTATTATTATTATTATTATTATTATTATTATTATTATTATTATTATTATTATTATTATTATTTTAACTTTTAAAATCGCAGTTGCCCATTGCCCAAACTAAGGGTGAGCAAAAAACCGAATTGAAGCCGAAATCGAACCGAAACCGGCGAAAATCGAATAAAAAAACCGAAACCGAAATCGAACTGACGGTTGCGATTTTTGATTTTTAAAAACCGAGACTTTCGATTCCGGTTCCGGTTATAGGTTAAATCCGAACCAATTATTAAAATAAATAAATAAATATTAGATATATATATATATATGTATATATATATATATATATATATATAATTCGTATTAAATTTTTTGAAATTTAAATACATATATATATTTTTTAGATTAAGCAGTAAACTATAACCTAATTTATGTAATGTAATGGAATTGGGTCGACTCAATGTGCTATGAGGCGAGGTTCCTCAGTCTCTCATAACTGGCCATCCAGCTTCATTTTTGCAAAGGAATCCAGGACTGTGCGGCCAAGGGTTGCCTAATTCTTGTGGAGGTAACAAGCCTAAACATGAAGTTGTTGGTCAGAATTGGTTTTTGTCATAGTTTCTTTAGCAATATCACTTGTTATTATTATCCTTAGGAGAGCGAAACTCCAGTTCGGGTTGGTTTTTGTAATCTTGGACCAAATTATGTATGCTATAATATTTTGTCTCCTTTATATATTATCCGGTTTTAAAACCGAAACCGAACCGATAAAAATTGAACCGAGATTTTAAAAACGAAACCGATGATTCGGTTATGGTTCTAGTTTTGATTTTTAAAATCGAAAACATCCGATTTCAATTATGATTTTACCCAAAAATCGAACCCAACCGGGTTTGTTCATGCCTGGCCTAAACCTAAAACAAATTTAAATTAAAGTGGGGTGGGGACGTGGGGTAGTGTAAACGCGGCTAGACAAAGCGATCCAACAAACTGACGACTCATCGCAATCCAATCCATTCAACTCCAATCAAGATGAAACCAACGGTCACGATTAAGCCAAGGCGTAAAAAACAATGTGCTTACCAGCTGACAAAAAGCCTCCAGATCCATCCATCCATCCTTATAAACACTCACCCCGCCGCCTCCTTGACTTTCCTCTCTCTCTCTCTCTATCTCTCAACCCCCACTCCCCTAACTAACTTCTAGAGAGAGAAACAAACCAAATCTCACCGGAAAATGCTGTCATCAAACCCTACCGCCGCTGCCCCTACCGGAGAACTAACTCCACAGCAGCAACAACAGCATCAGCAGTGGTTAGCTATGCAACAACAGTACCAGCAACAATGGATGGCGATGCAGCAGTATCCGGCTGCTGCAGTTGCTTCGATGGCGATGCAACAACAGCAACACTTGATGTATCAGCAGCCCCAGTATATGCCGTATTATCAACAACAGCAGCAGCAGTATCAGCAGGCGAGTCATGGTCAGATTCAATCGTCGAGTGAGGATAATAAGACGATTTGGATTGGGGATTTGCAGACGTGGATGGATGAGCATTATCTTCAGGCTTGCTTTGCTCCTACTGGAGAGGTTTGTTGAAATTTTTTATTCGTTTTTCGAGATTATTGTTAGTTTAGTCTGATTAAGTATAGAATGTGTCTATTTTCGAGCTACTACTGTGTATTCGTTTTAGGTATAATTGTGTTTAGATTTTTTGACTGATTAGCTTATCTTAAACTAAGAATGTTAGCCTGTTTGGCTAATCTTATTTCATGGGCTTATGGACTTATTTTCGGGTAAAAATTTTATATTTTGATAATTTTTTTTTTTTATAAAAGTATTTAATGTAGGTTTGAGATTCAATAAGTTGAAAAAATAAGTTGGAAAATAAGTTGGAAAGTTAGGAATCTCTAACTTTGTCTTAAAATAAGTTGACTTATTTTGAAAAAAAGTTACCCCAAACACCCCCACAGGGTTAGTTTGAACTTATAAGTTAGAAACATTTGAAATTGACCTAATTTATACTCAGTACAGCTTTAGCATTTATCTTTTACAGAAGCTTGAATTCATATCGTATTATATAGGCTTGTGTTAATTGAAATGATGAATAACTTGTGAGTACATTATTTAATGTGTGTGTATTGGGAGTCCTTATATATATGTATCTATGTGTTAAAAGAAAGAGAATGTGGAGCTCTTTGGTGGAGAATAACGAAACTCAAACTTCAAACTATCTTGTCTTTGAAAAAACTCGGTTCTTTGAGCTAGACTTGCTGCTACCTCATGGTTTTCTAGTGCTTTATGTAATAGACCTGTTTTGTACTATTGGATAACATGGTTTCGGTTGGGTTGTTCTGCCCATGTTTGTCTTATATTGGAGGTGCTTTCTACTTGCAGTCTGTTTTAGAGATTGCTTATAGATAGCTACCTCTTGACTGTATATTCTTGTAGCTTCAGTTCTTTTATATATATATATATATATATATATATATATATATATATATATATATATATATATATATATATATATATATATATATATATATTATCCATTTAGCAAAAAGAAAAAAAATGTGCTTCACCACATTAGAATAAATTTCAGTTAAAATCTGTAACCCTAAAGCGGAATTAAATAGTGTTTTGTGCTTACTAGGGCTGGCAGCTAAGTGCACCTCTTCCATGACTATATATGGGTCTGGGTGTATTGTGGACAATAAAATCAAAACTTAAATTTTCAACTTTTTTTTTTCTTTTTTAAATTTGGAGTTAAGCGTAGACAGTGCAGTTAATGATTCTGGTTTTTAATCAAAAAAAATTACATTTTTGTTGGAAAAATTACATCCAATGTGACATGTCATGTACCTATATTTGTGCAAGTGCGTCAAATAAATAAAAAGTGAAGTGTATATACAATTATCATGTTGCTTTGTGCTCTCATATCGAGGATAATGCCCGTATTTATATGTTAGTATGTTGACGCTTTTCCTTATGCATACTGATTGCTAGTGGAGATTGATTGTGAGGAATGTTTACCTTCAGTAAAATTTTTGTGCGTATTTTAAAAGAGATGAGCACTTGGTACATGGATACTCATCGTGTTCACTAATCTGGAACTATCAAGTTCTGGGCTTTACACATAGTGACATAGCAGCCATATTTGATGAAATTTTCAAGTAGTACAGTTTCACATTGTGGTTGACTGTATTATTTTTTTCACGCTATAATATATTAGCCTCTCTATGTCCAGTATCTTTTTGCACTTTGCAATACCTGAAAATGACTTTCCTATTGATTTCCTTTGTGATCGTGTTTCATATATTTAAAATGTATTCATGTGTATACAATAAACATACTCCGCAATTAAAAGCAGACATGTCTGTTTGATACTCCATCATATAAAACTGACTTTTGGTGCCTTGACAAAAGCAGCCTGTATCAGTAAAGCTCATTCGCAATAAGCAGACCGGTCAGTCAGAGAGATTCGGATTCATCGAGTTCCTTTCTCATGCAGCTGCAGAGAAGATCTTACAAAGCTATAATGGCACTTTAATGCCTAATACTGATCAAGCATTTCGGCTGAACTGGGCGACCTTTAGCACGGGTGAAAGGCGTCAAGATGCTGGTTCCGATCAATCTATCTTTGTAGGAGATTTGGCTTCAGATGTTACTGATACTATATTACATGAAACTTTTGCCAGCAGATACTCATCAGTTAGGGGTGCAAAAGTTGTGGTTGATACAAACACTGGTCGATCAAAAGGTTATGGCTTTGTTAGGTTTGGAGATGAAAATGAGAGGTTGAGGGCCATGACTGAAATGAATGGGCAGTATTGCTCTAGCAGGCCCATGCGCATAGGTGTTGCAACCCCTAAAAAACCGTCAACGATGCAGCAACAGTACTCTTCACAAGGTAATTGATAATTTCTCTGTTCTAGTGTCTTAGTTTTTCATCAAGTCATTTTATATCTAATTATTCGTAGAGCACAAGTATACTACGTAGGGAGTCACACACTTACTTGAGCATTAAATAGTTCTTTCGTTTATTCTTTACCCATCAGAGTTTCCTAGTTTCTAAACTGTATCTGTGTATTTTTTTTGGAATACTATACATGACCAACACAGATGCCATGCGTTTCCAAAAAATCTGAATGGCGTTTTCTTTACTTCTAATGGATTACCAAGGCTAAAAATTCTCCCTTTCTAAATGGATTTCTGCGTTTCACTTTTGTTGGTTTAGTTTTGCCTCTTTGTTAGTTATCTTAAGCCATTGAACCTTCAACCTAGTCCTTCTGTCTTCTGTTTACCATGTGAAGTTGTCTAGTTTCTTATCTGCCTCCTATCTTCTACTAAGCAGAATTTAGTTGTTTTTGTAAATTATAGTTCTCTAAACACGTGACATTAGTGTTGGTCAGCTCATGCTACTTTGACTAAATATGATGCTTATGGTACTTCTACTTAAATTAGACCATCTGAAAAAAGAAAAGGGAAAGCAGACCTGGCTGCTTTCTTTACTTGGAATGTAGTACATGGGGGGCCGGGGCTGAACTTTCTTCTTTTTAAGATTCATTATATGATTTTCAGTATATTAGATTTTCTAAGTAAATGGATCTGAAGATTAAGGATTTGAAAGCATGGCCTTGTTTGGGGTGGGGAAGTGGGGATAGCCTTCTTCGCCAGGCTATTTCTACATTCTTGAGGGTGCCTTTAACTTATAAGAATCAGCTTTAAGACTGTCCTGTTTCCCATCTGCAGGCAACATTTTCGATACTGATTCTAATTTGTTAATTTCCTGTGATAAACACATGACATAGTGTGGCTCTTTCTTGATCCTTGGAGGTCTAGCCTCTAACTGATAAGAATCAGCATCCAAGTTTCATATCTTTAAGAAATATTTTTCATATTGATTCTAATTTGTTGGTTAGCTGTGATATTGGCCGGTGGTGCTGCTGCAAATGGTGCTTTCACTCAAGGTTCCCAGTCTGACGGCGATACATCTAACACAACCGTGAGTTGTTTTTCCTTGCTGAGTTTAATTGTGATTACCCTACTTCACTAATTATAGTTCCCTTGTAGGTATTTGTGGGCGGGCTTGATTCTGAAGTAGGTGATGAAGAACTCAGACATACCTTTTCCCAATTCGGCGAGGTTATTTCAGTAAAAATACCAATTGGGAAAGGATGTGGTTTTGTACAATTTGCTGATAGGTATTCCCTCTACATTTAGAAACTTCTATTTATTACTAGTGATGATCAGCAGTCTTTACAACGTTACAAGGTCCTTCCATCTTTACAGACTATTTGAGTATCTTGAATTTGCAAACTTAGAATATGATAAATTAGGGGCCACAGTTCAAAATTTTCTGTCATCTTAAAAAAAGAAGGTATTAATGACATCGAATAGGTATCCTGAAGCTGATAACCATGGAATAATCCTGTTCTTCCTGTCTTCTATATGCAGAACGAGTGCTGAGGTTTCGATTGAACAATTAAACGGGACAGTTATCGGCAAGCAGACAGTTCGTCTATCTTGGGGTCGCAATCCTGGGAACAAGCAGGTAGTTGTCTGTTGTTGTATTGATCAACTGTCAGTTTACATCTTTGACCATCATTAAACATCTAACACCAACTATGTAAAAAGAAAATCGCAAGGACTTCTATTTGGTATAATCCATACTGCAGTTGCGACAAGCAATTCACTTGAATTATATAAAAATATCTTTAAACTTCTGTTTCAGTATTTAACAAAAAAGAACTTCTACTTCAACTGTAATATGAAATGTTGTTATGTTAATATTGAATCTCACTCTTCCACTCTTTCCAATCTGTATCATCTAGGCCTTATAAAATTTTCAATTTATTACTGGACATCTGCGCTATATTTAAGTATGATCTGTCTCTTAGGAATTTATGAAAATAACTCACTGTTCAACCTGGCCTCGAGAGTGTAGCCGTGTAGGTTTTGGACTTAAAAACCAGATTGGCTCAAATGATTTCCAGCATTGTTTAAGTAGTTCTCTGTTTCTAATTTTTTCTTTTTTTTTTTTTCCAAAATGTTTTGGCAGTTTAGAGGTGAATCAGGTAATCATTGGAATGGGAACTCTTATGGGAAGCAAGGTTACAACGGGTATCAGGATCCAAACGTTTATGGTGCTGCTGCTACAGCTTATGGGGCATCAACAAATGGGTATGGAAATCAATAGTAGCTGAGTAGCCTTTAAGTTGATATTTGGTTGGTGGAACCAGTTTGTGAGATCAAACCTACAATGAGGGCCTTGAGGCTTGGGGGATTTGTTTCAAACAATATGTACTATGCTAAATTTTGTAGCTGGATGTAGTTTCATATACGATTTTCTAGTATGCTATTATGATTTAAATTAATAATTGGCGACATAGGCTTAGGATTTTTGGGAATGAGGTTGATTTTTGATTTTTTTTTTAACCTATATTTTCAACGCATTGGATGAAGATTCGTGACTCCAATGGGATGGGGAGGGTCCTTTTCATTTGGCTATAGTTGTCTATAAGCTTGATTGATTTCTAGCTTTTCAAGTTTGCAGTACATCCTACAAAGTAATTCATAACAGGTAGTTAGGCAAGCTGGTTAAGCTCCATTTGGTTTGAAGGACGAACGGTGGTGTGAAAAGAATGATATTTATACTGTTATGTTTAGAATGAAATTTATACCATTATGTTTACAATTATTCATAAAATTCATTTCCTCTATTATATGTTGTACTACATTAGGGGTTGTCCTCGGTTCTCAATACTTTGCAGGTCTAATCATGATTACTGTACTTGATATTCTCATCGGCTTTATTTGCACTTGTTACTTTCTTCTCCCCTTTCAGTTTTACATTTCTTTCTGTGTTGTCATTCTGTATGATCATTTCATGGAAAGGGGCATTACGAAATACTGGATAAAGTAGGTTTGAGTACGGTGACTTGAGATTTCTTACCCATTGTATTCTCCTTGGAGTTCTTCATTGATGGCCAGATTAGAATCACAATTTTGTTAAATTTTTAATATATTTGTTTGTAGGTGTTGCAGGCTCTTATTAGGTAATGTGTCCGCCCCCTTAAAACTTTAATACTATAAAAATATAACCAGTTTTGTCATTGTGAATATGGCCCAGTCATTTTAAAACAAGAGATATGAAATGACACAGTATTTATAAAACAGACACAAGCATTGCATGAGTTACATAAATTTGACTTTGACAGATTTCAGTTATTTACGTGATCAACGTCCATTCATCCAATGTTCCGCATAAGCTATATGTTTGCTCGTTTGTATGTACACAAACACAGATCCACATGTGTGCGGTTTGCCTCAACATTTCAAGTTTTCTCTTTTACTCACTCCACTGGTAACACAATCAACTCAAATAAACACATATATGGAATTGATTATACAATCGCCAGCAACTGGCCCCGGGGTCTTGGACTTGGCCAGCAAATGTTCATCTCCACGCTTAAGCTCCACAACAGAAGATTACAATATTAGTGGAGAGAATGCATTCTATTTTAGTGGACAGTTACTTTCGGCATCTCTTTATGCAGATGTGACGTTTGCTGGAGGAGCGATCAAGCCTTTAAAGCTACTTTCTCGTTCTCAATATCAACACATTGTAAGTACTTTCCCGGAATCCCCTCGTTCACCTAAACGGATGCTGACAAGAGCTGTTTTAATGGCGTCACTACACAAGAAGAGAAACTATAATGATTATCCATTGCTCACAAAAGCAAAGCAAGAACAGGGGGAAGCGTCCTATTTGACTGCATTTAAATTGGTATCAAATCCAAATCTCGTAAAACGAAGCTCAAAAGACATAATTTAAAGTCAAAGCTCAAGTTCAAATTCTTCCAGCAAATGGAAGTTCACGGAATTCTTGATGTTCCGAGGCTCGTCCACCAAGGAGATTGTACAAACAAGGATGATCGTGCGTTTACAATGAAATGTCATGGTAAGGATATTGTTATAGCCAAAATTCGGTTCGGGTTTTTCAAGATGGATTCGGGTCAAATTATGGGTTCAAAATAGGGAATTCTAGGATTAATTAGGGTTTTGGCAGTAAATAAAGAAGACAGGACGCGCCCTAAATACAAAAACATGGTGACAAATCTATTCAAGTTAATTTTCTGAGAAGACATTGAAGAAATCTCTCCTAGGATTCCACTCAAGTGTGGATTCCATTCAAGCTTGGATTGCATTCAAGCTGGAATTCCATAAGTTGAAGAATTCCCTCCTGTCGTATCTCAGGAGGGGGATGTCCGTCGCAGAAGGCCTCCAGGGGTTTGCCTGGATATAAGGACCCTTCTTAGACGCTAAGGGAGGCATCCGTGCGCCCTAAGGTGGAAAGATGGGGACTTTTTGGTGTGTGCTTTGGGAGCTCTGTTCCTGTAGCCAATGGGCGCGCTCTCATTGGGAACTTTGGAGTAATCCTGCACTTTGCACCCAAAAGCTCTGGATCACCTGTCCTGCTATCTGGTGGGTGCTTCTCATTCGGGGGACAGGGATGCGTTCTGCACTTGGGGTAAACCACGGCTATACCTGCATCCTTGAAATCAAGAAATAGCTGGTAACGGATAGGACTAGTCCTCGACGGGGGAAGTTTCCTTATCCGTGAAGTCTTGAGATCTTGGATGAGCCTTGGGCCTTTGTGGTTAGGCCTCACAGTAGAACATTCCGGAAGCTGGTTCGTTATCCAAGCCCATTTGGGTTTCTTGTTCTCCAAGAACTACGTATGGCTTGATCCCCTATAAATACCGGGGTACGTAGGCCGATTGAGGGGTTGGAAGTCGAGAGCTCTGAAATAGTCGCCACTAACCCTATCAATCTCAGCCACCAATTATCTACAGCCACCACACACCACCATTTTTTCCGGAGAAAAACCACCGTCTAAGATCTTGTTTCCGGTGACGTACCTCGAATTTTGTTGTTCCCAAATTCCTCCGTCAACAAATTGGCGCTAGAAGGAGGGCAGCCAATCAAGATCTACATCTTAGGAGGAAAAGATGTCTCACAATCATGGCAGAGGTTCTCAAGGAGAAGATGGTTACGATTCTGAAGATAGCTTGGGAGATAACCGAGCGCGTCATGAAGCTTACGTCCCGGAAAATATAGCTGCTCCTCCGCGACATCAAGGAACTCCGGCCGCCATCGGCGGACAGCCGCCCGTTCTCATCAGTAATTCGGCATTAATGGAACAGCTGTATGTTATGCAAGATGCCATAAATAGTTTCGGGGCGAGATTGGGTTCGGTGGAGGAAGAGCAAGAATCAAGGAGAAAATCTCGGAGTATCCCACGAAATCATCGACGATCAGGGAAATCCCCTCAGATCGTGGAAGATTCTCGAAGGGAGGAGGAAAGTCATGAAAAGAGATTTCAGCTGGTCACTCCTCGAAGGTTAGATTATTCTGATCCTATTATTGAATATCCTAGTGAAAATAATTCTGAGCGCAGGTTGGTGAATCCTCAAGAGAGGGCGCGCCCTCATCCTCACCGTTCAGGGCGCACTCCTCATGAGATTCAAAGGGACGAAGAGCAAATCGCTAAAGAAAGGAGAGATTTTGCCAGCTTGAAAGAACGCCTTGGAATAAGGCTTGATGATGATGATTTGAGGATGGTGCTCCTCGAGCTTCAAAAGAAAGACAAATATGTGGAATCGAGGCCCCATGATTCACAGCGCGTGCCCCCTGATAACAGGTCGCGGCCCCTTGGACATGAGCGAGCCCTTCCTCAGAGTCATGATTCACAGCGCGTGCCCCCTGATAACAGGTCGCGGCCCCTTGGACATGAGCGAGCCCTTCCTCAGAGTCCTGATCCACAGCGTGTGCCCCCTGACAACAGGTCGCGGCCCCTTGGACATGAGAGAACTCTTGCTCGAAATGATAATCCACAGCGCGTGCCCCCTGTTCAAAACAGGTCGCGGCCCCTTGGATTCCACCAAACTCCTCATCGTGGTAATACCGAGAGAAGAAACCGTGATAACGGTGACAGAAGAATGGATTGGCACCAGGGAAATAGGCGCCCCCGTAATCAGGGCGCGCCCTCAGGTGGGAGATCCCCCCGCATCCATCAAATTCCCTCAAGCACTTCCAGCGAGTCCAGGTCGAGGACGCACTCTCGCTCGGGAGAACAGTATCAGAGAGGTTCTCGAGGGAATCCACGACCTCATGGAAACCCCGAGGATCATCAAATTCAAACTCAAGAGGTTGTGACTCAACCACAAGTTGAAGTTCAAGGAGGTATTCAGACGGCGGCTCCACCGCCACCTCCAACCCCGGGGGGTACTCATACTGTGGAACAACCAAATATCCAGAATATTCCTGGAGTGGGAACATTTAATGTGGATGACTTAAAAAAACTCCTTGCTCACCTAGATGGAGGAAGAATATCTGCAACTGCTCCAACATCTTCTCCCTTCTCAACTGAAGTTAGAGAGGCGCAGCTCCCTGCTGGGTATAGATCAATGACTAATGATTTGCGATTTCATGGAAATGCAGACCCTGTGGAATTCCTTGGACGTTTCGATATTGAGATGGATGTCTATCAAGTTACGGAACTGGCTAGGTGTCAATTGTTGGCGGCAACTTTCAGGGAGAGTGCTCAGCAATGGTTTCAGAAGCTTGGTCCGGGGATAATTACGTCGTGGCAGGTGATGAGGAACTTGTTCTTGACTAAGTTCCAGGCCGCGGTAAAATATGCTCCTCCGGTCACAACCCTGGCCAATATCAAGCAAAGGGAAGGGGAGAGTCTGCAATCCTATTTCAAGAGATTCAACTCGGAATCCACAATGGTGAGAGGAGCGACAGATGAAACACTCAAGAGTTTCTTAATTGCTGGATTGTCGGTGGGAACAGATTTCTGGAAACATTTGCAAGGACGTGATCCACCGACATTGGCTGATGTGTTTGCACAAGCTGAGTCTTTCAAAATTGTGGAACAATCCTTGGCAGACAACCGAAAAACTGACAGTCAGAACGGTTCTAAGGCAAAGATCGGTAAAAGGAAGGATAGGTCTCCCAGTCCTACCCGTCGTATAGCAACTGGTGCGAACCGGATAAATTTAACTGAAACTGGAAGGAGTTGGGGTCCACCTGATACATACACTTACGATCAAAGGCCGGGTAACTATACTCCTTTAGCAGCTTCTATTGAACATATCTTTGAGGTGAATAAGAACAAAGGGTTCTTCAGAAAGCCGGAACCATTGACCTCCTGGCAGAGTAAGGATAAGAAAAAGTATTGTGAATTCCATGAATCCTCAGGGCATAACACTCATGAATGTCGTCAACTCAGGGAAGAGATTGAAGATTTGATTAAGGAAGGATACCTGACGGAATGGATTGTTAGGGAGGTGAAAAAGCATAGGGAGAATCCCGACAGGAGAGATGGAGGGCGCGCCCTCCATGGAGAGGGTAAGCCGGAAGAGAAGAAATTTGTCAAAGAAGGGAGTATTCACACCATCTTTGGAGGACACCATTTGGGGGGAGATAGCAATCACGCTATGGAGAGGTATTCCAGGGAAGCGAGGTATCGACCTCTCACAAATGTGAATAGTTTGGAATTGAGGCCACCTAAGTTGTTCAAGGGAGAATGTGCTGACATTACTTTCACTGAAGAAGAAGCTAGATGGGTACATCATCCTCATAATGATGCTCTGGTAGTAGCAATTCAGATTGGTTCGAAGAATGTCCATCGGGTTTTCGTGGACAATGGAAGCTCGGTGAACATACTCTACTACAGTACTTATAAGAAGCTGGGACTCTTAGACAAAGACATGATTCAAGACAACGGATGGATCTACGGTTTTTCAGGAGAATCGGTAAAAGTTATGGGAGTTATCAAATTACCGGTAACTCTTGGGGAAGGAAACCTTTCTGTGACGCAAATGATGGATTTCATGATTTTGAATGTGGATTCCTCACATAACGCTCTAGTAGGACGACCC
The DNA here is from genome assembly GCA_036435485.1 of Saposhnikovia divaricata. Lineage (NCBI taxonomy): Eukaryota > Viridiplantae > Streptophyta > Magnoliopsida > Apiales > Apiaceae > Saposhnikovia > Saposhnikovia divaricata. Next base: position 124,959,026 of record CM071595.1, read on the forward strand.
CTGTTGAAGGAAATGAAAGTTGTGACCTCCATCTATCATCTCGCGATGAAATTTCCTACGCCAAATGGTGTGGGAACCGTGCGGGGCTCCCAACATGACTCCAGAGAATGCTATCATAAGGCGATTAAAGGGTTTAGAAGACAGCAAGATGGAGGGCACGCCCTTCATGAGAGTGGCTCCGGAGTCACGAGTGTTGTCCAGAAGAGGTGAAAGCCCATTATCTTGTCCAGGAACCTGAAGAGGAAGAACTGCTATACAGGGCGCGCCCTGAGGATGATACCTCAGTTCTTGATGAGCTTCAAGAAGGAATTTTGGAGGAAATAGAGGAAGATGCAGAGGAAGTAATCTTGTTTGATCTCAAGGGTGAGCAGGTTGAAGGGAGACGAATGTTGCTTAAAGGTTTGGTGCATACCCTTATCGAGGAAGACTTCCCTCTTAAAGAGGACGTGCCCTCCAAAGACGTAGCACCGGTTGAAGATCCTCGAAGTTTTGATTTCGACCTTGACCCAAGGACACCGCAACCAGTGGAAAAGACTGGTCCTGCAGAGGATACAATTTCTATTTTGGTGGATGAGAGGGATCCAACTAAGGTTCTGAAGATTGGATCGCAGTTGAACTCCAAGTTAAGAGGCATGCTCACTAATTTCCTTTTAAACAATCTGGATGTTTTTGCTTGGAGTCATGCTGATATGGTTGGGATCGATCCGAAGGTTATGTGTCACCGTCTGAATATAGATCCCACCAAGAAGGGAATTCGCCAGAAACGCCGGCCAGTAAGTGGAGAGAGAGCCGTAGCCTTGAAAGAAGAGGTGGATAGACTTCTAGATGTTGGGCTAATCAAGGAGTCATATTATCCAGATTGGTTGGCTAATCCGGTTCTTGTGAAAAAACCAAATGGGAAATGGCGAACTTGTGTGGATTTCACTGATCTGAACAAGGCATGCCCGAAGGATAGCTTTCCACTCCCGAGGATTGATCAGTTGGTAGATGCCACGGCAGGACATGCTCTTTTAAGTTTCATGGATGCCTACTCTGGTTACAACCAGATTCCTATGTATGAGCCGGATCAGGAGCACACTTCCTTTATTACAGATCGAGGATTGTATTGTTACATTGGAATGCCTTTCGGGTTAATCAATGCTGGCGCAACCTATCAAAGATTGGTGAACATGATGTTTAAGGATTTGATAGGGAAAACCATGGAGGTATACGTGGATGATATGCTTGTTAAATCCTTAAAAGCAGAAGACCATGTAAAGCATTTGGAACAGATGTTCGAGATTTTGAGGAAGTTTAGGATGAAGTTGAATCCTCAAAAATGCGTCTTTGGGGTAGAATCCGGGAAGTTTCTAGGATTTATTGTTAATCATCGTGGAATCGAGGCAAATCCAGCAAAAATAAAAGCTCTTCTTGACATGAAATCTCCTACTAGTGTAAAGCAAGTTCAGAGTCTCACGGGAAGGATAGCAGCCCTTAATCGTTTCGTTTCAAAATCGTCGGATAAATGCAGAGAATTCTTCAAGGCGATAAAGGGGGCAGCCAAAGATTTTGCATGGACATCTGAGTGTGAGGAAGCTTTTCAGAGAATAAAGGAGCATTTGGGAAATCCTCCTCTCTTAGCTAAGCCCGTGGAAGGAGAGACGTTAATTTTATACGTGGCAGTTTCAGAACATTCTATTAGTGCGGTATTAGTAAGAGAAGAAGTTGATCATCAGTCTCCGGTTTACTATGTGAGTAAGCGTTTGCTTGATGCGGAAACCAGATATGCTAGCATGGAAAAGTTGGTTTATGCCTTAGTTTTGGCGTCAAGGAAGCTTCGTCCTTATTTTCAGGCTCACAAGATTGAAGTTCGTACGGCATATCCATTGAGAGGAATTCTCCACAAGCCGGAAACCTCTGGTCGAATGTTAAAATGGGTAGTTGAGCTGGGCCAATTTGATTTGGAATATACTCCAAGGACAGCTATAAAGGGTCAAGCTTTAGCTGATTTCATTCTTGAATTCGAGTCGGAAAATGAAGAAAAATCAATTGTATTGATTGAGCCTGAAGTTCTGCTTAAGAAGGCAACCCCATTTGAAGAAGTTCCTCAACCTTGGTGGAAGTTACAAGTAGATGGAGCTGTCAACAATGGAGGGGCTGGAGCAGGAATAATCTTGTTTACCCCCGAAGGGAATCAACTTATGAGTGCTATTCACTTCAAATTTCAGGCGACCAATAATGATGCCGAGTATGAAGCCTTGATTAATGGGCTAAAGATGGCTTTGGAGATGAAAGTAGTGAATCTCATTGTGTTAAGTGATTCAAAACTAGTGGTTGGACAAGTAAAAGGTGGATTTCAGTGTAGAGGTCCAAGGACAGAGCTTTACATGAGGTGCGCTCAACGATTGATCAAAAAGTTCCGAGAAGTACGGGTAGAGTGTATTCCACGAGATGAGAACTGTAGTGCAGATGTGTTAGCCAAGTTGGGGTCACAGAAAGACGCTATGCTATTGGGGACAGTACCTTTGCAAGTACAGGAAGTTCCTAGCATTCCAGAGGTTGAAGTCATGGAAGTGGAATCTATTCCCAGTGTTACTTGGATGACTCCCATTCAAAAATATATTCGAGAAGGGATACTTCCAGGTGAGAAGTTGGAGGCCAGGCGGCTTCAGTATCAAGCAGCTAGATTCGTGGAGTATGATGGGATTTTATATAAGAGGGGTTTCAATCAACCACTTCTCAAGTGCATAGATGGAGATGAGTGCAATTACATTCTTAGGGAAATTCATGAAGGTATATGCGGCAATCACTCGGGGGGTGGTTCGTTGGCAATGAAGGTGTTAAGGCAAGGATTTATTGGCCTACCTTGAAGAAGGATGCTTACGAATTTGTTAAGGCATGTGACAAGTGTCAGAGGTTCGCCAATTACTCTACCAGCCCTGCTACCACTTTGACTTCTTTGATGAGTCCGTGGCCATTTGCTATGTGGGGAATAGATCTTATCGGAGAGCTCCCTAAAGCCAAAGGAGGAGTGAAATATGCTGTTGTTGCTGTGGATTACTTTACCAAGTGGGCGGAGGCAATGCCCCTGGCCACGATTACAGCAAGAAAGGTTCGAGATTTTGTTTTCAACTCTATTGTGTGCAGGTTTGGAATTCCGTATAAACTTGTGTCGGATAATGGAAAGCAGTTTGACAGCAAGGAATTGAGAAAATTGTGTGATGATTTGGGGATAAAGAAGGAATTTGCAGCTGTGTATCACCCTCAAAGTAATGGGCAGACAGAGGCTGTCAACAAAATAATCAAGCACACCTTGAAGACGAAGTTGGAAGAAAGCAAAGGGAATTGGCCTGAAGAACTTCCCATGGTCTTATGGTCGTATAACACGACTCCAAGAACCACAACTGGAGAATCTCCTTTCATATTGTCTTATGGATGTGAAGCAATGGTGCCAGTGGAGATTGGAGCAGGATCATTCCGAAGAGATTTTTATGATGAAGAATCAAATGTGGTTAATCAAAGGTTAAATCTTGATCTCCTAGAAGAAATGAGGGCTAATTCGCAGTTGAGGTTGGCAACTTATCAGCAGAGGGCTGCACAGTATTATAACAAGAAGGTGAAGGCTCAACCTTTTAAGGTGGGTGATCTAGTTCTGCGGAAAGTTATGCCAAATACAAGGGTAGCAGCGCATGGAGTCTTTGGTCCTAACTGGGAAGGACCTTACAAGATCAAGTCTATCATCTGGGAAGGGACTTATCATCTAGAAGATTTGGATGGCAACACAATCCCAAGGGCATGGAATGCAGAGCATCTGAGGAAATATTATCAGTAGGGTGCGGCTTTTACCCCCTATTGTATGAAGGCTTATATTTAAGTTATAGACTAGCATAAATAAATCTTCTCCTAGTCTAGGGGGGTAGTACATGTACGCCTTCTTTAGTTCTAGTCGAGACTTGCTGTTTTTATTCTACGCTTTTTCGAAGTTTATTCTCCTTAGCTCGGGGGGTAGTTCATGTGTACCTTCCCCTGTTCTGTTGAGATTTGAGTTTATTTGAAGATTAATAAAGTTTATCAAGACATTCTTTCAAGTTTTTGAAGATTCTTTTTACAAGAGGTCGTGCTCTATGCCTTAGGGCGCGCCCTGTGAAATTCTGTTTAAATCCAAGCAATAATTGACAAGTAAAAGGAATATTGAAAAAAGGGTAATGCCTTAGGGCGCGCCTTCAATATGAATGAAGATTTTTTATTTTAAGTGTTTCAACGTTTTCAAGAGTTGGAAGAATATTGGTTGATAAAACACAAAAGGCCGCGCTCAAAAGAGGGCGCGCCCTGTATTTACATTGAAGGATTTACAAGTATTTTAGTTAACGAACAGTTCACATTATATTTTGTTTGCAACAACAGTGATAAAGAAAATTTTATAAAGGCCGCCCCTATATGTTAGGGCGCGCCCTATAACTGTTTTACGGCAAAAGTAGTTTGGCAATTAACATTAAGGTCATTAACGGTGCAAATAAAGTTCAAAAGTTAAGACAACTTGCAGGGTTTTACAAAGGACCCGCGCCTTGAAAGTTAGAATAAATTCGGATAAACTTTAAGGTAAATTCTAGGACGCGTCCTTGGGGGGAGAAGGAGGCGCGTCCTTAGCATCACCAGGGGGAACAATAGTGAGAGGAGAGATCATTTCAGGAACGGAGTTTTGGTTGGAAGGATCGACGGTTTGGATTTCTGGATCTTCGATTCGTTCAGATTGCAGGGGAGCCTCTTCAGTTGAGGGCGCGCCCTGTGGATCTTTATCCAATCCCAGCTCGATCCTCTTTGCCAAGATGGCATCCGCGTGCAGCATTTTGAATTGCTTGATGTCCTCAGCACTTTCTGGACCAAACTTTTCTTCCCAGTTGTAATCTGGGTCATTGGCAAGAAAACCAAGAAGATAGAAATCAAACCCAGATTGGAAATTTTTATCTTCCATGGCTTGCTTCTCATCTTTCCAGCAGTCTGCTTTCTCGATCTCAAGGGTGTCCCGCTGCACCTTCAAATCTTCGTTCTCTTTCTCCAACCTGTCATTCTTGTCGGCCAGGAGTTGGCGATGATTGGCGGCATCTTGCAAGTCATTTTTGAGGTCCTGGATAGTAGCATCCTTGGAATCGCACTTACTCTTCCATTTGTTGTCAGACTCCACAATTAACTTTGCATATTTTCTGTTTTCCCCTTCGAGTTTGTTGATGTAAAGCTTCTCTTTGTGAATCCTTTGGGCGCGCCCTAAGGATTGAATTAAAAGTTGAGCAGAGGCTTTGATCATGGAGTTTGTTTCATCATCAGCATTCATGTTTTGCCAATGATCAACCTCCTTGTCATCAACAAGAGATGCAGCAGCTGGCCCAATGAGGGTCTCAACGTACGAAGGCGCGCCCTCAGTTCTTGGCTTCTTGCCCTTGTCAATAGGGGGGTCTTGGGCTTCAGTACTTCTCTTCAAGGATCTGGAAGTAGGAATTGTTGGGTTGGGTTCTTGCTGAATTTGACTAGGGCGCGCCCTAGTGTCAGAAGAACCCACTTTGTCAGTTGGTTTTTCCTTGTCATTTTTCTTTTTGGATCCAAAGCCGCGAGGAATTTGGGGGGCCATATCTGCACGAGAAAAAATAATAAAAATGTTAAGTCAAGGAATAAGTTACTCATATAACAGGTTACAAGATATATAATAAGGATAGGCTGCAAAATCAGAAGGTTAGGGCGCGCCCTAATTTAAGATTTCATACCTTCATCCTGATCAGAGTCAAGATTTTCGTTGTCACTAGTAGTAGATAGAGGGACGGCGATACCATTTCTAAATTTTCTAAATCTACAAATTGAACCAACCCTATCAGAAAGGATTCCAACCCTTTTTAAGTTTTCTTCAGTGATTAAGGTTTGAAGATTGAATCTTTCAGCTGCAATTTTAAGGACGGCAGAAGCTCGGGTTGAGGCCGCGCCCTGAAGAGTTTTTTGGATTCATCTATCTGTTTTAGTTTTAAAAAAAAAAAGATTAATAAAAAGTTAATAAAGATGGAAGAAAAGAAGAGTGTAGGGCGCGCCCTCACTTACATGGGTGTGTGTTGAATTGAAGGCGGACTCTAGGAACATCCCAGACAAAGAAGTAGGGTTCTTTCCACCGTTTGATATGGCTAATCCTTCCGTCAGAAAAGCCTTTGTTGTTGTGAAGCTTGTTAATTACTAGATAGTAATAGCCAATGTTTGATTGGCGGATGCTGAAGAAGTAGTTAATTTCTGGCATCGAGGGTGCTTCAAACCCCAAGTCACGGTAGAGAATTAACAAACCTAGAACAAGTTTGTAGCTGTTGGGAGAGAGTTGGATTGGGGCCAGATTGTACCATTCAAGGATTTCCCTAAGGTATGGGTGTAAGGGCGCGCCCACACCAAGGGCTACCAGTCGAGGGGTCAAAACCATTCTTGGAATTCTAAAGTTTCCACCATAGTTGAAAATGTGGGGACGGTGATGAGAATGAGGAATGGCCCAAAGTCCTTCTTGACCGTAGTATTTCATGGCCCATTCTACCTCGTCATTTGTTGCAGAAGAGGACATGTTTACACAAGCCAATTTGCCTTGTTTCTTTCGGAGTGAATTCTTCTCTTTTTCAGTTATATCTCCATACCTACCCCATTCGAGGTCAATTTCTTCGTCACGAACTTCCCAGTGTTCAAAGGGAGTTGGGGAAGGTGGTGGAGATGTTGGCTCAGAATTTATTGGAGGAGAAATGGAAGAGGCTGAGGGCGCGCCCTCAGCTGAGTATGTGTCTGAAGAATGTGTGTCCCCCGATGTTTCCGAGATTGGAGCAAAATCACTATCCTCTATAGAGTTGTAAGAATGGTTCGCCTCAGGGGGTGTTTGAGATTCTTTGGACGGTTGGGCATCAAATTCTTTGGAAGGTTGATCAAATGTGGTAGCATCGGAGGAGTTTTCACTAGAAAAACTCATGGTGCCGTCTTCAAGTTCTTGAATAAGGCGCGTCCTATCTTCTGGAGAGATGAATGAGAAAGGAAGTCTGTAGTGATTAGGTGGAAGCGGTGATGGCAAGGGTGAATAGATTCCAAGACGTTTGTTGAATTCCTTAAAAGGATGGAAGGGAGAGGACGCGCCCTTGTCCTCCAGCTGCAAAATTAATAAGAAGGGACTTAGGGCGCGCCCAGGAGTTTAATAAATGGAGATTAAACATACAGTAAATATTCTAAAAAATCTAAGGCGTGTCCTAGTGTATGGTGTTAGCAATATGAAGGTACGCCCAAAAGAGGATTTTCTAAAGTCTGCTAGAAACGTCATGAAGAACTAGGTTTCTAAAGCTATATTATGGTATCAGGGGAATCCAAGGCGCGCCCTGTGTCAAAGACGCGCCCTGAAGTTTAATTAATCATATCTATTTATCAGAAACATATTTTGAAGAGGTTATAGCAACAAAACAAGATCAAATGTAAATATATACACTTATGCATACACAGTAATACGAAGAACACAAAGATAACTAAGGGTCAAATCGAAAAATTGGACAATATACAGGGTAAAAACGCGAGTTAGAGGCATAAAAATGTACCTTAAAAGTTCTGGAACGAGATTTGTGGAAGAGAATTGAAGAAAACCGTCGAGGTTAGCCGGGTAATTGCTCGGAAAAGGAGAAGTCGCCGGAGTTCGGTTTTTTAGAGAGAGAATAGAAAAAGAGTAAAGTAAGAGAGAAGGGGGTATTTATAGGGATTTGAAAAAATGGTGGATGACAGCTGTAAAAACGTTTAGAATTCCCCAGGACGCGCCTTAGTTTAGGGCGCGCCCTAAAGGAAATCTTGAGTGAATTTTGGGTTTTATAGGAGAAATTCCGTACATCATCTTTGATTTCATACGGAATTGGGGGTAGTTGTTATAGCCAAAATTCGGTTCGGGTTTTTCAAGATGGATTCGGGTCAAATTATGGGTTCAAAATAGGGAATTCTAGGATTAATTAGGGTTTTGGCAGTAAATAAAGAAGACAGGACGCGCCCTCTCTTCTTCTACGAAGAGGGCGCGCCCTAAATACAAAAACATGGTGACAAATCTATTCAAGTTAATTTTCTGAGAAGACATTGAAGAAATCTCTCCTAGGATTCCACTCAAGTGTGGATTCCATTCAAGCTTGGATTGCATTCAAGCTGGAATTCCATAAGTTGAAGAATTCCCTCCTGTCGTATCTCAGGAGGGGGATGTCCGTCGCAGAAGGCCTCCAGGGGTTTGCCTGGATATAAGGACCCTTCTTAGACGCTAAGGGAGGCATCCGTGCGCCCTAAGGTGGAAAGATGGGGACTTTTTGGTGTGTGCTTTGGGAGCTCTGTTCCTGTAGCCAATGGGCGCGCTCTCATTGGGGAACTTTGGAGTAATCCTGCACTTTGCACCCAAAAGCTCTGGATCACCTGTCCTGCTATCTGGTGGGTGCTTCTCATTCGGGGGACAGGGATGCGTTCTGCACTTGGGGTAAACCACGGCTATACCTGCATCCTTGAAATCAAGAAATAGCTGGTAACGGATAGGACTAGTCCTCGACGGGGGAAGTTTCCTTATCCGTGAAGTCTTGAGATCTTGGATGAGCCTTGGGCCTTTGTGGTTAGGCCTCATAGTAGAACATTCCGGAAGCTGGTTCGTTATCCAAGCCCATTTGGGTTTCTTGTTCTCCAAGAACTACGTATGGCTTGATCCCCTATAAATACCGGGGTACGTAGGCCGATTGAGGGGTTGGAAGTCGAGAGCTCTGAAATAGCCGCCACTAACCCTATCAATCTCAGCCACCAATTATCTACAGCCACCACACACCACCATTTTTTCCGGAGAAAAACCACCGTCTAAGATCTTGTTTCCGGCGACGTACCTCGAATTTTGTTGTTCCCAAATTCCTCCGTCAACAGATATGAATGCTCAGAGTTTTAGCAAAGAAGATAGAAGTAACAAGTCAGGGTCGTTGAGAGGAGGCTTGTCTAGTGTCTAGAATAAGAGGAAGAGCGTCGTTTGTTGATGAACGGCATTATAAGAATAATAGGGCAGCAACTTAGTCGATGGAGACAGACTTTTTCAAATTTGAAATCTACAGTGCTATTTGTGTTGTTCACAATCCCATCGTAGATGATTATTAGCAACAAATAATACAAAGTTAATTAGAAAATACACCCATTACATCAAATCTGCTCTCGTGTTATCATTAACATACGTGTTTGTTGTATGTTAACTAATCACTATATGCCTCCTTTCTCTTGATATTCTCATTTCCATCTTCAAACCCCTGGAACTGCACTGATTTATATTCAATTGCAGCTTGGTGTCCGAGGTTCTAGTGGTGTAAATATTTCAGATTTCTTCTACTTTCGCAACTTACATTGCATGCCTATATATTATTTTGATTCATATTTACGTTTTTATGTGTACTTGTAAGCAATCGTGTTTGCTAAATGTTTTATCACTCCTTCCTTTATACTTACTCCTTATGTCACTGCTTTTATAATTTCTCGTTCCCCTACCTCTGTTTTTGTTTAATATTCGAACTAGAGATGTCTGCGAAAGGTGAAATTTGCATACATCGCACCCTCCCCATTTTGCTGGATATTGGATATTTCTGTTTTGGTTAGGTTTTGTTAAATTCAGTTGCAATTACTGACCGATTAAAATGAAAACGATGAATAAGAATACCCGTATATGATGGGAGACGAAATTCCAGGCTACCATGTGATAGGTGCAGGTGAGCTTTTCTTGAACTCTAGCTACAATATATTTTCACTCTCTGATCATGCATGCATTACACATATGATCGAGCCTATTATTTTTATTTCAATGTAGAAAAAGCCCAATTGGTGTAGTTAAATCAGAATTCCCAATTTTAATGAAATGAGTATATAAGATGGTGATGAGATTATAAAACCTTTAAATATTAAAGTGTTAAGTAACCAACTCGTCTAAAATCTTATGAAAAATTTATTGATGGAAAGCTTAGAAACATTAAAAGGCCGCATTAGGCTTCATGCATGCCAGTTTATAATTCTCACTAGCTAATTGCAGGCTGGAAGCGGGATGACAGCAAACTTCATCAATCCAGCTTTGCAATGGAATCCGTTACCCACGCCACAAGCAAAATAGTACGGCTTCTGCTTCTTGATCACATAGTTGAATCCTTTACCTCCTCCTTCTGTTACATCTGCCACCTTCTTGGCTTTTTTCAGGTCACAATTCACGAAACTTTGGTAATTTCGTAGGAGATATACGCTGTGAGGAAATGTACCATTGCTTGGTGGATCAAATTTAAACACTGCACAAAATTATAAATTAACAACACATAATGCAAGAACCAAGATTCATAGAGTAAATGTGAGTTGTGACATGATGTCTGCTTGGTTAATGTACATACCTAGAGTGTCATTGACGAAGAAAGGACCCTGTTTTATAGCCCAATTGGTGTAGTTAAATCCGAAATGCCACTTTTGATCCCCGCCAATGATGATTGTTCTTGATTTCGGTTTTTCGTTTGGGAAGTTTCTGTTGGCTTCTCCAACAGCCAACAATGTAGCAGTTAAAACTAAGAGGGTTACTAGATTTGTATATCTAAAAGCCATATTGTCTAGTACTCCGGTCTCTCTCAGAAGAAATGTAACTTGACAAGTATAAAGTAAATGATAGTAGATGGTTTTGAAATGAAGGGAGCTTACTGATTTATATAATAGGGAGGGGAAGAAATTAAACAAGAAAAGTCAGAATTAGAATGCAACTTGGCCTAATATTTCAACCATTCATAAATGTCCATTAGCTTAATTAGGCCGGTTGGGTCCGGAACTCCGCATATCTGCACATTACACTTTACATTTTTTTTTTTTTTTATCATTTTTCTCCTATAAATATATGACTTTTGTTCGTAAGAAAATAATATATACAAGTACATAGCATGTGCCCTCTTCATTCTTCAACTCGTACATGCAAACTTCATACAAAAATATAAAATATAATACATATTATCGTAAATAAATTTGTACCCAATTTAGAAACTCTAACATTATTCTCATACGTATCATCATGACCATAAAATGACGAATATTAATGTTGGCCAAATTTGAAAAAATGAAAGTAAAATTAGATATAAAATTTATTACTTTTATAAGAGTAATTAGGAATTGAATAACTAAGCAAGATACACTAGATTAAAACGCAAGTAATCTAGAAATCAGGATCCCTGTTCCTTCAACAGTTCAACTTAATTAAAAATACAAGTATATCTTTTGAATCAGGTTTCCTTGAACTTAATTAATTAATTGAGATGACTACAATCATGATCCTAAAAATTTTCGATTTATTCGATTAATTCTCAATTAATCCTTTATAAGGTAATCAACCGATTCGATTTTTGAAATCCGATTAATTCTGTGAATTTATTTAAAATGATATGTTTAATTGTAAATTAGACTAATATATTAAATATTATTATAATATCTGATTAATACTCCGATTAATCCTTCCGATTAATCCATGATTACCCGATTAATCTTAAATCGATACCTCAACCAATTTATACCGATTACCGATATTTACAACCATTACTACAATGCGTTACTATCAAATCTTTTTTTATTTCTGATCAATGTATAATTATATATTACTAGCTTATAGCCCGTGCAAAGCACGAATTACTTTTAAATATTTTTAAAATTATATGATTAAATAAAGTAGAATAAAATAATTTATTATGGATATAATTTAACTTTATAATATTAATTAATAAAATTATTAGTAATAATAATAGTTATTTAATAAATGATATGTATTATTTAAAGCTAATAATATAAAATTTTAAGGTAAATTTGTTGTTGACTGGATTCGAACCTTGATCTTTAAAAAAGGGATTTAAATATAGAATATTCCATATTATTAGATATAATAGTTATAATCTATTTACTAAATATCCAACAGTCACTATTCTTTTAACGGTTGATCCAAACAACCAAATTACCAATTATCCCCTACTTTATTTATTATATATTAGCTTATAACCCGTGCGATGCACGAATTTCTTTTGATACGTAATAAATTTTATTTTATGTTACAATTATATTTTTTATAAAATCATTATTTCAGTAATTTATTTTAATATTAATTTAAGTAATTTAATATAAATTTAATAATGATATGCATGGCTTAAAACTTATATTATAAAATTTTAAAATAAAATGTTGTTTGACGGAATTCGAATCTTGAAATTTTAGTATTTAATTTAATCATATAATATATCTAATCATTAGATCTAACGGTTTTGATTTTTACTAAAAATCTAACGGTCATTATTCGTTATATACGGATTTCTATTATATTTTGTTATTGATTAGAAGATATGATGTGATATTTTTGGGTATATATTATTATTGCAAGATTATGTTTAAATTAAAATTTAACGTGTTTTAATTAGAAAAACAATATTACTGATTAGAAGATACGATATTTTGGGTGTTAAAAGAGGTAGAATCATCAATTAAAAGTAAACGCTTTCTAATTAAAAAAGGCAATCGACTAATTCTCATTAATTATATTATTTATTTTAATAATTAGGATGATCGTGCCAAAATTTTATTTAATATTATAATTATGTTTTATATTATCCTTTTTAATAATTTTCTAATATTTTAATATAATTTAATGTACTCATATTTACAGATTATACTAATGTTTCCTTATTACAAACAACGTATATCAATTTTTAATATAATTTATTAATAATTGAAAAATATGGTGTGATATTTTCGTGTATATATTAATGATTATAAGATTAGTTTCTAATAAAAAGGTAACATGTTTTAATTAGAAAGGATATATTAATAATTGAAAGATGTGGTAAAATTTATTGATGTTTTTAGGTGTTTATAAAATGTAATATATACAACTAATATAATCATTATTTTGTAAAAATTATATTAATATTATTTTAATATAATTTAATATAAATTTAGTTAATGATATGCATGGTATTCTATACTTTTATGGTGTGGGTATGAGATCAATTCACGAATCTCACTCTTAAATATCTTTTACTTGCTTAAGGATAGAGGGTATTTTAGTGACTTGGTAATTCAGAAAAAATTAGGTTTTGTAAATTGAGGAATTTGGGTGAATTGTGTTGGAGATTCAATTGAAGGAAGAAGAAGAAGGGAAAGGTGTGTATGTGTGTTGTACAGCGCTGTGCGAGAGTGCATGCGTGCATTTCGGTGTGTGTGGGTGTCGATGTGTGTGTGGGGTCGGCGGCGGTTGTGTAGTCATGGCAGTCTGGTGGCGACGAGAAGAGGAAGAAGGGAGGCGGACATGTGTGTGGCGAAGTGGGTCTATGTGTGTTTGATGTGTGGTGTGTGTGCTTGTTGTGTGCTGTGCGTGTATATGGGCGACGGGAAGACCACCACTGTGGCGATGGTGTTCGGGGGGGGGGGGGGGGAGGTGTGCAAGAGAGAGAGAGGTGGGAGAGAAATGGTTGAATTCCAGCGGTGGCAGTGATGGTGGTGATGTTGCTTTGAATATATTATCATTTTTGCTCATGCAAAAGCACTGAACTCGAGATAAGTCCTGTGTGTATAAGGCCACGGGCTAAGGTATTTTCCCAAACATCACCCATTTTTATGCACTATGCATTAAGTCGGGGGTCTGCACGGAAATAGCCTTCCTACTTTCAGGGTAGGGGTAGAGTCTGCGTACAATCTACCCTCCCCAGACCCCGTTCTAAACGAGATATACTGGCTATGTTTGGTTTGGCTTGGTTATATGCATGATTTAAAATTTATATTATAAAATTTTAAGTTAAATATGTCGTTGACGGGATTCGAAACTTGAATTTTTAGTAAAGTACTTTAATTATAAAATATACCTTATAATTACATGTTCTTATTAATTACCAAATATCTAACAGCAAAATGGTGTAATATTTTTGGGTATATATTAATGATTGCAAAATTATGTGGTTTAAAACTTATATTATAAAATTTTAAAAAAATATGTCGTTGATAGAATTCGAACCTTGAAATTTTATATGGTGTGATATTTTCTGGTATATATTAATTATGATTATAAGATTAGTTTTAACTTGAATTTTTAGTAAAATACTTTAATCATAAAATATACCTTATAATTACATGTTCTTATTAATTACTAAAAATCTAACAGCAAAATGGTGTAATATTTTGGGTATACATTTATGATGGGTTTTATATCAAAGTGGTCATCTATTGCACTCGAATGTATCAAGTAGACAACTCATTCAAAAACGATATAATTTGAATCATTAAAGTCATACTAAATATCAAAGTGGCCACCCATTATAGTACTCGAAAAGTAATAGTAATTTTTCATCTAGTTTTACACATTTTTCTTAAATACTACTATAATCAAATGAAAGGTTATGAATTCTAGTATTTTTGATAATATATTTAGAATTTAAAAAGTTTATTCACTATTTATTTTTAATTAAAACAAGGAAAATGACAATAAAACAAAAAATAAATAGTAAATGAATTTTTAAAAATTTAAATATATTATCAGAAATACTAGAATTATTAACCTTTCGTTTGGTTATGGAAGCATTCAAGAAAAGTGTGTAGAACTCGATTAAAAATTACTTTTACTTCCCGAGTACTATAATGGGTGACCACTTTAATATTTATTGTGACTTTAATGATTCAAATGATATTATTTTTGAATGGGTGGTTTACTTGATACATTCGAGTGCAATGGGTGGTCACTTTGATAAAAAAAACCCCATTAATGATTGCAAAATTATGTGGTTTAAAACTTATATTATAAAATTTATTAAAAAAAATATGTCATTGACAGCATTCGAACCTTGAAATTTTATATGGTGTGATATTTTCGGATATATATTAATGATTATAAGATTAGTTTTAAATCAAAATGGTAACATGTTTTAATTAGAATGAAAATATTAATGATTGAAAGATATGATACAATTGACTTTTTACGTGTTTATAAAAGGCAATATATTCAACTAAAAATAAATGTGAAAAAGATAATCGGTTAATTACCATTAATTATATAATCTTATTATTTATTTTAATAAATTGGATAACCAAATCGAAAGCCAAAACTTTTATTTTAATAAATAGGATAAACAAACCGAAAACCAAAACTTTCCATGTGTTGGCTTTAATATAATAGTATAGTCGGTTTGGTTATCCTAATTATTAAAATAAATAATAAAATAATATAATAAAAAGGTAACATGTTTTAATTATAAAGGATATATTAATAATTGAAAGATGTGGTAGGATTTAGTGATGTTTTTAGGTGTTTATAAAATGTAATATCTACAACTAAAAGTAAATTTGAAAAAGACAATTGACTCAAGTGTTTATATATAGATAAGTGCTAAATAAGATTTTTATAGATATGAGAATAAAAAAACTAATCATAACCATACATTCAAATCTAATTTACATCTCAACCTCCACCAACATCCACTCCTATGCCCCTTCCATTTTTGGCGACCTTAGATACCATCACTTGCTTTACACTACAGTTATCATCACCTCATTCCATTTGTCATCATCGTTCATGATATACACATACATATGTGTAATGTGTGTGAATGGGTGAGAGAGAGGGAGTGTGTGTGTATACCATCATCACTTTATGATATTTTGTTGTCACCAAATCCACCACCACTTCGAAAGTAACTGATGAACATGTTTGTCATGAATTCCACTCACATTCCCGACCACACCTCCACTAATTCATTCATCCTTCTCTCAATAGATCTAAGTTGGTAACGTCGATCGATGATATTTTTACTCAATTTACTACCGTCAACACCATTACCAACAGCTTCGAATATTTTCACAATTCTAAATCTGGAATATTCTTGTAATTTGCGTTCAAATTTTTTACTGATTTACGTTTAAGTTTTGGTAACTTTAGTTGAATTCCTAGTAATTTTGCTTTGATATTGGTGATTTGGTGGTGTAAGTGGTGGTGTTTATGTTGTTACAGATAAAATTATGGTAATTTTGGTAGTGGTACATGTCGTGGTCGTGGTGGCGTGGAAGTGGTCATGTGATAGTGATTTAATATTATTGTAATTTATATTAAAATTAGCTAAAATTTTGGTTTGTATTTATGTATATTGTTATATATTACAGTATCTACTAAGTATCCTATTTCAGTAATACAGTTAGACATTTTAAATATATTATTTTTAAAAGAATATCTATAATCTATTTTTTAATAAATATTTTTGACCCAACTATGTGTTTTATCTAAATGTTTATCTAATATATAATATGAATTTCAAATCTCATCTGTAATAATTTTTGTTTTGTTTTTCTTAAATTATTTTTTTCTAGTCTATCAAAATATTTTGTCCAATAGCAATGAGAGTGGGGTGTAATCGAGTCAAGTCGAACATTGCCGCACTCGAGCTCAAACTCGGCTAAAAAGTTCCGTCGAGCTTGAACTCGAGCTCAAGTTCAATTGGTCCTTTAATTTTAACCTCGAAACTTGACTCATAAAACCTATTGTGAAAAAAATTTGAATATAAACGGTTCGACTAATGTTCGATACGGGTATAACTTGATAAAATATATATGAATATTATAAAATATTGAATATTTACATTGAAAGATATTTATAATATTTAAAAATTTTAAATATTAAAAGTCCGATTAGTCTCGCGAACCTCAAAAATCGAGTAATTTAAAACTTAAACTTTGCTCGCTAAAACTCCGATTAGTCCGATGAACAATTCGGCTCGGTTTTGACTATAAAATATATGAATTAATAGAAATATTGGACATCATAACAATTGAGTTCTTGGAGTATGTATTTAATGAGTTATAAAAAGGTTCTAAAAGCTTTTTTGGTGTAGTGGTTGGAGATGT
Organism: Saposhnikovia divaricata; assembly: GCA_036435485.1. Taxonomy (NCBI): domain Eukaryota; kingdom Viridiplantae; phylum Streptophyta; class Magnoliopsida; order Apiales; family Apiaceae; genus Saposhnikovia; species Saposhnikovia divaricata. Next base: position 124,975,913 of record CM071595.1, read on the forward strand.
GAAAATAATCCATTCTTTACATAAAGGTCATAGGTTCAATTCTCATGATAAACATATTTTTTTTTTAATATTTATATGATGGTAGGGCAAATTAGTAAATTACTAAATTGGCTTGAATGGTCTTGAATTAGTAAATTAGTAAATTACTAAATTGGCTTGAATTAGTAAATTAGTAAATTACTAAATTGGCTTGAATTAGTATATTTATATTTTTTTTTTAATATTTATATTTATTTTTTTTTAAATATTTTTTAATATATTTTTTTTAATATTTATATAAAGGAAGGACTACGTCATGCTTAGCATATAACACCGATACTGGAGTAGGGTATAGATATGATATGATATATGCACAGGTTAGCAAGACAGTCGTGACTCGTATGTGCTATGCAACATGCACTCTCAAGTCTGAACACTGGAACGCCAGAGTCAGTGTCTTTGTTACCACGCTAATTAAAGTGTGTCCGTAATTGATGTGTGTGCACTGGACTTGTATGATAAGAATAAATCGGTTTCTGAGACTTTAGGTTGTCAACTCGGCATGAATTATTGGTGTAACGAGGAATTGGTCATTGGTCAAATAAAGACTGTAAACAAAAAGAACTTATACTACCTTTTTTAAGATTGCAATACTTGACCAAAGAGATATTAGCGGGGAACGCATAACACGAACATCTAGTAAATGGTAAATTTGTGATGGCGAAGACCTTCCAGTAGCATCACATGTACCAATATTTAACAGAATATTTTTATCAAAAACCATGAAAAAAATAAGTTGTGGACCAAAAAAAAAAATAAGCATTTGTATATGTCATGAAGTGTATGTTTGTCAAATCTAATAAATTGTAAATAAGTACTTATATCGAATTATTATTTTCATATTTACGTAATATTTTTAGAATTTAGTATGTAAAAAGTGTTTAATATTCCTTATTTGCAGAAATAAGTCAGTTATTTTAAAAAAAAAGTACATAAGTCCCGTTTGGAAAATCTTATTTTTCAGAAATAAGTTACTTATTCTGAGAAAAGTACGTAAATATGTATTTTTTTTCTGAAATAAGTAACTTATTTTTGTTAGATAACGAATGTTAAACTCCCCGTACACCATTTTTCAAAAGTGTTATTTTAGACAGCGTTTACAAAAGTGTTATTTTAGTATCGTGCTTGCAGGGCGTCAAGATAAACGCTATCCAAGTGCCGGTCACTTACATAACGACGCCTTACATAGAGCTTAAAAATGCTATTCAAGGTGTAAAATAAACGCTGTTGAAAAAATAAACGCTGTTGAAAAATAGTTACTTAAAGAACGCTTACTGTTACGAAGTAAGATTGAAAGAAACAGAACAACAAACTCTTCTTTATTGAATCAAGTTACATTACGTATTTACAGAACAAGCTCCATTAATGGAGTGCAGAACAAACTCTGAAGAGACAGAGACAGTTAGGGGAAAGAGAGAGAGAGAGAGAGAGATGAATTGTAATTTTTCTAATTAACTAATAGACTAGCTGTTCTATGAATATACATGAGCTGGGAAATATCCAACTGTACAAAATTACTCAAACACCCTTCACTATAACAACTATTAACTGTCTACTATTTTTACTGTACTTGATCATCTAGTAACTTTTTGTTTAGATATGTGAATTTGATTACTTATGTCAACATCCCCCCGCAAGCTTGGCATGGGAGAAATCATGCCCAGCTTGGACTTGAGACTGTTAAAGTGAGGAGAAAGAAGGATTTTAGTGAGAGCATCGGCCAATTGTTCTTGAGTAGGAACATAAGTCAACGGCAATAAGCCTTCAAGAATCTTTTCACGAGTGAAATGACAATCAATATCAATATGCTTTGTACATTCATGGAAGACGGGGTTCTTAGTAATATGCATTACAGATTGATTATCACAATTTAATGTGACTGGAAGCAAATCAAAAACACCAAGCCCAGTAAGTAAGCGAACAAGCCAAGTAACTTCTGAGGCAGCCGCAACCATGGCACGGTATTCAGCCTCAGAAGAAGAACGTGATACGATTGGTTGTTTCTTAGATTTTCAGCTGATAGGAGAGTTACCAAGAAGCATAATATAACCTGAAATAGACCTACGCGTGTCTGAGCAAGCACCCCAATCAGAGTCTGTGAAGGCTTGTAGAGTTAATTGAGCACTGGCTTTAAGTAAGATACCTTGGCCAGCAGTAGAAGAAACATATGAAAGAACATGATGCAAAGCCTTAAAGTGAGTAATTGCAGGAGACTACATATACTGACTAAGTGTCCGAACAGAGTAGGCAAGATCAGGTCGTGTATTCGTCAAGAAATTCAACTTACCCACAAGACAATGATAAAAAGAAGGATCATAGTAAAATTCATTAGAATCAGAAGACAACTTTAAACCAAGTGGAAGTGGAGTAGCCACTGGTTTAAAATCAGTAAAACCACTATCTTTAAGGAGCTCACGAGTAAATTTACCTTGTGTTAGAGTAATTCCATCAGTGGTATATCCAATTTTGATACCAAGAAAATAGTTGAGATAACTCAAATCTTTGATGCTAAAAATCTTATGTAAATGAGCTTTAAGAGAGGTAATAGAATCAAGATCAGTGCCAGTTAACAAAATGTGATCGACGTAAATAGCAGCTATGGTGATGTTGGTTGAGTCTTTCTTGATAAACAAAGAATAATCACACTTAGACTGATTAAAACCTTGAAAAAAAAGCTCCTGTAATAGTTTGGCAAACCATTGTCTACTTGCTTGACGAAGACCATATAAACTCTTTTTTAAATGACAAACATAATTGTGAGGATATGGAATCCCTTCAGGCATCTTCATGTAGATTTCCTCATTTAAATCACCGTTTCAAAACGCATTATTGATGTCAAGTTGAAAAATTTTCCAACCCGAGAAGCAGCCATGGAAATAATGGCACGAACAGTCGCCATTTTTACAACATGAGAGAAAGTCTCCTGGAAATGAATGCTAAGCTTCTGGGTGGAACCCTTAACCACCAAACGAGCTTTATAACGCTCGATAGAACCATCAGCTTTTAGTTTGATCTTATACACCCATTTGCAGCTGATTGGTTTTTTTACCATTGGGCAAAGAAACGATATCCCATGTGTTATTTTTATCAAGAGCCTGTAATTCAAGTTGCATTGCTACAACCCAATTAGGATCAACAGCAGCTTCAGCATATATGACAGGTTCAACAAGTTGAGTCATGGTAGTAACGAGTGTTTTATGAGAGTGAGACATAGATGTATAGGAAACCAGGTTACACCAATGTGAGTTAGCAGAAGCACACACATAATCCTTTAGATGTGCAGGTGTAATAACTGACCTAGTCGAACGTCGTGGTTCTAAAGGTGGAAAATGAATAGAAGAATTAAGTGGAGGTGGAGAAATATGTGTAGTATCTGGTGGAAGTGAGGAAGATGTAGTAGAAGTTGGAGGAGTATGTAAGGGTGAGGTGTGAGGATATATATCAAATGGAGTAGCATCGAAATGAGCAGGTATGTCAGTATGAACAGGAAGAAAAAATGGAGATGAGGATGCAGATTGTTGTGAAAAATGAAAAGGGAAGTATTGTTCAAAGAATTTAACATCCCTAGAGACTGTAATATTATGAGTACTTAAATTGAGTATTTTATAGCCCTTTTGGGTAGGTGGGTAACCAACAAAAATAGCAGGATCCGCTCTTGGTTGTAATTTGTGTCGATTATGTTGAGAAGTGGAAACATAACACAAACAACCAAAAACCCGTAATTGTGTGTAATCAGGCTTGTTACGATGAAGCTTTTCATAAGGAGATGTTGTTTAAAGAAGTGAGAGGCATTCGATTGATAAGATATGATGCACATTGAACACACTCTCCCCAAAAATGAATAGGAAGCTTAGACTGAAAATATAATGCTCGAGCAGTTTTCATGAGATGTTTATGTTTACGTTTGACAACCCCATTTTGTTGGGGTGTGTCACTACAACTCGTATGATGAAGAATTCCTAAAGAATGATATAAATTCAGAATAGAGCCGTGACACGACTCTTTAGCATTGTCAGTTCGAATGATTTTGACATTGGTATGAAATTGATTTTTAACAAAGAGCAGAAATTTTGTTAAGATAGCAATAGAATCAGTTTTAGAATGCATTAAATGGACCCAAGTAGACCTGCTAAAATCATCAACGATCGTTAAAAAATACTTGCAATTATGATGTGTAGCATGCCGAAAAGGCCCTCATACATCAACATGAGTGAGCTCAAAATTAGAGGAAGTTTTGATACTACTTGTGGAAAAAGAAAGTCTTTGCTGTCGAGCAACATGACAAATACTACAAATGTATTCAGTAGTAAAACCTTTAACATCAACATTGTTTTGAATTAAACTAAGTTTGTGAAATGGGACATGCCCCATTCGAAGATGTAAAAGTTTAGCTTCATGAATGCTACTGAGCATAGCAAAACCAGCAACAGGAGTGAATGGAGAAGAAAAACTAGGAGAAGAGATGCCAGACTTGAAAAACTTTGGATCGGCAAAATATAGTCCATTTATGAGATTACCAAGAATGAGTGGCTGACTCATTGAAGGCACCTGGACAATACATTTATCAATAGTAAAATGAACAGAAAATTGTGGTCTGCACACAACTTATAAATGGAAATAAGACTGAACTTAAAATCTGGAACAAATAAGACATCTTTGAGAATGATAGAGTCATTAAGATGTATAGTGCCTATGTAAGTAACTTTGATTTGTGTGCCATCAGGAATGGTAATAGAATTATCTGAATCATCTACTTGACAAATAGAATCAAATAATGACATGTCATGACACATGTGATCGGATGCACCACTATCTATAATCCATGTACTAGTGTAAGATGAAGAAATCAAGCAATGTTTACCTACAAAAAGAGCATTGCCAATAGTTCCAGATGAATCATTTCCAGAAGCATCTTTAGTCACCTCAATATCTGCAGCTTTAGTATTAAGAAGATTAATCAGTTGATTATACTGGTCAACAGTAATATGTCCAGAAGTACTTCTAGTATCATGATTTTGACTAGATTCAACATCATCATTTGAAACACAAGCTGTATATTTTCTTGACTGTCCTGCTTTGAAACCAGGAGGATATCCATTGATTTTGAAGCATCTCTCCAAGCTATAACCTGGAATTTTGCAGTGATCACAGTAGTAGTTAACTCTTTTAGGCTGAGAAGATCTTTGAAATTGAGTATTAGACTGAGGAGAATAAGGTCTTTGAGAAGAAAAACGATTATGAAATGATTGAGGCTTGTTATCAAATCGAGCTTTGTCTGCAACAAAAGCTGCAGGTTCATTGATAATCAGACTCAAATGACTAATTTCCCTGTGTCTTTGTTCTTGCAGAAGCATTCTATAAGACTGAGTTAAAGTTGGCATAGTATCCATCAAGAGAATGTGAGACCTGACATTAGCATACTGACTTATCAATTTCATGAGAAAAATCATTAGTCTTTCATCCTGTTGAGTTTTCAGAAACTTTTGAGTCAAATTACAGGTGCAATTAGTGCATTCACAAGATGGCAAAGGCTTCAGATTATCTAACTCATCCCATAGTTTCTTCAGTTATGTATAATATTCAACTATGTGCAAATTGTCTTGAGAAGTCTGAAAAACCTCTTGCTGAAGAGCATAAACTTGTGCAGAAGTTGCCTGACCATATCTTTCTTCCAGATCCAACCAAATCTCTCTAGCACTATCAACATAAGATGCTAGCTGTAATTTGTGGCTTTAAAATAGAAATTATCCAGCCGATTATCATACTGTTACATCTACACCAGGACTTGTAATCATCGGAAGTAGCATTAGGTTTAGCCAATGTTCCATTAATAAAACTCAATTTGTTCTTAGCTGTTAGGCCAATAATCATAGACCTTTTCCAATTCGTATATCCAGTACCATTGAATAGAGTTGACACTAATTTTAATCCAGTGTGATCAGAAGGATGCAGGTAATTAACTGAATGTAACACCCCCAGATCCGGGGTCCGGGATCCGGTGGTTACGGTTTCCAATTCTTTCCACAACAATTGAACTTTCCTTAACATAAAATAAATTACATCTCTATAACCCAACACAATAATATAAAACACACCCGTTATAGTCCCAGAGATGAAATCAGAGTAACAATCAAATTTTTATTAATCACATTATGAGTTCTTACAATCCGAAAGAATTTCAATATAAATACATACTCTTTGCCATCCATTTACATAAGTCATACTAGACCATATACTTGGAACTGAAAGAATAAATCTATCATACCAATAGCTTCTTCTTTAGCTCTGGTAGTCTCATCGTCCTCGCCTGCGTCGAGTGCGCCTTGTGCGAGTCATCTGGTCTAGCTGTTGTTGTGATATAATAATAAAGCAAGGGTGAGCAATAGCCCACCAACAATAATATATAACTGAACGATAATATATAACAGTTCAAAAGTATCTTTCAAACCATATGCCATGCATTTACGGAAATGATGCCGGTATAATATGAACGATGAAGTTACAAGGTAACTTAAAGTATTTGTTTGTAGAAATATCTGCTACATCAAAAGTAAGCGAGATATTATCATTGTCATTAAAAAGAGGAACTTGCATGAAAAGATTGCAATTCCAGTTATGAACACTTTTCCAGCTCTGCCAACAGTAATCATGTTGCAGGAAATAAATAAGTTTGGATGATGAACCAATGATGGAGTATTCACCGCGCCCGCTGTTCCAATCTTGATGATCAGTCGAGATCGTACAGCTCAAATTAGATTTACTACCGGTAGAAGGAAGAACTGACGGCTTTACTTGTCTACCGCCTTACTAGCTCTCCCCGGCCAACGGTTGGGCCAAAGGGGATGGACCGGCGCTACTCGGCCTCTTACACGACTCCTAGTTCAATTAGAATTCATGATTCTGAATGCAACGTTCGTCCCCCTTTCCCCAAGTATAATACTTGTTGATAAGACTCTACAAAGTAGTCGTATCTAGTTGGAAAGGAAAATTCACCAATAACTTCCAAGCTATTGCTTGGTAACGAATATCAACTTGTTCCAACAATCTTACCCCTCGAAAGATGAGAAGGTACACAATGACTTAATAAGTCAATAGCACCCGCATTGCGAGTGAAGAGAATAATTTATGACCGGGAAGTCGACAAGATAAATAACATTTTCCAAGTAAGGTTCCCTTATTATTAGGGAGGTAGAATCAAAGAAGAATGATGTCTGAGAACCTTTCTTGATATAAGATTAATAATAATATGACTCCGAGATATTTTCCGTAATAATTGAAGAAGATAAACCTTATTGAGGTTATCCTAAGTATGGAATAAATATTCAGAGAATATTTATTGAATTAAAATATTTAAAGAATATTTAGGAATATGAAAGAATATCATTAATCAGAGTATTTCTCCGAATAATCCTTGAAGAAACATCAAGAGAATATTTATTGAATAAATAAATATTTAAATGAATATTCAAAATAATATTCATTAATTAATAAGGAATTTAAATGAATATTCAAAAAGTAATATTCATTTAATGAATAATATTCTAAATGAACATCAAGTAATATTCATTTAGTAATCCAAGCTTTAAAGGAATATTCGAGATAATATTCGATAAATAAATCAAGCTTCAGATGAATATTAGAATAATATTCATCAAGTAATTAATATCTTAAATGAATATTCAAAAGTAATATTCATTTAATAAAATAATATTCTAAATGGATATTCAAATAATATTCATTTAGTAGTCCAATCATTAGAAGAATATTCGGAATAATAATCGATAATCTATTCGACTTTGAATGAATATTGAAAAATATTATTCGTCGAATGGTTACGTTCAAATAATTATTTGAAGTAAGGATCGTTAAATAAATAATCTCGAACGAATATTCAAATAATATTCGTCGCCCAAATAATGGAAAATATTTACTTAAATATTTTCCTCCGAGGTGATCTCGATATATCAAGAAATATTGACTCCCGGTCTATATTTGACGAATAAGATGTATACGCCCTTCTATGAGGGTCTTACAATAACCGGCTTATAATTGATACGTTAGTTATCTAATTTATAAGCCAATAAACAATCAGGGAACAATCATAACGATATAACTTGAAAGTAGGCATGCATGCTATGGCATATGTATAACAGAAAACATATATATATATATATATATATATATATATATATATATATATATATATATATATATATATATATATATATATATATATATATATATTCAATCACAACAACAGCCTAAAAGAAGGGAATTGAAACTTGCCTGGTAGTCGAGTACGATAAGGGGTAGTGGTAGCGGGTCCCGGGTCAGCTTGGTGATCTATAAATAGCCAAGACATTCGGGATTAATCACTTAAAACTTTAAAGGTTAAGTTATACTTAAATCGAAACACGTTTTCGAGTTATCTCGTTATACCCCTTTTAGCGGATTTCTTTTATCATCGATCCGTCCCGACATTCGTTCGTTAATACGACATGTCACTGTACTTACACTTGGTATATACTGAAGTCATGTAAGTTTTAAGGTCGATCATTTACGAACCAAGAGTATACCTCGAGATTTATCGCCCGTTTTCTAAGTACTTAACCAAGTTTATAACCAAGTATGCTTTTAGGGGTTCGCTCGCGTTTAACCTTGATTCGAACATTTTTATAAAATCGGAAAACGATCCCTTCGATATGTGGTTTTCTCTCACACCTTCCTTTTTACCTCTAATATTTAATTATCAAGATTCGCCACTGATTTCGTAGTATTAAAGGAATCCAATTTCAGTTACGAACTTGCAATTACGGTTTCGAACCACTTTTAGTAAATCGGCTATAATTCCTAAACCGTAAGTCCATTTCACATGATCTTTATATCAAATCGAAGCTTATAACATCATATACCTTAACATGGCAGAATATAAAGCTAAGCCGTGAGCTAAAGCTACTGTGATGCACGGTTTTCAAGGTTTAACGAAAATCGGGCATTAGGACGGCTATAAATCGGATATTTCCAAATTCTAAACTTTCCAATAATCATAGTTTCCACCCCAAACAACATATACATGTTATTCAACCATGAACTAAGGCCAAACAATGCCTTTCCGTTCATCTAAAACATTTTCACATTTAACAAAGCCCAATCATGTCTCTAAGGTAACATACATGCATAATATCACTAAAACTCACTTAAAACTCATGATCCATCAAGAACATGCTTAAACTCAAAACAAGATCTAGGGTTTCAAGTTGTTATACCTTCTTGGGAGTATGAACTAGCCTTAAAAAGCTTGGTATAGTCCTTAGGAGTGTTTAATCTTGCTACATCAACCAAAGAAATCAAAGAAAACAAGGTTAGTTCATGAAGAACACTATTCACCCTCATCTTGGATGATTTATTTGAAAATGGAAACAAGGGAGTTTGAAGCTAATATTTTTAGGAGATCATTTTTATGAAATGTAATACTCACCATAAAAATTTGGAGATCAAACAATGGTTGGAAGTTGGATTTTGAAATCTCAAAACTTCAAAAATTCGAAGTGGGTTTTTCAAGGGGAAAAACAGAGCGATTTTGTCGAATTTATTTGACCACTCAAACGATCTTCAAAAATTATGAAATTAAATCCACAACTTCATCTTGATGTGTAGAAGCTTCGTGAATTTTTTCATGATTTTTAAATGAGTAGAACTGGGCGAAAAAAAATCGTAAAGATCCCCCTGTCCTGGAAAACCAAACTGATGGAAATGGGGGAGAAAGAGTATTTGCTTGGTTGCCTTGGTTTGCTCTCATCCAAATGAATTATTGTGATAATATCTTGTATAAATTGCCTTTATTAAAGTGGTGATGCAATGGATGAGGTGTTTGGAGAGACAAGTGTTGATGATTTGGTGGTAAGATGATAAAGTGTTGCTAAGTACTAGTTAGCTTTCTAATCTTGCTAGTTGGTATTGTAACTAGCTTGGTTACTTTGATCTTATCTTGCTTAAAATGACTATGTCACCTTCCACTAGCTCATCACACCCCTTGGTTCTCTGCTTGTCTTTTTGTCCGGTTATTGCTCAATTTCATTTGATCGTTCATAGGAATATCTTAAAGGTTTCTAGTTAGGGTTTTACCGAAAACCTTCTTAACAATTATAATACCATTCTCCATCTTTCTTAATACTTCTCGAATTTAAATTCCTTAAATCCCTTAAATAAATCCTCAAGTCTTGCAGTGTCCAGGGAAATCTCGGAGAAAATAAAGGTGCTATTTTTCTGAATCCGATGTCGTTTACATACACTTATTTTCCCCCTGGATCACTAATACGAACTCGGAAATTCGTTCCGAATACTTCTATATAGTGTCGTCTAATAATATTCTCAATTACACCAAAATCACTATTCATCCTTATTCTTTACTTATTCATCTAGGGTTGTACAATTGTCCGTATTCTCTTTCGATCGTTCCTTAACCTTTTTACGGAACCACTGGATTAATCGCTATCGATCTGGATGACATGATAATATTCTTCTGCTTGGAATTGCCATATCTTATTCCCTTAGGAGATAGATTATTCTTACCTATGTTGTCACCCTTTAGCATTCTTCAAGACATAGAAATAATAAAGTCGAATTCCATTCATTCTTTTAAAATATCAACTATTACATTGTAGCCGTAGCCACTATTCATTCTTACATCATTAAATAAATAAAAGTTTTAATTCTACCCAAAATTTGGGTTCTTACACTGAATTTGGATCTTGTGTTGGTTCCATACTTATGATCAACAAATTTTAACAGATCTCAACAAATTTTGATCAAATTTGATGATATATGAACAAATATATATCAACGATTAGAACAAACAGAACAACGAGCAATTTTATCAAGAATTTTCTGTGATGTATACTAAGAAAAAGAAATCACACAAATCGATCCGTAAAATCACACAATATCAATAACGAGATGTTGATGTCACAAGAAACTCAACAAATTATCAAGAATCAACTGGAAACTCAACAAATTAACAAGAAACAGTTGCAAATCATTGTATCTAAGTATCAATTTGACGGTTGTGATCAATCTAAACAATATGAACGCCAAAGAGAATGATTTTACCTTGAGAGATTAACGAAATATGAAGAAGAATCGATCTAACCGCTCTGATACCATGTTACGAAGTAAGATTGAAAGAAACAGAACAATAAACTCTTCTTTATTGAATCAAGATTACATCACGTATTTACAGAACAAGCTCCATTTGTGGAGTGCTGAACAAACTCTGAAGAGAGAGAGAGAGAGAGATGAATTGTAATTTTTCTAACTAACTAATAGACTAGCTGTTCTATTAATATTCATGAGCTGGGAAATATCCAACTGTAAAAAATTACTCAAACACCCTTCACTATAACAACTATTAATTGTCTACTATTTTTACTGTACTTGATCATCCAATAACTTTTTGTTTTTATGTGTGAATTTGATTACTTATATCAACACTTAGATAGCGTTTACAAAAGTGTTATTGTAGTGTTGTGCTTGCAGAGCGCCAAGATAAACGCTATACAAGTTCTGGTCACTTACATAGCGGCGCTTTACATAACGTTTAAAAATGCTATGCAAGATGTAAAATAAACGCTATGCAAGTTCAGATTTGTAGTAATGCATACACATTTTTTTCTAAAAAGAATTTTTTTCGGAATAAGTAACTTATAAACTACTTATAAAGGGGGCCAAACGATGCCATTATTATCAGGGCCGTCTCCAGCATTTTGGAGGCCCTAGTTTTCAAATATCTTGGAGGCCCTAATTTTTTCAAATCATATACTTGAAAACTGCAAATTTTATAAATCAAAATTACTAAAAAAACTATAATAAAACTTAATTCAGAAGTTTCAATTTGAACACAAAAATTAACAATTTAAATCTAAGAAGTAATTATTCTCCTCGCTTTTGAATGTGCAAAATCTCTAATTAAATCACTGTAATCTAGTTCAGCTAACATTTTCTTCTCAATTGACAGCATAGCCATGCCATTGAGTTTCTCTTATGACATGGTTGATCGAAGATAATTCTTTATTAACTTTAGTTTGGAGAAACTTCTTTCTGCACTAGCTACTGTAACAGGTATAGTCAACATAATCCTGTAAGCAACCCAAGTATTAGGAAAAACAACATACATTTTCTTGATATAATCCAAAACTTTAATCGGCTTAGTTAAGTTGTCTGGCAATGATTTTCTTAAAAATTGCAATTCTGAGAATAATTCCAGCCCATCAATATCTGATTCATCTCCATCTTCCAAATAATTTTTAAGAGTAGCACAAGCAAGCTTCATGCTCTCATCCTCCATTTGTTTCAACCTGCGTAAGTTAAATAAGAATCCAAAAATATCATCATATTTTTTAAACTGCTCAAATCTTGATTTGAAAGAAGAAATGGCAGTATCAACAATGTACAAAAAATAATTGACATCGAAAAGAATCTTCAGCTACTTGAATGGATTCATCACTTCTATTCTCATCAAAGAACCTCTTTTTTAGGCGGACCCGAGTTTCACGAAAAATTGGCTCCACCCCCATTTCTAAAGCCATCTTTGTAGCTTCACGTTTAGCATTTTCAAACCCTTTGTCCCTGTACTCTTCAAAAAAAAAGTATGAGACCTTGTAGTAAGTTAATACATGCTTCAATATCGATATCCTTACTCTGGAGAAATTTACTGACTGTATTCACCTTTTGTAGAATCTCAAACCAAATAACCATGCCAACAAGAAAATCAAAATTTTGAAGATCAAAATTAGCTAAAGAACTTGCATCACTTTTTGTGGTTGCATCAACACTATGTTCCACAAAATGGATCAATGCATCTCTTATTTGTGGAGTTTCGAACCTTATTGCCTTCACACTAAAAACACGACTTTCCCAACGTGTATCAGACCATTACTTTAATGTAAGCCCTTCCCCATCCTTATCTTTCACATAAGATTTAAGAACCTCCCATCGTTTTGTTGAACCAGAAAATAATTTATAAATTCTCTGCACCACTCCAAAAAATGATTTAGCTTGAACAGAACTCATAGCCATATCGCAAAGTGCAAGATTAATAGAATGACAACCACATGGAGAATAAAAAGCTCTAGGATACTCTCTTAGTACCCTACCACTTACACCTTTGTATTGTCCTTTCATATTCGAACCATTATCATAGCCCTGCCCTCTCATGTCACTAATATCAAGTTTCAAATTTTTAAGAGAATCTTTAAGTTCAATGAAAAGTGCATCTCCTGTGGTTTCAATAACTTTCACAAACTCAATAAAAAGCTCTTCCACTGTCACTGGAGTAGTGGAAACATTTACACATCTCAATATAAGACTCATTTGTTCTTCATGACTAATGTCGGGAGTACAATCAAGAATAACAGAGTAGTACTTTGCCTCTTTAACAACAGAAGTAATCTTTTTCTTTAGTTCACTCGCCAACAAAAGTATTATCTCGTTTTGAATATTATGACCAAGATAATGGACACGACGTATTTCCTTCTTTCGAATACGCCTAAGGTGCTCTTCCATTATTGGATCAAATTCAGCAATCATTCGAATTATACTTAAAAAATTACCACTGTTATCATCATCAAGTTTTTCACTAGTCCCACGAAATGCCAAGTTACTACTAGCAAGAGTTTTAACAACACACATGACTCTCTTCAAGACTTCACCCCAATATTTTTTCTCTTCATTTATGACTTTTGATTATAAGAATCAATTGTCAATTTTTTTTTCAACCTAGTTTCTGCCTCCATCCAATCTATCAGACTATTCAAGTGATTATTGCTCTTTTCATGCTCATCAAGCCTGTAATAAATATTTTTCCAATCATTGTATCCAACAGTAGCTTTTGTTAAAGGGCTTGATACAACCTTTTCCCTTTTAAACAACATACAACAAAAACAAAACACTTTGTCTTTTTCTCGAGAGTATACTAGCCATGACCTATCAAGTTTTTCTCCATTTTGTAAAAATCGTGTGTAGTTTTTATTACTAAAACTTCTATGTTGTTCATTAACGGGATACACTTCATCCATAACTCTTACCGAACCCTTTTCTACCAAAAAATTAATCTTTTTTTGAGGAATATTTTTCTCCCAATTACCCGGATCAATTAAATCATTTAAATTTTCATCCACAAAATTCTCAGACAAAATATTGACATTCACGTCATTCAGATTTTCATCTACATAATTTTCAGCCAAATTTTCGTGGTAATCTAGATTCTCATCCTCTGGATTCTCAGGCAAATTATCATCAACATTCACATCATCCAAGTTTTCATAAACATTTATATCATCCAAATTTTCAGCAATAGTAGCATTTTCTCTTGAAGTGTCTATATTAACAGGTTTTACGTACCTATTCATGGATCCCGTTAAAGATTGCTGGAGTCTATCTTGCCTCTCTTTTTTCTTCCTTTTCGAACTTCCTGACCCGTGTTTTCTTTTACCCGTCATCTATAAAATATGAAATATAATTAGTTTAATAATAAATTTGTTAATACAAAAAAATACGACATAGGAATTACCAATTAAAGATCAGAAGAATAGAAGATTAACCTTAATAGAAGATTAAGCTTAATATTCTTTGTACTTTAGAGGAGAGCTAGGGTTTTTCTTGTCATGGTAGTCTGGTAGATATAAGATACGTGTTTAAAAGAGTAGCATAGAATATTAGTTTATCTTATTGGGCCTTTTCTAATTAACTACCATATGGGCTTTTAAGATTAATTTGGTAGTCCTAAATTTAGAGGCCTTATATGTTTTTTGTACTTCCCATTTTAAATGTATTTTAATTTTGTACTTCCCATTTTATTTAGAGGCCATATATATATATATATATATATATATATATATATATATATATAGGCTTTTGCTCAAATACAAACCAATCCTTAAATACAAACTACAAACTAACACTAAATTAATTATATTTCATTTATTCTAAGGTTCCCGCCAAGGGTACCTTCACAAAAAATGCTTAAAATAATTGGCTCTATCCACCAAAAAAAAAAAACTTGCCGTGGAAATGCGAAGCATTTAAGACAGTAAACGGATGAGTTAGGTAGTCATGAGGGCCGCAGGCCCTCGACACACCCGTCAATCGTCTATTGCCTTTACCATTGATTGTCATTCCTTACAACTTTAGAATGATAAAGGCGCGAAGCACCGTACAAGAAGGTGCGAAGCACCGTTAACCAGTGAAATCCACTGCCACGTCATCACGTGAACAGTGATTTTTTTTTTTGCTGAATGGAGCCAATTATTTTAAACACTTTTTGTATTGGGATACCCCTAGTTTGATCATTAGATTAGCATGAAATATTGAATTAGTATTTAGTTTGTAGTTAATTTTAATTTGTAGTAGAGTAGGACCCTATATATATATATATGTATTATATTTATACATAATGTTTAAAAAAATGAGGCCCTAGAAAATTGGTGGCCCTAGGCAGGAGCATGTCTCAACTGCCATAGGAGCCGGCTCTGATTATTACGTACTTTTTTTTGAAATAAGTATTTATTGAAAATAAGAAATACCAAACAGGCTCGAAGTCCACATGATGACAAGTAAGAATACTACAACCCAAAGTAAGGATATTAAGAACACTACGACCCAAAGTAAGGATATTGAGAAAAGGAAATACTGTATATTAAAGTCCATGTATAGACTAAGTGTATTATATCCATATCTATTTTATACTATTATAAGCGAAACAGGGCATAATTGGTTGGTTGATTAACACCTTCCCAAAAAGATTTTTTAATACCTTTCAAAAATGAAAAAATAAATTAACATGCATAAATTTTTTTATTTTACTTAGTAACAAACTCTTTTAACTACACTCCATTCTATATTCAATTACATACTCTTTTAGTTACCCAACTTTTTTAGACTCTTTCAATTACTTAGAAATCAAATATTTTCAAAATCAATTTAAATAATTTTAATATCATAGATTTATTAGCAAATTTACGACAAATTATAAATTAACAAAGTGAAAACAAACTAAAACTACATAATAAACAATAAAAATTTCACACAATTACAAATTAATATTAAATTCTATTTTAGACAAATATTACATTAGGGAGCGAAACAAGGTATAATTGGTTGGTTTGTTAACACCTTCCCAAAAAGGTTTGTTAATACCTATCAAAAATGAAAAAATAAATTAAAATGCATATAAATTTTATTTTACTTAATAACAAACTCTTTTAATTACACTACAATTAATATTGAATTACCTACTCTTTTAGTTACCCAACTTTTTTAGACTCTTTCAATTACTTAGAAATCAAATATTTTCAAAATCAATTTAAATAATTTTAATATCATATATTTATTAAAAAATTTACAACAAATTATAAATTAACAAAGTGAAAACAAACTAAAACTACATAATAAACAATATAAATTTCACACAATTACAAATTAATATTAAATTATATTTTAGACAAATATTATATTAGGGAGCGAAACAAGGTATAATTGGTTGGTTTGTTAACACTGTTAACCCGAATAACTTGTAGAAGGGGGGGTTGAATACAAGTTAGGTAATCATGTCTGATTTTTGCTCGAATAAATAAACAAGAACAAACGAATAAATCAAACTATTTGTATTAATAAGATCAAATACAAACTCTACCAAAGGTGTACAAATACCTTTAGCAGCTACTCTCAATACAAATCTCTCTCTCTATTTGTTCACTCGTGTACTCACGACGATAACAAACCTTACACTTCGCTTCTATTACAATGATATAGAGAGAATATTTATAATGCTACCTATCAACTAATAACAGAAAGTAACAAATAATACATGGTAATGTTCTACCGTCCAGTTGATAGTTTCCATCAATAGTTCTATTCTTTTCTTAATGCATACTTCTTGCCATTCTTCAAAACATTCGATCCTAAAGTATAGCGCTTTCCAGTTTCCGCAGCATCCAGAATGACATCAGAATTACATCATCATCAAAATCTGATCATTCCATCAGGAATTGATCATAGCATCAGGATTTGACTTGTCGTATCAGGATCTGTCCATAGTTCCTGAAATATAGTCCGTGACGCACTGTTCCTGACTAAAACTCTGCAGTTACTGACTAACTTATATATATCCTATACAAAGTGCTAAATCCTTTATAAGATCAGGATATTACAAAAAGTATATGCAAATTCTATTCTAAACATCACAACTCATGAATTATTCCTAACAGTCTCCCCCTATTTATGCTTTAAAATTAGAAGCATAAATCTGAGTTGATGTCAAAACATTTAACATTTCAATAAGAATAGAATTTATGTATTCATGTGCATGAAGTTAAGTACCTCCTTTCTTCATATGTAGATATAGTATCAGGTACTTAGAAGAATTCAAACTATTTTGATGCAGACCCTGACTGATTGATTACTTGCTTTCCTTTAAATCTATGACTAGTTTTATCAGTATCAGCGTCTGTTTATTTTCTTTTACCACTTCCATGTCGAAACTCATCTCTGTCATCATCAGTTCTTACTTTATCTCCCCCAGTCTGTTGTCTCTTAATCATCTTAATCTCCCCCTTTTTGACATAATCAACATTAATGCCAAGAGATTCAGTGATAGAACAAAGAAGATTCATCAAAACTGTTTGATTCTCCATAATAGTGACTTGGTTATCTTCAAGTATTTGAAGCCTTGATTGAATAGCTGTTTGAGAATTCTGAATATCCTCAATAGCTTTAGATTGTGAAAATTACTTGACTTCAATGTTGAAAGTGCTCGTAGTATCTTTAGACTCAGATTAAAAAAGAACCTTATCATTAATCTTTGTAGAAGAAGTTGCCTGTGTAGCATGTTCTACGGAAGTAGGATAATATTCCAGTAAAAGTACTTGAGTAGAATTACGTACATCTTCATCTTTCTGATCTGGACCTGAAATATGATCATCCTGTCCTTCACCAGTATTCTGTGTACTAACACTCACAAATCCTGACTCCTCCATAGAGTGATTAGATGCTGTCGATGTCTCAATTCTTGCTGATATTGGAAGTACGTACAAAGGAATACTAGGATCATTATGAATTTCATCTGGTACATGTTGAGAAAAAGATTGTCTTAGCCTTTCACTCCATCTGTTGATAATCCTTGCAAGCCTCTCCTTTTGTTGCTGAGCTTTAACTTCTGGCTTTTCATTGTGCTTTGCTAAGTCATGTTTCTCATACATCTTAATCAAATATTAAGTACCAGCATCCATACTAAGATTTTAAGACCAAGATTCAGGAAAAACCTGATCCCAGAAATCAAATGATGGTGGTTTCCTAATTTTCTCTACCTCACTATGGAGTTGATCATCCATACCCTCATTATCTATCTAAAGTCAACTGTCTTTCTACCTCACCTTTTGCATGGTCAGAAGCCAGCCTCTCAGTTTGTGGATCTATGTCCATCTTTTCAAGTGTATTACTCAAATTTAGAAAAGTGCTCTCATGACCTACAGAAAAATAGGGGTTAAGAGAAGTTTTTATACCTGAACTCACATGGAGAGAGGGTTCCTCATATGGCAAGGGGCTTGAGGTTTTCTCCATGGAGTGAGCTGCTATAGACTCTGAACCCTCACAAACTGTTAAATATAATTGATGTGGTTAATATCAGTGTTTAAGTTTTACAGGGAAAAAGTTTAACTTGAAACTGGAAGAGAGTTTAGTTAAACTCTGACAGTTGGAAGCTCGACAGAGTCTGCTAAACGCTGACAAGAGGAAGTAGCTAAACTCTGTTGAAGAGAAGCGTTTGCTGGTCAGTAACAGAATTATTGAAGATAATTATGGAAGCGATATCTTTGAAGATTGGATGGCTGTCAAAGGAAGTCGTGCTGACTAGAAAGACGTGTAGCAATCGTAATTGATATTATTTGTATAGTTGATTTATAGGAGAATCAATTATCGATTGTACGTAGCTGTATATCTTATAAATACAGTTAGGTTAACCCTAGAAGGGTATCGTGTAACACAATATCATTTCATTGTAACCTAAGCAGCTCTCTGTGATATTTTACATCACTGAGAGAGGAGTTAATTCCAAAACAGTTTTTTAAGTTTTTTAAGAACTTATTGTTATTCGCTCATACTTAGTTGACTATAATTGTGTATTCGGCTTAACAAGTGGTATCAAAGCCAATCTGTTAATTTAATACAGTTTAAGATCCACACACACACACAACTATAATCAATGGCAGAAATTCCTCCTCCAACAACAGGCTCTAGTGTTGAGAAGGCTCAACCTACAACTGTGAGTCGATATGAGACAACCAGGGTTCCTATTCTCAGGCCAGCAGAATACTCAACCTGGAAGGTAAAAATGGCTATATTTCTGGAGGCTACAGATCCAGAATATCTTGACAGAATTTATGAAGGCCCTCATAAGCCTACAAAATTATCTGTCGTTACTGCTGGACAGGAAGCTAAATCTATTCCAAAGGAGAAGAAAGATTTGACTCCTGAGGACATTTCATCCATTGCTAAGGATGCAAAGGTTAGACATCTACTTCATAGTTCATTGGATAATGTTATGTCTAACAAAGTGATCAATTGTAAAACCGCAAAAGAGATCTGGGATGCCCTGGAGGTTAGATGTTAGGAACTGCTGCAATCAAGAAGAATAGAAGGAACATACTCACACAGGAGTATGAACACTTTGAGGCTAGATCTGAAGAATCAATGACAGAAACCTTTGACAGATTCTGTAAGCTACTCAATGATCTGTCACCAGTTAATAAAGAATATGATCTAGAAGATTCAAATCTCAAGTTTCTTCTTTCTCTACCTGAAAAGTGGGATGTTAAGACAACCACTATTAGAGACAACTATGATCTGGCTGACACTGATATTGATGAGATCTATGGGTTGCTCGAGACTCATGAACTGGAAATGGAACAGAGAAGCAGAAGATCAGGCAGGAAGTCAAAGTCTGTTGCTCTAAGAGTTGAAGAAAGTCCCTCAAAGAAGGAAGCATCAAGGAAGAAAGCAAAAGGAAAAGCTTTGGTCATTCATTCTGAAAATGAGTCATCAAACTCTGATGTTGACTCAAACACAGATGGATCATCTGATTCTGAAGATGATGAGGAAATGATGAAAATGGCTGCTTTGATGGTAAAGACCTTCAAGAAGATGGGATTCAAGAACTTCAAGAAGGGAAAGAGATTCTCCAAGAATGATTCAAAGTTTGACAGGAAGAATTTCAGCAAATCTGAGAGAAAGGATACCAAATCTGGGAAGAGAGACAAGTCTGAGATTCAATGCTACAAGTGTAAGGAGATGGGCCACTATGCTCCTGAGTGCAAGAAGAGTAAAACTGAGAAGACACTCTTCACTAAAGGCAGAGATTGGGCAGACACCTCTGACTCAGATGAGGATGTGAACTATGCTCTCATGGCTACTACTGTTGATGAAGCTGAAGATTCTGAAAACAAGGTACCACTAACTACCTATGCTTATAATACTGATGATATAACTGAATTGAGAATATATCTTAAGGCTTTGCATATCAGTTATAGGGATCAGACTTTAGAGAATGAGAGAATCAAAACTGAGAATTCTGAACTCAAAGAGAGAAATAAGGTTGTAGAAGAGAAACTTGCTAACATGCAGCAAGTTCAAAAGGAGAGAAATGATGCTGTCTATCTTCAACAAGAGTTGTTAAGTAAGTATAAACAACTAGAATCTGAATTGGAGAAGGCAAATCACATTATTAAAACTTGGACTCACTCTGGAAAAGACACTCAAGAAGTTTTTCAATCTGACACTGTAGCTCTAGGTTATTCTGAGGAAGATGAACTTAGGTTTCAGAATACAGTCAAGATTAGACCACCTCTTCCACCTAAGAAATTTGGAACATTTGTTAATGGAATAAGTG
The DNA here is from genome assembly GCA_036435485.1 of Saposhnikovia divaricata. Lineage (NCBI taxonomy): Eukaryota > Viridiplantae > Streptophyta > Magnoliopsida > Apiales > Apiaceae > Saposhnikovia > Saposhnikovia divaricata. The sequence continues at coordinate 124,996,887 of CM071595.1, forward strand.
AACCTAGGTTTGAATGTGGAAAAGAAGCTGTTAAGAAAGAATCAGTAAAAACTAGTGTTAAACAGGTTAATATTGGTTTAATGATAGATAAACAACTCAAGCATAAGCTTAAGGAGATAAAATCTGTTAAGAAACAGAAAGTGTCTAGAAAGAACAGAAATGGTAAAGTAGGCATCACTCAAGGTAATTATCCAATGCTTGCTACTTTAGCTCCAAGAAAGACATGTTATAACTGTGGTAGTACTAACCATCTTGCTAGTTTTTGCAGGAAGAACAAAAACATTAATTCTTTAACTTCCAAGTCTGAAGTAAAGAAAGATAATGTTAGAACTAGACCACAGACCTTATGTAAACATTGTGGAAGTACTTGGAATTCTATCTATACTTGCAGGGATTATCATGTTATTTATCATAACTACTATGAACTTAAGCCCAATTTGAAATGGGTTAGGGTTAATTCTGCAAGTGTAAACTCTGATAAAGTTAGCTTAAACTCTGATAGTGTAAATTCCGCTGCTAAAACTAACAAAATTAAGAAAGCCAAAGGATCCAAGCAAGTCTGGATCCTTAAAACTAATCTTCAGTAATTGTTTGTGATTGCAGGGCATCAGGGAGAGTATCCTAGTCGTGGACAGTGGATGTTCAGGACACATGACTATAAATAAAGCCCTGCTATCAGAGTATGAGGAGAAGGCTGGCCCAAAAGTTTCATATGGAGATGGCAACATAGGACATACTCTGGGATATGGCAATATCGATCTTGGAAGTGTCATCATCACAAATGTAGCTCTGGTTCCAGGACTCAAGCATGATCTGCTATCTGTGACTCAAATCTGTGACAAAGGTTTTCATGTAGATTTTCAACCTGAATACTGTGAGGTTATCAGCAAAACCACAGGGAAAGTTGTTTTAGTTGGACAAAGGCGCAACAATATCTATGAAGCAAGCTTGTTGACAAACTCTGATGGAAAAACTAAGTGCCTATTAACAAGAATGTCCAGTGAAGAGAGTTGGAAGTAGCATAAGAAACTCTCTCATTTGAATCTGAACAACATCAATGAGCTGATAAGAAAGGATCTTGTTAGAGGACTTCCAAAGTCTTTGTTAAATGTTGATGGTCTGTGTGATTCATGTCAAAAGGCCAAACAGAGGAAGACTACTTTCTAGAGCAAGTCTGAATCTTCAATTGTTGATCCTTATCATCTTCTTCATGTTGATCTTTTTGGACCAGTAAATGTTATGTCTCTTGGAAGGAAGAAATATGCTCTAGTCATTGTTGATGAATACACCAGATACACATGGGTGTATTTTCTAGCAAAGAAGGATGAAACTGCATTAACTCTGATGGAGCATGTAAAGCTGCTGGACAAAGGATCAAAACACAAAGTCAAAATAATCAGGAGTGATAATGGAACTGAATTCAGGAATGCAACAATGGAAGAATTCTGCAAGAACAAAGGATTGAAGCAAGAGTTTTCTGCACCTGGTACACCACAGCAAAATGTGTAGTTGAGAGGAAGAACAGAATCTTAATAGAAGCTGCCAGAACTATGCTTGATGAAGCAAAATTGCCAACCTATTTCTGGGCAGAAGCAGTTCAAACAGCCTGTTTTACTCAAAATGCCACACTAATCAAAAAGCATGGAAAAACACCATATGAGATGGTGAGGGAAAAGAAGCCAAACCTGAAATATTTTCATATTTTTGGGTACAAATGCTTTGTGTTGAAAACTCATCCTGAACAGTTGACCAAATTTGAGTTGAAGCAGATGAAGGAATTTTTGTTGGCTATCCAGTGTCAACCAAGGCATTCAGAGTTTATAATCTGAGAACAAAGGTGATTATGGAATCTATTCATGTGTCATTTGATGATAAGAAAATAACTGGGCTTAAAGATGTTGATAAACATGATCAGTTGCACTTCGAAAATGAAGATCTAATCTCTGATGAAATAAACTCTGATGAAACCAGTCCAACAAACTCTGTCGATGCAAACTCTGAACCTCTACTGGAACACACAGAAGAAATGTACAGACTGAACAAAGGAGAAAACCAGTTGAGGGGGAGCATGCAGAACAAATCTCTGATGATTCACATTCTGAAAGTGAGTCACTTGAAAAATCTGGATCAATCTCTGATGACTCAAACTCTGATAGTTCAAAATCTGACAACTTAAACTCTGAGCGATCAAATTCAGGGGGAGCCTCAGAGAATGAAGAAAGGCAACAAGATGATCAGGAGAACATTGATCAAGGGGGAGGATCAACTGTTGATGATTGCCATTTACTTTCTGCTAGGAAATGGACAAAATCTCACACACCTGATTTAATTATTGGAAATCCAGATGCAACAGTAATGACAAGGAGTGTTACAACAAATGAATGTCTGTTTCATGCATTTCTGTCCAAATCTGAACCAAAGAAAGTGGAAGAAGCTCTTCAAGATGCTGACTGGATAACAGCAATGCATGAGGAGTTGAATGAATTTGAAAGAAATAAGGTCTGGACCCTTGTACCAAGACCAAAGAATAGATCTGTTGTTGGTACTAAATGGGTTTTCAGAAACAAAACTGACAGTGATGGGGTTGTTACAAGAAACAAGGCCAGACTTGTGGCCAAAGGCTATTCACATCAAGAAGGCATAGACTATGATGAAACTTTTGCTCCAGTTGCAAGATTGGAGGCAATAAGAATCTTTCTAGCATATGCTTCTCACAAGAAATTCAAGGTTTTTCAGATGGATGTGAAAAGTGCTTTTCTGAATGGAAAACTTGAAGAAGAAGTGTTTGTTGAACAACCACCATGATTTGTAGATCCCAAGTATCCAGATTATGTCTACAGGCATGACAAAGCACTCTATGGACTTAAGCAGGCACCAAGAGCATGGTATGAAACTCTGGCTCAATTTCTTTTAGAAAGTGGGCTCAACAGAGGTACAATTGATAAAACACTATTCTATTTTAACTATGGTGATGACTTGCTTTTAGTTCAGATATATGTTGATGACATAATTTTTGGGTCTACTAATGATAAACTCTGTAAAAAGTTTGCCAAGCTCATGCAGTCCAGGTATCAAATGAGCATGATGGGAGAGCTTAGTTATTTTCTAGGCCTACAGGTGAAGCAAACAGATGATGGAATCTTTATTAATCAAGCAAAATATACTAGAAATCTTGTCAAGAAATTTGGCATGCTTGACTGCTCATCTGCAACATCTCCCATGGCAACAGCAACAAAGTTGGACAAAGACACAGGTTCACCAGTGGATATGACAAGCTATAGAGGGATGATTGGGTCTCTTCTTTATCTAACAGCAAGCAGACCTGACATCATGTATGCAACATGTCTTTGTGCAAGATTTCAGGCAGATCCAAGAGAACCACACCTAACAGCTGTGAAGAGAATTTTCAAATATCTTAAGGGCACCATAACTTTAGGTTTGTAGTATCCAAGAGAATCAGACTTCAAGCTACTTGGTTACTCTGATGCAGACTTTGCAGGCTGTAAGATAGACAGAAAAAGTACCAGTGGAAGTTGTCAATTTCTTGGTGATAGACTTGTTTCTTGGTACAGCAAGAAATAGAAATCAATCTCTACATCTACAGCTGAAGCAGAGTATACTGCTGTTGGTAGCTGTTGTGCACAAATTCTGTGGATGAAGAATCAATTACTGGATTATGGATTGAAGTATAGCAAAATACCTATTTTTTGTGATAATCAAAGTGCTATTGCTATGACAGGTAATCCAGTACAACATTCAATGACCAAGCACATCAGCATAAGGTACCACTTTATCAGAGAACATGTTGAGGAAGGGAATATTGAGCTTCATTTTCTGTCTACAGAACAACAACTTGCAGATATCTTCACAAAGCCATTGAGTGAAGCTGTATTTACAAGGCTGGTAAATGAACTAGGAATGGTCTCTGGTTTTGACTAGAGATATTGGTTAGACTCAAAATTTTACTCATGAAATTTGTTGCTCATAATTCTATGGTATGTTAACTGCTATGTGAACTTTGTTGATAAACTCTGCTATGCAAACTCTGTTCATTAACTGTTAAACTCTGTTAGCATGCTCTGTAAGTCATACACCGTTGACATGTTGGATAAACTCTATGATAAGTGCATATTTTTATTACCTATTTATTGCTTGAACTCGTATTTTAATAAATTATTTTGTTGCATTTCAGGAAATTCGTAAATAAATAAAGAAATGACAAAATAAAGGAATAAAGAGCAAGGAAGGGAAAAAGAGGAAGATAAAGGACCAAAAATGAAAGAAGGAAAAGAATTAGGAGCTTGGAGAAAAAGGAATATTTCAAGACAAGTGGAAGGTGGAGATCATCCCAACACATTATGAAAGGCAGAGTGTGTAAACTTGTAACACTATAACTAATGTAACTCAAACTAAAGGAAAAGATACTTAACCAGAAGACAATCAAGAACAAGAAGTCACAAGAAATCAACACTAAATGAAGACAAGGTAATTGATACAATTCAACATGTTAACTATGATCAAGCCAAGAAGAAATCATTGAGAGAAGTTCAAGTCAAAGTTGTTCATGCCTCAGTGATTTGAAAAACCAAGAATCAAGATCATAACTATCAGTATCAATAAGACCAATTGATTTCAAGTGAACAAGAAGGAAAGCAAATATTGGAAAGCCACATTACTAATTGGATATGGTAATTTATTCAAGAAGCAAAAACCCTATCAAGACTAGTCACTTATGAACCAGACCGTTGCATCAAGTGTCAGGACATTGATAGCAAGTTTATGTCAGTAATAAAGATCCATATTCAAGAGCTTAGTGAAGAACAAAGAAGACATGAAGATATCACAAGTTCAAGATGTGCATTGAAGTTTCAAGTTGAAGATCAGAATATTTTCTAAGTACTAAATATTCTAGATGACCAAGTAGAAGTTTCTAAGTAGAAGTTCTACTTAGAAATTCGAGATGGCTAAGTAGAAATTCTCAAGTAGAAGTTCTACTTAGAGTGTAGCTTCAACATGACACATGGCATCTTCTGATTGGCAGATTTCCAAGCTTTCAAGATAAGGCAAGATTTATGTGGACATCATTGGGCCACGTATATCTTAGTCTTTGAAGTCTACAGGACATAGATTACATGTAGTATAAATAGAAGTACTTGTGTAATGTTTTAGTAAGTGAGCAATTCTTGAGAAAAACACAAGAAAAAGGGAGAGAGTGCATTCACAGAGCTTAGTATCATTCACTTCTCTCTGAACTTCTGTCATACTTTGTAATGAATGTTGTAGCAACCATTTCAAGTTATATATAAGACATATATTCCTTGAATTTGTGTGTTCGTTTATTACATCGTATTTAATGCTTCTCATATTCGAAAAGTTGTATTCACCCCCCCTCTACAACACATTTGGACCTAACAATTGGTATCAGAGCTATATGTTTAACATACAAAACATAGATCCTTGTGTTGAGTAGAAGAATCGTGAGTTTTCATTTTCTAGATCTACTTTTCATTTTCTTGAAAAGTGTGCTTTAAATCGTTTGTGGTGAAAAACTCATCTGAAAAAATTATTTAAATACTCCAGGTGTGATTATTTAGCTTGGATGTATTTTAATTAATTTTTGTGAATTAATCTGGGTACTTTCATATTTGGTGTTCTTGAGTGTTCATCATCTGTTCTTATCAAAGAAGACAACCCAACAACTTTTTGATCTCCTTTTCAAACAGATAAATAGTAAAAGAATAAAAAGGTGTTTTTGGACTTTGTGATTTGCATTATTCACGGCCGAAAGTGAAACAAGACATATTCATTACCTAGCACGTGGGTTAGGTGGGTTAGGTGAGTAAAGCATTCAAAGTCAAAAGGTGTTAAAGAGATAATATTGTTTATTCAATATTAAAGTAATCTGCAGAAAAATTATTCTAAGTACAAAAGTTCTACATAGAATTTCTACTTGAGAATTTCTACATAGAATTTCGACTTGGACAATTTCTACTTGGTGAATTTCGACTTGAACAAAATTTCTACTTAGAGAAATTTTGACTTAGGCAAAAGTTCTACATAAATATTCTATATAGCCTAGTCTTGGGTACTTAGAAACTTTTAGTGACCAGAATTGAAATGGCTCCTAAAAATGTATTCAAGATCCCAATGTTCAACCGAGATCACTATGAAGAATGGGTTTTCAGAATGAGACTTTATTTAGAGACTGTTAACCCTGAATATCTGGAAGTCCTTGACAAGGGTAAATTTGTTCCTATGGTGGTTATTCCTGCGCATACGGAAGGAGGGGTGGTTATAGCACCTCGGTCTGAGCCTAAAAAGCCCTCGGAGTTTTCGGATGCTGACAAGGAGCAAATAGCTTATGATACTGCCGTACGACAAACCTTGATGGAATCTCTTGATCATGAAATGTTCAGCATAGTCAAAGGTTTGACTACAGCAAAGAAGATTTGGGACAAGATAGAAGTTGTCATGGAAGGATCTGCAGAGGTCAGAAGCAACAAGACACTCATACTCAAGATGGAGTATGACACCTTTAGAATAAGGAAAGGAGAAGGCATAACAGATGTCTATCTACGATTCAGTCAATTGGTATTGGATTTGAATCTGAGAGGTGTGACTCTCCCCATGGTTGAGACTAATACGAGATATCTGAGGAACCAGCCAAAGAGCATTGAACATAGGGTCTACGCAATAAGAGAAACCAGAGATTTGCATACAACTTCTCTGGAAGAATATTATGGAATATTAAAGACCTATGAGCTGGAAACACTTCAAGATCAAGCATGGGACAATGATTCAAAAGGAAAAGAAACTGCATCAGGATTAGTTGCTGATGAGGAAGAGTCTAAGAAGGCAATGGTTGCAGCAAAGCCTAAATCATCACTTGCACCACATCAAGTTGATAATGATGACGAGTGCACATCAAACAGTGATGATGACTACTACACCCAAGAAGAGCTGGACAACATGGACGATAGTGTCGTGGCATACATGGCAAGGAAGTTCAGCAACATGAGATTCAGAAAGAGCAACCGACCACAGAGAAATTCTTCATCCTATTATCGGGCTGCTAAGGGTGGTGGTAGTTCGTCAGGCTACCAAGGTAAAGGCAAGAATACCAGTTACAAATCTCCATTGGATTTCAAAATGAAGTTCAAATGCTATAATTGTGGTGAAGCTGGACATTTTACCTCGGACTGCAAAAAGCCTAAACAGACTTATCCAAAAGAGACATATGAAGCCCTCAAAAGCAAGTATGAAGCGCTGGTGAAGGAAAGACATGGAAAACGAGCTTTATTGGTGACAGAAGGAAGAGCTTGGGATGATTCAGATGAGGAAGATGTTACTCATGTAGCAAACTTTGCCCTCATGGCTGAGACATCAGAGGAACCAGAGGTACCAGTTCTGACTCTTAAAGTAGAAATGTCTATTGATGATTATAAGGAACAGAACGGGGCTCTTAGTGAAGAGATCTATATGTTGTGCAAAAGCCTAGACTCTTCTCAAAAGGAACAGAAAACACTTGTTGCCAAATGCAGAATGCTTGAGGCAAAAGTGGAAGAGCTAGAGGCTGCTTGCACTGTAGATACTTCCCTAAGAGACTTTATTAAATCTCTAGAACACAAGCTCGTCCTTAAGGAAGAAGTAGAAGCATGTCTTAGGAACAATCTAGCTGAGTTAGAAACTAAATGCGAAGCTTACAAACTAGCTGCTAGTAAAGTGTATGTAGATAATGACACATTTAAGAGGATAACTGGAGTAGGTGTAGGACTTGATTACTCTGACCTTCCTAAGAAAGAAGGAAAGAGACCTATTGACCCTAGTTCCAGTGACCTTAAAAAGGAAACACCTAGCATTCTTAAATCCGCTGTCAAACCTATGTACAAACACCTTGTTCCTAGAATAGAAGAAGAAGAGACTGAATTGATAGCTAGATATGAGATTGAGATGGAAGATCGCCAGAAAGCACAACCTATAACTCCTATCAAACAAGTTAAAATCAATTTCCCTAGAGATGAATCTAGACTAGGATTAGGAGCTAAGGCTGTTAAACAACAAGGAAAGAGAGAGAAAGGCATAAAAGAGGTTAAGGCTGAACGAATAAAGAAAGCATGTTATCATTGTAAATCTACTAAACATCTTTCTTATGCATGCAAAGCTAACATGAATGTTCCTGCTGCACATGCCATGCCTATCACACATACAATGAATAATGTGCATCAGAATCATGCACAGTGTGGTCAACCTAATTATATGCCATGCACCTTTAACATCATGCAAACTTTTGTGCATTTAATGAATGCATCTAGCTAGTCATGCTCAAATACTGTTGCTAGTTCAAACTTCAAGAAAAAGTATGGGAGAGCCAAGACTGTCAGTCCTCCTAAAGTTAGGAGTGACAAACTTTCTCCTAAGACTGACAAATCTGTCAAGTCTGAGAAAGGAAAGGAGATAATCGAAAGCTCTAGTAATGTTAAGAAAAGTGCATCTCCTGTTGTTAAATCTGTTGATTCTCGATCTTATCGAAAAGCCGGGCCCAATCAAAGTTGGGTTTCGAAGAATGTCTAACCAATCTGTCATTGTAGGGCGTTAAGCAGAATAGAAATAAAGTCATATGGGTGCTAGATAGTGGAGCATCGAGGCATATGACTGGAAACAAGTCCCTGCTTACAGAGTTGGTTATGAAGGCTGGCCCTTATGTTACCTTTGGAGATGACAGCATAGGTGTGACAAAGGGATATGGCAAACTGAAAACTGGCAATGTCATCATAGAAGATATTTCCTATGTTGAGGGACTGAAGCACAATCTGTTGAGTATAAGTCAATTCTGTGACAAAGGTTACGAAATTGTCTTCAACAAGAAAGGTGTATCAATCACTCACATCAAGGAAGGCTCACTGGCTTTGAGAGGAGTTCGAAAGGCAGATCTTTTTGTTGCAGATATGGATTCAGCAAATCAGAATGAGGTCACCTGTTTCTACAGCAAAGCCTCGGATGATGAAAGCTGGTTATGGCACAAAAAGCTATCTCACTTAAACTTCAAAACGATGAATGCTCTCGCGAGGCGAGAATTGGTGAGAGATCTACCTCAAATGGAGTTCGCTCCGAAAGGACTCTGTGAAGCTTGTGAAATGGGAAAGTCGAAGCGAGCATCGCATAAAAGCAAAGAAATTTCTAGTATTACTGAGCCTCTACAACTTCTTCATATGGATTTGTTTGGCCCAGTGAATGTCCTATCTTTGTCTAGGAAAAGATATGCATTGGTAATCGTGGATGACTTCTCCAAGTATACATGGGTATTGTTCGCAATGACGAAAGACGAAGTACCTTTCTTAATCATTGATCACATCACTCAAATTGAGAATGTTTCAACACTTACTGTGAAGACGATTAGATCAGACAATGGCACTGAATTCAAAAACGCAGTGCTAAATGACTTCTGTGTATCTAAAGGAATACGTCGTCAGTATTCAGCCCCGAGAACTCCACAGCAAAATGGAGTAGTTGAAAGGAAGAATAGAACTTTGGTTGAAGCAGCAAGAACTTTGTTGTATGATTCAAAACTTCCTTTGTACTTCTGGGCCGAAGCAGTGAGTACCGCTTGTTACACTCAAAATAGATCCTTGATCATAAAAGATAAAGAAAAGACACCATGTGAGCTAATGAACAACAGAAGACCAACAATCAAATACTTTCATGTCTTCGGAGCAAAATGCTATGTGCTTATAGATGATGAAAATCTAGGAAAGTTTGCAGCAAAAGCTCGTGAAGGAATCTTTGTTGGTTACTCTACAGACGTGGTGGCAGCTTATAGAGTGTTCTTAGTGAATGATCGAAAAGTGACTGAAAGTTACAACGTAAGATTCGACGATACCAAACTCTCATCAATTTCAAGAGATTCTAGTGAACCTGAGTCTCTAAAATTTTAGAATCTGGACTTAGAAGATCTTGAAGATGAACCTGAGTTGGTTGTTCCATTAAATGTTCCAAGTGTACATGAAGAACCTGAGTCTAGTGAACAAGCTAATTCTACAAGATCAGGAGAGACTTCTTCAGTACGAACCGGCAACAACTTAGGGGGAGTAAATAGCAGCTCAAGGACTACTGTTCAAGGCTCGAGTCGAGTTGACTCTAGTTCTGTAGGAGCTGGCACTAACTCAGGGGGAGTTAGTGAAAATAATCAAAGTAGTCAGCACCCTAACTCAGAAAGTCAAGCTGAGTCATCAAGACAATTTCCAGGTGAACGGGTATGGAATAGAGACCATCCGTTTGAATTGATTATTGGTGATCCAGATGCTGGTGTGACTACTAGAAGAACTGCAAGAGCTGACATGGCTAATATCTCTTTATATTCTGGGTTCTTATCCAAGCTTGAACCCAAAGAAATAGAAGAAGCTCTTGGCGATGCTGATTGGGTGATTGCAATGCAAGAGGAACTCAATCAGTTTGAAAGGCAGAAAGTTTGGAAACTGGTACCCCGACCAAACAACATATCAGTTATTGGAGCTAGGTGGGTATTCAGAAATAAACTGGATGAAAACGGACTTGTAACACGAAACAAGGCTCATTTGGTTGCAAAAGGTTATTCTCAGCGAGAAGGAATTGATTATGATGAAACCTATGCACCAGTTGCAAGACTTGAGGCAGTCAGGATGTTCTTGGCATTTGCAGCACATAAGAACTTCAAGGTTTTCCAGATGGATGTGAAAAGTGCCTTCCTGAACGGAGAGTTAGAAGAAGAAGTGTATCTGGAACAGCCGCCTGGCTTCGTTGATCCAGAACATGCAGATTTTGTGTATCTTCTCTTCAAATCTGTCTATGGCCTCAAGCAATCCCCAAGACGATGGTATGAAACCCTATCCCTATTCTTAATTGAAAATGGTTTTGTTAGGGGAGTAATTGATAAAACATTGTTCTTTAAAGTTGTAAGAAATGACTTAATACTTGTTCAAGTCTATGTGGACGATATTATTTTTGGGTCATCAAATGAGCGCTTGTGCGAGAAATTTGCCAAGCTAATGCAGGAAAAATATGAGATGAGCATGATGGGAGAGCTGTCCTTCTTCCTTGGATTACAGATCAGTCAGAGAAAAGATGGTATCTTTATCTGTCAATCCAAGTACGTCAGAGATTTACTCAAAAAGTACAATCTAGAAGATGCATCAGCAGCTAAGACTCCCATGGCAACAGCCACGAAGCTTGATGAAGACAAATCAGGTAAATCAGTTGACATCACAAGCTATCGAGGTATGATTGGCTCACTCCTCTATTTAACTACAAGTAGACCCGATATAATGTTCGCAACTTGTTTATGTGCAAGGTTCCAAGCGAATCCTAGAGAATCACATCTCGTAGCCGTCAGAAGAATTTTTAGGTATCTCAAGGGCACACCAAATCTAGGGATTTGGTACCCAAGAGATACAGGTTTTAATCTTATTGGCTATTCGGATTCAGACTATGCAGGTTGCAGGATTGATAGGAAAAGCACATCTGGTGCTTGCCAATTTCTTGGTAGAAGATTGGTGTCCTGGTAAAGTAAAAAGCAACATACAGTATCTACTTCTACTTCTACTGCTGAAGCTGAGTACATTGCTGCTGGAAGCTGTGTAGCTCAAATACTGTGGATGAGGAACCAATTGAAGGATTATGGCATGGAGCACAAGAAAATTCCAATCATGTGTGACAACACAAGTGCCATTGCCATAATCAACAATCCTGTAGATCACTCAAGAACCAAGCACATTGACATCAGGTATCACTTCATAAGAGAACATGTCGAGGAGGGGACTGTGGAGCTACATTTTGTGCCCACAATGCAACAAATTGCAGATATATTCACCAAACCTCTTGATGAAGTAACATTCAATAGATTGGTTGGTGAATTGGGAATGCTTAACACAAGTTAGTAAAGCCTTCTATCTGTAAAATCCATGTTTATGTTTGTATGTGCAAGCTACTCAATCATTATGTGCTTAGACTTTAATATGCATAATTAATGATTGTTATAGGTTGCATATAGTGTGTTTTTGCATAAATTCCTTGTGTTTTTAGTGTCTTTTATAGCACAAATATATGAATTTATGCTTGTTAGATTGCATGATCATAGGGGGAGTTAAATTCATAATATTCTAAATATTGCATGATTTTTAGATGAATTTACCTATGAGTTTCATGTAATTAGAGGCCTTAGAATTAAAAAACTTCAAAATTTCGAGTTAGGTTCTATCTCGAAACTCATCTAGAAATTCGACTTGAATTTCGACTTAAGCTGTCAGAGTGAAGTGTTGAAAATTCTAAGTCTGGGAAGAATTTCGAGTTGGCTATCTCGAAATTCATCTCGAAATTCGACTTCGAGTTCGAGTTCGAGTTACCAGTGCCTAGTTCTATCTTCAAAATATTCGAGATAAAGTCTATCTCGAATTTTATCTCAAAGGTTGAGATGAGGTTTCCATTAAGGGAATATTTTGAAAAGAACTGAGAATTAACTTCGAGTTAGTCTATCTCGAAACTCAACTCGAATTTCGACTTGATGTTCGAGATATAATTCTCAGTTAAGCTAAAGGGAATTTTTCGAGTTACACTCCTAACTCGAAACATATCTTGAATTACCCTGTACTTTTCGCTTCAAGGGGGTATTTTGGAAAGAATTTGAGATTAACTTCGTGTTAGTCTATCTCGAAAATCAACTCGAATTTCGACTTGATGTTCGAGATAGAGTTCTTAGTCTATCTCGAAACTCAACTCGAATTTCGACTTGATGTTCGAGATAGAGTTAAACTTCTAACTCGAAAAGTATCTTGAATTTCCCTGTTTTTCTTAGAGGGGAATGTTCCAAGTTTACTACAAATCAATAATGTTCGAGATAGGATTTCCCTATAGTTTCTGCTGTAAAATTGGTTAAAGTGCTTATTTGTGCTTAATTGTTCGAGTTAACCTCTATCTCGAAGTTCGACTTGGTGTTCGAGATAGAGATGTTCGAGATAGAGTTCGATTTAAGTACTCCCTGTATGGACTTAGACTTTAACACTCTTTTTAACAGGGATACTTTTGTCATTTCACAACCATCTATATATACATCTCTAACTCGATGCCTAATTCACTTTACCTAATTTCTTTTTCACAGCAGCCGTTTTACAAAAACAGTGCGATTTCACTAATTACATACTTTTAATCCATGTTTTTGTGATTAAACTCATACTAATCACGAATTACTGCCAATTTGTTGACTACTATTCACTGTGTTATCCTTAATCGTTGTGGTTTTGTGCTTAGTGACTGTTCATACACGCGCATATACATACACACGAACATATATTGTTTGTGTGACTGTTCATAAAACCCGATCTCATATTCTCTATCTAAACACACACGATTTCACTTGTATACACACGAATATTCATCCTCTTTGAATATTCAGATTTCGAATTGGCTATTGATTGAATCCCGTAGTTTAATTTCTAAAAGGGACTTTTGTTGTTCTTGGTATATTAAAAGGGATACAATCTTTAATTCGTAATTTACTTGTTTTTCAAAATTAAAAAAAAAATTCACATTTTTTTAAGAAAAACATTTAAATTAAAATGGCTCACCAATTTTCACTTGCTAAAAACAATTTTTATAATATTTCTACGGAAATTGGTGATCAACTCCCGCGGTTTAAGTTTTGGATACGATTTCTTAATTTGTACTCCAAAGCTAGCCATGCTTTTACTGCTAAACCTACACTAGTACATGATGCTTTACAGCAATTATGGACTAGTGCGGTTACTTTTGGGAGCAAATCAACCCCCTTCGGTTTCAGGTTTACCTTAGCGGGTCAGGAATATGAGGTGACTGAAGAGATTGTCAACAGGGTTCTGGGATTCTCAATCAAAGATGCTTATGATCCAGAACCTACAGCTGCAGAACGCCTCAGATTCTTTGAAGAAATTGGATGTTATCCTCCGAAAGGCCCAATCACAGGAAATATCCAAAAACAATTCTTCCATGTGGAATGGAATTACTTTTTCGAGGCCATCACACGATGTTTTCGGGCACGCGAAAAAGATTTTCATCAAATTCCAATTCCAATGCAAACCTTTGCAGTTGCCCTAGCAAGAGAACTGGATATAAATTATGGACGCATAGTTCTCTCTGAGATAGTGGCCTCAATGGGATCCCATGCAAGCAGAGACCTCACTACAACTGATGTTGTCTGCTGGTTTCCTCGGTTCCTACAAATGCTGATCAATGACTTAATACCGAAGGATAAACATCAAGGTAAACCTATGTCAATTCCTGAAAATATTCAAATGTGGCTTACATATGATGCAGGAGTTACCAATTTGGAGGCATCATCACAAGTTTCATCACATGCTCAGAATCCATCTGTTCATGCTGAGGCATTTGATGAGATTCCTGATGAGCAAAGCGATGATGCACAAGGTAATCAATCAGGTAATCTCTCCCTGCATACTACTTATTCCTCCTCCTATGTATCTGATTCCGAGACCCAAGAGACTGCTAACCCGCAGGATCTATCCCAGGGTGAGAGCTATATTTCTGAGCCTGATACACATTCTTATTCTCTTTCACCCCTTTTAACGGAAGTCAGAAAGCCAGCACGTGTATATGTAGAAGATGATGAGGAGAGTGAACCCGAAGAGCAGCAACTTATTCGAAAGAAAGCCAAACTTTTTCATGCTGCTACTTCACAACCACAGTCAAACCCTAGTGTGTCACACGCAACCACTCCACCTCACGAGAGTGGTTCTCCCTTCAAACAGTCTACACATAGGGATTTTGATGACAATTATGTACCTTTTGAAGATCCTGTTGCTTCAAAAGGACATGGAGTTTTAACAACTTCAGCCATACCTTCACCGGTACGTACTGATGCTGCAAAGAGGATCGGTTCTGATGTCGTACAAGAACACTTTGCAGCCGCTCAGCCTGAGATTCCAACTTAGGACAGAACAGACATAGATCCCATAACTGCCAATTATTTTGCTTATCAAATTTCTGCAGGTACTGCTTCATATTTCGGATCAATAATTGAAGACATACACGAGCGTGAGACAGGGAGTGTGTGTGAGAGGTTAGGGAGAGAGGGACCTTCATCTTTAAGGCCCGCAACCGAGCGCCAAATACCAACAGAACGAGTATTAGAGCGAGGTCACCTAAACCAAACACCGTCCCTTAACATTGAAAATCTCGATACGCGTATGACTTCTATGGAAAATCAGATGAAGCAGTTCGGACAGACGTTGGGGCAGTTCGGGATGAACATTGGAAACAACCAAAGGGCTCTAGACGACTACGCAGCAAGAATGGCTAGTCAAGCTACAGCTTTTGATGATTTGACAAATAAGGTCAATGACTTGGGCCATGCTGGTGGTGTCTTGGGAAGCACTCTCAATGAGAGGATGGGGGCATTGGAGTCTACAATGCATACAATGGCTGTGGAGATCAGTAGAATGATGTTCGCAGTCAGGAGTTTTGTGCCCCCGGAGTGTTTCGAGTCGCAACAACCTTCCCCCGATGCTGGTGTAGGTGGTGCAGGTGGTGTTAGTGGAGCGGGAGCCTCTGGTTCTGTTTTGGAGGTTCTTATGCAGCTGGTGGATCTGAATACCAAGGTGGAGCTCAGGATAACTCACCTAAGGGGGAGAGTGGAAAGGAGACGAGACAGCAGGCAGTTCACATCGAAGAAATTGAAGAACCCGCTGATCTTGTCAAGGAACCAGAAGTTGAGCCGTCTGTTGATGAAGAGGCTCTGAGGATGAGAAAGGGTAAGGCAATAATGGTTGATGAACCATTCGTTGACCTAAGTCATCAGGAAACAGTACAGGAGGTACTTGACTCAGATTCTGATATGGAAGACGTACCGTTGGCACATGCTATAAAAAGATCTTTGAAGGAACAAGGTGGAGGTGCTGGGATGTCTTCCGGAATGCCTGAAGAATTTCCTGTTGATGAGGAAACCCTTAAAGCTCAACAGTTAGCCTTGGAACAAGCTCAGTTCCATAAAATGAAGATGATGCAAGAACGTGCTGCCTTCCTAGAAAAGAAAGTGGAACTACAAGGGAAGCAGTATGATCATGAGCTTGCAAGGCTAGCTGATCCTCAAGTTGATCTGGACAAACGAAGGATAGGGCAGAAGTGGGATGAAGCAAGGAAGATAATGATGGGACCCTGTGCGAAAGGAGTTCATAACAAGGATGTAGATGATCTGTTCTACAACTTGAATTTGCAGAATCCAATGACTGGGGACTATATAAATGCTTTGAAGAGATTAATTTCTAAAGTCAGGGTTGGATACAATGCAAACCTTAAGGAGTGGCAGGTTATTTTGTCTTTGGTAGAAGGAGTCCCAACATCTTTCCTATATGTGGATGACCAATTCATAACGAGAAGATCTGCGTCAGAGTTGTTCTTGCTAGCGACAAAAATTCAATACTCTCATTCTGAGGAGCTAAGCATACTGTATAGAGATCAGTTAATGCAGCTAGCAGAGGACAAGGGTCCAGAATTCTCAGCATATCCAAATTTTGTCCGGATGGTAGTTGACGGAAAGATGAAGAGGGTTAGCATGGAGGAGAATGATCTGATGGAGCTTTCAGTGGAATCTCTCAAAGCTGTCTGTAGACAAATGATGAGTAAGGGATTCGCTTCTGAGCTTAAAGATAAATCCGTGAAGATCATTGAAAGAGTCATATTCAAGAAGAGCAATGAGGTGTGGAAGTGTGATGTCATTGCTCCAAACCCTCTTGATGACGTGAAGATTGAGCCGGAGCTGATAGAGAAGAAATGGAATATTCTTCAAGCCATGAAGAATGTAGATGAAGCTCTGACTCTTCCTTCTGGAGCACTAGAACAAGGAGAAATAAGGGAGGCTATTGGTGTTCCAGGAAGTGATAGTGTATACTGGATACACGCTTATGTTGAAGATACAGCTGATGCCTTAGTATTCATAGATGCAGACCAGAATCAAACAATCTTGCATATGAGTAGAAAGTGGCTGCTACGGACTCAGGATGCTGCATTTCTGGAGAGAGTATTATATGTATTTAAATGGGGCGAAGTGGAAGATAAGTTTGTTGAAGAAAAGCAGAGACTCATGAGTTACCTGTCTGAGGTAGTGGTGGAAAAGAAGCGAATGGAGCGAGATGCGGCCAGTGTCCACAATACTGACCGTGTTAAGGGCTACCCCAAGATGATCTATTGTCAGTTTAAATCTGATAAATCTCACTGGAAACCTCAGCTCATAATGAAGAACTTTGAGGATATTCCAAAGATCAGGACTACTCAGGAGGTGGACAAACTCAGAAGGCTTTTCAAACATCCTTATCCAGAGCCCAAGAATCCTCTAGAAATGGAAGCTGTAAGTCTGTTGAATGCTAGGTGGAAGCAGCTTAAAGATCCAGTGTACAAGAAAGAACAGCAGCAGAAGGAGAAGCGCAAAAGGCAGAAAGAAGAGAAAGACCAAGCTGCTGAAGCTAGAAAGAGGAAACGGAATTAGGGTTAAAGGTCAGAGTGGTGTGAACTTGAAGTTGGAAAAACTTCATGTCTTTTGGTTGCTTTAACTCACTTGAGGAAAATTCACCTTAGAGTGAATCCAATAAGGTGATACAAGTTTGACTAAAGGGTATGAAATAATCCAGGTGATAGGAATCACTCAAATGATCTTTAATTCGAAGTTCGAATTCTGTTTCTAGTTTAAGTTCTTTGTATTGTTTTCATGTAAATTTTAATTGTAAATTATTCAAGACTGTAATGTTAATTATCTTTTCTCGTCTCATTGTTTAGTTGAGTTATCCTTCATTAATTTGAATGTCATTGTTAGACAATCAAATTGGGGGAGATTGAAAGGCAGAGTGTGTAAACTTGTAACACTATAACTAATGTAACTCAAACTAAAGGAAAAGATACTTAACCAGAAGACAATCAAGAACAAGAAGTCACAAGAAATCAACACTAAATGAAGACAAAGTAATTGATACAATTCAACATGTTAACTATGATCAAGCCAAGAAGAAATCATTGAGAGAAGTTCAAGTCAAAGTTATTCATGCCTCAGTGATTTGAAAAACCAAGAATCAAGATCATAACTATCAGTATCAATAAGACCAATTGATTTCAAGTGAACAAGAAGGAAATCAAATATTGGAAAGCCACATTACTAATTGGATATGGTAATTTATTCAAGAAGCAAAAACCCTATCAAGACTAGTCACTTATGAACCAGACCGTTGCATCAAGTGTCAGGACATTGATAGCAAGTTTATGTCAGTAATAAAGATCCATATTCAAGAGCTTAGTGAAGAACAAAGAAGACATGAAGATATCACAAGTTCAAGATGTGCATTGAAGTTTCAAGTTGAAGATCAGAACATTTTCTAAGTACTAAATATTCTAGATGACCAAGTAGAAGTTTCTAAGTAGAAGTTCTACTTAGAAATTCGAGATGGCTAAGTAGAAATTCTCAAGTAGAAGTTCTACTTAGAGTGTAGCTTCAACATGACACATGGCATCTTCTGATTGGCAGATTTCCAAGCTTTCAAGATAAGGCAAGATTTATGTGGACATCATTGGGCCACGTATATCTTAGTCTTTGAAGTCTACAGGACATAGATTACATGTAGTATAAATAGAAGTACTTGTGTAATGTTTTAGTAAGTGAGCAATTCTTGAGAAAAACACAAGAAAAAGGGAGAGAGTGCATTCACAGAGCTTAGTATCATTCACTTCTCTCTGAACTTCTGTCATACTTTGTAATGAATGTTGTAGCAACCATTTCAAGTTATATATAAGACATATATTCCTTGAATCTGTGTGTTCGTTTATTACATCGTATTTGTTGCTTCTCATATTCGAAAAGTTGTATTCACCCCCCCTCTACAACACATTTGGAACTAACACATTACATAAGTGTATGGCCAAGATCAAATCTTCAAGGCTTAAGGGAGAAGGAAACAAATAGATGGCTAGGATTTCACCACCACACACCACAAATGTATGGTGGGGATTTACCCAACACCCCCCTTAACCCTAATTCCTATCCTATAAATACCCCCTCACCCCCCTTGAATTCGAAAACTTAGATTTTAGGGTAGTTTTATTTTCTTGTTTTTCTTTAGTTTTAAATCTTGTAAACACTCCTATTATAATTAATGCAATTTTTATTTTCTTTACTTCTTGTCTTGCTCTTTCGTTATTGTTGCCTTGTTTCGTTATATTCGTAAATCCATTGCTAACCACTTGGGATTGAAAGTAACGAAATTTTAATTTCATGTTTTTAGTTGCTAATGTAATTTCGCCCCTTTAAATCTCAATTTTATCGTGGGCCATTTAATTTCCAAATTCTCGTTTTAGTGTAATTTTAATTTCGTAAATAATTTCTTTGTTTCGTATTTAATTTCCAAAAAAAAAATCACAAAAATATTTCTTTCGTTAATTTTCAGAAATTAGTTTACCTGTTTTAAATTTTTTAATTCGAAGCATTGGTTATTCTCTGTTTTAGCAGTCTAATATAACTTGTGCCTTCTTTTCTGATTCCCACAAATACATACACAGACCTCCCCTATATTTGCTCTTTTTCTCTGCTTTAGCCAAGAAACTAAACCCAGTTTTTCCTTACTTTTCTCTTCGTCAAAACCTAACCTTTTCATTCGCACTTCTTCCATTCCAGCACACACAAACCCATCTCAATATTCAACAGCCATTTCTGAATTTGTGTAGATGTATGTCGATTGTAAACAAACCCATCTCAAATTCCAGTTTAGTGTTTGTTGTTGCTGCGTGCCAATTTTTGTTTGGATCATTGCCGAGTTGTAATTTGAGTCAGTTTAAGTCGAGAGCAGTTTCCGAGTCTTCATCGAGTCGTTGTCTAATTTCGTTGTTCAAACTAATTTCGGTTGTTGATTCGCTATTCGGTTTTCTCTGGTTATGAAGCTTTGTGTTGAACCAGTGGTGTGCCGTGTTTTGTAACGCGAATTGTTTCATTGGTTCCGAGTTACTTGTTTGATTCGCTGTGAGGTTGTTCGAATTCACCACTGAGTTTAGTATGGATTTTGTACTGAGTTTTGTTTGAATCAATTGATTTTTAGTTTCCTTTTCTTCCCCGAGTTTTCGTGCGTGGTTGTAATTCGTCGGTTTTATTGTTTTGTTGTTGTTTTTACAATAAATAAGAGAGTTTGTAATTCATAGTGGTTTTGCTTCTTGTTGTTTTTGTCCAAAAACATTTGCTGAATTTTCGCTGGTTTAGTATTTTGTGCCTTCTTTTCTGTTTGTGCTGAGTCTCGATGTCTTGATTTGTTTGGTTGATGAAAGTTTATGAATTGTGCTGGTTGTGTTGTTTTTTTTTCCTGTCATAGTCCTATTTCAGTGTTATTTGGTTGTGTTATTGTGATTGTTTGGATTGTTGGCTAGTTCTATTTTCAAATATGTCATGTCGAATTTTAATCAAAAGTTTTCTGTAAATAAAATTTTAATTCGATTAAAAAAGAAAAAAAATGTTTTATAATAAAATCTAGTTTAATTTAAATTTAGAATAATTTTTAGATTAATCTTAGAATAATTTAAAATTCTTAGAAAAATAATTAGTTTAATTTAGTTTAAAATAGAATTTCACTTAGTCATTAATTAGGGAAAAATAAAAAAATCTTCCAAAATTCACTTGTTCTAGTTTGATTAAATTAAAAGTTAAGGTTTGCGAAAATATTAGTCTCCGAGGAACGAACCTAAAATATTTTAACGATCGAGCCGTGCGCTTGCGGTTTAAATTGTCATTAATTTTTAGAACAACAAGTTTTTGGCACCGCTGCCGGGGAATAGTTATTTTTCGCGCCATAATTTTCAATTTTTCGAGTTAGTTTTATTTCTTGTCTTAATTTTATTTCGTTCTTTTTAGGAAATTGTGAGATTTCAGAACTCTTCTCAAGAAGCGTGGAAAATTGGAATTTATGGAAAGCTTGCTTCGGTAACCGTATCTCACTCTTTTCGCCCTTTTTATTTTTAGAAAAACACAAAAAAATTAAAAAAAATTCAAAAAATTGAAAAATCAAAAATCCAAAAAAAATTGTTGTAAATACATAATTGTTGCATCATGCATTCATCACGTAGGTGCACATCATGCTAGATTTTATTTTATTTTTTTAATTTTTTCGTACCTATAATTGTGGTGATCGCTGGAGGACCCTAAGGTACGTTAAATTTCTTTCTTTCTTTAGGTTAGAACACGTAGAGTAACCATTCATAGTTGTTTATAATTTTTGTATATATCACTGTTTGTTGCATCATTTTGTAAATAAACATTAAGGGCAAAACCACTACAAGATAAGGGAAGGGATTTCATCACTCTTTCCTTAGCCTAAAAACAATAAATCCCTCATTTTGCATACCTAGCCTTTAATAAAATTAATTAGACGTTTGCCCTAGGAATCTCGCGCTCATTTAGGAAGGTACTTAAGAAACGAAGTAATCTTTAATTATTTCGACTTTTTGGTGTCTAGGAAAGCGAAAGCTGACCTGGCCAATTAAGGTTTTGGTGTCTAGGCTGGTGTTTAGCCTCTTGGCAATGCTTGCACCTACCTGGCCAAGCCGGTTCGAATAATTATTGATTTATCTCGTTTTTGGTAGCCCTTAAAGTTAGGAGCAAGGTCTAGTTATTTTATTAAGGAACCTTAGGGCTAGAATTTTTTTTTCTTTTAATTTTTCACCCATTTCTTTTTGTGTGTTTATTTTATCGCACTTTCTTGCTACGTGTTTCCTTTTATGGTTTATGCGAACTATTTGGATTAGGGATAATTCTTCTAGACTAGTGAGATCGTTTGAGATTTATTCATCTTCTGATTCCGAGTCTTTAGATAATTCCGAACCAGTAGTAAACATGGCCATGTCTCTCATGGACCGTTGCTATCCCACCCGTTCTACCCAACCCTCGTGTATCACTCTTCCTCCCGTAAATGGTAATAATTTCGAAATCAAAGCTCAACACATCAGCATGTTACCCAAATTTACCGGGAGTGATGGTGATGATCCTTATCTTTTTCTACAAGAATTTGAAGAGGTTTGCACATTGCAAAAACTCCAACAACTTTCCGAGGACTCCATACGGCTTAGACTAATAAACTTTGCCCTTAAAGATAATGCGAAAAAATGGTTTTATAGTTTACCCATCAATTCGATTTCCACTTGGGAGGGTTTCGTAGTCATCTTTCTTAAAAAATTCTTTCCAAGCCACAAGACTACGAAACTCACGAATGAGATTAATCAATTTCGTCAAAAACACAACGAACCATTTTGGACGTGTTTTGACCTTTTTAAAAATCTTCTGTGACGCCCCCAGATCCGGGGTCGGAGATCTAGGCGCTCACGGTCCACTTTCCATTAATAACATACCTGTTCTTGCACACAATATAAATAACATAGCCATCGACCCCACAATAAACTCACACCACACTCACACACACAGGTTAGAGCCTCAGAAACGTCACACATTGATTAAACAGTAATAAAGTTATCAGATTACAGACCGAATTAAATAGTATTTATGCTACCAACAACACTTCGATATGAAGCGAAGTTGGCGGCTTGAAAGTTTGTTACGATACACTGCCTTGCACAGGTCATGCTGATAAATAAAACATACTAACAAAAGCTGCCAACCAATCCGGCTAATGGGGCCTACCGGTGGAATCTCAAGTGGTGGCTCGGGCCTAGTCACCTGCTTTCGAGCAGTCTGCCTGGGTCTTGCCATTTCGCTTAGCTGTTGTGTTTGTAAAGTTTGAAAACAAGCAAGAGTGAGCAACTATAGCTCAGCAAGAAATATATATATAAGATAAGCAATATACATCTCATATGATTGGCAGTTGATATATTTGTTTGTATCAATCAGTTATAAAATCACTTGTCATAGTTGATAAATCTCGAAGGTGCAACAATATGTGCCCTTGTTTTCAAAATAAACTTGCAGTTCTAGATACTGCATTGAATCAACATCTTTCTCATCAAAATAGAACACTATCAGCAACTTGGCACAAAAGCCTAAGAAGCAGTGTCAAAGCATTTTCCAAAATGGAGGAATGGGACTTAAAGAAAACATAAAAACCTGACAAGGATTGACGATGATCAGTCGCCACATCCAAGTCCAATAATCCGCGGGTCTTCTCTACCGGTAGAAGGATAGAAACTACATCCGTAACTATCCCTCGGGTGAAAACTACATCCGTAATCACAGCCTGGGCCGGAAACTACACCTGGGCCGGAATAATAAATGATGGACCGCCTGGCTCACGGCCGCTTACACATCCCGGGAATCGTTCGTCAACGGTTCCCACACCTGCCAGAGTCCCTTTTTCTTTTCTTTCAAAACTTGATTTTGATTGAAAACAGAGTAGTTGAGGTCCGACATCAGTCGACCGATGATTCTTGAAAGCATACAAGAAGCAGAATCTGACCGGGGGTTTTCGAAAATGTTTTGAGTTCGAAAGAGTTCGAGTTTGAAAGTATTAAAAAGTATCTTGGATTAACTTTGTCTTTAAATAATGAACAGTAATTAATAAATAATATTTTAAGATTTAATATTAATAATTAATAAAATAATTATTCGATAAAATAAACTCTTAATCCAAGATAGGGTTTCGAGTATTTACGAAGATATAATAATAGTTATTTGAATATACGATACCACCCGAATGACCCTTCGGGTTTTCGCAATATGGATACGATATAATAATATACCGCTCCCCGGTCAATAGTATATACGGACCGCTACGACCTCTATTGCTAGACTCGTTGTCCGAAGAAAACATTTCAATCTAAGTTCAAGGGGTAAAAGCATACATGTACTTGTTCAATCTCAATTGCATCAATACTTCGATAAACATAGCATTTGATATAATTTGAAAACTACAAACACAACAGTGAAAATCCTTGTATAGGGATAAGTTTTGAAAAGTAAACTTGCCTTGGTTTGGTTGGGGTGGTCGAGCGTGCGAATTCGAACGATCTATACATAAACAATAATCGTTCGTTAGTACCTTAACAATTTCTCTCTAATTACGGGGTTTTAAGGGGGTACGAAATTAACTTAACGACTTCGTCTTATGACTCCCTAGCCCCACTATAGGTCCATGACATCACTCGTTTATGCTCGTCACTTACTCGACTTAATTTAGTTACCACGTTCGAACCATAACCACTAACCCTAGAATAATGTTCCACTAATCGACCTTTTTCCATTGCGCGAATTTTACTCTAGCATTTTTATAAAATCCAAAAATTCATATTTTAATCCAATTCCTTTTGGGTGGTCTTCAACACTGCATTACGTACATTCTCAAATTTTTCAATGATCCCAAATATATTTTAAGGTGTTTAAACAAGGTTCACAAGGGGGTCACTTAATGCAGTCCATAGTCCAGAAACAAAATTCACTCCTCCGGCCATAACTAAAAATCCACACATCACCTAGCTATGAATCTTACATTTCAAGAAACTACATTCAATTATCTTTCCAACAGTATAAGGTAGGACATCAGGGGACATCATTTGGGTGTTCAAAATCGTGCTACAACACAGATCAAAGTTCCTGGACAAACTCAGCAAGCTCAAATCACTTAGATCAACCATTTTTCATACTTCCATAACATAAACACCACTTAATACACCTAGATCATGAATCATAACACTCATGGAGATATATATATTAACCATAGCCATAAAAATCACAATCTCAACATCAAAACCCAAGATCCATGCTATCCAATACATATACATTCAAGATAAGCCCTAAAATACATGGATCTACTACCATACTATATGAACAACACATAACCAAGGGTGGTTTGAGATTTTATACCTTCTTGAGTAGCTAGGGACCTTGAATGAGCTTTAAAACAACTAAGAATACTTGGATGAGCCCTCACACACCTTAATCCTTCAAGATCTAAAAGATAATAAACTTATGTTAACATTTTTCTAACTTTCAACAGTTTATAACTCAAGAACCAATGGATGGAAGGCCATGTAATTGATACCATACCTCTAATATGATGCAAGGAAGCCCTAGAAAGGTTGTAGATGAAGAAATCTTGGAGAGAAAATCTCTCCCTCTCTCCCAAGGTGGTTCGGCCGAGAGCTATGTTCAAGGGGGGGGAGTGTTTTTGCTTTTGTTTTGTTGGAATGGTAAAAAGAAATGCTAGCATGCTATGTATTATTGTGGTTAATAAAGAGTAGTCACATGTTGCCAAGTCTATAGCCTAGGTTGCCTCCATGCCCTATTGTCCCCTAAGTACATCATCCATCATGCTAGTCACTATTCACTTTTGCTTTTATGTTTTCTAGTTCCTTTTTTCTAACTAGCTAGTTACATGGCACTTGCATGTAATTCCTTTCCTTGTAATATTATTCTCCCACCAATGCTTGTTATTTAATCCTTACTTCGTATCGTAACTTAATTATTCTCTCGCAATAATATTTCGTCACGTAGAGATTTCCCATATAATTCCTTAAGTACTTATTGTGTAAATTCCTCGAATGTCCATAATTCCTCGTCATAATTCTTAATAAATCCTTTAATACTCTAACCATTCTCAAATTCCAAGTTTTATAAATATTACTAACAGTAAGACTCTTGCCTTTACAATCTCTCTGTATATCTTACATCATAAATGCAACAACGCAGTTTCTCAGACAATCAATTCTATAAATCAACAGGGATGACTAGAAAGGTTCCATAATGATAATGTCACAAGATATTAAATAAAAGGAAATATTACCAAAAATTAGGGTTCTTACAGCCTCCCCTCCTTAAAAGGATTCCGTCCCGGAATCAGGTTGAAAACAGTTGCGGGTGCTTCTCACGCATTGCGCTCTCTAGTTCCCATGTTGATTCTTCGACATTCTGATTCCTCCACAAGACTCTCACTAGTTTGACAACCTTGTTCCTCAGCACCTGTTCTTTTCTATCCATGATCTCTACGGGTTGCTCTACATATGTTAAGTCTGGTTGCAGATCCACTTGATCATGTTCTATCACATGTCGGAAGTTGGTATGGTACGGTCGTAGCATGGACACATGGAACACGTTATGTACTTGCTGTAAGCTCGGGGGTAAAGCCAATTCATAGGCTAACTTCCCAACTCGTTTCAAGATCTCAAAAGGTCCAATAAATCTCGGGCTTAGTTTTCCCTTCTTACCAAATCTCATCAATCCCTTCCACGGCGATACCTTCAACATCACAAACTCTCCTACTTCATATTCTTTGTCCTTGCGGGTCTGGTCCGCATACTTCTTCTGTCTGTCTTGGGCTGCTACCAGCCGTCCTCTTATGAGCTCGATAGTTTCTCTCGTCTGTTGGACCAGTTCAGGCCCTAAAATCTTCCGCTCTCCAACTTCTTCCCAACACAAGGGAGACCGACATCTTCGTCCGTATAAAGCTTCATATGGGGGCATGCCTATGCTCGCATGGTAACTGTTGTTGTAGGAAAATTCGATCAACGGCAAGTGGTCATCCCAACTTCCCTTAAAATCAATGGCACATACCCTCAACATGTCCTCGATGGTCTGGATGGTTCTCTCACTCTGTCCGTCTGTTTGGGGATGGTATGCAGTACTCATGTTTAACTTGGTCCCCACACAATCCTGAAAACTTCTCCAGAACCTGGAGTTGAATCTTGGGTCTCTATCCGATACAATGCTCACAGGAACCCCATGTCTAACCACAATCTCCTATAAGTAAATATCTGCCAGCTTGTCGACAGTATATCTCTCGTTGATTGGAAGAAAATGTGCTGACTTTGTCAACCTATCGATAATTACCCAAATGGCATCATGATTTGTCTTGGTCCTTGGTAATCCGACCACAAAGTCCATCGCAATCTGCTCCCACTTCCACTCGGGTATCTCTAAGGGTTGCAACAATCCACTGGGCCTCTGGTGTTCGGCCTTTACTCTTTGACATGTCAAACATTTACTTACCCACTCTGCCACGTCCTTCTTCATATTAGGCCACCAATAATATTCTCTCAGATCTCTATACATCTTAGTGCCTCCAGGGTGAATTGAGTACCTCGAACTATGAGCCTCTTGCAAAATCTCGTCTTTTAGTTCTTGAACGTTCGGGATCCATATCCTAGATGCGTACCTCATAATTCCATTCCCGTCCTTCTCACACTTAATTTCCTCGCCAGTCAAAATTTTCTCCATCGAGTTCTTTTCTTCTTCTATCTTCTTTTCCTGGCATAACTTAATCTTTTCCAGTAGCGGTGGTTGGACTTTTATTTCCATTAGACTCTCTTGTCCAATTCCTGGTAACCTCACTTCAATCTCCAGTTTCTCAAGGTCCTTGATCAATTCGTCCACTGACGTTATCATCTTAAGCTTCTCCTTTCGGCTAAGTGCATCGGCCACCACGTTGGCCTTCCCTGGGTGATAATGAATCTAACAATCATAATCTTTGATTAGCTCTAGCCATCTCCTCTGCCTCATGTTTAACTCTTTCTGAGTGAATATGTACTTTAAGCTCTTGTGATCCGTGTAGATTTCACACTTTTCTCCGTAAAGATAATGTCTCCAGATCTTCAAAGCAAAAACTATCGCTGCTAATTCCAAATCATGGGTGGGGTATCTTATCTCATATTCCTTAAGTTGTCTGGACGCATACGCAATCACCTTACCGTGCTGCATAAGCACACACCCTAAACCTTTATGGGATGCGTCGCTATAAATCACAAAATCTCCCTTATCGTCAGGTAGGGCTAGTACTGGTGCTGTCACCAACCTCTTCTTCAACTCTTGGAAGCTCTCTTCGCATTTTTCAGTCCACACAAACTTCTCGGTCTTGCGAGTTAGCCGGGTCAAAGGGGCTGCTATCTTTGCAAAGTCTTGGACGAATCTCCTATAGTAGCCAGCCAGTCCTATGAAACTTCTCACCTCTGTCGGAGTGGTTGGTCTCTCCCAATTTGATACAGCCTCTATTTTGGCTGGGTCCACTAGAATACCTTGTTCGCTGATCACATGCCCTAAAAACTGAACTTCCTTCAACCAAAATTCGCACTTCGAGAACTTAGCGTACAACTTTTCTGCTCTCAATGCTCCCAATATAATCCTCAAGTGCTCTGCATGTTCCTCCTTCGTCTTGGAATAAATCAAGATATCATCGATGAAGACTATAACACACTTGTCCAAATATTTCTTGAAGACTCGATTCATTAAGTCCATGAAAGCTGTAGGGGCATTCGTTAACCCAAATGACATCACTAGGAACTCATAGTGTCCATACCGGGTGCGAAAGGCCGTCTTTGGTATATCTTCTGGTTTAATCTTTAACTGGTGGTACCCGGTTCGCAAATCAATCTTAGAGAAATAAACTGCATCTTTCAATTGGTCAAACAGGTCATCTATCCTGGGCAAGGGATACTTATTCTTGATAGTCACCTTGTTCAACTCCCTGTAGTCTATACATAATCTCATGCTGCCGTCCTTCTTCTTCACGAACAACACCGGGGCTCCCCACGGTGACACACTAGGTCTTATCATCCCTTTATCCAACAACTCTTGTAACTGAGTGGCCAGTTCTTTCATTTCCACTGGGGCTAGCCGATATGGGGCTTTCGAAATTGGGGTCGTACCCGGAACTAAGTCTATAGCAAACTCGATGTCCCTATCGGGTGGTAGTCCGGGAAGATCGTCCGGAAATACATCCGCGAACTCATTGACGACAGGGATTTCCTGTAGGTTCGGTGTCTCTTTCTTGGTATCCTTCACATAGGCTAAATAGGCTTCGCATCCTTTACGTAACAGCTTCTTAGCTTGAATCATCGTCAGGAACTTTTGGCTTTGCCGTTTCCCACTAAATACTACTTCCTCGTCCCCTGGCAGTCTCAAACTTACTTTCTTCTTGACACAATCAATCTGGGCTCCATGGGTTGTTAACCAATCCATACCTACTATTACGTCAAACTCCCCTAGTTTAAAAGGTATTAAGTCTACCCGAAAGTGTCGCCCTCCTATTTCTAGGTCGCAACCTGGACATACTCGGCTAACGGGAATAATTTCACGATTAGCTATCTCTATTTGCAATCTGTTTTTCAATGGTTCGGTCTTAAGGCCTAACCGACATACAAAATCTAGAGATATGAAAGACTTGGTAGCTCCCGAATCAAATAAAACATTTGCTTTAACTGAGTTGAGTAATAGGGTACCTTCAATCACATCCGTGTTCCTCACGGCATCCTGCACCGTCATGTTAAAAGTTCTTGCAGTAGGGGCCTTGTTAGAAGCAGTTCCACTCACTCTCGATGCAGCTGGCCCAGAGGACATACATTCCCTCATTCGGTGCCCTGGTTTCCCACACTTGAAGCAATTACCTCCGACACTCGGGTTGTTACTAGTTCCGCGACAGGTGTTAGCGTAATGCCCTGTCAGCCCACACTTGAAGCACTTCACATCTTGCAGGTTGCACACGCCCGCATGTTTCCATCCACATTTGTTGCATTCTGGGGGTTGGGCTCGGGATGGGGTAGAGTAAGACGATCCCTGCGGTCGGCCGCCCTGGCCCACACTCCAACTTTCAGCTCTCTTGGTTCCAAAGTTCCCGCTGGGTTGGGACATCGTTCCTCGCTTAAATTTGCTCGGAAAGCTCCCACCAGCAGAGTTTCCCTTTCGGCTATCCAACTTCCTCTTCTTTCCTTCTCTCTCCTTCTGCATCTGTTCACTTCCAGCTTCGACAATTGACGCTTTCTGTACCAGGGTGGCATAGTCTGTCAGCTCAAGAACCGCCACACGATTCTGAATCCATTGTTTTAGCCCTAATTGAAATCTTCGGGCCCTCTTTGCCTCAGAGTTCACATACTCCGGCACAAACCTTGACAACTCAGTAAATTTGGCCTCATACTCGGCCACTGTCATGTTTCTTTGTTTCAGCTCCAAAAACTTTAGCTCCATTTGTGTCTCCATGAACCTAGGAAAGTACTTCTCCAAGAACAACTCGCTAAATCTCTCCCAGGTTACCACACCTCTTCCTTCCAAATTCTTCTTAGCTTCTCACCAATAGTTCGCCTCACCCTTCAGAAGGTAAGTGGCGAAAACAGTCTTCTGCTCTTCAGCGACACCTAGTATCTCGAAAGATTTTTCCATTTCCTTCAGCCAGGCCCTTGCCTCGACAGGGTCGGCAGTTCCTTTAAATTCTGGGGGTTTCAGGGATTTGAAGTTCCGGAAAGCATTAGCATTAGCATTCTGGGGTGGTTGCTGAACTGGGGGACGGTCCAAGTTCTGCCTAAGTAACTCCATGAACTGTTCCATAGGGCCTCCCCTAGGATGTTCTACCTCTCGGGTATCATCACCAGCTTCTTCTTCTTCATACTCAGAGTCATCAAACAGGTTATGATCGTTGCCCTCATTATCACTCAGGTTGACATTCTCCCCTTCACGGTTCTGGTGGCCTCCAGCTCCATGGTGGCTACCCTGGCCCTCAGAACTGATCGGGTGAGCTTGAGTGTTCATTCTTCTGGGTGGCATGATTCTGATAATAAAACAAGAAAGGGGTTAGGGATTTCCAATTACCTGACAGCGTTTACACGGGTCAGGAGCGTATCGTTCCTCCTCGTAAGGGTGGAAGTGCAAAAGTTTTAATAATCCGATGTTGGAGATAAAATGTCAAACATTTTTGGGGAAAAAATCCCTTTGGGATGCGAAAACATTTACAAGAGTTTTCAAAATTTCGAAACCTCAAAAAAATTTTTCAAAATTTCAAAACATCTTTTTTTTCTTTTTTTTTTTTTGAAAAATTTATTTTTAAAGATTGTTGGAACATTTTTGGAAATTGTAGAAAATAATTTGAAATCGCATATCGTAAATTTGAAACAGTATGGTTGTATTTGTGGCTTGTAGCAATTGTATAATTACAGTTGTATATCAAAACAGTAAAGCATGGCATCGGAAAGTAAAGCAGTTGAGGCAATATTAAGGAAACTGAAACTAAATAAGTACGGTACAAGGGTTATCACAAGTTTGGATGTTAGAGCCAAATACATAGTTCCGATGTCAAAGTCTAGCAAAAGTGGAACAAATACAAATACATCATCCGAATAGTCAGGCTACACAAAAGTAGGGCTACATCCATACATACTACCCGAAGTCACATCTACATATCTGTAGGTCAGTCTACTCATCCACTGGTCAGAAAGGATACCACTGCACAAGTCAACTATCACGCAAAATCGACACATTAATGTCATCTGAATCTAGGGGACTGAGCTATCATTAACACATCACGGGGCCGCGCCGCGACGGAGCAAGGTCCTCACTCGGGTAAATGCACGACGCACAACACGCCTAGCATCCCTAGCCTGGATCACTCCGCCCCCGCGGATCCCTAAACCAAGAATCCTATCGCGACTCCTCATCTCAATCCGGTGGAGTCGAGCCCTAGTCCTCCTAGCAACAGTGGTCCTCATCTCAGCCTGGATCCTCAAGCGCGCCTCGCACTCCTCCACTAGTGCCCGCCTCGCCTCGTTAAGTCGGGCCTCTGCAGATAGTAAGTCTCGGGTCAGGAACTGTACCACGTAAGCATGCTCAGTACCCGACACTAGGGGTAGGTCCATCGGTGGAGGTGGTATGACAGGAACAGGTGTAAGTGCAGCAGCAGCAGCAGGGTCAAGCTCCTCCTCGCCAGAAGTGTCATCCTCAGAGTCACCGTCCGATGAAACAGGGCTAGATGTCTGTGGAGAAGGTGGGGGTGACACAACACGACCCTCGCCGGATCTCACACTCTCCTTGTCAGTAGCTACAGGAGATGGGGTAACAGGCTCTGGCTCGGGCTCAAAGGGCTCCTCAACGGGATCCTCATCATCAGTACTATCTATCACTGTAATCCAGGGGCCAAGCTCGGAGTCAGCACCCATATCCTCCTCAGGGTCCTCGGTCTCTCGCATCAGGGCCTCATCATGCTCCCTCTCGAAAGCCTCAGGGTCTGGTATCTCATCCATCTACACAAGGGAAATAAAGTGGGTCACTAACCATAAAAGAAGGGTTTAGGAGTAGTTCCCTCACGGGCCTTAAAGTCAGGGCTATATCTGATAACCCGACTACCAACTCGATGAGAGTTCTAAGTATTATTGAAGTTGTTATTAAGGTTATCGTTATTTTTATTATTATTAGGGTTGCTTTCTTAAATTACTACCATTTCTGAGAACTGTAACCTCGCTCTGATACCATTTCTGTGACGCCCCCAGATCCGGGGTCGGAGATCTAGGCGCTCACGGTCCACTTTCCATTAATAACATACCTGTTCTTGCACACAATATAAATAACATAGCCATCGACCCCACAATAAACTCACACCACACTCACACACACAGGTTAGAGCCTCAGAAACGTCACACATTGATTAAACAGTAATAAAGTTATCAGAGTTATTACAGACCGAATTAAATAGTATATATGCTACCAACAACACTTCGATATGAAGCGAAGTTGGCGGCTTGAAAGTTTGTTACGATACACTGCCTTGCACAGGTCATGCTGATAAATAAAACGTACTAACAAAAGCTGCCAACCAATCCGGCTAATGGGGCCTACCGGTGGAATCTCAAGTGGTGGCTCGGGCCTAGTCACCTGCTTTCGAGCAGTCTGCCTGGGTCTTGCCATTTCGCTTAGCTGTTGTGTTTGTAAAGTTTGAAAACAAGCAAGAGTGAGCAACTATAGCTCAGCAAGAAATATATATATAAGATAAGCAATATACATCTCATATGATTGGCAGTTGATATATTTGTTTGTATCAATCAGTTATAAAATCACTTGTCATAGTTGATAAATCTCGAAGGTGCAACAATATGTGCCCTTGTTTTCAAAATAAACTTGCAGTTCTAGATACTGCATTGAATCAACATCTTTCTCATCAAAATAGAACACTATCAGCAACTTGGCACAAAAGCCTAAGAAGCAGTGTCAAAGCATTTTCCAAAATGGAGGAATGGGACTTAAAGAAAACATAAAAACCTGACAAGGATTGACGATGATCAGTCGCCACATCCAAGTCCAATAATCCGCGGGTCTTCTCTACCGGTAGAAGGATAGAAACTACATCCGTAACTATCCCTCGGGTGAAAACTACATCCATAATCACCCTCGATGAAAACTACATCCGTAATCATCCTTCGGCAACACCTGGGCCGGAATAATAAGTGATGGACCGCCTGGCTCACGGCCGCTTACACATCCCGGGAATCGTTCGTCAACGGTT
This sequence comes from Saposhnikovia divaricata, assembly GCA_036435485.1. Classification (NCBI taxonomy): domain Eukaryota; kingdom Viridiplantae; phylum Streptophyta; class Magnoliopsida; order Apiales; family Apiaceae; genus Saposhnikovia; species Saposhnikovia divaricata. The sequence continues at coordinate 125,030,114 of CM071595.1, forward strand.
CCCACACCTGCCAGAGTCCCTTTTTCTTTTCTTTCAAAACTTGATTTTGATTGAAAACAGAGTAGTTGAGGTCCGACATCAGTCGACCGATGATTCTTGAAAGCATACAAGAAGCAGAATCTGACCGGGGGTTTTCGAAAATGTTTTGAGTTCGAAAGAGTTCGAGTTTGAAAGTATTAAAAAGTATCTTGGATTAACTTTGTCTTTAAATAATGAACAGTAATTAATAAATAATATTTTAAGATTTAATATTAATAATTAATAAAATAATTATTCGATAAAATAAACTCTTAATCCAAGATAGGGTTTCGAGTATTTACGAAGATATAATAATAGTTATTTGAATATACGATACCACCCGAATGACCCTTCGGGTTTTCGCAATATGGATACGATATAATAATATACCGCTCCCCGTTCAATAGTATATACGGACCGCTACGACCTCTATTTCTAGAGTCGTTGTCCGAAGAAAACATTTCAATCTAAGTTCAAGGGGTAAAAGCATACATGTACTTGTTCAATCTCAATTGCATCAATACTTCGATAAACATAGCATTTGATATAATTTGAAAACTACAAACACAACAGTGAAAATCCTTGTATAGGGATAAGTTTTGAAAAGTAAACTTGCCTTGGTTTGGTTGGGGTGGTCGAGCGTGCGAATTCGAACGATCTATACATAAACAATAATCGTTCGTTAGTACCTTAACAATTTCTCTCTAATTACGGAGTTTTGAGGAGGTACGAAATTAACTTAACGACTTCGTCTTATGACTCCCTAGCCCCACTATAGGTCCATGACATCACTCGTTTACGCTCGTCACTTACTCGACTTAATTTAGTTACCACGTTCGAACCATAACCACTAACCCAGAATAATGTTCCACTAATCGACCTTTTTCCATTGCGCGAATTTTACTCTAGCATTTTTATAAAATCCAAAAATTCATATTTTAATCCAATTCCTTTTGGGTGGTCTTCACCACTGCATTACCTACATTCTCAAATTTTTCCATGATCCCAAATATATTTTAAGGTGTTTAAACAAGGTTCACAAGGGGGTCACTTAATGCAGTCCATAGTCCAGAAACAAAATTCACTCCTCCGGCCATAACTAAAAATCCACACATCACCTAGCTATGAATCTTACATTTCCAGAAACTACATTCAATTATGTTTCCAACAATATAAGGTAGGACATCAGGGGACATCATTTGGGTGTTCAAAATCGTGCTACAACCCAGATCAAAGTTCCTAGACAAACTCAGCAAGCTCAAATCACTTAGATCAACCATTTTTCATACTTCCATAACATAAACACCACTTAATACACCTAGATCATGACTCATAACACTCATGGAGATATATATATTAACCATAGCCATAAAAATCACAATCTCAACATCAAAACCCAAGATCCATGCTATCCAATACATATACATTCAAGATAAGCCCTAAAATACATGGATCTACTACCATACTATATGAACAACACATAACCAAGGGTGGTTTGAGATTTTATACCTTCTTGAGTAGCTAGGGACCTTGAATGAGCTTTACAACAACTAAGAATACTTGGATGAGCCCTCACACACCTTAATCCTTCAAGATCTAAAAGATAATAAACTTATGTTAACATTTTTCTAACTTTCAACAATTTATAACTCAAGAACCAATGGATGGAAGGCCATGTAATTGATACCATACCTCTAATATGATGCAAGGAAGCCCTAGGAAGGTTGTAGATGAAGAAATCTTGGAGAGAAAATCTCTCCCTCTCTCCCAAGGTGGTTCGGCCGAGAGCTATGTTCAAGGGGGGGGGAGTGTTTTTGCTTTTGTTTTGTTGGAATGGTAAAAAGAAATGCTAGCATGCTATGTATTATTGTGGTTAATAAAGAGTAGTCACATGTTGCCAAGTCTATAGCCTAGGTTGCCTCCATGCCCTATTGTCCCCTAAGTACATCATCCATCATGCTAGTCACTATTCACTTTTGCTTTTATGTTTTCTAGTTCCTTTTTTCTAACTAGCTAGTTACATGGCACTTGCATGTAATTCCTTTCCTTGTAATATTATTCTCCCACCAATGCTTGTTATTTAATCCTTATTTCGTATCGTAACTTAATTATTCTCTCGCAATAATATTTCGTCACGTAGAGATTTCCCCTATAATTCCTTAAGTACTTATTGTGTAAATTCCTCGAATGTCCATAATTCCTCGTCATAATTCTTAATAAATCCTTTAATACTCTAACCATTCTCAAATTCCAAGTTTTATAAATATTACTAACAGTAAGACTCTTGCCTTTACAATCTCTCTGTATATCTTACATCATAAATGCAACAACGCCGTTTCTCAGACAATCAATTCTATAAATCAACAGGGATGACTAGAAAGGTTCCATAATGATAATGTCACAAGATATTAAATAAAAGGAAATATTACCAAAAATTAGGGTTCTTACATCTTCTATCTCAATGTCCCCACCATGGAATCGAAAAATGGAGGCTCTGTAAGCTTGTGTACGAGGCCCTAGATAGTTCAACAACCGCATTGTTGGAATCTATGTGCCAAGGGAAATTTATGGAGAAAGACGAGGATGAGGGTTGGGCATTCTTTGAAGAGTTCGCGGAAAAGACTATGTTGTGGGAATCGACTAGGGAGCCCATTAGAGAATCTGAGAAACCGAACGATTCAATAGCTACCATGCATCAAAAGGGTTTACATCAAGTTGGTAACTCTATCGCGACCAAGGCTAAATTAGCCGCTCTCACTCGACATTTAGAAGCTTTAGAAACCAACGGGTCTTCCTCCCAAGTATCCATATTCCCGAATTATAACCCAACTAAGCAAGGGATACAAAGTCCTCAAGATTTTCAACAAGTCAATGCGATGTTCCAATCGAGTCTTCGAAATGATCCTTATTCTCCCACTTATAACCCCGATTGGAAAAATCACCCGAACTTTTCATGGAATCAACAATCTCAACCTCCTCAATTCTAATCTCAACCTCCGGTTTTTCATAAACCTCACTCAAATTCGTTTTCACATTAAAATCATGCTCCTTATCCGACTCAAGCTCCCACCCACCCTCCCGGCTTTTCTGAGTCGGATAAGCGACTTACTTCGTTAGAAAAGAGTCTCGACGCGCTTCTCAAATCCACCACTAATTTGGCTCAATCGCAACAAACTTTCATGCAAACCATGACTCAAGATAGGCATATCTTAAATGTTACCACCCAAGCCATATCTAAGTTAGAGGTTCAAGTGAGCCAATTAGCTAATACCATCCATGAGCGTGAGAAAAACAAGCTTCCGAGTCAAACTGAGGTCAATCCTAAGTTTCCTCTCAATCAACGCCCTAATGAGAGTGTGAATGCCGTCATCTCTTTAAGATCGGGAAATCGAGTTGATTACCGAGTAGGTGTTGAGTCCTCCGATGAAGAAGAAGAGTCGAACTCTGAACCTAATCGTCCCCTAAATCAAACGGTGGATTCCGAGAACTCTAAGTTTGATGCTTCACCTATCAAAAAACCTCCCTCTAGCGAGCCTTCATCGTCTCAAACACCACCTTCACCTAACGAACCTTCAATTATTGTCCCACTTTCCAAATCCATTCCCGATGTGTCTAGCAACCGAGTCTTTAAGCGTAAAGCTCCTTATCCGTAAAGACTCCTTCCTAATAAACAATCGCCTCAAGTAGAAAAGATTTTGGAAGTTTTCAAACAAGTCGAGATCAACATTCCTCTTTTAGACGTGATTCAACAAGTTCCCTTCTATGCGAAATGTCTTAAAGAGTTTTGTACTCATAAACGAACCACCCAAGTCCCTAAGAAAGCCTTCTTGACGTCCCAAGTGAGCTCAATTCTTTCTAACCAAATTCCCGTGAAGTACAAGGACCCCGGTTGTCCAACTATTTCATGTGTCATAGGTAATACTTTCGTGGACAAGGCTTTACTTGACTTAGGCGCTAGTGTGAACTTGCTTCCATTTTCCGTTTATCAAGCCCTAGGTTTAGGCGAGCTCAAAAAGACCAATATGACACTTCAACTTGCCGATCGTTCTATAAAAATGCCCAAGGGATTAATTGAAGATGTCTTGATTAAAATTGGTGATTTTATCTTCCCGGTTGACTTTGTTGTCCTCGAGACTCAACCCGTCACAAATCCTAAGATCCAAAGTCCTATCATTCTAGGATGACCTTAACTTGCTACATCTAATGCCTTGATTAATTGTAGGAATGGTTCGATGAAACTCACTTTCGGTAACATGACCATTGACCTTAACATTTTCAACGTTGGAAAAGAACCCAACGACCTTTTTGATCAACCAACAATAGTCAATGTGGTTAACAAGTTTGTCACATGATCTAGCTTTGAGGATAGTGAGATTAAGTCTCTTCTCAACGAGGATTTCAAAGTCAACCATGAGTCTAACCGAGAGTATGTTGATTCGTTAAGAGATATGACCTCGAAAGAGATGTTGAGAGAGTTGGACGACATTTGTTCCAAATGGGAGACTCCACCCGAGGATGGTAATGTGGAAGCCGTTGTCAAAAATCCCGTCGATGAACCACCTACTTTCGATGAGTTGTTACGAGCTTTAAATCATATTTGTTCTAAATGGGAAGCTGAATCTAATACAGACCATGTCAACCCTAGTACCATTGTTACAACTCCCGTTGGTGAGCCACCTCCACTTGATTTTATAACACACTCCTCCATCTTCGATCACATTTTCTTGCAAAAAGACAAACTTCTCGCTACTATTATCAATAGTGATTTAAACCCGGACCAAGAAATCCAATTAATTAATCTGCTTAAACAACATAAAGAAGCCTTACTTTGGTCTGTGGAAAACACTAGTGGTTACAATGCTTTTACTTTAAAAGAATATTTTTGTCTTCTTGCAAAAGTCAATAAGGTGTTAGAGCTTCAACGACATCTTGAGCTCTTCTCGAAAATTCATTCCTTGCTTCCTACCGGCATCGGCTAACTCGGTTTTATTCCTTTGCCTCCCCTCGTGAAATTCAGGTATGGGGGAGGATTTGTGTGCGTGTGTGAGTTATTTTCTTTCAAAATTTTTAGAGGTTTTCAGTCTCCGTCATCCCTTGTCAGGTATTTCCTCACCTTTCTCCTTTCTCATTTCTCTTGCATTTGCATACATTGAGGACAATGCATGATTTAGGTATGGGGGAGGGTTTTTAGTGTAAATATAAAAATCAGAAAATCCAAAAAAATTAAAAAATGAAAAAATATCACAAAAAGAGTTGTAGAATTGTAAATAGTAGAGTTCTAATCTTATTCTAGTCTTGTTAATTGATTGCTAGTTGCTTGATGCACCCTTACATGCTATGATAATCTTGTGATCCTTTAGATTTTGATTGAGAAGTGATTTGCTAAGTTCTTGTCCACACACTTACACTAGCAATGTGAAACTAGTAGACTTATTTGATTTGTGCATGAAATTAGAAGGGCATGATTAGGTGTAAGATGATTTGGTCTTCATGCTTTGAGTACAAGTAGGTGCATTGAGGATACCATTTCTTGAGATTGATTATGTTTTACTACACCAAGTGAGATTTTGAGCCTATATGCATATCTTTTGCATTTATATTCTTTTGCTTGAGTGTCCACTTGTCATTTGCATAGCTAGCACTTGTTTGGATTCCTTCTTGAAATACATGACATTAATTGATGATAAAATGATAAAGGCATTTAGGAATAACCTATATTTCCAAAAATATCCACACCATGCTTATGTGATCAATTAGTTAACCCTTTGAGCTTAATCATATTCTTTCGGTGACACACCACATTACTCGCCTAAGACCTTTTTCTTGTTTAGCCTTACGTATTCTTGATCCCATTTTGTCAAAGGCTAGTAGGAACTTGAGGGAGCAATAAGGTGTGTGAAATAGGGTTTACTTTTGTTCATAACTTTTGAGGAAATATTTGTTGTTACCTTGATAGTCGATTTTCAAAATTAAATCTAAAGGAGGATTATTGTTACATTTATCATTTTCCCAAAAAAAAATAGAAAAAAAAATGAAAAAAAAGAAAGAAAAGAAAAAAAAAATATACATGCGAGAGCATATTTATGTTTTTTGTAATCCTCCTTCATTCGACTAGTCAAGTCTTTTTGTTGAAAAATGAAAATAAATTGTGTGGGGGAGGAAGTTTGGTGTTATGCATGATATTCATGGTGACTACTAGCTTTTGACACTTCACCTTATTTTGGCCTTTCTTGACATACCTTGTTCCTAGCCCCATTACAACCCTAATAAAGACCTTTTGATTGTCATTATTAATGTATGTTGTGATTTAAGCTGGGATGATACGAAGTGTCAAGCATGTTTTTGATTTTGTTGGAATTAAGTGATACACTTACCCTTGTTCTTGAGTGAATATTCTTTTGTGAGTGAAAGGTAAGGTATTGCTTATTTGTTTTTTTGCATAAGAGATCTCAAGTTTTGACTCTGAGGTGTGCCCTTGTAGACTTAGCATGGTTACCAATAATTTTTGCACTTGACATGAACTTATAATCACTCTTGCATGGTTCTTTAAGTAGACTATGTGAATCCTTGCACTTTCCACACCAAGACTTTGCAACTTCATTTTGATTCTTAAGTTGATGTATCATGAGAGGACATGTATGTGTGGTGTGCATTGCCATGTGATCTTTTATACAAACTAGATGGATTTTGTGGGTACATTCACTATAGGCCCTCACGAGACCTCACTCGTCCACTAGGGCTGCCTAGGGGTTTAAAGGGCTTGTTGCATATGCCAAATGCAACCGTCACACATACGAAAAGGAGTATAGGACTTTTTATCTAGATTTTCTTTTTCTTTTTGTTTTTTGTTTTACTCGAGGACGAGCAAAAGATAGGTATGGGGGCATTTGATAAGTGCATATTTTTGCATATTTTTATTACTTATTTATTGGTTGAACTCCTATTTTAATAAATTATTTTGTTGCATTTCAGGAAATTCGTAAATAAATAAAGAAATGACAAAGTAAAGGAATAAAGAGCAAGGAAGGGAAAAAGAGGAAGATAAAGGACCAAAAATAAAAGAAGGAAAAGAATTAGGAGCTTGGAGAAAAAGGAATATTTCAAGACAAGTGGAAGGTGGAGATCATCCCAACATATTACATAAGTGTATGGCTAAGATCAAATCTTCAAAGCTTAAGGGAGAAGGAAACAAATAGATGGCTAGGATTTCACCACCACACACCACAAATGTATGGTGGAGATTTACCCAACACCCCCCTTAACCCTAATTCCTATCCTATAAATAACCCCTCACCCCCTTTGTATTTGAAAACTTAGATTTTAGGGTAGTTTTATTTTCTTGTTTTTCTTTAGTTTTAAATCTTGTAAACACTCCTATTATAATTAATGCAATTTTTATTTTCTTTACTTCTTGTCTTGCTCTTTCGTTATTGTTGCCTTGTTTCGTTATTTTCGTAAATCCATTGCTAACCACTTGGGATTGAAAGTAACGAAATTTTAATTTCATGTTTTTAGTTGCTAATGTAATTTCGCCCCTTTAAATCTCAATTTTATCGTGGGTCATTTAATTTCCAAATTCTCGTTTTAGTGTAATTTTAATTTCGTAAATAATTTCTTTGTTTCGTATTTAATTTCCAAAAAAAAATTCACAAAAATATTTCTTTCGTTAATTTTTAGAAATTAGTTTACCTGTTTTAAAAATTTTAATTCGAAGCATTGGTTATTCTTTGTTTTAGCAGTCTAATATAACTTGTGCCTTCTTTTCTGATTCCCATAAATACATACACAGACCTCCCCTATATTTGCTCTTTTTCTCTGCTTTAGCCAAGAAACTAAACCCAGTTTTTCCTTACTTTTCTCTTCGTCAAAACCCAACCTTTTCATTCGCACTTCTTCCATTCCAGCACACACAAACCCATCTCAATATTCAACAGCCATTTCTGAATTTGTGTAGATGTATGTCGATTGTAAACAAACCAATCTCAAATTCCAGTTTAGTGTTTGTTGTTGCTGCGTGCCAATTTTTGTTTGAATCATTGCCGAGTTGTAATTTGACTCGGTTTAAGTCGAGAGCAGTTTCCGAGTCTTCATCGAGTCGTTGTCTAATTTCGTTGTTCAAACTAATTTCGGTTGTTGATTCGCTATTCGGTTTTCTCTGATTATGAAGCTTTGTGTTGAACCACTGGTGTGCCGTGTTTTGTAACGCGAATTGTTTCATTGGTTCCGAGTTACTTGTTTGATTCGCTGTGAGGTTGTTCGAATTCCCCACTGAGTTTAGTACGGATTTTGTACTGAGTTTTGTTTGAATCAATTGATTTTTAGTTTCCTTTTCTTCCCCGAGTTTTCGTGCGTGGTTGTAATTAGTCGGTTTTATTGTTTTGTTGTTTTTTTTAAAGAAATAAGAGAGTTTGTAATTCATAGTGGTTTTGCTTCTTGTTGTTTTTGTCCAAAAACATTTACTGAATTTTCGCTGGTTTCGTATTTTGTGCCTTCTTTTCTGTTTGTGCTGAGTCTCAATGTCTTGATCTGTTTGGTTGATGAAAGTTTACGAATTGTGCTGGTTGTGTTGTTTTTTTTCCTGTCGTAGTCCTATTTTGCTAACTTTAGTTCAGTGTTATTTGGTTGTGTTATTGTCATTGTTTGGATTGTTGGCTAGCTTATTTTCAAATATGTCATGTCGAATTTTAATCAAAAGTTTTCTATAAATAAAATTTTAATTGGATTAAAAAAAATGTTTTAGAATAAAATCTAGTTTAATTTGAATTTAGAATAATTTTTAGATTAATCTTAGAATAATTTAAAATTCTTAGAAAAATAATTTATTTAATTTAGTTTAAAATAGAATTTCACTTAGTCATTAATTAGGGAAAAATAAAAAAATCTTCCAAAATTCACTTGTTCTAGTTTGATTAAATTAAAAGTTAAGGTTTGTGAAAATATTAGTCTCCATGGAACGAACCTAAAATATTTTAACGATCGAGCCGTGCGCTTGCGATTTAAATTGTCATTTATTTTAGCACATCACTCTAAGAAACTCTAATAATGTTTTTGTCTGAATGTTAACACCAATGAAGAAATCTGTATGAAGCATGATTCTCAGTAATTAATCATGAATCCTTCTAAGTTACTCATGATCTAATCTTAGACTGTGCAGAAAATTAACACAGCATGATACTGTTTCATATTTATAGCATCTCTTAGTTTATTTATCCTAAACTCTGAGTCTGTAAATACTGTGTGCATTGCCTCTCATGAATAATTTGTGATGTTGATGAGCTCTAAACTCTGTTAGTTATACACTGTTAAATTAGATTTTGTTATTAGAATACCCCAAAAGCTTATGTATATAGACTGTTAGAACTCCTTTGAGATCATGTTTGTAACTAGGACAACCCAGGAACTTACTGGTATATAGTAAGGGCTAAAATTCTCTAATTTTTGGTGACTAGTCGAAGACTAAGAAGATCCAGGAACTTATCAAACTGATAAGGGCTAAAATTATAGGATTTTTGGTGACTAGTTCCAACCTCTGATTACTGGAGAAACCAAAAAAAAAAGGGGGGTTATAGATTAATTAAATATTACTGTATATAAATCGTTTACTACAGAGTTTAACATTCATCATACATTCAGTGTTTACTATAAGAGTTTGTGCATCCAGTGTTTACTGATTTACTTTATGGATTTTATGAAATATTAGATGCTCTAAATTTTGATTTACTAAACTCTGGTATACACACACTCATATTCACAACTGTGCAGTGTTTGAAAGGATTACAGTAATAAAGTTGGAGAATTGGTAAACACTGTTGGATTCTGTTGAGTACTCTAAGGTAATATTTTATTTCAGACAAAGTATATACTTGGAGTACAAAGAGTTTTTGAAATTTGCATGTGATATGTGCCAACTTTTTATTGGTGTCAGACAGTTAAAGTGTATTGGTAATAGGAGAGAGAACAGCAGTAATAATAGCCATTATTACTGCGCGTGTAAATGGTTGTTCCACTATTTACGTGACATGTGTCCCACTCACACACTTAACAAGAAATTGGTTACGTGTTTAATGTCTAAAACGACTGGGTTTTTAATTTTCAATTACAGATCTAATCAAACTCGGTTCATTATTCACTTTTTTCACTTTTAAACCCACGAACACACACCTTTACACACAATTTCTCCGTTATTCTCACTTAAGCATTTTCACAAACACTTTTCTACACATTCTCTTTTCTCAAAATTTCTAAACTGTTCTAATAGCATCCAAGCCTTTTGTTGTTCAGGGATTATCGTTTGTTCCTAACAATTATGCAGCTCCATTGAACAATGAAAAAGCTCCAGAGGCATTTCACTTGATTCAGAACTTTTTGAGAGACTCAGAGATTGGAACAGCTCTTGTCGAACCACAAATGCTTTCTGCCACGCAGATTGCTACCTTTTGGAATAACTCTGTCTATGATGATGGTGGAGAGAATGGGAATCCATCGATTATTTTTACTTATGAGGAGACAGAGTATGTGATTACCTCGGCAACTGTTTGAGATACTATGGGCTTTGACACTCACACCTCATACGCTGTTGCTGGTGAAAATGAATAGAAGGAGATGTTACATCAGCTAAGGTTTTCTGGTCCTTTAGACAAGCTTGGTAATGTTAAAAGGCCAGGGCTCAGGAAAGAGTGGAGTTTTTTCTTTGACTGCATCACCAGAGCATTCGGGAAGAAAGTCACCAACTGGGATGCCATTCCCACTGATAGTCTTCAAATCGGGTATTCCCTTCTCAATGGAAGTAATTTCAATTTTGGTAGACTAGTTCTTTTGAATCTAGGTGAAAAACTAGCAGAGTCTGATACAACTATCTATTTCTCACGTTTTTTGTCAAAGTCTATTCTCTGCTTGTTTGCCTAATGTGGAAATTTCTGATGAAGATGTCATCCAACCCTTCCAAGTCCATAAGAGAATGTTCTCTGACTTGACCAACAAAGATGCAAACAAGGGTCAAGTTCCAGAGTTTATTTTCCCACTTGCTCTCAGAAATTTTCTCAATTAACCACAGGAACCACAAGCACAAGCACCTGAACCTGCACTTGAACCTACATCAGAACCCACACCTGAACCTACCTCTAAACCTACATCTACATCCATTCCATCCACTGCTGCTACTACTTCACAACCTCAACCTAAATCCCAAACACAAACTCAACCTCCACCTCAATCACAACCTCCATCTGAAACTCAATCTCAACCACAATCCAAACCAATTGCTAAGCCTAAGAAACACAGGGCTATAAGACCACCAAGAAAGCAAAGAGCCAACAAGCCAAAAGATGATGAGGCTGAAGTTCCTAGGCCCAAGAGAAGAAGGGTATTAATTGATGAATTTGATGATGAGATAGATGCTCAAATTGAAGCTCCAGAGGATATCTCTAAGGAGACTCCTGCTGTTGAGACAGAGGTTATCTTAGAGCCTACTGTAGCAGAACCTGAACTCAGAATTGATGAACCTGTACTTGCTGAGGTTCAGATTGAAAATGATGCTAGAACTGAGTTACCTGCAATGGAAGAGTTTGATGAAAATTTCATGTCATTCTCTGTTGAAGTTGAAGATCCTACTCCAACATCCATGGCTGCAAACTCTGCTGAAACTGGTGTTGCTGATCAACCTACTGTGGTGCTAGAAGAAACAGAGGTTGCATCTCACACAGAGTTATTCTCTGATGCACATCAAGTCTCTGACCATGGTAAGGAAATAGATCAGCCTGTCAAATTTCTCTCTTTAGATATTATCATGATAAACTCTGCTAATCAAGAAGAACAAGTTGCTCAAGAAGAACCTGTTCCTAAACTTAATGAAGAAACTGCCTCAGTTGCAGATGATTCTGAAAAAGATCTTTCTGAAGAAGTGAGTGCAGAAGCTGGATCTGCTCCAAATGTTGAAGTTCAAACTGATGGACTGAAAACATGGGAGAAGACAGACTTTGCTGGACCTTCTGCAAAAGATATTGAAAATGCTTATCTGGCAAAACAAATTGCAGAGTGGTACAAAGAAGACTGCATCTTTCCTACTGGAAGAGCAGCTTATTTTCTCAAGGATAATTCTAAGAAGATTTCAAATCCAGACATTCTGACATGCTTAGAAGGCACAGTGATTCAGGTTAAGGCCTTGAATCACAGATTTGATGAAAATCAGAAGTCAATTGTAGATCTGCGAAATGAAGTTGTACAAAGAGAGATGAGTCTACAGAGAGACAACAACAAGTTGTTTCAAACCTTCTCAAAGACTCAGGAAACTCTGATTCAAAGATTGGGCAAAGTTGAAGAAAATCAGACTTTGTTAGCTGACAAGATCAAATCCATTGCCAACTCTCTTGAGTTAATTACTTCAATCTTGATCCCTGATGATGTTAAAAAAGGGGAGAGAGTTGCTAGATCCAAGTGTAAGCAGAAACCTCAAACTCAATCAAAGAAAGATGATCTTGATGATGAAGGAACTAATTCAGAGAGGAGGCTAAGATCAAAGTCTGGTGTTAATCTGAAAGCTGGCAAGTCTACAAGATCAAGTACAGCAGTGAATACAAATGTACAGAGTACTTCAAGGCAAAAAGATTTGTTATTCTCTGACAATCCACAAACTAATGAAGAGCTTGCTGCTAAGATTTTCTTGGAAGAGAATGCTGAGGGAGCTACCTTAGAAGATGTTCATGCTGAAGAATTACTCTTGCAAGAAGAGCATTTGAAAGCTATGAAATCTGGAAAGGCCAAGAAAAGTGCTAAAGCCCCAAGGCCTGTACTAAAAGGGATAGTGATTAAAGAAAATCTTGCTGGTAGTCAAGAAGAAGAAGAAGGAAAATTGATAAGAAAATCATCACTTGATGCCAAGCTGAAGCTTAAAGGTATAATGGGTCAAGAAGACAAAGGGAAAAAGGTATATACAACCTCTGTTGCTACACATGTTTTGAGTGAATCCCTATCTGTTCAAAATAATCCGTTGTCTGCTCAAATGCAAAGATTTTTCTCCAAGCCTACAATTCCTGTTCAAGCTCAGAAGAAAGGAGTTGAAACTTTTCAGCATGATAGAGCTTTCTTAGGAAAGCCTCCTGGTAAGAACACATCTGGTTTGGGTTCTCACAAAGATGTCAGAATAAACAACAGTCCTAGAAATCCTTCATCACTTATTTCTCCTGGAACTGGTATGATTCAAGAAAATCTAGACAAACTGGAGTCAGTTCAGCTGGTTCATCAGAAGAGTTTGGATAGATACTTTTTACTGTACTTCATGGAGGATGGAACAGTGTATAGGGTGAATGAAGATGACATCAAGCTGAAGCTGTGTGAAGAACTTCAATATGTTCTGTACTTATTCAGGGTTACAAATCGAAGAACAGCATTTATTGCTGATTCTATAAGAGAATATATGAAGAAAGCAAAAGTACTTACTAGTTCAAAGACTACAGAAGAGTATGTTCCTAAGTACAGAGACTATCATGGAAATCTTGTTGAAATGAAGAGGAATAGTGCTCGACTGAAGACTGACTTGGGTATAACTGTGCTGGACTTCAATTCTGAATCTGTGAAAGCATATTTTATCAGGCTTGGAAACGAAATGAAGAAAAACAAAATTTATTCTCTGAGAGCTGCTATCTACCAAATTGGAGAAGATGATCCTAAGTTGAAAGAGATCAAGGAGATAATGCAGAGAGAGCTCGAGAATGCAGAAAGAAGACTGCTTATAGACTACCTTAGAACAACACCAGATGTTGAGGAGGTTAGGTAGAAAAAGTCTGTAAGTAATTCTTATTTTCTGTAAATTTTGTTAAGTCAAGATTAAACTCTGCTTATTTGAATAAACACTGTGTTTGTATAAAATTGTTTTGACATCATCAATTACTGTTAACTTGTGCATTTTTACTAATGAACAAGTTGGGGGAGATTGTTAAATATAATTGATGTGGTTAATATCAGTGTTTAAGTTTTACAGGGAAAAACAGAGTTTAACTTGAAACTGGAAGCAGTCAGAGTTTAGTTAAACTCTGACAGTTGGAAGCTCGACAGAGTCTGCTAAACGCTGACAAGAGGAAGCAGCTAAACTCTGTTGAAGAGAAGCGTTTGCTGGTCAGTAACAGAATTATTGAAGATAATTATGGAAGCGATATCTTTGAAGATTGGATGGCCGTCAAAGGAAGTCGTGCTGACTAGAAAGACGTGTAGCAATCGTAATTGATATTATTTGTATAGCTGATTTATAAGAGAATCAATTATCGATTGTACGTAGCTGTATATCTTATAAATACAGTTAGGTTAACCCTAGAAGGGTATCGTGTAACGCAATATCATTTCATTGTAACCTAAGCAGCTCTTTGTGATATTTTACATCACTGAGAGAGGAGTTAATTCCAAAAAAGTTTTTAAAGTTTTTTAAGAACTTATTGTTATTCGCTCATACTTAGTTGATTATAATTGTGTATTCGGCTTAACACAAACATCTACTGGTCTTTCAGAAACTACAGGCTCCAGTATACCACTTTCAGGATCTACACTAGACTCTAATGCCTTCAGTAATACTTCATTAGGCATCACAGTTTGTGTGTCACCGTCTTTAAGTGTTGTTTGCTGAGACACACCCTCAAGAAGGATAGACTCTGACTGAACAATATTTATTTGATCTTCAAAAATCAATCAAAGTCATTCCTCTCATATCATAGGGTATCTCACTTGCAGTTTCAGCCATCACAGAAGACCTTTCAGCATCAGCCATCACAGTTTCTGAGTCATCCAACCTCTGACTAGATGGTTCTTATGTTATAGTGACTGTGATCTGATCTATTCTACTATCCACCACTAGTGCAATAGTATCTCCTGTTGACTGCATTTCACTATCTACTTCGGGGGTGTTTGGGGGAACTTTTTTCCAGAATAAGTCAACTTATTTTAAGACAAAGTTAGAGATTCCTAACTTTCCAACTTATTTTTGCAATTTATTGAATCTCAAACATACATTAAATACTTATATATAAAAAATTTATCAAAATATAAAATTTTTACCCGAAAATATGTCCATAAGCCCTTAAAAAAAGGTGAGCCAAACAGGCACTTCCTCCATTTGTTCACCTTGTGCTGGAGCATCTTCAACAATGTAATCTTTATGAAAGAGATGTATGAAGAGATTGAAGTGAACCATGCTTAGTAAGTCCAAATGACTTGTGTAATTCCTTTCTGACAGATAAATAGAAAGGCATCTTCATTAAATCAAGTCTTTGATGTAAAAGTCTATATTCTTCAGGAAATGAGAGTTTAGGAACTCTTTCAACCAAAAAATCTAGAACAGTCCTGGAAAGCTTAACTTTTACAGATATAACCTTCATAGCCAATTTGTATGTCAATGTTGTTTCCCATGAAGAATCAATATCAAGGCCTCTCTTGTAACTTGCTGACTTAGATCCAACTTCATTTTTAGAGACCTGCAGAATGTTAGTTGGATTAGACACTGTGTGTGTGGGTGAAAAATGAATCTTTCTCCTTGTTCTCCTGGTATAGTGAACAACAGATTTATCTTGAGAAGATTCAAGAGGTGCAGACTCAGTAGTGATCTTGGGTTGAGATCATTTTTCAATAGACACAGCCTTTTGAGAAACTGTACCTAGTAATTGTTTTCCCTTTTTAAGAACTACAGCCTTTTGAGAGACTGCAGCCAGGCTGTGACTAGGTTCTTTATCTCTTTGTCCTATCTTAGAAAGTTGAATTGCAGCCTTCAATTCTGCTCTCTCAGCAAGAGATATATTATCATCATCTTCACTAGAACTACTACTAGAAACAAGAAATCTTCTCTTCTTTACAACTGGTGACTTTTGAGAAACACCAGAGGTTGGTTTCTTTGAAACAATAGGCTGTGGATCAAAACTTGGTTCTAGAATTGTTTCAGAGACTGTAATGTGTTGGGTTACTTGGGTAGACACAGGGGGGTTCTCCACCAAATGAGATTCCTGAGTCATTTCACCACCAAAAAAAAAAAGAATTGTAGATAGTAGGAAGATGAGTTGTAAGGAGTACCTGAACATAATGTGGATAGTGCATTGTAGGTATCTCATCTAGATTCTTTTTACTGTCCTTCTTTGTAATGTCAAAGAAAATTCTCTTTTGCTGTATATAAGAAGGAACACAGTGTTCTCTACCAAATCTAGCTTCAACATCAGGAATAAAATGGTTAATGAACAATTGCATAAATCTATGATAATAAACCATTTTCCTACCTTGATCTCTTGACCCAAGTTTGATACTCATCTGACTTTAAATAATGTGACCAATATTAATTACTCTGTTATAAAGCAAACTATATCCAATGTGTGAAGTAACAGCAGTAATTTGTTCAAAAGAACTTCATTTACCAATAAAGCATTTAGCAAGTTGGTCAAAGAAGAAAGACCATTCCTTTCTGAGAAAGGGTCTCCTTAACTGGCTCATGTTATCTAGAGGTGCCATTATATCCTAATTCAAATAACATAGTCCTAACATTATCATCAGATGGTTCATTCTCAAAATTCACACTAACAGGTTAGTGCAATACTGAATTAACAATTGATTCAGTAATATCAAATGAGTCTTGTCCTAATTGTCGAACAATCTTACCTGGTTGATCCTTAACAGAATCAACTACCTCAACATTCTCCCAAGCTTGTGAAACAATAGCTTAATTAATTTGTGGAGATGCTGTCAATGCATAACTTAATGGTCTTTTCGCCATAAAGTCAATAACTGGGTGAAAATCAGTTGACACCCCTTTATTGTTGGTGATAGCTGCAACATGATTGTTTGTCATAAAATCGAAGTCACCAAACTTGAAAGCTACTGACTTGGGTAGTCTTCTTTGAGCAACCATTGATTTTGATCTGAAAAGAACTTGAGAAATCTTGAAATTGATTAGTGTTTTTGAGAACTCAAGAGTATTTTTGCTTTTAGAAAATATGAAACCAAAGAAAGCAATAAACAATTAGAGTTTCAAAACAAGTATATTTCAAAAATTCTTCAGACCCACTAACCCACGTTCGCACCTAGGTTGACAGGTTTCAGTCCCTGAAAAATACAGTTACCCATGATTTTCGGAAAATAAAATCCAAAATTGATTTTAATTAAACAAATCAAGGTATAATCAGGATATTAAATTTGATATTCAATACTGATTAGCTTTCTTCTCCTTATGTGATCTTCTCATCATGATAACCACAAATCCTTATATGGTTTCTAAAAAAAAATGATCATAAATCCTGATATGATCACATTTTACTTCCTGATCAGTTTCATCCTGATTCCAGAGACTCAATTTGGAGTTGCATACATGGCATTTTCTTTTTCCTGAAATAGAAATAAACATTAATCTAGAACAGAATAATTTGGTTAGATACGTTCAACATTTCTTGAAAATACAAGAAATACAGTCATGCGCGGTAATAATGGCTGCCTGCGTTGATAATCTCCAAAAGACTGTTAAGCTTCTCACGTCTTTCTATAAAAACAACTGACGTCTTATGCCATTCTCTACTCCAAAACCTTTCAAGTTTTCTCTATACACAAAAACTTTTCTCACCACAATGGATTTCAACCCAAATATCCATATGAACCATAATTTTTGGGTCATTTCTTCTAAGGAGTTTCATGCTCTTGATGATCAGGAGCAAGTGGACTATCTCTTAGAAGAGATGACTTTTCTCATCGAATTAGATATGGTTGGAATCAACCCAAATAACGTCCAAAACCCTCCTCTTGAACATCTACCAGTTGAACAAAATCTCCCTCTAATCTCTTCATACCTTGAGAATGAAGAATTTGGTGAAGAGCCTGGGGCTGATTTTGATGGAGAGTTATTCATTTTTCCATCAATACTCAATAAACACGGGGTTGTGCCAGCTGCTCTCATTCAAGTCACCAGACAAGGAATCCAAGAGCAGATGGGACTGGTTAAATCCCCCAAATGGATTTTGGCATGCTCCTCGTCCTCAATCTAAGATGCATGGAAGAAGCAAGAGCCAGTAACTATAACATTAGACAAGAATAGGTTTATCAGTAGAAGTTAGACAAAAAGAAGTTTGTATTTCATTTCAATGTATGTAAATTCTTTTGATTAATGAAATTACAAGATTTCTTTTCTATCTACTTGTCCCATGTTTGTTTATTAGTAAGATCTGAGTAAAGTACAAATTACCAATATGCATGTGTTAAAAGAATTAACACATCTCAGAATTAGACCACAAAATAAAATGAACTTCAGGATTTGAAACATTAAGTCATAGACTAAAAAATTTTCACAGTCCTGATACTGACGCAGAAATCCTGATGACGTCAGCATCCTGATTGTAATCCTGATCCTGATGATTATTAAGAAGCCTATCATACTGTAATTTATCAAGGTAAAGTGTTACAGCTAAAGAGTTTTAACTAACATATATAGATCTTGACAGAAATATCAAGTCTATAAGCTGAAACAACATACCTTGCTACTTGTGCAGATGTTAAATATCTAGAAATTTAACATTCCTAACTCACTTACCAACCTAATGAAACAGTTCTCATCAAGTGGTTTTGTTAGAATATCTGCAATCTGTTTATCAGTAGGAACAAAATGAAGTTCCACAGTACCATTTTCAATATGTTCTCTAATAAAATGATACCTGACATCAATGTGCTTAGTCCTTGAATGTTGAAGTGGATTTTCTGCAATTTTGATAGCACAAGTATTATCACAAAACATAGGAATATTACTAAGTGTCATACCATAATCCATCAACTGATTTCTTATCCAAAGGAGCTGTGCACAACAACTGCCTGCTGCAATATACTCAGCTTCTGCAATTGAGGTTGAGACAGATTATTGCTTCTTGCTTGCCCAAGAATTGACATGTACCTGTAGTGCTTTTCCTGTCTATCTTACACCCTGCATGATTAGAGTCTGAATAGCCAATTAGGGAGAAATCAGATTCTATAGGATACCACAAACCAAGATTTGGAGTTCCCTTGAGATATCTAAAAATTCTCTTTACAGCAACTAAATGAGATTCCTTAGGATCACTTTGGAATCTAGCACATAAAAAGGTAGAAAACATTATATCTGGTCTACTTGCATTTAAATACAATAACGAGCCTATCATGCTTCTGGAACTAGTGTTATCAACACTCTTACCCTTAGGATCAGAGTCTAGTTTAGTGGCTGTTGCCATGGGTGTTTTTGCAACTGAACAATCTTGAAAGTCAAATATTTTTAAAAGATCTTTGATATACTTAGACTGATTAATGAAAATACCAGTCTCAGCCTGTTTGACCTGCAAGCCTAATTTAGTTCACCCATCATGCTCATCTGATACTTAGACTGCATAATCTTGCTAAACTTAGCACATAACTTTTCATTAGTAGAACCAAATATGATGTCATCAACATAAACTTGAACTAAAAGCAATTCACCTTTAATATTTCTAAAGAATAGAGTTTTGTCAATTGTACATCTTGTGAAGCCATTTTCAAGAAGAAATTTAGACAAAGTCTCATACCATACTCTTGGTGCTTGCTTCAGTCCATAGAGTGCCTTGTCAAGTTTGTAGACATGATTTGGAAATTTTGGATCAACAAAACCAGGTGGTTGCTTCACATACACTTCCTCATCAAGTTTACCATTTAGAAAAGCACTCTTTACAACCATCTGGTATACTTTGAATTTTGAATGAGCTGCAAATGCAAGAAACATTCTGATTACTTCTAATCTTGCTACAGGAGCAAAGGTTTCTTCATAATCAATTCCTTCCTCCTGAGAGTATCCCTTGGCCACCAATCTTGCTTTGTTTCTTACAATCATACCAGATTCATCTAGCTTGTTTCTGAAAACCCATTTTGCACCAACAATGGATCTATCATTAGGTCTTTGTACTAATTTCCAGACTTTGTTCCTCTCAAATTCATTTAGATATTCCTGCAATGCAATTACCCAATCATGATCCTGTAAGGCTTCTTCAACCGTCTTAGGTTCATTCTTTGAGAGAAAACAACTATACAAGCATTCATTTTGAATTGATCTTCTAGTTCGAACACCACTATTTGGATCACCAATAATTAAATCATCAGTATGATCCCTTGTCCATTTTCTAACAGGTGGTAGATTACTCCTGCTAGACTCTCCCCCTAAATTAGTGGTATTTTTGTAGAAGAGTGTTCATTGCCTTCAGAAGCTCCCCCTTAATCAGTAGAATTAGTAGACTCCATACTGCTGCCAGTACCTGAACTTTCTTCTCTAGTCCCTGAAGTGTCAGTTCCTGATGGAGTAGACTCTGAGTGGTTGGTCTGCTCCTGACTGGTACTGTGTTCCCATTGACTGTTTTTCTCCCCCTCAACAGTAGCATTCCTGTGAGAAGTAACAGATATTTTTACTGGAGAACCTTCATCATCACTGGAGAGTATCTCAGAATCCTTAAGATTTTCAAATTCCAAATTGTCATGGCTTTCATTAGTTTGCAAAATTCCAAATTTCTTGTCATCAAATGCAACATGAATTGATTCCATAACAATATGAGTTCTGAGATTGTATACTTTAAAGGCATTTGATGCAGAATATCCTAGAAAGATTGCTTCATCCGACTTGGCTTCAAATTTTCCTAATTGTTCTGGATGAACTTTCAGGACATAACATTTGCATCCAAAGATGTGAAAATATTTCACACTTGGCTTCTTTTCTTTAATCATCTCATAAGGAGTCTTTCCATGACTGTTTTCCAAGGTGCAATTTTGAGTAAAACATGCAGTGTTGACAGCTTCTGCCCAGAAGTAGGTTGGAAGCTTTGCATCTGCAAGCATGGTTCTTGCTGCCTCTATGAGAGTTCTGTTCTTTTTTTACACTACACCATTTTGTTGTGGTGTTCCAGGTATATAAAACTGTTGAGATATTCCATTGTCTGCACAATACTCCTCCATGGTAGAATTTTTGAATTCTGTACCATTGTCACTCCTTAGTACTTTAACCTTGTACTTAGAGCTATTCTGAATATTCTTGACAAGTTCAATGATTTGATGAGGAGCTTCATCTTTCTTGTGGAGAAAGAACACCCATGTGAACCTTGTGTAATCATCCACTATAACTAGAGCATATCTTTTCTTTATGATAGACATAATATTCACTGGACCAAATAGATCAAGATGCAGCATATGAAATGGTTCAGTAATTGAATTTTCTGTCTTGCTCTTGAAAGTGGTTTTTTTCTGTTTACCAAGCTGACAAGCATCACAAAGTCCATCTTGCAAATAATTCACCTGAGGTAGGCCTCCCACAAGATTGTGCTTAACAAGTTGATTAAGCTTCTTGAAATTGAGATGTGAGAGCTTCTTGTGCCAATTCCAGCTTTCTTCATTTGATGCCTTACTGTAAAGACATCTGACAATTCCTTTAGATGTATCATCCATGTAAGAACTCAGATTTTTGGTAAGAATTAAAACTTTTATTATGTAATGGAATATAAGTGTAACGGTGGTTCCGATGAATGAATATTTAATGGATATTGGCTCCAATATTTATACGCCATGAAGAATGCAATAGGTTGCCAAATTAGATTAGAATAAACCACCTCTTGGAAAGAAGGATATAATAAATTCCAAAGAGGAAGATTATTCTCATGTCATCCAATCGATATCTGTTATAAGTCCAGTGGTTCCGTAAAAGGGTTAAAGAATGCTCGGGAAAGCGCGAGAACATTTTTCTAATTATAAGGAATAAAGAGAGAATAAGTGATGAATAGTGTTTTTGGTAGAGATAGGAATATTATTAGACGACACTATATAGAAGTACCCGGAACGGAGTTCCGAGTTCGTATTAATGATCCAAGGGGAAAAAGAGTGTATATAAAAGTTATCGGATTCTGAAAAATAGCACTTTTATTTTCCCGAGATTTCCCTGGACACTGAGAGACTTAAGGATTTATTGAAAAGATTTAAGGAATTTAGATTCGAGAATTATTAAAGAAATTGATAATGGTAGTATAAATCTTAAGAAAGTTTCCGGTAAAACCCTAATTACAAATCTTCGAGATATTCCTCCGAACGACCAATGAAATTGAGCAATGATCGGACAAAGAACAAGCAGAGGATTAATATGCATGAATGTGAAAGTGGATAATATCAGGTAACTAAGAAGTTACGTGAGTAACTAGCTTGCTTAGCAAAGCAAACCAAGTACTTAGCCTAAACACACCATCAAGCCAACACATGTCCCTTGCAAATACATCATCCATGACACAAGCACTTTAATAAAGTAGCTTTATGCCAAGATATTTCCTAAACATAGCAATAATACACTTTAGATTGGATGAGAACAAAAGAAAGCTAGCAAAACAAAGAGGAAAAACCAAGAACAACCAAGAGGAAGCTCTCGGCTATTGCTCTTTTTCCAAGGGGAAATCCAAGCATCAACCATTGTTAAATCTCAAGAAAATTTAGGTGAGTTCTATAATTCATAACTTAAATCTCCTCTGAATTTCACCTTCAAATTCCATTCCATTCTTGAGATATAAATCATCAAAGATGATGATGAATAGTAACCTTTAGAAACTAACTTTGATTTCTTGGATTCTTTTGATGATCTAAGATATATTAAAGTGTTCTAAGGACTAGATCAAGGCTT
Source organism: Saposhnikovia divaricata (assembly GCA_036435485.1). Lineage (NCBI taxonomy): Eukaryota > Viridiplantae > Streptophyta > Magnoliopsida > Apiales > Apiaceae > Saposhnikovia > Saposhnikovia divaricata. The sequence continues at coordinate 125,052,771 of CM071595.1, forward strand.
GTTAGACTCATATACACACCAAGGAAGGTATATCTCACTTGAAACCCTAGGTCTTATTTTAAGTATATGCATGTTCTTGATGGTTGTTAACTTAGTTATGATTATAGTGTTAATACAAGCATGAAGGCATGATTATGTAGTTAGCTTTATTGATCTAAGAGAGATGATGAATATGATGATGAAGTAAGTGTTCTTGGACTGTTAAAGATGAGTATTATGTGTGTAAGATTGATGGTATGCCCGGTGTGGCTTGGTGATTGATGTAACAATTTAGAAATGTTCGATTTATAACCGTTATAATGCCAAAATTTCGTTAACCATTAAAATTCGTTCATAACAGTTGGCATAAATTTCTGATCCTGATGAATAGTTGACCCACCCTTATAGATCTTGAGTCATAGATCGTTTTGGCACAAGAATCGAAGCAAACGGACTTACGGTTTAGGAATTATGGCCGATTTACTAAAAGTGGTTCGAAACCGTAAGTGCGAGTTCGTAACTGAAATTGAACCCCTGTAAATTAAGTAATTCAGTGTAAAATCTTAATAATTAAATATTAGAGATCATAAGGAAGGTGTGGGAGGAAACCTCATGTCAAACGGATCGTATTTCGATTTTATAAAAATATTCGAATCAAGGTTAAGTGCGAATGAACCCCTAAAAAGGATACATGGTTATAACTTTGGAAAATCACTTAGATAACAATCGATAAATCTCGAGGTATAATCTTTCGACCTTAGAACTTATATGGCTTAAGTACCTACCAAGTGTAAGGGTAGTGATATGCCTTAGTAGCGAACCAATTTCGGGCCATAACGGTGTTAATAAGAGTTACACTAGAGAGTTTATAGATCACCGAGCAGACCCAGGACACGCTACCCCTACCCGACTACCAGGCAAGTTTCCAATACTTTGGAACTGTTGTTGTGATAATATATATAATTGAATGTTGTTATACATATGCCATAGCATGCATGCCTACTTTCAAATTTACATTGTAATACTTGTTTCCTGGTTGATGTTGGCTTATAAGTTAGATACAAGACATACTAATTATAAGCCGGATATTGCTAAGACCCTTAGTGAAGGGCATATGATCTCATTCTTTTAATAAAGACCGGGAGTCTGTATTTTGTAATATTGAGATAGTCATGGAAACCCGGAGGGATTCCAGTGTCAGATCATTTGAGGGATGTTATTTATGAATATTATTTATATTTCCATAAGTATTAAGTACTTGGAAATTATTCTAGGAATGTTATTTGAATACTCATTCGAGATTACTTATTTAATGAATATTATTTTGAATATTCATTTGGGGCTATTGATTTAGATGAATATTATTTTGGAATATTCATTCGAGTTTATTTATTTAATGAATATTATTTTGAATATTCATTTGAGCTTTATCTCTTTAATGAATATTATCTTGAATATTCGTTTAAGGTTGATTAAATTATCGGATATTATTTTGAATATTTATCCGAGGAATTATTTATTTAATGAATATTCTCATATGTTATTCGAAGATTACCTTGAGGAATATTTCATATTAAAAATATTTTTTAAATATTTACGAGTTAATAAATATTCTTTGAATATTTATATAATTCTTTTAACTAGTTTTAAAATATATTATTTTATTCAAAAATTATCCTTGACCTTTAAATACTATGTAAATTATTTTTGAGTCTTATTATTATTCTTTTTATCAAGGAAGGTTCCCGAAACTCCATTCTTCATCCAATTCTATCTTCCAAATTATAAGGGAACCTTACCTGAAGGCTGTTATTTATTTTGTTTGACTCCCCGGTCATAAATCTTTTAAAACTATTCCTTGTACTCGCAACTTGGTTGCTATTCATCGATTGAATCTTTTATTATTTCCTCATCATTCGAGGGGTAAGAGTGTTGGGACAAGTTTATATCCATTAACAAGCACCAGATTGGTAAATATTGGTGAATCTTCTTTTTCAATTAGATACGACTACTTTGTGGACTCCTATCAACGAGTATTACACTTGGGGAAAGGAGGACGAACTTTACATTTCAGAGTCATGGATTTTTTCGAACTAGGAGTCGTGTGTAAGAGGCTGAGTCGCGCGGTCCATCACAAGGCCCAACCGTTGGCCAGGAAGTTACTAAAAAGGGCGGTAGACAAGTAATTCCGTCAGTTCTTCCTTCTACCGGTTGTAAACTATATTGGGCTATACCATCTCTGACTGATCATCGGGGAGTGGGATAGCTGGCGCGTGATAACTCCAGTATTAGTTCATCTCCCAAATTGGGAATTTCCTGCAACACGTATCGAAGAGACTTCTTTCAGGTTGACGGGCATCCCCCGCAAAACTTATCGAAGAGACTTCTTTCAGGTTGGCAGGAGTTTGAAAAAAAAATGTTCAAAACTGGGATTGCAATATTTTCCTGCAATTCTCTTCTTTTATGACATATGATGATGTCTTGCTTTTACCTTGCATAACAGATATTTCTACTGAATATATGTTTTGAGTTACCTTGTAACTTCATCCTTTACCTTATGCTGGCACTATGTTCGTTAATGCATGGCATATGGTTTCAAAAATATTCTTGATATCATTATATATTACTGTTGTTCAGTTATATATTATTGTTGGTGGGCTATTGCTCACCCTTGCTTTATTTATTATATCACAACAACAGCTAGGTTGAATGGCTCGCGTAAGGAGCACTCGGCGCAAGCAGGTGACCCCAGCCAGAGGACTACCCGCTGATATTATCACTGCCATTGCTGAGGTAGATTGGCAGCTTTTGTTTCAGCCTTAATTATATGTATAATTAATGTAATCAACAACAAAAACTTTAAACTTATGTTATTATCCTTTTGGGTTGTAATAACTTTTATTTGTGGATCCTATAAGTAGAAGACTTATTTCGATTTCATCTCTGGGACTATAACTGATTGTGTGTGTGTGATGTGATATTATTACGGGGTCACAACATGTGTTTATTTATTTGGACTCAAGTCAAGTATTATTGATGGAATTAAGACCGTAACGACCAGGTCCCCGACCCCGGATCTGGGGGTGTTACAGAAATGGTATCAAAGCGAGAGTTATATATCCCAAGAGATGAGGCGACGTTTTAACAATAAATTCACTAAGATAATAAGAACTCTTGCCAAGTTAACCTAAAACCCTTATGGGAACTCTTAAGTATCATAATAGTAACTTAGCTCGATATCGTATCGACGAGCAAGTCGACAGACCTTGAGGCTTACGAGCAGCAGCACGATGATGCTTTATTATATGACTGATGATCGGCTTGTAGATTCGATAGAGTACCCTACCGAGAACCCGGAGGAGGTTCCAGCTAAGGAGGTGAATCCTGTGAAGGATAAGGAGTTTACCCTTGAGGAAATGAGGGCTGCAGCCAGAGAAACTTTAAGAGCTACGGTATAGTGCTCAGAGAAGTGGGCATAAAGAATTGAGATATTATTGAGAAAACTAAAGATGCATATGGGATTCATAGCTGGACTATCGGATGTAGTACCAGCAAGTAAGACAGATTGGAAGGATTACTTGAGAACTTATATGGAGATAGATAAGAATCCTTAGAGACTTTCAGACTAATGAGAAAAGAGTTAGGATGATGCATGATTATCATAGACATCGATATAGGACAGGAAGTAGAGCCCAGGAGCAGTTGAGATAGAGGAAGCGAGTGCCCTATCATTTGATAATTGGATTAGTATGAATATTATCAATGGTAATTCACCATGAGAAGACAGATTTCATAGGTTATAAATTATGAAGTCAAATTGAGATTGATGAGGTGGTTTATTCAGGGAAATGTTCATTTTAGGAATGAATCAGCATAGAAAGTAAAGACATGGGGGAAGTGATGGCATGATTGGATAAAGTTATATAAGGAAGTAGTAAGCAAGATGATGATCTCAGAACCTACAAGAGGAGAAGACCAGTGAGTCTATGATAAATTCGTAATCAGACTATTGTCAAGGACTAAGCATAGGTTTATTTCAACTCAGTGAAATGATGAACCAGAAACATTAGATGCATATGATTCAGAGGAATATTAATTCTTTCTTTTCCTTGAATGGATTAAAGTAGTTACATTAAGTTTACCCTGACGCTGAATCATAAATGGATCAAGTAATACGATCAGTGGTTAGAGGTAATGGAAAATGTTTTAAAGGTGAAACCTGAAAGAGCAAGTGTACGCCAAGTTCTTGAAGAATGGATTCTGATAACATAAAGTTTACTTATTAGGACATGCGATCAATATTGAGTAGTGTTGGTGGACCCTGCCAAGTTAAAGGCAATTTCGATTGAGAAGGACCAACCACACCAACAAAGGTGAGAAATTTCATAAGATTCACCAGGTATTACCAAAGATCTGTCCATGGCTTTACAAAGATTGCAGTCTCGTAACCCGACTTATTTGTAAGACTAAGAAGTTGGAATGAATAGGAAAATGTGAGAAAATCTTCCTGGAACTAAAGAGGAAATTGGAGGCGACCCAGCGTTGGCATTGCCTAATGGAAGAAGGAAAACTTTGTGATATATTATGATGCACCTCATATAGGTTTAGATGGTGTGCTTATGTAGCACGGCAGAGTAATTACGGATGCATTCGGACAGCACGGTTCACCAGATTCGGATGGCCTTGATAGTGCCAATATTGGGGAACGACTAACCCCGACGATAGTGGTCCTTCTGAGACTAATGGTTAAGTAGACTGACATTTGGTAGTATCGATTATTAGGACATATATGTATCCGGAAGATGTGGCATGTTTCAGTTTGAAACTTCTGATTTCCCTTCTATGGGATGTATATATTTGATTCCTTTCCAGTGGTTAAACTTCCAACTTTATGCCAATCATTCCGTTATTATAATTGCTTACGATTCTACCTGCTTGGATGTTCATAGAACTGATCTTTAGGTTTCGAAATTGATCTTCTTAATTGTTACCAGTGGGTGGATAGATTAACCAAAATTTTCCTGATTCTGGAAAGAAATTCAACAAACTTTGCCAAACCTTGTCTTTCTGATTATCAAAAAACGTCACTAAAGAGAGTGGAGACTGGGGCAAACCCCGTGGATTGGGTAAGGTAGCCGCTATATGGGTTGGTGGACAGACCTCGATTATTGCAATTGATTGTAGAAATAAAATGATGAAGTTGAGATTGGACTGTAAAGGGGAAATGTACTTAAGGACCAAAACGGACTGAGGAGTTCCGGGATTGACTTAAATGAAAAGGTTATTATGCCAAAAGTGTAAGCTTGTGTAGCACGTGGGATTGGTAAGAGAAGTTGAAGATAAAAATAAAGGAAAGGTGATCGGAGACGGTACCGAGAAGTCGATTGAGACTTATATGGAGTAAAATTTTGAAAATATCAGAAGGTATCGAGGAAGAGGGATGAACGAGGAGTGGTAGTGCTCAAGTTGAGTGACTATGCTACTCTGGTACCTAAGATTGCTGTGTAAAGAAAAGAAGCGAACAAATACAAAAAGAAAATGTTTAAGAGTATGCGGGAAAAAGCATATTGATAAGCGTAACCTACCCTAGATAAGTTATATTCGCTATGGACGAAGGAGGCACTCTGCCAGGCAATTGCCAGAAAAGTAATGCCATTAGCTAACCCTAAACTCACACACTATAGCGTGGCCATTTGGGGCCATGTGGAAAAGAATTATAAAATGACGAGACCAGCAATGTAAGGACAAAGCGGGGTGCTTCTAACCAAGCGCCGATCGCGAGAACTTCTGATATAAAGTGAAGTGATTCAGGTGTATATGATTGACCAACTTATGCACTAGAAAGAGAAGTAATAAAGTGAATTGAGATACATGATGATGGGATTTTATAAATACCATGGATGTATTATGACTGAGGAAAGTGATCAATGAAGGTTTATGAAGATTGTTAGAGATGGTGCAGTACGATGCATAAATGTTATCTGAAACTTAGTATCCTCAAGAAGAGTAATAGGTACTAAGAGATTCATGTTGAACACGACCAATATCTTCCAGAACATCCTTGCTACCATTACCAAGTTATATAAGAGGAGTAGATAGACATATGTTGTCTTTTGGGAGGTCATGTAGACTGACGTCAATTTGAAAGAAAAAGGTTGGCATTAGGCTACCTATAGATTATCAAGATGAGAATGATTGAAAAGAAAATCTTATTAAGGATATATGATTTGATTGTTAATTAAAGGATGTAAGTATTTCTTGAGAATAGAATTGAGGATTGAATATCCATAAATTAAGACGAACCCTGGGGACGCACAAAGGATGGCATTACCTCTAATCAAGACATTGTGAATTCAGATGATATAAGTTGGATTGACCAAGGTAACAATAACCTTTAAGGATTCATTGGAAGGAGTTTCGGAAGGTACGCAAACAGAATTGTTATAGGATTGATTATTGATATTCTGATATACCCTGTACCTAGAAAATACAGGGGGAATGATGAAGACGACCTAAGAAACCTTATAAGGAAAAAGGGTAATATTCTGAGTTTCAAAAATAGAATTCTGGTAAGGAAAATACGACAATAATAATAATAATAATGCCAGGTGAGGCATGTGTGAGACCATGAGGAAGTATGGATTGAACCAAATAAAGGTTGAGATTATCCTAAAACAAGAAAGAACTAAGAGAAGAAATATCCTAGGTATGGTTAGGAGTAACCGTGATAAAGTTCACATAGAAAGGTGGAAGCAATGACTTATGGAAAAAGATTGATTGATATTTTTTCTCCTTTAGCAGAGCTTAAGGGAGAATGCTTTCACCCATCAGTGATGAGAAGGAGGTAGAAAAATTTGAGTGGGAATAGATCCAGAGAACATTGATTACAAGAAATTATTATTATTAGGAAAGGCCAATGAGGTGGCCGACACTTTAAGGATAGAAGAGTAATTATAAATGCTCATACCAAAGAAATAGAATGATATTGGAAAGGACCTTGAAGGCCATAATGTGGTGGAGGAAATTACATTCCCTTAGTTTAAGTAAATATTCGATTCCTGATGGCGTCTTAAGCATTTTACCTACAGTAGGAGGTCCTATTTTGAGGTAAACCAGGACCATGATACCAAATTTACTAAGTAAACCATTAAATTTCCATTCTTCTACTGAAGAAACATGATTAATAATTTCATCAACCTGTCATAGCTGCGATGTTTGAAGCTCTTCTATAATTTTATCTGCTTCATGTAATATCTACATCAAGTTCAGGAAGTATTCCTTAGGGGTAAGGAATAGTGATTATTTTGTCTTCCTAGAGAACTTTGATCTGACAATTATGAAACCCTTATGATTAGCTAGTAAGGCACTACGTAAACGACAAACGATGGTGATTCAACAATGGACTACATTAATATAGTGGTGCTTCTTCTGAGAAAGTAGGTGATAACGACCGTGGAGATGTCTGAATGAAAAACAGAAATAGATTGTATTGGATCTAAGTTAGAGAAATCGTTAAGGTTCATTTCGGATGGTTTAATTTTGGAATGACGTGATGCCTGAATTAAATGATAATGCTATGATGGTCCATAAAGAAATTATAGTCAAAATAGAAACAAGATGACTGATGAAAGAAATGTAGAGTCGAGGATATAGAGGAAATAAAGTTGAGGAACAATAAGGGAGTTAGATATGCGGACTCCTGAGAAACCCCAGCAATGAAGCTAGAAAAGTATATGGCAAAGGTTGTTGGTCACAACAGAAAGTTGAAATTGAAAGTATAAACAACATACAGATTAACTCCATTTAAATTGGGAGAACTCGAGGAAATTTGGAATAGAATGATTGAGTAATAAAGAGACTCATAGATGGAGAAAGTGAGAATTTAGATGGTTGAACAAAGGAAAGTTTAACCCCAAAGACGTGATGCTTATTGAATAAAAGGTGACAGGATACCAATAAGAAGGTGTCAAGTACAAAGGATGTCTCAATAATGAGATGACGGCAGAAATGAATAAGAATCAGATAACGCGAAGGATGTGATTGATAAAGAAAAGATTGGGAAAATGCTTATGGAATGTGAAACAAGGAATGTTATGAATGGACTGATGAATGGGCTTTCTAGCAAATTCTCGGGATGACCTTCTGATAATGTTAGTATTATGAATATGAAAGAGCTAGTAGCATGGCGTGGAATATCAGTAACAATGATGTCAAGCGAGAAATCTAAGATTTAACCTGAGAGTTGAAGGATTTCCAAAAATGTGTGTTGCTAAGATTGAACGAGAGTATAGGTCCATAGAATGATGGACGGAGCAGTGAGGACATGTTGACACGTGAGATTACGATAAAGTAGTATTTGATACGAATACGATTATTTTTCTTCTCTCATGAACCTCTATAGTTCAGAGGTCAATTCTAAGTATGATATTTTGCAATCATGAAAATTTTCTGTAATTCTTTGAAATACTTTTCTTCTCTTCTCTCCTATTAATCTTCTTTATGAACTGAGAAGACCAACCCTTTAAGGAGGGGAGGTACTGCTACGTGACTATCTGTCTGTGTGTTAGAAGTCTAAGTGGAATACGATAACTTGTTTAATTTCTTGTTAAGTACTAAAGGCTGGCCCTCTTCTATACTAACTATCCAATATAACAAATGTTCATTGATCATAGTGATCTCTCAATAAATCTTTCCACTTCTCTATATTGACCGAGATTGCGAAGATTAAAGCGATCAGGAAATGCATAGTGCGAGTGAGGTTACCTCCGAATTCGTAGCGCGATAGTGATACCAAAGTCACTGCAGATACCAATATGGATAATAGTATATGACTGAGTAAGAGCATAAGCCGGATAGTGTGTTGTACGAAAGGTAGCAAAGTTGATGGAAAAAGGATAAAGTGTGTATTGTAGCACCAGTAGATGTGCTGAGAAAGGATTGAAATGTTTAAGGATCAACCAGGGAATTGGAAAGCGAAATGAAAAACAAGAACCCAACTGTTTCCTACCTGATTCCGGGACGGAATCCTTTTAAGGAGGGGAGACTGTAAGAACCCAGATTTTTGGTAAGAATTAAAACTTTTATTATGTAATGGAATATAATTGTAACAGTGGTTCCGATGAATGAATATTTAATGGATATGGGTTCCAATGTTTATATGCCATGAAGAATGCAATAGGTTGCCAACTTAGATTAGAATAATCTATCTCTTGGAAAGAAGGATATAGTAAATTCCAAAGAGGAAGATTATTCTCATGTCATCCAAATCGATATATGTTATAAGTCCAGTGGTTCCGTAAAAGGGTTAAGGAATGCTCGGGAAAGCGCGAGAACATTTTTCTAATTATAAGGAATAAAGAGAGAATAAGTGATGAATAATGTTTTTGGTGGAAATAGGAATATTATTAGACGACACTATATAGAAGTACCCGGAACGGATTTCTGAGTTCGTATTAATGATCCAAGGGGAAAAAGAGTGTATGTAAAAGTTATCGGATTCTGAAAAATAGCACTTTTATTTTCCCTGAGATTTCCCTGGACACTGAGAGACTTAAGGATTTTTTGAAAAGATTTAAGGAATTTAGATTCGAGAATTATTAAAGAGAATTGAGAATGGTAGTATAAATCTTAAGAAGGTTTCCGGTAAAACCCTAATTAGAAATCTTCGAGATATTCCTTCGAACGACCAATGAAATTGAGCAATGACCGGAAAAAGAACAAGCATAGGATCAAGATGCATGCATGTTCAAGTGGATAATATCAAGTAACTAAGAAGTTACGTGGGTAACTAGCATGCTTAGAAAAGCAAACCAAGTACTTAGCCTAAAACACAATCAAGCCAACACATGTCCCTTGCAAATACATCATCCATGTAAGAACCCAGGTTTTTGTAATATTTCTAAAATGATCATAAACGGTGATTGGTGGAGGTTATGTAAAGTTTTTAAGATCATATTATATGAATGAAGAAGTATTTATACTTTTATGGATAAAGTATCGTTGTACCAAGAAGAAAGAGAATGTAAAAACTGTCAGATTACGTAGATTTTCACTTTTATTAAATATTGGTATAAATATGGGATATTGAGGTTAAGAAAATCTTTAAGCTAAGTTAAATACCAAGGCAAGGAATTATGTAATTTATTAGAAGAATTTCAAAGGCAAATGTTCAAGAATGATGAAAGAAATTTCTACGCGACGAAACGCTTTTACAAGAAAATCTCTAAACTTGCATATGGAATTAAATGGTAAGCATTGGTTGATTAATAGGTGAGTAATATACCTGCAATTTACATGTAATAGCCATGCAAGCTATGCAAGGCAAGGAGCATTGGATGCTAATCAAATAAGTCAAGTAATGATTATTTAAAACAAGCATTATATGCCACTTTTGGGACAAATTGCCAATTACCTTTCTTTTGCAAAATTACTTTGGTGATTACCTTGGGTAATTGATAAGTGCTGAAGTATGATTGATATACATCAATTATACATATCATTTTATCAATTACATAAGAAAAGATAGCAAAAGCTCTCCCCCTCCATTTTCTCTATTTTCGGCCAAAAACAGAGCATCCACTTGAACCTGCCATAACTCCCTCATTTCTCAATGAAATTTTGTGTTCTATAGCTTTTTGGAAAGGTATTGAGATTCTCTACAACTCCTCTTTAGAAGTCTCATCCATAAAATCAAGGTAAGACCCTTGTTTTTCCAGTTCTTTCAAGAGTGGTAATGCTGACTACGAAAATTTTAAACTTGGTTGTTTAGGTCTTGAAGATTAAAGGTTGTTAAAGCTATCTAAGGTGTTTTTAAGGAAAGTAAAGCTTGGTTAAGGTTGTTAAGACTCCAAGGAAGGTAAAACACTCACACCCACCTTAAACTTTATGAGCTATAAGTTGATTTGAAAGGTTGATGCAAGTATGTACATGTTTAAGGGGATTGTGATGTTTTAAGCTTTATAAGTATGGGTAAAGTTTTGGATAGTGATAAATGGATGTTACCACTGGTCTTATAGATCCTTGATGATGTTTATATGTTCTTGATGGTGTATGGTTGAATTAAGTGGTTAGATGGAGTTCATGGAATTTGGAAATGTTCGGTTTATAGTCGTTATAATGTTGAAATTTCATTAGATCATTTGAGCAGTTAATACCGAATTCAACAAATGTTTTCTTGGTAAATTTTTGGCCATAAACCAGTAGGATTTGTTTTTTTGTTTGTTTTGACACCAAGATCATGTGATTACGATTTACGGTTCTTGAGATATGCTCGTTTTAGTGAAACCGGTTAAAACGGACGAATCGTTAATATGGACTGACTTTACCAAGTCAAACGAGCCCTTTAAAAATGGTCTGTGATTATGAAATTTTTACAGGGGGTAACTTAGTCAGTTGTTAAGTCCCTGTAAAAATTTGAAGACAAAAGACTTAATTTTCCATTTTATAGAAATGTTTAAGTCAAGAATGCGTATGAGAAATCACTGCAGAAAGAAGCTATATTTAGAGCAACAATTGAGCTAGCAAAAAGATGTTCTTAATTATGAAATTTGGATGAAAAATCCTCTGGACAGTTAAGAAGAAGTGAGAAAAATAATTTCATGAAAAAGTTTATTTTTCAATTTTATAGAATTTTTTCGAATCATAGTTGCGCAAGTGAAAAACCCTTTTAGGGGACGAATTAAGACGAACTTTAGTTTCGTTGAAAATGACCTTTAACGAAAGTCGTTACGAGACCATTAATTATCCAAAAGTGGTTAAAGGATATCATGGAATTATAATAAGCCAAACGTTTAATATGGATGTATCGTTACGAAGTTGTGTCTTTACGTGAATAGTCGATTTGACGGGATCCTTTAACGAACTTACCGAACCGTATTGATTATTATAGATCATCACACTAGAGACAGGGCCCAGACTATTCCGACACTATCAGACAAGTTTTCGAAACTTGTACTTCAAGTATTTTCAAACTGCTGTTGTTGTGGTATAACTGTTATGAACTGTTTTAAAATTATTTTTGTTAATCAGCATGAAATATATGGTTTATTTATGTTGATTTATACACCTGTTTAGTAAGTACGTATGCATGAATACATATATACATGTATGCGATGATGTGTTAAAAGGTCCAAGTAGGGTACGGTAACACCCTTTCTTAGTAGGGGAGTCGGAGATATCTCGTCCGGATAAGGACATAAAAACCCGGAAGTCACCGGAGATGTTAAATGACGTATATTTTGTTTTAAAAATGTTCCAATAGTTATAAATTGGATATTTCCGTGTTAAAAATCCTTTTAATGATGTTAATAAATATTAATTGAATATTTAATAATAAGTTGAATATTATTCCCGTTTGAGAATAATTATGAATGATTTTATTTAATAAATATTATTTAAATATTTATTGAATATTCCAAGCTGATTATTGATTTAATAAATATTATTTTGAATATTGATTAAATATTCCAGGATGATTTAAAAATGTTATTATTTATTTTAAAAGTTATTTAGAACTTAAAAAAAATTATTTTAAATATTTTCTGATCGTTGGAAAATTATTTAAAAATAGTACGGGTTCCCATTTCTTCACTAGTATAGCTTCATTCATAAAACGTATCGCTATCTCGCTCAAACTCATTAAAATTCGGGAACCCAAGGTTTTGGGAGCTAGTATTAATTATTTTCTCCCTTCGCTACCAATAAGAAATGCACCCTACCTAGTAAGGAGGGGCTCAAGTTTGACTAAACACCCAAAAACTCCGACCAACTCCCAAATTATGTTTGACGATGCGATTCTTAGTAATAAAAATCCGTTGACTAAAGTCAACCCACACATCAGAGTTACTTCCTCAATTACTCATGGAAATAAAGTTAGTAATGATTATCAAACCAGTTGTCAAGCTTTGTGCTTGGGGGAAACTGAATTAAATTCTGTTCCTACGATGCATAGAATTCTCTCAGGGATTGGAGGAAGAGGGGACATCGCCTTCGGGCGTAGTCCAAATATTAAGGCCCATATGCGGTCAGGGTGCGACCCAATAAGGGAACGTCGTCCTTCTACTAGTAGAGAAGCAGAGGCACGATATATTGGCTGATCACCAGATATCGTGGAAGAGGCTCCAGCATAATCCCATTCTTCCAATTGGAATTGTACTGTAACACTGTAATGAAAGCCTAGATGCCCAATTACCGATAGTGTTAACAGAATGATGAACTATTCAAGGTACCTCAGAAATTCTTAGTTATATTTCTGGATGAAGAATGAAAATGTTTAATAACGATACAATATCAGTATATGATATGTCATATGGTTTACGTTAACAAAAGTACTTTGAAAACTATTATTATATGGCTGAGCTATATTGCTCACTATTGCTTTTCTTTTATATATACTACCACACCACAACAGATAAGCATGGCAAGAACAAGGCAGACCCTCCGTAAAAGCGTGCTAACCGGTCAGCAGTTTAGGAGACTGTTTACGAGGCAGGTACCAGGGCAGCACCCAGTAGCATTACCACAGGTGAGCAGACTAAGTTGGATAGGTTTACAGCTTAGGTTGGTTAGATTTATTTACAAGTATGACTTGTGTAAGTTTCTGAAAACCAAACCTCTTTTTGGACGCAAGTGCCACCTTAGATGGTAATTCCTTTTTTAGTTGAACTTTTAAGATTGTGACAATTTGGGTTTGTAATATCTATTTCAAGATGGTGGTAATAACTTAGTAACATTTAAATTTCGTCTCTGAGCCTATAATCTGTAAATGTTATGTTTGATTGAGGGGTCACAGCATGCTAAAATGAAGATTGAGAGTAATTTTTATTAAAATGGGAATTAAGGATATAGTGACAGCCTGGATCTCCGACCCCGGATCTAGGGGTGTTACAATCCACGACACAAGCACTTTAATAAAGTAGCTTTATGCCTAGATATTTCCTAAACATATCAATAATACACTTTAGATTGGATGAGAACAAAAGAATGCTAGCAAAACAAAAAGGCAAAACCAAGAACAACCAAGAGGAAGCTCTCGGCTATTGCTCTTTTTCCATGGGGAAAAAATCCAAGCATCAACCATTGTTAAATCTCAAGAAAATTTAGGTGAGTTCTATAATTCATAACTTAGATCTCCTATGAATTTCACCTTCAAATTCCATTCCATTCTTGAGATATAAATCATCAAAGATGATGATGAATAGTAACCTTTAGAAACTAACTTTGATTTCTTGGTTTCTTTTGATGACCTAAGCTATATTAAGGTGTTATAAGGACTAGATCAAGGCTTGTTAGACTCATATACACACCAAGGAAGGTATATCTCACTTTAAAACCTAGGTCTTATTTTAAGTATATGCATGTTCTTGATGGTTGTTAACTTGGTTATGATTATATTGTTAATACAAGCATGAAAGCATGATTATGTAGTTAGCTTTATTGATCTAAGAGAGATGATGAAGTAAGGGTTCTTGGACTGTTAAAGATGAGTATTATGTGTGTAAGATTGATGGTATGCCCGGTGTGGCTTGGTGATTGATGTAACAATTTAGAAACGTTCGATTTATAGCCGTTATAAAGCCAAAATTTCGTTAACCATTAGAATTCGTTCATAGCAGTTGGTATAAATTTCTGATCCTGATGAATAGTTGACCAACCCTTATAGATCTCGAGTCATAGATCGTTTTGGCACAAGAATCGAAGCAAACGGACTTACGGTTTAGGAATTATGGCCGATTTACTAAAAGTGGTTCGAAACCATAAGTGCGAGTTCGTAACTGAAATTGAACCCCTGTAAAATAAGTAATTCAGTGGCGAATCTTGATAATTAAATATTAGAGATCATAAGGAAGGTGTGGGAGAAAACCTCATGTCAAACGGATTGTTTTTCGATTTTATAAAAATATTCGAATCAAGATTAAGTGCGAATGAACCCCTAAAAAGGATACTTGGTTATAACTTTGGAAAATCACTTAGATAACAATCGATAAATCTCGATGTATAATCTTTCGACCTTAGAACTTATATGGATTAAGTACCTACCAAGTGTAAGGGTAGTGACATGCCTTAATAGCGAACCAATGTCGGGTCATAACGGTGTTAATAAGAGTTACACTAGAGAGTGTATAATGAGATAATTTGAAAACGTGTTTCGACCTAAGTTAAGTATATACTTAGCCTTTTAAAAAGTGTTAAGTGATTAATCTTGAATACTTTGATTGTTTATAGATCACCGAGCAGACCCAGGACACGCTACCCCTACCCGACTACCAGTCAAGTTTCCAATACTTTGGAACTGTTGTTGTGATAATATATATAATTGAATGTTGTTATACATATGACATAGCATGCATGCCTACTTTCAAATTTACATTGTAATACTTGTTCCCTGGTTGATGTTGGCTTATAAGTTAGATACAAGATATACTAATTATAAGCCGGATATTGCTAAGACCCTTAGTGAAGGGCATATGATCTCATTCTTTTAATAAAGATCGGGAGTCTGTATTTTGTAATATTGAGATAGTCATGGAAACCCGAAGGGATTCCAGTGTCAGATCATTTGAGGGATGTTATTTATGAACATTATTTATATTTCCATAAGTATTAAGTACTTGGAAATTATTCGAGGAATGTTATTTGAATTCTCATTCGAGATTACTTATTTAATGAATATTATTTTGAATATTCATTTGAGGCTATTGATTTAGATGAATATTATTTTGGAATATTCATTCGAGTTTATTTATTTAATGAATATTATTTTGAATATTCATTTGAGCTTTATCTTTTTAATGAATATTATCTTGAATATTCGTTTAAGGTTGATTAAATTATCAAATATTATTTTGAATATTTATCCGAGGAATTATTTATTTAATGAATATTCTCATATGTTATTCGAAGATTACCTTGAGCAATATTTCATATTAAAAATATTCTTTAAATATTTAGGAGTTAATAAATATTCTTTGAAAATTTATATAATTCTTTTAACTAGTTTTAAAATATATTATTTTATTCAAAAATTATCCTTGACCTTCAAATACTATGTAAATTATTTTTAATCTTATTATTATTCTTTTTATCAAGGAAGGTTCCCGAAACTCCATTCTTCATTCAATTCTATCTTCCAAATTATAAGGGAACCTTACCTGAAGGCTGTTATTTATTTTGCTTGACTCCACGGTCATAAATCTTTTAAAACTATTCCTTGTACTCGCAACTTGGTTGCTATTCATCGATTGAATCTTTTATTACTTCCTCATCATTCGAGGGGTAAGAGTGTTAGGACAAGTTTATATCCATTAACAAGCACCAGCTTGGGAAATATTGGTGAATCTTCTTTTCCAATTAGATACGACTACTTTGTGGAGTCCTATCAACGAGTATTACACTTGGGGAAAGGAGGACGAACTTTACGTTTCAGAGTCATGGATTTATTCGAAATAGGAGTCTTGTGTAAGAGGCCGAGTCGCGCGGTCCATCACAAGGCCCAACCGTTGGCCAGGGAGTTACTAAAAAGGGCGGTAGATAAGTAAATCCGTCAGTTCTTCCTTCTACCGGTAGTAAACTATATTGGGCTGTACCACCTTCGACTGATCATCGGGGAGTGGGATAGCTGGCGCGTGATAACTCCAGTATTAGTTCATCTCCCAAATTGGGAATTTCCTGTAACACGTATCGAAGAGACTTCTTTCAGGTTGACGGGCATCCCCCGCAACACGTATCGAAGAGACTTCTTTCAGGTTGGCAGGAGTTTTAAAAAATGTTCAAAACTGGGATTGCAATATTTTCCTGCAATTCCCTTCTTTTATGACATATAATTATGTCTTGCTTTTACCTTGCACAACAGATATTTCTACAGAATATATGTTTTGAGTTACCTTGTAACTTCATCCTTTACCTTATACTGGCAATATGTTCGTTAATGCATGGCATATGGTTTCAAAGATATTCTTGATATCGTTATATATTACTGTTGTTCAGTTATATATTATTGTTGGTGGGCTATTGCTCACCCTTGCTTTATTTATTATATCACAAAAATAGCTAGGTTGAATGGCCCGCGTAAGGCACACTCGGCGCAAGCAGGTGACCCCAGCTAGAGGACTACCCGCTGATATTATCGCTGCCATTGCTGAGGTAGATTGGCAGCTTTTGTTTCAGCCTTAATTATATGTATAATTAATGTAATCAATGGCAAAAACTTTAAACTTAAGTTATTATCCTTTTGGGTTGTAATAACTTTTATTTGTGGATCCTATAAGTAGAAGACTTATTTCAATTTCATCTCTGGGACTATAACTTTTTGTGTGTGTGTGTGTGATGTGATATTATTGCGGGGTCACAGCATGTGTTTATTTATTTGGACTCAAGTCAAGTATTATTGATAGAATTAAGACCGTAACGACCAGGTCCCCGACCCCGGATCTGGGGGTGTTACAATCCAAGCTGGCTTCATAAATGTTACCATGTCTTTGACCAGTTAGAACAATGTTTCCATTCTTCATATTCAAGATTTTGCATCCTTCACTTTCAAAGATTGATTGGTAACCTTTATCACCTAGTTGACTTATGCTTAAAAGTGCGTGTTTCAAGCCTTCAACTAGTGCTACGTTTTCTATGATGACATTCCCCAAAACAATTGAGCCATATCCCAGAGTTTCTCTTTTGTTGCCATCTCCAAAAGATATCACTGGGCCAGCTTTCCTCTCAAGCTTTGTAAGCAGGGACCTCTTTTCAGTCATATCTCCAGAGCATCCACTATCCAAGATGATTAAATGCTTCTTTTCTGTGCCCTGCAAACAAAAAGTAACTAGTTAGAAATTTTTGGGACCCAACATTGATTGGATCCTTTCTTTCTAGATTTAGAAACAACAGGCTTTGAAGATTTTTCTTTTGAGTTACCTGTTTCAGAGTCAACCTTAGACTCTGATTTCATAAAATGTTTGTGATTAGGAGTTTCAGATTTCAAAGAATAATAGTCATAATACAGATCATGATATTCTCTACACATATAAATGGAATGAAGTAAACTACCGCAATGATAACAAGGTTTTTGTGGTTGGTTTTGAATTTTCTGAGTCTTGGGGAATCTGGACTCAATTTTCCAAGAAGGTTTCTGATTTCAGTCTAGGGCCAAATGATTATGATTACCACATTTATAGCATTTCTTCCTAGGTGCATCAGGTACATTCTTGTAATTATTCTCTTTGTTAATACCTTCTTTTCCATTCCTATTTCTCTTGGTCTTGTTAGACTCTGAAAGTCCTTTAAGTCTCTGTTTCAACTGAGACTTAGAAAAAAGCCTATGTTGACATTCTTAGGTTTTTCTAACACTCTCTCATCTGAACTGTTATTGTTAATCCTTTTGTACACAACAGGAGTACCATTAGAATCAACAAACTTAACATGTTTAGGTTCAGAAACTATCTTCTTACCTTCAGATTTAGATGTGCTAGCTTCTACTTTTCTATTATCTCTAACAATAGCTACAGGAGTTTCATTCTTATCCTTGTTAAAACCTAAGCCATTTATTTTACCAGGTATCTGATTGTTAATAATGTCATGAGTCTTTTTGCAAGAAGTATTCCAAGATTTAAACCTTTCTCTCTCTTCCTCTAGTTCTTTTCTGACATAGTCATAAGCGTCAAGAATAACATTATAATCATGCTTAGCCTTATCAGAATCTAGTCTGTAATGTTCCACTTGAATTAACTCAAATTCAAGAATATTATTTATACCAACTAATTCATCATTCTTAATCTTAAGTTCATCTCTTTCACTAGTAAGAATTCTGAAATTAGTCATAAGATTTTTAAATTCAGCATGGATAGTTCTAATATCATCAGAATCTAAGCTATCAAATGAATCAAGAGAGTGAATTGATACCTTAACTCAAGATGGAGAAGTTTTCTTTGGAGATCCAGGTTTGTCTGAAGCACTTGCCATCAAAGCAATGTTGTCATAATCCAATTCATCTTCAAAATCACTAGAATCTGTCAAATCCTTCTGTGTGACCATGAGTGCATTACCCTTTCCTGAATACCTAGGCTTCTTACACTCACTTGCAGAATGTCCAAGCTCGTTGCAGTTAAAGAACTTGATCTTTGCCTTATCAAGCTTGATGATTGTACTTTTTCCCTTATCACTTTTCTTCTCCTCTTTCTTTTGAAAAGGTATTTTGCTAAATCTTCTCCTGTTGAATCTTCCTTTCTTAAAAGCTTTAGCAAACATAGCAAAGAGTTCCTGCATATTTGTTTCAGAATCACTGTTGTCAGAGTCTAATATTTTCTAAATCAATTTAAATAATTCTAATATCATTTATTTATTAACCAATTTACAAAAAATTATAAATCAACAAAATGAAAACAAACTAAAACTATAAACAATAAAAATTTCACACAATTACAAATTAATATTAAATTATATTTTAGACAAATATTACATTAGAGATTATTATGGAATCATAATTTGAATATGATAATATCAACAAAAATTTGAATTTAATTATATACGTCCATTTATATTTATTGGTTGGTTGGTTAACACATTCCAAAAAGGTTTGCTAATACCTTCCAAAAATGAAAAAAATAAATTAAAATGCATATAAAATTTTATTTTACTTAATAACAAACTCTTTTAATTACACTCCAATTAATATTCAATTACATACTCTTTTAGTTACCCAACCTTTTTAGACTCTTTCAATTACTTAGAAATCAAATATTTTCAAAATCAATTTAAAAAATTTTTTTACCCAGTAAAGAACAATTGTAAAGGGGGGTTGAATACAATTTTATAAGATTTTCGACTTACAGCAGAAATAATAACACAAGTATGAATAAATAACAGCTTTATTAATTCTGATATAAAACTGTTACAAACTCTCTCAAGAAATTCTGATGTTCTTGACAGCTGCTAGGTTACAAGATAACTCGTGTAAGCGATTACAATTAAGTAAAACCTAAACTGTGTTTATATACTGTACACAGCTGCCCTATCAATTACAAGATATATTAAATCAATTACATACGACTCTTAATACATATCTTGAATGATAGCTGCATTCCTATAAATCAGGAACCGACATATCAATCTCCCTTGATTCCTGGACTGATGTATATCCTCGAGTAATCCTGATCAGCCTCCACTCCTGATGATAGCCTAATACTGACGGTGCATTACTGATGACGTTAGCATCAGTATCTGATCAGTAGTCCAGATCCTGATCATCACTTGAATCAATATCTAACAATCTCCCCCAATTTGTACTTTGTGAAATAAAGCACAAATTCCTTGATTCAGTGATGTCAAAAACTCAAAACAAAATATTACAAGAAATCTTCAGGCTTAGTTTCAGAAATTCTCACAAAGAAATTACTCATCTGCAAGAAACTTGATAAAAACTCTTCTTCTGTATCACCAAGAATTTGAATTAGCCTTTTCTTCAGATTTCTAAGTTCTTCATCTCCCTTACCAATCTGATAGATTCGGCTCTGAGATTCTGAATTGAGCTTCTTGGTAAATCTAACTCTCCCAACAGTAAGTATGCAAGTTCTTTTCTACCAGGATTCAGAGATAGTTGTTCTTGATACAATATCACTTCTTTAACAACTGAACCCTTTTACATTTCAACTTCTTGTCCTTCTGTATTCAAGTACATTGGAGTGTAATTACCATCATCCCTTGATCCTCCTTCTAAATATCTGGACTTGATTGTTCTGAAGATCATGGTACACCAGTTATTGTAAACACTGGCTTCTTTATCAAGGATTTGTCTATTTTCAAGAAAATAGAGAACATATTTTAGCTCTTTTGTTGATTTGCACAACACCTCATGAATAGATAGCTTCTTGACACTTTTGTCTTTCATGAAATACAACAATTTCTCTATCTTCTTAAAGTTCACATTGCAAGCAACAATAGAAACAGATTCTAGTTCCCAAAGATCATCAACAGTTAGTTCATCACCAAACCTTTTAACAAGAAAATGTTGATCTGTTTGAGCTGAAGACCTAAACTCTGCATCCCTAGAACCAATACCTCCTCGAGTGTAAGGTTCCAGTCCTAATAGATCAGATTGCATCCTAATCCACATTGGTGGTGACTTATCAGACTTGGGAACTTTAGCTTTCTGAAGTCTAGGAGTAACCGAAGGTGGCAAGATTATTCTACCAGACCTAAAAGTAGCTGGTCCAGTGTACTTCATTTTATCAACATCTTTCCACTTGCCTCCTTTCTTTTTGAGTTGTGGTTCATCAGGAATTTCCTCCTTAGGTAGTTTGTTGATGTCATACCACAATTGTTTATCAGACTCAAAAATTCTTCTCACGTACTCATCTGTTGCATCCTCAATAGATTCAGAGTCAGAAGCAACAATTTGAGTCATTCCAGCAACATTATCCTTAGCTTCTTCAACAACTTTCTTCCTTCTAACCAAAGGAGTTTCTTCTTCAACTGTAACAAGTTCAGCAAATACATTCGATGATGGAGTGTTCTCAAGAGATAGTGGAGCTTTCTTCTTTGAGGTCTCAGTAACTTCTTCTATTTTGATTCCACTAGATCTTGTATGTCTTGTACTTGTCTGAACTGGTTTCCTTCCTCTTCCTCTGTTTCTACCTCCTCTGCATCTTCCTCTTCTTGCAGCAGGAGCTTCTTTTTGTCTAGCAATTTCCTCAGTAATCCTGTTTTCTTCTTCTAAGATCTCATCAGTAATCATGTTTAGATTTTCTTCAGAAGTTAAAGCAAGTGCCTTCTCAGCATGATACTGATGAACCTTAGCACTATTATGATATACCATTTCACTATCACCTGTCCCAGTAGTAATCTTCTCGAATAGATGTGGAGCATCTTCTATATCAGTAATTAGCAAATCTTCATCACCTTCAAGAATTGTGGGAAGTGTTTGCCTTTGACTTTGACCAGGTGACAAAAATTGTTCATCTGTCAGGATTTGAGATTGTACCACTGTTCTTACTGTTATCTTCCCAGATTCAGAAACATGAGTTGACTGTTTGGTTTGAGTTTGTGACTGACTTTTCCTTATTACCAATGCAGCATCAGAGGTTTCTGTTCCATGTGTCTGTGTCTGAGCACCACCATCATTTCCAGAAGTATCATCATCCTTTCTTACAACTAGATCAGGTGTGCATTTTGTTTTGACTACCTTCTCCCCCTTTTTGACATCAGAATCATTAGTCAATAAAGATAAGATAAATGAAGAGAAGATTCCATATTGTTAACTTTGGAAGTCAAGACATCAACTTTATCCTCTAGAGTATCCATCCTTTTATGAACAACAGTACTTAAACGTTAAAACTGTGGAGCAGTAGCAACTGCAGAATGATCCTGAGTGAACCGAGCATGAAACTTCTCATTATCAGTCTTAACAGATTTAATTTCATCTTTCAGACCCTTTTCTAGAATAGTAGTTGTCTTCAGATGAGCTTTGAGATTTGGATCAGAAAGCTTAGTAGCTATATGACTGGTGTGAAAAAGAGCATTATTAAAATTTATATCAGCAGTAGGCTGATTCCACTCAGTATACCATTCAGATCTCTTTGCAGCTTAAATATGTTCAGGAAGAAGATTGCTATAATCTCCTATGATCTCAACTTGAGCAGCTGTAGATTTACCCATAGACTCCATAAACTTACTTGATGATCCATAAGTAGATCCTAGACTTGCTTTTATGATAGCATTAAGCTGAGCTACTTCCGGATCATTATCAGCATCATCATCATCATCTGAGCTATCATTAGCCTCTGGAATTCTATCATCCACATTGTCTTCAGGATTCATAACTCCTTTCAATTTTAAATCAACAGCAGATGGTACTGTTGTATCCTGAAATCCTGCATTCAAATTAGAAACAATTCCTATATCTCTATATTTTTCTAAAGTGATCTCATCACTTCTCACAACATCACCTAAGTTACTTTCAATAGTAACTGCTACTTCACTAGAAGTTTAAAACTTCTCACTCTGTTCTACCTCTCCTTTTGCCAATTCAGGAGACTGCTTTTCTTCACTCTTCTTTTTCTCTAATTGTTCACTCTCTTTCTCACAAGAAAAGTTCTGGCTCAACAAATACAAAGAATAAGAGGTGGCTGAGAAGAGTGGTCTGAAGTCATACAAATAGAGGTATCCCTTGTCTCAGGTCTATCTGTAATCATACTATCAGTAGTAAAAGAAGTAGAGATAGAAGTGTTACCTGGTGAAGTAGTAAAAGATTCCATTTGTCTTGATGAGAGTGGTTGTACCAGAATAGGTTGAGTATCATCAGGAATGGTATCAACAGTCTCATCATGAGCTAAGCTTTCATCAGGAAGAGGGCTTGCATAAGTATTTGCTACTAATGGTTCTTGTGGAGCCAGAGGTTCAGAAGCTTCTTCAACACTTTGAGCTGAAGATTCTTGTATGCTTCCCTCAAAAACAGTTTCTATGTGTACAACATCAAGTTCAGGAATCTCTAGAGCAATGTCAGAAACCCCCTGCGCTGTAGAATCAATGCCTGCATCTTCACTTTGAGAAGATGGTTCTTGTGGGGCAGGAATGTTCTTGTCTTCACCTTCCCTTCGAGAAAGTGGTTCTTGTGGGACCATTCCTTGAACAATGTCTGCACCCACACTTTGAGTGGGTGGTTCTTGTGAGACTGGATCTTCAATAGCTGCTGAACTCCTTTGAAGTTCAGGTTATTGTGGGCTTGATCCTTTTAGAAGTGAAGTGATCCTTTGTTTCTTCTGTCTATGAAAAACCTTTGCTTCAGCTTGTCTCTTTATCTGAAGAGGTGTTGGTTTATGACCAAGCTGAGTAGCAATAGCATTTACTTCATCCACAGACATCTCAATTATTCTTCTCTTTGGAGATGTAGGTGCTGGAGAATCAGAAATCTCAACAGTCTTCACAGGAAATGTATCAGGAGTAGAGATATCAGGAATGACAGATGTGTCAGGAATTGATGACTCATCAAGATTAATATCATCATTAAGATGCTGCATTTCTTCAAGAATGTAATACTGACTCTTGTTTACTATCTTTCTTCTTTTCTTTGGCTTTACTAGCGTAGCTAATTCATCAGTAACAGGAGCAGCAACTTCCTTTTTCTTCATAATTATCGAGATGGTCTTATCATCATCACTATCAGAATCAGAATCCAGTTGCAAAAACTTTCTCTTCCCACCTGTTTCTTTAGATACTCCAGTTTCAACCAAGGACTTAGCAACCTTGGGAGCATACTTCTCCAATACCAGGACCCCTTGTGCACCCCCTTGTGACTTCTATTTAGTGAGGGTTGTAGTGGAGAAGTGCTTTGATCCTGATTGTCTGCCAGACACATCAGATCTAGCTGACTTCTTTTCTTTTACAACTGATGTCTTTTGAGAGACACCAGAGGTGGCTCACTGTTTACATAAGTGTATGTGTGATGTGCTTGTGTCAGGAACAAAATGTGTTTGGTCTTGTCCCATAGCACTTGTGGCTGGGCCATAAATTGCAGGCAATCTCTTTTTCAAGAGAACCCAGACCCCATCAGGAATGTAAGGATTTCCCTCAAAACCATTTGCCTTATCCAATTTAACCAAAGATTTGATATTGTTTTCAGAAATCTTAAAGATAGGCAAAAATGTATCATTTTCAAATTCAACATTGGGACATAAATGAGAGAAAATTAATTGAAAAAATCTAATAAAATAGACATAACCACATTTATCTGTTTTCCTAGCATTTAATGCTCTCAGAATAAAAGACCCATAATCTAACATAATATTATGAATTAGAGAGTACCCAATGTGAACTGAAGAAGTTGGTAGTGCATCAAAGTTAGAAACTTTGTTCAAGAAGCACCTACCGATGGTATCAAAGAAGAAATTCCATTCGTTCTTAAGCTTGGTTCTGTATAACTCTCCAAACTTTTTGGTTGTCCATTATAACCCAGACTCGTAGCAAACTCCAACAAAGAAGCATCAGTAATTGTTGATGGAGGCATACCATTGAGAGAGGGTAATTGTAGAGCTTCAACAACCACTTCTGGAGTGACATGATGTGTAACTCCATTGTATGTAAAGGACAAGTTAGGCCTTCCTGAGGGTTCACATACACCAAAAATAGGGGTATTCCATACCTGCATTACACACTTGAAAAAAACTTTGGCGGGTGCCATTAAAGCATACTTAATCGGACTAGACGCCAAGAAATCCTGAATGATGTGAAATTCATTCGATAGTTCCTGATGGTCAAGAACAGCAACATAGTTGTTAGGAGCAAAAGTGACACCATTGATAACAACCTTATTGTTTACGAACGATGAATTCTCCATTTTTGTTGTGACTGAAAGAGATTAAATTTTTGAGCAATTAGGGTTTATGTTCGCACAGTGATACAGAGAAAAGGCAATACTGATAGTTTTGAGAATAATGAATCAATTTTAGAAAACTAAATTGATTTTAGACAAACTAATGATTTCTCAAAGACAGGTGTCAGTAATCGATTTGTGCAAAATAATTAATGGACCAAATTACGTGAGAGAGTGGTGATAATCGCACGTGACACGACTTACGATGTGTATCTATATGTATCAATGAATAAAACACACGCGCTCGTATTATTCAGGAAATACATTTGTGATAATGATTAAAAATATGACAATAAAATATTTAATTTAAAAAATTAAATATCACTATCTCAAAATACCTGGTACCGTTAAAAACCAGAATACGAAGCGTTTCTTGACTTCGTTACTCTCCCATCTCTATTTAACACCTAGAGACTTGTCCACTATCCCTTTAACTCTTCATTCTCTCCTGAAAATCAAAAACCCTTCACACAACACACCTTAAAACAATGTCAAAACTTACCATCAAAGAAAAGAATCTCCATCTCGTAGAAAAGAGAGATATCTTCAGTTGTACTCGTGAAGAGTTTGATGCCTTTGACTGGAAAGACAACTTGAAACTTTGTGGCTGCAGATGGATGCTAGTCTTGAAGAAATCGAGAGAGAAAGACTTGCAAGAGTGATCGACATCGATGCTGCTCTTCAAGCAACATTTGCATGGCTTCCCTCTAAGGCATCCTCATCCAACACCATCAACCATTGTTAATGAATATGTCAGCAAAAATAACTTTATCCCTTTCAACTTCCACCCAAACAAAGTGGCAAAGATGGGATCTAGGATGGCTGCTAGCAATGGAGTGGTTTGGACTTCACTTTTTATTTTCCTGTTGAATAGATTAGGAGATAGAGAGAACAAAAAGATGTAATATTTGCATGTAATCTCTTTCTTATTATCAATGAAAAACTATGTTTCTCTAATCTTATTCAATGTGTTCTGCAATTTTTTATGTTTATGAAATGTTCTTCAAAGAATTAAATCAGAAAAGTAAAAATGAAAACTAATTAAAGTAATCACATAAGTAACAAATTCATTAACAATAACCACAATTAAATCAGGGAACAGAACAATTTAGGGAATACTTGAATTATACAAATTATACTGATAGTTGAACCGTTGCATCAGGATTTAATGTTTGACTAAAGTTAGGATTGAATTTTTCGTCAGTATTCGACATGCATCAGGATCTGACAATCATCAGTATTTGGTCTTCCCTTGTTCTCAGAAACTCTCATAGTTTACCATTCCAAATTCATTCACAAATTTTATAAAAGTAGCTTCAGGAAGTGGCTTGGTGAATATATCAGCTAGCTGTTGATCAATAGGAACAAAGTGGAGTTCGATTGTTCCTTCCAGTACTTGTTCCCTTATGAAATGATATCTGATACTGATATGCTTAGTAAGAGAATGCTAGACTGGATTTCCTGTCATAGCAATAGCACTTTGGTTATCACAATAAATAGGTATTTTTGAATATGATAAACCATAGTCCATTAGCTGATTTCTCATCCACATTATCTGAGCACAACAGCTTCCAGCAGCAATGTACTCAGCTTCTGCAGTTGATGTTGAGATAGACTTTTGCTTTTTACTAAACCAAGAAACTAGTCTTCCTCCAAGAAACTGACAACTGCCTGAAGTACTTTTCCTGTCTATTTTGCATCCTGCAAAATCAGCATCTGAATAACCACATAGATTAAAGTCAGACTCTCTAGCATACCAAAGGCCAAGTTATGGAGTGCCTTTCAAGTATCTGAAAATCCTTTTAACAGCAATGAGATGTGGTTCTTTGGGTTTTGCTTGAAATCTTGCACATAGACAGGTAGCATACATGATATCTGGTCTACTTGCAGTTTGATACAAGAGTGAGCCAATCATACCTCTGTAGTTAGTTACATCTACTTCAGTACCTTGATCAGGATCAAGTTTTGTAGCTGTAGCTATAGGAGTTGAAGCAGTAGAACTGTCTTGCATGTTAAACTTTTTCAGCAAATTCCTTGTATACTTTGACTGATTGATAAAGATCCCATCATCAGTCTATTTAACTTGCAAACCTAAGAAATAGCTCATTTCTCCCATCATGCTCATTTGATATCTAGATTGCATTAGATTTTAAAACTTCTCACACAATTTGGAGTTAGTTGACCCAAAAATGATATCATCAACATAAATCTGAACTAACAGCAAATCTTTACCATGATTCAAATAAAATAAGGTTTTATCAATTGTACCTCTTTTGAAACCACTTTCCAGTAAGAATTGAGCCAGAGTTTTATACCAGGCTCTTGGAGCTTGCTTTAGTCTGTAAAGTGCTTTATCCAGTCTATAGACATGATCTGGATATCTAGGATCAATGAAGCCAGGTGGTTGTTCAACATATACCTCCTCTTCCAATTCTCCATTCAAAAACGCACTTTTAACATCCATCTGGAAAACTTTGAATTTCTTATGGGCTGCATATGCCAGAAAAGTTCTGATGGCTTCTAGCCTTGCAACAGGAGCAAAAGTCTCATCATAGTTTATTCCTTCTTGTTGAGAGTACCCCTTTGCAACTAGCCTTGCTTTATTCCTCACAATAGTGCCATCTGAATCTGTCTTGTTTCTAAACACCCACTTTGTACCAACAATTGATCTACCCTTTGGCCTTGGTACTAGTTTCCAGACTTCATTTTTCAAATTCATTTAGTTCTTCTTGCATTTCTGTAACCCAATCAGCATCCTTTAGTGCATCTTCAACTTTCTTAGGCTCCTCCTTTGACAGAAAGTTATTATAGAGGCATTCATTTTGTGTTGCACTTCTGGTTTTAACACCTGCATCAGGATTTCCAATAATTAAATCAGGAGTATGGCTTTTGGTCCATTTCCTTGCTGATGGTAAATCATTTTTTGAGTTGGATGCTCCCCCTGGATTGGTGTTATCTTCAAAAGAACTAGAATTATTAGAAGCTCCCCCTGAGATAGTGCTATCTCCTCCTGAAGTGCCTCCCCCTGAGATAGTGCTATCTCCTCCTGAAGTGCTGTCAGGATTATCACTTGAATCTGTTTCTGATGAATCTCCTCCTGATGTTTGAGTTGTATCAGTACTGATGGTATTTTGTTGTTGCTCCCCCTCAACATTTGCATTATTTGAATCATCATCAGTAACTGGTGTTTCATCAGGCATCGATCGTTCGTCAGGATCTGATGGAGTATCAGTATCTGACATTACTTCATCAGAATTCTTGGTAGCTTCATTTGCAAAGATCAAACTATCATGTGAGTCTTTAGCAATTCCTGTTATCTTCTTATCATCAAAATAAACATTGATAGACTCTATGACTGTCCTTGTTCTTAAGTTATAGACTTTAAAGGCTCTTGTTGATGGATAGCCAATAAAGATTCCCTCATCAGCTTTAGTCTCAAACTTTCCTAGCTATTCAGGATGGGGTCTTAGAACAAAGCACTTTCAGCCAAACACATGTAGATGTTTCAGACTTGGTTTCTTCTCTTTAATCATTTGATAAGGGGTGGCACCATGTCTGTTGATTAAAGTAATGTTCTGTGTATAGCATGCTGTGTTGACTGCTTCTGCCCAGAAATATATAGGTAGTTTAGCTTCCTCCAACATTGTTCTGCCAGCTTTAATAAGAGTTCTGTTCTTCCTTTCAACTACTCCATTTTGCTGGGGTGTGCCAGGAGTAGAGAATTGTTGAACTATTCCTTTGTACTTGCAGAACTCTTCCATTACTGAATTCTTGAATTCAGTTTCATTATCACTTCTTAGAATCTTGACTTTGTACTTTGTGCCAGTCTCAATGAGTCTCACATGGTCCAAAAGTATCTCAGCAGTTTCATCTTTTCTGTGCAGAAAATACACCCAGGTAAATCTAGTATATTCATCGACAATAACTAGAGTATACCTTTTCTTACTGATGGACATAATATTGACTGGTCCAAACAAGTCAAGGTGTAGCATGTGATATAGTTCAGCAATTGAGGATTCAGATTTACTCTTGAATGATGTCCTTCTCTGTTTGGCCTTCTGACAAGCATCACAGAGTACATCTGGAGTATACAACGCCTTTGGTAATCCTCTCACCAAATCTTTCTTAACCAACTCATTGATGTTGTTGAAGTTGAGATGAGAAAGCTTCTTGTGCCAATTCCAACTTTACTGTTGCTTTACTGATGAGGCATGTTGAGGGACCATCAGTATTGGTGTAGACGTTGGATTCACAAATGTTACCACGTCTTTGACCAGTTTAGACAATCCTTCCAGATGTTTTACTGATCACTTCAAAGTGAGTATCATTGAAGTTGACATGATAACCTCTGTCTGTGATTTGACTAACACTAAGCAGATTGTGTTTGAGTCCTTTCACCAGAACTACTTTTTCAATGATGACATTTCCAATAATTATATTGCCATATCCCAAAGTTTGTCCAATGTTGCCATCTCCATAAGACACTGTTGGGCCAGCCTTCTCCTCAAATTCTGATAGCAAGGTTTTGTTTCCAGTCATGTGAACAGAACATCCACTATCCATGACCAACACATTTTTCTTTTTACCCTGCAATCAGAAACACAAAGAGCTCAGTTAGAATTTTTAAGAACCCACACTTGTTGGGTTCTTTTTGCATGCAATTTAACATTTTTAGCA
The DNA here is from genome assembly GCA_036435485.1 of Saposhnikovia divaricata. Classification (NCBI taxonomy): domain Eukaryota; kingdom Viridiplantae; phylum Streptophyta; class Magnoliopsida; order Apiales; family Apiaceae; genus Saposhnikovia; species Saposhnikovia divaricata. Next base: position 125,082,778 of record CM071595.1, read on the forward strand.
GCAGAAGTCTTTTTAACAAAAGCTGTTCTGTCAGATTTAAATCCATCAAAATTTGCTTTGTCATTATCAGAATTATCAGATGCATGCTTAGTATTCAGATTCTTTGTTTTACCAGAATTTGCACTTTTATTAAATTTTGGCAAAGGATCATAATGATTGCAGTACAAATATGGTATTCTTCACATGTGTAGATAGAATGCCATTGTAAGAACCCAGGTTTTTGTAATATTTCTAAAATGATCATAAGCAACGATTGGTGGAAGTCATGTAAAATTTTTAAGATCATATTATATGAATGAAGAAGTATTTATACTTTTATGAATAAAGTATCGTTGTACAAAGAAGAAAGGGAATGCAGAAACCGTCAAATTACGTGGATTTTCACTTTTATTAAATATTGGTATAAATATGGGATATTGAGGTTAAGAAAATCTCTAAGCTAAGTTAAACACCAAGGCAAGGAATTATGGAATTTATTAGAAGAATTTTAATGACAAATGTTCAAGAACGATGAAAGAAATTTCTACACGACGAAACGTTTTTACAAGAAAATCTCCAAACTTGCATATGGAATTAAATGGTAAGCATTGGTTGATTATTAAGGTGAGTAATATACATGCAAGTACCATGCAATATGCCATGCAAGTGCCATGCAAAATAATTAGTTTTAAATCAAACTAATTATTTCAAATTCAATCAAATTAGAGTGAATAGTAAAGGGGACAAACTTTCTTGATTTAGGGAGACAAATTGGAAAGTGGGTGTCCTACACTTTTACCATGGTATGGCTGCATCCTTGAGTGTAATTTAACTTCATAATTCAGTTGCTAATCACACCCAAGCATCCAAGAAAAACAAGAAACTCTCTCTCCCATTTTCAAGCAATTCCCGACCAAACTCTATAGGGGTGTCTTTCCGATTTTTTTTCACCCACTTCCCCTCATCGGAAAATTATGAAAAAAATTCCAGTTCTTCTATACATCAATACGGAGTTGCGGATTTAATTTCGTAATTTTTCAAGGTCTTTTGATTGGTCAAATAAATTCGACAAGTTTCTGCTACTCTTCCACTTTTCTGGATACTTTCCAAGATAGCCAAGAAAAATGAATTTTGTCTCCAAGCTCTACTCGTCCTAAAATCATCAAAATATTTCTGGGATTACTTCATGATATATCCAGGGTGAGGATTTAATTTCATGATTTTACACTAAGTATAGCTTGCTCAAATAAAATCAAGAAGTTCTTGAGTAAAGAATAACTTCTTATGAACCTTTGTTTAGATCTTGAAGTTTGAGGGTTATAATAGCTTGTGGACTTGATCTCAAGCCTTGTTAATCTTGGTTAAGGTTGTTAAGACTCCAAGAAAGGTAAAATACTCACACCCACCTTAAACTTCATGAGTTATAAGTTGATTTGAAAGATTGATGCAAGTATGTACATGTTTAAGGGGTTTGTGATGTTTTAACATTTATAAGTATGGGTAAATTTTGAGTAGTGATAAATGGATATTACCACTGGCATTATAGACCCTTGATGATGTTTATATGATCTTGATGGTGTGTGGTTGAATTAAGTGGTTAGATGGAGTTCATGGATATTGGTGAGATTCGATTTATAGTCGTTATAATGCCAAAATTTTGTTAACCACTTGTGCAGAATCACCCGAATTATATGAGTGTTGTTTTTGGGCAAAATTTCTTGGAAACTTGTAGATCTGACCTTGTAGAGTAATTGAGAATTTGTATCTCCTAAAAAGGATTTACGGTCTATGAGTTATGCTTGTTTTACTGAAACCGGTTAAAACGGACGAATCGTTAAGATGGACTGACTTTACCAAGTCAAACGAGCCCTTTAAAAATGGTCTGTGATTATGAAATTTTTACAGGGGGTAACTTAGTCAGTTGTTAAATCCCTGTAAAAATTTGAAGACAAAAGGCTTAATTTTCGATTTTATAGAAATGTTTAAGTCAAGAATGCGCATGAGAAACCACGGCAGAAAGAAGCTATATTTAGAGCAACAATTGAGCTAGCAAAAAGATGTTCTTAATTATGAAATTTGGATAAAAAATCCTCTGGACAGTTAAGAAGAAGTGAGAAAAAGAATTTCATGAAAAAGTTTATTTTTCAATTTTATAGAATTTTTCGAATCATAGTTGCGCAAGTGAAAAACCCTTTTAGGGGACGAATTAAGACGAACTTTAGTTTCGTTGAAAATGACCTTTAACGAAAGTCGTTACGAGACCAATAATTATCCAAAAGTGGTTAAAGGATATCATGGACTTATAATAAGCCAAAAATGTAATAAGGATGTATCATTACGAAGTTGTGTCTTTACGTGAATAGTCGATTTGACGGGATCGTTTAACGAACTAACCGAACCGTATTGATTATTATAGATCATCACACTAGAGACAGGGCCTAGACTATTCCGACATTATCAGGCAAGTTTTCGAAACTTGTACTTCAAGTATTTTCAAACTGTTGTTGTTGTGGTATAACTGTTATGAACTGTTTTAAAATTATTTTTGCGAATCAGCATGAAATATATGGTTTATTTATGTTGATTTATAAACCTGTTTAGTAAGTACGTATGCATGAATACATATATACATGTATGCGATGATGTGTTAAAAGTTCCAAGTAGGGTACGATAACACCCTTTCTTAGTAGGGGAGTCGGAGATATTTCGTCCGGATAAGGACATAAAAAAAACCCGGAAGTCTCCGGAGATGATATATGACGTATATTTAGTTTTAAAAATAATCCAATAAATATAAATTGGATATTTTCGGATTAAAAATTCCTTTGGTGATATTAATAAATATTATTTGAATATTTATTAATAATTTGAATATTATTTTCAATTGAGGATTGTGAGTGATTATTTATTTAATAAATATTATTTAAATATTTATTGAACATTCTAAGATGATTATTAATTTAATAAATATTATTTGAATATTTATTAAATATTCCAGGATGATTTACAAATCATATTATTTATTTCAAAAGTTATTTAAAACTTTAAAAATTATTTATATATTTTCTTATCGTCGAAAAAGTATTTAAAAATGGAACGGGTTCCCATTTCTTCACTGACTATAGCTTCATTCATCGAAAAGTATCGCTACCTCGCTCAAACTTATCAAAACTCGGGAACCCAAGGTTTTGGGAGCTAGTGTTTATTATTTTCTCCCTTCGTTACCAATAAGAAATGCACCCTACCTAGTAAGGAGGGGCTCGGGTTTGACTAAACACTCAAAAACTCCGACCAACTCCCAAATGATGTTTGATGATGCGATTCTTAGTAATCAAAATCCGTTGACTAAAGTCAACCCACACATCAGAGTTACTTCCTCAATTACTCATGGAAGTAAAGTTAGTAATGATTATCAAACCAGTTGTCAAGCTTTGTGCTTGGGGGAAACTGAATTAAATTCTGTTCCTACGATGCATAGAATTCTCTCAGGGATTGGAGGAAGAGGGGACATCGCCTTCGGGCGTAGTCCAAATATTAAGGCCCATATGCGGTCAGGGTGCGACCCGATAAGGGAACGTCGTCCTTCTACTAGTAGAGAAGCAGAGGCACGATATATTGGCTGATCACCAGATATCGTGGAAGAGGCTCTAGCATAATCCCATTCTTCCAATTGGAATTGTACTGTAACACTGTAATGAAAGCCTAGATGCTCAATTACCGATAGTGTTAACAGAATGATGAACTATTCAAAGTACCTCAGAAATTCTTCGTTATATTTCTGGATAAAGAATGAAAAATGTTTAATGATGGTACAATATCAGTATACAATATGGAAGGTGGTTTATGTTAACAAAAGTACTTTGAAAACTATTATTATATGGCTGAGCTGTATTGCTCACTCTTGCTTTTCTTTCATATATACCACCACACAACAACAGATACTCATGGCAAGAACAAGGCAGACCCTCCGCAAAAGCGTGCTAACCGGCCAGCAGTTTAGGAGACTGTTTACGAGGGAGGTACCAGGGCAGTACCCAGTAGCATTACCACAGGTGAGCAGACTAAGTTGGATAGGTTTACAGCTTAGGTTGGTTAGATTTATTTACAAGAATGACTTGTGTAAGTTTCTGAAAACCAAACCTTTTTTTGGACGCAAGTGCCACCTTAGATGGTAATTCCTTTTTAAGTGGAACTTTTAAGATTATGACAATTTGGGTTTGTAATAACTATTTCAAGATGGTTGCAATAACTTAGTAATGTTTTAAATTTCGTCTCTGAGCCTATAATCTGTAAATGTTATGTTTGATTGAGGGGTCACAGCATGCTAAAATGAAGGTTGAGAGTAATGTTTATTAAAGTGGGAATTAAGGATATAGTGACAGCCTGGATCTCCGACCCCGGATCTAGGGGTATTACAGAAATGGTATCAGAGCGTTAGGTTATAATCTCAGAGACGATAGGAAGGTTTAAGGACCCAAACCCTTACCGAAACATATTCGGACTAATAGACATAGCCCTAACAACATTAAGCCCAATAAGGGAACTACTTATCAGAACCTCAAGGATAGTAACATTTTTCCCGTTTTGTGTAGATACCCGAGGATGTAGAGCTACCTGAGAGTTCCGAGCAGCGACATGATGATGCTCTTCTGAGAGCTGTAGATGAGCCTGATGTTGAGAAAGATAGAGAGATAGTCCAGGAGGAGGATCCCGAGGAGGATCCCAGAGCTGATGACCCTATTCCTGTAGAGGACCCAGTGGATTCAGATGAGCCAGATAGTGACCCAGAGGAGGACCCCATGGACGATGTTCCAGCTGACCCCACACCCGGAGAGGAGCCTGAGGATGAGGAGGTGGTTTGGACTGATATCCCTATGCACTCCCCTCTCCTCAGAGAGGATTCATCCCCTAGTGGATTTCATTGGGTTACAGATATGGATGGTGACTCAGAGGAGCCTATTTTAGAGGATGGAGAAACTGAGGTTGCCCCGGAGAGCGAGCCAGTTAGTCCTCCCATACAGGTTGTTAGATCCACTGAGTACGATTGGATGGTGACCCGGATGACCACCGATCTGGTGGCAGCGGAGGCCCGAGTAGCGAGGCTGAGGTTCCAGCTAGCTGAGGAGAGACGAGCGAGGCTATACTCCCAGGGAAGAGGAACGCCGTCACCCAGAACCGAAGGATGAGGGAGATGAGTACAATGAGTTTGATGATGAGAATTATGAGGAAGAAGAAGAGGATCCTATGGAACAATTTATGCGCCTGATGAGGAAAAATCTGGAGCGCCAGCCACGGCCACAGCCACCACCCCGCGGCCCCAATAATGCAGTCGCCAATTCCTTTAAGGCCTTTAAATCACTTAAACCCCCAGAATTCCATGGTACAGCAGACCTCGTTGAGGCCAGGGCCTGGTTGAAGGAGATGGAGAAGACCTTTGACATTATGGGCACTGAGGAAGCCCAGAAAACTATTTTTGCTACATACCTGTTTAAGGGAGAGGCCAACTATTGGTGGGAGGCCAAGAAAAATGTGGAACCAGCTGGAGTGGTTACATGGGACAGATTCACAGAGTTATTCTTGGAAAAGTACTTTCCAAGGTTTATGGAGACCCAGATGGAACTCAAGTTCCTAGAGCTTAAACAAGACAATATGACTGTAGCTAAATATGAGGCTAGGTTCACTGAGCTATCAAGGTTCGTTCCAGATTCTGTGAACACTGAAATTAAGAGGACAAGGAGGTTTCAACAAGGATTGAAACAGTGGATCCAGAATCGAGTCGCGGTGTTAGAAATTACAGATTACGCCACTCTAGTACAAAAGAAGTCAATTGTGGAGGCAGGAAGTGAGCAGTCTCAGAAGGACAAGATCATGAAGAAAAGGAAGTTTGAAAGTCGAAGTAGTGGTGCTGCAAGTGGGAGTTTCTCCAGCAAGTTTGTTAGAGGAACAGTAACCCGGCCAGCCAAAATCACAGGGTTTAACAGAGCAGAAAGCAAGAGTGTTGGCCAAGGAGGTGGGTCAACCAGGGCACCCATATCAGGACAGTCGCGCCCTCCCCTACCTAATTGTAAGACTTGTGGGAAGAAACATTCAGGAGTATGTCTCCAGGGTACGACGACGTGTTTCAAGTGTGGACAGACCGGACACTATTCCAACAATTGCCCCCAGAGGAACTCAATCATGAAATGTTTCCAGTGTGGAGGTATGGACCACTGGAAGAAAGACTGCCCTAAACTGAAACCGACAGGATCAAGGATGAGCGGTACTGCATCCAATCGACCACCCACCGCTAGAACTTTCAACATGACAGTGCAAGATGCAGTGAGGGATGAGGATGTCATCGCAGGTACCCTCTCCCTTAACACCTTGAGTGCAAATACTTTGTTTGATTCTGGAGCTATTAAGTCTTTTATATCACAAGATTTTGCATGCAAACTAAACTTGAAACCAGAAATGTTAAAGGAACGACTAATGGTAGAAATAGCTAACCATGAAGTGGTTCCTGTGAGCCAGATATACCCTAACTGCGATATAGTAATAGGAGGTCACCATTTTCAGGCAGACCTAATTCCGTTTAAGTTAGGCGGATTCGATGTCATTTTAGGGATGGATTGATTGGCAAGTAATGGTGCCCAGATTGATTGCAAGAGCAAGAAAGTTAGGATAAAGGTGTCAGGAAAGAAAGAGGTCATATTCAAAGGACAGCGACAGACTCAAAAATTCTTGACTGTTGCTCAAGCGAAAAAGTTAGTACAAAAGGGCAGCGAGGCCTACTTAGCTTATGTATTAGACACGAAGCAAAGAAACCCTGAACTGAAGGACATTCCAGTTGTCAGGGAATTTGAAGATGTGTTTCCAGAAGACCTTCCTGGGTTACCACCCGATAGGGAAATCGAGTTTGCGATAGAATTAGCACCAGGAACCGCACCAGTTTCTAAAGCCCCCTATCGATTGGCCCCCGTTGAAATGAAAGAACTGGCCACTCAGTTGCAAGAACTGTTGGATAAGGGCATGATAAGACCAAGTGTGTCCCCATGGGGTGCCCCAGTGTTGTTTGTAAAGAAAAAGGATGGTAGTATGAGGCTATGTATAGACTACAGAGAGTTGAATAAGTTAACCATTAAGAATAAGTACCCCTTGCCTAGGATTGACGACCTTTTTGACCTACTCAAGGGAGCAGTTCACTTTTCGAAGATAGACGTGAGAACGGGGTACCATCAGTTAAAGATCAAACCGGAAGATATACCCAAGACTGCTTTTCGCACTAGGTACGGCCATTATGAGTTTCTAGTGATGTCCTTTGGACTGACTAACGCCCCCGCGACATTCATGGACTTGATGAATCGAGTATTCAAACAATACCTAGACAAGTGTGTCATAGTTTTCATTGACGATATTTTGATTTATTCAAAGATTGAGGAAGAACATGCGGAACACTTGAGGATAGTCCTAGGAATCCTGAGGGAAGAAAAGTTGTATGCCAAATTCTCTAAATGCAAATTTTGGTTGAGGGAGGTACAATTCTTAGGTCATGTGGTTAGTAGTGAAGGAGTACTAGTTGACCCTGCCAAAATAGAGGCAATATCAAAATGGGAAAGACCGACCACCCCGACCGAAGTAAGAAGTTTCGTGGACTAGCCGGGTATTATAGGAGGTTTGTGCAAGACTTTGCCAAACTGGCAGCCCCATTGACCCGACTCACCAGAAAGACTGAAAAGTTTGTATGGAATGAGAAATGTGACGAGAGCTTTCAAGAGCTAAAGAAAAGATTAATGACCGCCCCAGTGCTAGCACTGCCAGATGATAAGGGGGACTTTGTGATCTATAGTGATGCATCGCATAAAGGACTAGGTTGCGTGCTCATGCAGCACGGTAAGGTGATTGCATATGCTTCCCGACAGTTAAAGGAGTATGAAGTAAGATACCCTACCCATGATTTAGAGCTAGCCGCGATAGTCTTCGCATTAAAGATATGGAGGCATTACCTATATGGAGAAAAGTGTGAAATTTACACAGATCATAAAAGCCTCAAGTACATCTTTACCCAGAAAGAATTGAATATGAGACAGAGAAGATGGCTAGAGTTAATCAAGGATTACGATTGTGAGATTCGTTATCATCCAGGAAAGGCCAATGTGGTGGCCGATGCCTTTAGCAGGAAGGAAAGGCTCAAGATGATGACTTCAGCAGAAGAATTAATAAAGGAAATGGAGAAACTAGAAATCGAAGTTAAGACATTGAGAAGTAGCCAAGAAGTGTTAATGGGAATTCAGATCCAGCCTCCATTATTGGAAAAGATTCGAATATGCCAAGAGCAAAAGATGGAAGAGGAAAAGAACTCGGAGGAAGAGATATTGACCGGGGAGGAAATTAAGTGCGAAAGAGATGCAGGAGGAATCATGAGATATGCAACGACAATTTGGGTCCCAAATGTTCAGGAACTAAAGGATGAAATCCTATATGAAGGACATAACTCAAGGTACTCTGTGCACCCAGGTACCACGAAGATGTATAGAGATTTGAAAGAATACTATTGGTGGCCCAACATGAAGAAGGATGTGACAGAATGGGTCAATAGATGTTTGACCTGCCAACGGGTAAAGGCAGAACACCAACGACCTAGTGGACTACTGCAACCCCTATAGATTCCAGAATGGAAGTGGGAGCACCTAGCCATGGATTTTGTAGTAGGACTCCCAAGGACCAAGACTAACCACAATGCGATATGGGTAATCGTCGATAGGTTGACTAAGTCCGCCCACTTTCTCCCAATTAATGAGAGGTACACGGTCGATAGATTAGTAGACATCTATATAAGGGAAATTGTGGTACGACATGAAGTTCCCGTGACCATTGTATCCGACAGAGACCCGAGGTTCAACTCCAGGTTCTGGAGGAGATTTCAAGACTGTGTGGGAACCAAGCTAAATATGAGTACTGCATACCACCCCCAGACTGACGGACAAAGTGAAAGAACAATTCAGACCTTAGAGGACATGCTGAGGGTGTGTGTTATGGATTTCAAGGGAAGTTGGGAAGAGCACTTACCATTGATTAAGTTTGCTTATAACAACAGTTATCACTCGAGTATCGGAATGCCCCCATATGAAGCCCTCTATGGCCGGAAATGTCGTTCTCCCTTATGTTGGGAAGAAGTTGGTGAGAGGAAGATATTAGGACCTGAACTGGTACAACAGACAAGAGATGTGATAGTTCTAATCAGGGGAAGATTGGTAGCAGCCCAAGACAGACAACGTAAGTATGCCAACTTAGCTCGGAAGGATAGAGAATATGAAGTAGGAGATATGGTGCTGCTAAAGGTATCTCCCTGGAAAGGACTGATGAGGTTTGGGAAGAAAGGGAAGTTGAGTCCGAGATACATCGGACCTTTCGAGATATTAAGGCGGATTGGACAAGTGGCTTACGAGTTAGCCTTACCTCCAAGTCTGCAGCAAGTACATAACGTTTTCCATGTGTCTATGCTGAGGAAGTACAATCGCAATGCGAAACATATAGTGGAACATGAGCATGTAGATTTACAGCCAGATTTGTCCTACGTCGAGCGACCGGTGGAAATCATAGACCGGAAAGAGCAAGTACTCAGAAACAAGACCATCAGCCTGGTAAGAGTTTTGTGGACTAATCACAATGTCGAGGAATCAACCTGGGAATTGGAAAGCGCCATGCAAGAGAAGTACCCCCATATGTTCTAGAAATGATTCCGGGACGGAATCCTTTTAAGGAGAGAAGGTTGTAAGAACCCAAGTTTTTGTAATATTTCTAAAATGATCATAAGCAACGATTGGTGGAAGTCATGTAAAATTTTTAAGATCATATTATATGAATGAAGAAGTATTTATACTTTTATGAATAAAGTATCGTTGTACAAAGAAGAAAGGGAATGCAGAAACCGTCAAATTACGTGGATTTTCACTTTTATTAAATATTGGTATAAATATGGGATATTGAGGTTAAGAAAATCTCTAAGCTAAGTTAAACACCAAGGCAAGGAATTATGGAATTTATTAGAAGAATTTTAATGACAAATGTTCAAGAACGATGAAAGAAATTTCTACACGACGAAACGTTTTTACAAGAAAATCTCCAAACTTGCATATGGAATTAAATGGTAAGCATTGGTTGATTATTAAGGTACCATGCAATATGCCATGCAAGTGCCATGCAAAATAATTAGTTTTAAATCAAACTAATTATTTCAAATTCAATCAAATTAGAATGAATAGTAAAGGGGACAAACTTTCTTGATTTAGGGAGACAAATTGGAAAGTGGGTATCCTACACTTTTACCATGGTATGGCTGCATCCTTGAGTGTAATTTAACTTCATAATTCAGTTGCTAATCACACCCAAGCATCCAAGAAAAACAAGAAACTCTCTCTCCCATTTTCAAGCAATTCCCGACCAAACTCTATAGGGGTGTCTTTCCGATTTTTTTTCACCCACTTCCCCTCATCGGAAAATTATGAAAAAAATTCCAGTTCTTCTATACATCAATACGGAGTTGCGGATTTAATTTCGTAATTTTTCAAGGTCGTTTGATTGGTCAAATAAATTCGACAAGTTGCTGCTGCTCTTCCACTTTTCTGGATACTTTCCAAGATAGCCAAGAAAAATGAATTTTGTCTCCAAGCTCTACTCGTCCTAAAATCATCAAAATATTTCTGGGATTACTTCATGATATATCCAGGGTGAGGATTTAATTTCATGATTTTACACTAAGTATAGCTTGCTCAAATAAAATCAAGAAGTTCTTGAGTAAAGAATAACTTCTTATGAACCTTTGTTTAGATCTTGAAGTTTGAGGGTTATAATAGCTTGTGGACTTGATCTCAAGCCTTGTTAAGCTTGGTTAAGGTTGTTAAGACTCCAAGGAAGGTAAAATACTCACACCCACCTTAAACTTCATGAGTTATAAGTTGATTTGAAAGATTGATGCAAGTATGTACATGTTTAAGGGGTTTGTGATGTTTTAACATTTATAAGTATGGGTAAATTTTGAGTAGTGATAAATGGATATTACCACTGGCATTATAGACCCTTGATGATGTTTATATGATCTTGATGGTGTGTGGTTGAATTAAGTGGTTAGATGGAGTTCATGGATATTGGTGAGATTCGATTTATAGTCGTTATAATGCCAAAATTTTGTTAAACCACTTGTGCAGAATCACCCGAATTATATGAGTGTTGTTTTTGGGCAAAATTTCTTGGAAACTTTTATATCTGACCTTGTAGAGTAATTGAGAATTTGTATCTCCTAAAAAGGATTTACGGTCTATGAGTTATGCTTGTTTTACTGAAACCGGTTAAAACGGACGAATCGTTAAGATGGACTAACTTTACCAAGTCAAACGAGCCCTTTAAAAATGGTCTATGATTATGAAATTTTTACAGGGGGTAACTTAGTCAGTTGTTAAATCCCTGTAAAAATTTGAAGACAAAAGGCTTAATTTTCAATTTTATAGAAATGTTTAAGTCAAGAATGCGCATGAGAAACCACTGCAGAAAGAAGCTATATTTAGAGCAACAATTGAGCTAGCAAAAAGATGTTCTTAATTATAAAATTTGGATAAAAAAATCCTCTGGACAGTTAAGAAGAAGTGAGAAAAAAAATTTCATGAAAAAAATTATTTTTCAATTTTATAGAATTTTTCGAATCATAGTTGCGCAAGTGAAAAACCCTTTTAGGGGACGAATTAAGACGAACTTTAGTTTCGTTGAAAATGACCTTTAACGAAAGTCGTTACGAGACCAATAATTATCCAAAAGTGGTTAAAGGATATCATGGACTTATAATAAGCCAAACGTGTAATAAGGATGTATCATTACGAAGTTGTGTCTTTACGTGAATAGTCGATTTGACGGGATCGTTTAACGAACTAACCGAACCGTATTGATTATTATAGATCATCACACTAGAGACAGGGCCCAGACTATTCCGACATTATCTGGCAAGTTTTCGAAACTTGTACTACAAGTATTTTCAAACTGTTGTTGTTGTGGTATAACTGTTATGAACTGTTTTAAAATTATTTTTGCGAATCAGCATGAAATATATGGTTTATTTATGTTGATTTATAAACCTGTTTAGTAAGTACGTATGCATGAATACATATATACATGTATGCGATGATGTGTTAAAAGTTCCAAGTAGGGTACGATAACACCCTTTCTTAGTAGGGGAGTCGGAGATATTTCGTCCGGATAAGGACATAAAAAAAACCCGGAAGTCTCCGGAGATGATATATGACGTATATTTAGTTTTAAAAATAATCCAATAAATATAAATTGGATATTTTCGGATTAAAAATTCCTTTGGTGATATTAATAAATATTATTTTAATATTTATTAATAAGTTGAATATTATTTTCAATTGAGGATTGTGAGTGATTATTTAATTAATAAATATTATTTAAATATTTATTGAACATTCTAAGCTGATTATTTATTTAATAAATATTATTCGAATATTTATTAAATATTCCAGGATGATTTACAAATCATATTATTTGTTTCAAAAGTTATTTAAAACTTTAAAAATTATTTTAAATATTTTCTGATCGTCGAAAAAGTATTTAAAAATGGAACGGGTTCCCATTTCTTCACTGACTATAGCTTCATTCATTGGAAAGTATCGCTACCTCGCTCAAACTTATCAAAACTCGGGAACCCAAGGTTTTGGGAGCTAGTGTTTATTATTTTCTCCCTTCGCTACCAATAAGAAATGCACCCTACCTAGTAAGGAGGGGCTCGGGTTTGACTAAACACTCAAAAACTCCGACCAACTCCCAAATGATGTTTGATGATGCGATTCTTAGTAATCAAAATCCGTTGACTAAAGTCAACCCACACATCAGAGTTACTTCCTCAATTACTCATGGAAGTAAAGTTAGTAATGATTATCAAACCAGTTGTCAAGCTTTGTGCTTGGGGGAAACTGAATTAAATTCTGTTCCTACGATGCATAGAATTCTCTCAGGGATTGGAGGAAGAGGGGACATCGCCTTCGGGCGTAGTCCAAATATTAAGGCCCATATGCGGTCAGGGTGCGACCCGATAAGGGAACGTCGTCCTTCTACTAGTAGAGAAGCAGAGGCACGATATATTGGCTGATCACCAGATATCGTGGAAGAGGCTCCAGCATAATCCCATTCTTCCAATTGGAATTGTACTGTAACACTGTAATGAAAGCCTAGATGCTCAATTACCGATAGTGTTAACAGAATGATGAACTATTCAAAGTACCTCAGAAATTCTTCGTTATATTTCTGGATAAAGAATGAAAAATGTTTAATGATGGTACAATATCAGTATACAATATGGAAGGTGGTTTATGTTAACAAAAGTACTTTGAAAACTATTATTATATGGCTGAGCTGTATTGCTCACTCTTGCTTTTCTTTCATATATACCACCACACAACAACAGATACTCATGGCAAGAACAAGGCAGACCCTCCGTAAAAGCGTGCTAACCGGCCAGCAGTTTAGGAGACTGTTTACGAGGCAGGTACCAGGGCAGCACCCAGTAGGATTACCACAGGTGAGCAGACTAAGTTGGATAGGTTTACAGCTTAGGTTGGTTAGATTTATTTACAAGAATTACTTGTGTAAGTTTTTGAAAACCAAACCTCTTTTTGGACGCAAGTGCCACCTTAGATGGTAATTCCTTTTTAAGTGGAACTTTTAAGATTATGACAATTTGGGTTTGTAATAACTATTTCAAGATGGTTGCAATAACTTAGTAACGTTTTAAATTTCGTCTCTGAGCCTATAATCTGTAAATGTTATGTTTGATTGAGGGGTCACAGCATGCTAAAATGAAGGTTGAGAGTAATGTTTATTAAAGTGGGAATTAAGGATATAGTGACAGCCTGGATCTCCGACCCCGGATCTAGGGGTGTTACAGCCATTTACTGCCACTGTGAAAACAAGGATTCTGTGGTTTATAAAATACTGATCTATTCCTAATGTCAGACTTAGGAACTACAGTAGCCTTCTTTTTACTCCTCCCGCAATCAATAGCAAGATGATTAGAGTTACCACAATTAAAGCATGTTTTCCTTGGTGCATTTAGAATATACTTATAATTATTCTCTTTGTTTATTTCAATTTTACCATTCATGTTCCTCTTAGCAGCAGTGGTTTTCTCTATATCTGTCACTTCACAGATTCTGTCTCTCAGTTGTTTCTTAGACAAAAGACCTATATGTTTGATAGATTTAGACTCAGAATTTTGTGTAGAAGTAGATCCCTTTTCTAAAGTAGATTTAGTCTTTGTTCTGTCTATAACATGTCTATAGGTTTTTGGATTTGTTGACTCATTCACAACAACTCTTCCTGGTTTTGTTGTTTCAACAGTAAAAACTTTACCTTTATTCTTCTTTTTGTCCTCTGGTTTATAACCTAGACCCTCTTTCCAGTTCTTATCTGTGATAAGATCATGTGTTTTCTTTCCAGAGTGTGTCCAGGTTCTGAGTTTCTCATTAGCATCATTAAGTTCCTTTTCAAGTGCAGTACATTTAAACTCCATTTCTAGCTTCATGTGCTTAGCCTTATCACATTCATTTTGTACTTCTTGCATAAAGAGTAACTCAGCTTCTAGATGATCATTTCTTTTAGTCAATTCTGATATCTCAGATATTATTCTAGCATTTTCAAGAGATTGACTTTTAAAGCTAATATGCAGAGACTTTAAGAAAGATCTTAACTCAGAAACATTATCAGTATCAAAATCAAAAACAACTTCAGGTACCTTATTTTCAAGAGCAACAATCTCATCCACATTTGCCATTAATGCATAGTTCACCTTTTCCTCTTCAGAGTCTGAAGAATAGTCCATCCTATGCTTGCTTGATGAGATAAGAGCTTTGGTCTTGGCCTTTTTGCATTCAGTTACAAAGTGACCCATTCCATCACAGTTGTAGCATTTGACTTTTGACTTGTTAAACTTGCTGCCTTTACTTTCATTCTTCTTGTACCTGTTCTTGTCAGTATTGAAAGGTTTCTTCTGAAAGTTGCCTTGTCTTCTAGCCTTTCTGTACTTCATCTTCTTGAAGCCTTTGACTATCAAAGCAACCATTTCCATCATTTCAGAATCAGTAAAGTCATCATCAGTATCAGTATCAGGATTGGCATCGGGATCTGATGATGAGTCATCAGTATTGGACTCAGCTACTCTACTTCTTCTTCTTGAAACCTCCACAGCTTTTCCTTTTGATTTTGATTCAACATTCAAAGCAAAAGCCTTTGCTTTGCTGGTTTTCTTATTCTTCCTTTGTTGAACCTCAAGATCATGGGTTCTTAGCATCCCATAGACTTCATCAAGAGACACAGCATTAAGATCATACTGATGCCTAATGATAGAGGTTTGAGTATCCCACTCCTCAGGCAAAGCTCTAAGAAACTTGGTGTTCGAGTCCTCTACACTAGTACAAAAACAACCTTATGCATCTCCCCATTTGCGTCTGTTGTAGGAGGAACAGTCACATAAAATAGTTTTATCCATCTGTTGAACACTACACAGATGTATATACTAGAAAGAGACATGTTTATACATCTGTTGTGGTTGAACAGTCGTATAAGGTAGTTTTATACCTCTGTTGAATAATTATTTGTGTTAGTTATTTAAAAACAGACGTATATAATTTAACTATACGTGGCTTACCTTTTAAAAATATGAGTGCCCAAATTAGTATATCCCCTTATACGTCTGTTTATTTACACCTGATACATAAAGAGTAATTAATCAAAAACAAAATCAGAAAACAAATCTTATTATTTTAAAACAGATTAGCCCCAATTTAACACCATTGTCGCGCTATTTCCCACTCCGAGCCCTAGCTAATTCATAAACTGTTACTTGCGACCCGGAGAGGCAGTTCACAGATTCCTACGATTGAGAAATCTAGTTTGATTCAAGGAGAAGCCGTAATTCCATCGATTCGATTCAGGGTAACTTCCCTCTCCCTCTCTCCGTCTCTCTCACTTATGTGCGTGTATATGTGTGTTAATATTTATGTATTGTTGTCAAGTGATATTCAGTTTAGTGGTAAAATGTAATCAAGTTGTTGTTAACGGGCTATTTGTGTTAGTTTAAATTAATAAAATTTTAATTTTGTGTCAATATGTGACTTGGAAAGAAATTTTTATTAATTTTGTGTCAATATGTGACCTGTAAAGAAATCTTTACATACAAATTACGGAGGTCTGTTTTGATTGATGTGATTAGTCGGAAGTTATTCAAGAAAACTTGAAAAGATATCATGTTTGTATATAATCTGTGTAGAATAAATATAAATTGAGCCTAGAATTTGTAAGCAAAGGTTATTAGGAACGACTAGGAACACATGCCTGATTCTTTTCCTTCATTAATGTTTAGACATGCATATTGCTATGGTCAAGGCTTAGATAAATTAGGTGAATAATTATTATTATTGCAGGTTTGTTTTGTGTAATATACAAAATTAGGCATGGTATTATCTGGCTCAACACAATTATTTGTAGTTAAGAAAGATTAGAGTTTTAGAGTGAATTTCTTGTTGAACTAGTACATATATCATTGTCATGTTGATTGTAATCTTATAATCTGGAACCACCTCAAATTGACTAGCAGGTGCTTCATTTGGTTTGGTAAAATAATATGACCACCACACAATCCTATTCTTTAAATAGTAGGATTAGATTTAAAAGCAAGAAATTCAATGTGAGGAACTCTGACGAGATGATGAGGCTGGTGTGTGGTGCACTAGTTCTTCCCCTTGTTTCAGTTCCTCTTTCTTTAATTCCCCCTTTCTTTTAGTATATTAAGTCAGTGCCATCAATTTCAAAACTTGTGCACTCGGTGCCCCCTTCCCCGAGATTGAGTTGAGGAGGAAGGAGACCCTCTGGACAAAAGCCCTTTGGTTGTTCTTAATAGTATTAGGATACATAAAATTTAACTTTACTGAACTTTTTCCAAATATTATTCTCATATGGGTATGTTCTTTCTAATAGAATAACCTAACATTATTGTGATAATAATACACACAATGGAGTCTTACTCCATTGTAAACAATTCATATTTATTTGAACATCCATAGTAAACAAAGCAGTCTCCTTAGAGAATCATTCAGTTGAACATCGAAATACATGAACTGGAATCTTTCAAAGAATTTAATCCCTTCACAATCAAACTTTCCAAGTTCTCATTCAATTATTATTCCATCACTAGTGATGTCATCTGCTCCTCTATGCCGTATCCAACATCTCACCAGTAAATATGACACTTCAATTAATGTACATACCTTGGAGGATAGTGTAAGGTAGAATTTAGTAGCTAGATGGGGGTGGCGAGGCAGAAACCAGGGATATTAACTGAGAAGTGTAATTTGCCATGGCTTGAATTGATATTACTTGGGAAGTAACAGTGGGCTTATTTTTAGGAAGACATCTGCCAGTAACATTGCTTACGAACAACCAGACATAATGAGGCACATTGAAGTGTTACACATGCCTGTCATATAGGAGAAGTTGAAATTTTTATAATATGCCAAGAGTAAGATTATGCAATAAACCAATAAGCAGGTCCTACTGATGCAGAGATTTGTTTGCAGGAAGATTACATTTTCTTATTTGTCAATCTTTAGATTACTGAAAGGATCCTCCCATACCAATATAATACACTTAAAATTTTCCCAGAAATTTTACAGATTTGCTTATTATCATCAACTCATTGTCACTGGAGACTTAGAGTTAACTAACTGTCAAACAAGATGATGACAATTACTTTCTACTCGTACCATTGTATTTGTTGGTCAGGAAAACTTTAAAAATCGAAACAAATGTTGTGCATGACAATTATATTAAAAAAATTTTCTATTAGGAAATTAGATAAATTTTAAGAATTAAATCTAGTAATATTTGTGTACCGATCTTTTTTACTTTTGGCATAACAAATATGGTAATGACGATTAGGGTATGCACAAATAATAGTGGATTAATTTTAGATGGACACTTAAGTAACATGGTGTTGTGTGTAAATTATATTGTTATGGAATGAGTAACCTGAACAAAATTTTGAGTTTTTTTCTTGAACATGATCTTGGCCATGACTAGTTAAATATTTTTCTTGAAAATATTCTCCCAACCTAGAATAATGTTACTTGTATTGATTTTATGTAGCAATAATGGAATGTGATTTCATATGATGCAATCTAATTAAATTTATTTCTATAATTATGCGTGTACTTATGTGTAAATTCCAATTAAATTTATTTATACAATTATTTTTCAATCAAGTGATATAGTATTTTTCTCTCTTTAATTGCGTAAAAACTGCCCAGTTTTTTTATCAGCATTCTGCGTTTTTTTTATAGCATTCTACCCTGTTTAATTGCGTAAAACTGCCCTGTTTTTTTAAATTGCTCTGTTTTCTAATTGTTGCAATCTGTTTTTTATATTTTCTGATTCACATAGTATCGAAGTTAACAATTCTTTATACATATGAAGGAAACTAGTAAATGGATCGTAAAACATGGATGTACAATGTTTCACATGTCGAGGAGGAATATATTCTTGGTGTTAATGATTTTATTAAATGTGCTTTGAAACACCAAGAAAAGAAAGAGAAGGAACTTGGTTACAAAGACTCGATTCCGTGTCCTTATCAATTATGTGGTAACATGAAAATTTTTTCAAATGTCGACATTGTGCAAGACCATCTATTTCGTCATGGTTTTAAAAAGAATTACACTAACTGGATTTGGCACGGTGAGCCAATAGATTCTGGTGGTACTTCTCGTAGAGATAATGAACATGAGGGAGAGAGTATGACCAACAATGCCGAAGATGATATAGGCAATGACAAAATACAGGAGATGATAGAAGATGTTGAGGACCAATTCATTCACCAACCAGATATTCTCAAGAACTTAGTAAGTGATTCAAAGAAAGTTTTGTATCCCGGGTGCAAGAGTGAATTCACTAGGTTGTCAACAACATTGAAGTTGTGTAGAATGAAAGTAAAACATGGGTGGACTGACAAGAGTTTTACAGACCTATTAAAACTTCTGAGAGAGATGCTTCCTCCAAATAACGAGCTCCCGAATTCCACGTACGAGGCTAAGAAGATATTATGTCCCATGGGTATGGAAGTAAAAAAGATACATGCATGTCCAAATGATTGTGTTTTGTTTCGAAATGAACATGAAGATTTACACGTTTGTCCCAAGTGTGGAGCATCTCGATATAAACCAGATAGTAATATTTCTTTAGAGGAGAACAAGAAAAGGCCTCCTGCCAAGGTGGTTTGGTATTTCCCTATTGTGGAACGTTTTCAATGCCTTTTTGAAAATGCAAAAGATGCTAAACATTTAAGGTGGCATGCAGAAGGGAGAAAATCAGATGGGATGCTAAACATTCAACTGACTCTCCACAATGGAGAACTATTGATGGAATGTATCCTGAATTTGGTGCAAAAGTTAGAAATCTACGACTTGGACTTTGTGCAGATGGCATGAATCCGTATCGTACTTTAAGTTGTAATCATAGCACTTGGCCAGTTATGCTCACGATTTATAATTTGCCTCCTTGGTTGTGCATGAAGCGCAAGTATATAATGTTGGCAGTGCCAATCTCTGGACCTAAAGAGCCGGGGAATAACATAGATGTTTATCTTCAACCTCTTATTGAAGATCTGAAATTATTATGGGACGAAGGCGTGACAGCTTATGATTCTTATAGTCAGTCAAATTTTAATCTACGTGCCATGATATTTTGCACCATAAGTGACTTTTCGGGTTATGGAAACCTTTCGGGATACCCCATTAAAGGAGCCAAAGCATGCCCAATATGTGAAGATGGTACAAATACCCACCGGTTAAAAATTTGCAAGAAAAATGTGTATATGAATCAACGAAGATTTCTTCCTCTCAATCACCCTTATCGTAAGGACAAGAAGTCTTTTGATGGACTTGTCAAGACTCGAGTAGCTCGTTTGCCTTTAAGTGGAATGGAAACTTTTCAGAAGGTTAAAGATCTTGATGTTGAACTTGGAAAGCACTACAAAAGGCCTCAGGAGAATATTTGGAAGAAGAGGTCTATTTTTTGGGAGCTTCCTTACTGGAAACACTTACAGGTTAGACATAGTCTTGACCTTATGCATATTGAGAAAAATGTTTGTGAAAGCATTATTGGAACATTGTTGAATATACCTGGCAAGACAAAGGATGGGATCAAGGCTAGACTGGACATGGAAGAAATGGGAATTCGAAAAGAGTTAGCACCACAGGTGTCAACAAAACGTTCTTATCTTCCTCCAGCTTGTTATACTTTGTCCAGAAAAGAGAAGATTAGCTTTTGTAAGTGTTTATCTAGTGTGAAAGCTCCACATGGATATTCCTCTAATATCAAAAAGCTTGTGTCCATGAAAGATTTGAAACTAGTGGGTTTGAAGTCACATGATTGTCATGTGTTAATGCAACAATTACTACCAATTGCGATTCGAGGCATACTACCGAAGCATGTCAGATTTGTTATTACGAAACTCTGTGCCTTTTTTAATGCTATATGTAGTAAAGTAATCGATCCTGATTCGTTGGATAAATTACAAGCTGATATTATTGTTACACTTTGCCAATTTGAGATGTATTTTCCAGTTTCCTTTTTTGACATCATGGTGCACTTAGTTATTCATTTAGTGAGGGAAGTCAAATTGTGTGGCCCACTATATTTACGCGACATTTATCCTTTTGAGAGATTTTTGTGCACTTTAAAAGGATATGTGAAAAATCGATACCGGCCAGAAGGTAGTATAGTTGAAGCATATTCTGTGGAGGAGGCAATTGAATTTTGCACTGATTATTTAACAAGTCTAGATCCTATTGGAGTTCCAAGATCTCGTCACGAGGGTAGACTTGAAGGTCATGGTACACTGGGCTTAAAGATGATCTCTCTTGGAGCTGAAATACTGAATATAGCTCATCTCTTTGTCCTACAACACATGACAGAAGTTAATGCCTATTTAAAGGAACATGTAACCCAAATTTTCCAAATGCATCCTTCTAAGAATAGTAAGTGGGTAATAAATGAGCACAATCTCATGTTTGGTGAATGGTTTAAAGAGCGAGTAATGTCTCTCATATCAAAAACACCTAGTGAGATATCAAATACTGTACAGTGGTTAGCCTATGGCCTGGAGTTCTTGTGAGGTCTTATGAAAGTTATGATGTCAATGGATACACATTCTATACCCAACATCAAGACGGAAAAAGTGCTATGCAAAATAGTGGAGTATGTGTGGAAGCTTCGTCAACAGAAATTGATAGAAGTAGTAACGCTCAATCGCGAGATGTGAAAAATTCTTATTTTGGAATTGTTGAACATATTTGGGAGCTTGATTATAGAGACTTCAAGATTGCTTTATTTAAATGTAAGTGGTTTGATATCCGACGTGGTGTTTGAGAGGATGAGTTAGGTTTCACTTTAGTGGACTTCAGTCGCTTTGGTCATGAAGATGATCCCTTCATACTTGCAACATAAGTGAAGTAAGTATTTTACATTCAAGACCCCGCTGATTCTAAATGTTCGATTGTTGTTCAAGGCAAAAGACGAATTCTAGGTATTGATGATGTTGTAGATGAAGAGGAGTACAACCAATTTGATGAAAATCCCCCTTTCTCCACAGGGCTGCCCAACTCATATATGGACGAGAATTTTGGTACACATTATGCACGGAATGACCACGATGAAGGAATGTGGATTGATTAGGTATAATTTTGTAAATGGCATAATAAGGTATAATAATATTTATATCAATCAATATCCTTGACTATTCTCTTATGATATGTTTTATACCGCTATATCTGAATATGTTATATCTTATAGTATTGTAGTTGTTTGATGTAGAAGCTTATATCTGTAAACCTTTTAGCTGCCCGACATACCTCATGATCATTCTTAGTTGCTTAATTGTCTATCTAATTATAATCAGCAAAAGATAATTACTGTGAAATTAATAAAGGGTTCTTTGTATGTATTCTAGGTCTGTAGCATACATTTAATCTTTCTGTTCTTGATTTTTGTAAATACTCCTGATATGTTGCTTAATTATTGAACTTTCTCTCCTTTTTTTTCAGATTTATTAATGGATGAGAGTACAAATTCTAGTCAAACTGAATCCAAAAAAAGAACACGTGGTCCAACTGTATGCAATAAGCTGAAAGAGCAAACTGCCAACAAAGATGTTGAGAAAACGATTGAGTTGGACGAATATGGTAAACCAAAACCTGGAAAGTGGAAAAACCAGTTCACTACTTATATAGGAGTAATTGGTCGACAAAAGGTGGATATCAATACCAAGAGTTGGAAATCTGTAAATGAAGGGCTAAAGAACACAATTTGGGAGGATATCAAGGTATATAGTTTAAATTATTGTATCACTTGTTTACGAGTTCACTTGGCAACTGTTGTGTTACTCTGTCATATAGGCTGTAAGGTTACGTACACTGTTCTGGATTGAATATCTTTGACACTTCAGTTAATTTTTTTAACACTACCAAAAACAGGGCATTTCCAACTAATATATTATGATTTGTAATACTAATATTCTTACGTACTACCATAGATGGTGCACGTACAACACTCATGATAACACGTTGAATAGAATATAATAGATAAGCTAGCATCCGGGGCTGCATAGTTAGTTAATCAATTTCCCTCTCTATTATATGTACTTGTAGTTGTTATGACAAGATTATTTTATGTACTACTCGACAGACATGGTTTGGGAGAGCCAGTTATCAATTAAAGACTTTCGGTAAACAAATCATATATAGAAGTCTGCATCAATTAAAGACTTTCGGATCGTATAAATAGGAGATTTTATATGGCACATAAACAGACTATTGTCTCTAACTCTTGATGTTTGCCATGATTATGATTTCTGATTATGATTTCTTAATTATAGAATAAACTTGCAGCAGTCAGAGTCATCCAAGGTTCCTAGTAATTCTAGAAATAGCACCCTATTGTTATGTATTTTTTTTTGCTTCTTTAATAAATTATTTAATTGGTTATGCAGTGTCCTCAACACCAAGGTGGTACCGAGTGTGGTTATTATGTTATGAGATACATGTATGACATAGTATCACAATATAGTAAAAATGGCGAGGCTAATTGGAATAAGGTCTGTGAAAAACCATATATAATGTCTTTTTTTTAAGTATATGATAGGAAATATGTTGACTACAAATTAATCTCGGTATGTAAATATTATTGTAGGGTATTGGAAGGGTGACATCCTACACTCGACAAGAAATTGATGGAATTCGAGACATTTGGGCCGATTATTTTACGAATGAATATTTGTAGAATTGGTAGGTATGATGGAGTTTGTTAATTTAGGTTGTGAAAAATATTTGAACTTAAGATTTTTTAATTGTGGTGAAACATTGTACTTCGGTGGAACAAGTTGAAAATTTATATGATTATTGTCGGTTTTTGTTAATTATTTAAGTACTATTTTCATTCTGTCAAATTAGTAAGTTTAATATTTTTAGGATTGAGATTTATAGTACTGGATTTGAATTTGGTCGAGGATAATTTACATATGCAAATTATTAGCA
Source organism: Saposhnikovia divaricata (assembly GCA_036435485.1). NCBI lineage: Eukaryota > Viridiplantae > Streptophyta > Magnoliopsida > Apiales > Apiaceae > Saposhnikovia > Saposhnikovia divaricata. Next base: position 125,106,378 of record CM071595.1, read on the forward strand.
TTGACAGGTGCTAAATGAAAATTTAGGATAATACATTCATATTATTGGTATGGACAGGTATAGCAGAAAATTAATACAAAATAAATATATAAAAAAAAAGATGTTTTGCGTCTGTTCTAGCATAACAGACATATCATGCATTATTATATAGGTCTGTTCTCCGACTTTATACATCTATTTACAACAGATGTAAAAAAATTTTATCCGTCTGTTACAGAAAGCGGACGCAAAAGATAAAACTTTTTGCATCTGTTCTTATATTTTATGCGTCTGTTATTAACTGTTGCAAAAACTCTTTATACGTCTGTTGTTACAAAAACCCGACGCAAAAGATAAACTTTTTGCATCTGTTTTCTGTTATATGCGTCAGTTATTGACAGACGCAATAGACTATATGCGTCTGTTTTCCAATAGACGCATATACTTTTAGCTGATACGACTCCTCCATACGCATCTGTTGTGAACAGCTGCATATCACCTTTTTTGACAGACGCGTAAAGCAATTTTTGTACTAGTGCTAGTTCATACTCTTTATCCACCAGAGATAGATCATTCAATAATGTCAGAAATCTATCATACAGATCAGTGAGGCTCTCATCAGATTTTGCATCAAATTGTTCGTACTCTTGAATCAACAGAGCCCTTCTATTCCTTTTGATAGATTCAGTACCCTGGCATTGAGTTTCCAAAGTTTCCCAGATTTCCTTAGCAATTTTACATGCTATCACTCTGTTTGACATGACAGCATCAAGGCTATTATGAAGAATATTCTTCACCTTTGCATCTTTGAGTACTTCAGCCTTTTCCTCAGGAGTCCACTCAGCCTTTGTCTTCTGAACATAGTGCTCAGGTATAGTATCTGTTCTAGCAACCAGTCTCTTAGGGATATATGGACCATCATATATTCCATCGAGATAGTTAGGATCAGTTGCCTCCAGATACATCAACATCTTTACCCTCCATGTGGGGTATTCAGCCTTTCTGAGAACAGGGATTTTAATTCTTTCATACTTACTTGTCGACATCTTAAGATCGTTTCTGATTGTAATTTATTAGTTCGCCTTGATACCAATTGTTACCCAGTAAAGAACAATTGTAGAAGGGGGGGTTGACTACAATTGTATAAGATTTTCGACTTACAGCAGAAATAATAACACAAGTATGAATAAATAATAGCTTTATTAATTCTGATATAAAACTGTTACAAACTCTCTCAAGAAATTCTGATGTTCTTGAGAGCTGCTAGGTTACAAGATAACTCGTGTAAGCGATTACAATTAAGTAAAACCTAAACCGTGATTATATACAGTACACAGCTGCCCTATCAATTAGAAGATATATTAAATCAATTACATACGACTCTTAATACATATCTTGAATGATAGCTGCATTCCTATAAATCAGGAACCGACATATCAATCTCCCTTGATTCTTGGACTGATGTATATCCTCGAGTAATCCTGATCAGCCTCCAATCCTGATGATAGCCTAATACTTACGGTGCATTACTGATGACATCAGCATCAGTATCTGATCAGTAGTCCAGATCCTGATCATCACTTGAATCAATATCTAACAAATTTTAGTATCATATATTTATTAACAAATTTACAACAAATTATAAATCAACAAAGTGAAAACAAACTAAAACTATATAATAAACAATAAAAATTTCACAAAATTACCAATATTAAATTCTATTTTAGATAAATATTACATTAGGGATTATTCTGGAATCATAATTTGAATATGATAATATCAACAAAAATTTGAATGTAAGTATATACGTCCATTTATATTTATATTATTATGACAAAATATAGTCAGAATTCCAACAATATATCATATAATTGTACAATTGTTATTTAATACTATATATATTATGCTATTATTATATTAAGTAATCTATACTATACTATTATAAACGAAACAAGGTACATTTGGTTAATTGATTGGTTAACGTCTTCCAAAAAAATTGTTAACACCTTACTAGAAAATAACAAGTTAAGAAAGTATATTAAAAATATAATTGAAAGTGTGTTGAATTTCATTTGAAGTATATATGTATTTATGTAAAATATTTGTTTTATTTTTTTTAGCAAATTATAGTATGATTTTAATTTGTTTTCTTAGAAGGTGCTAAACTTTTAACCAACCAACCAATTATACCATATTTTTCTTATAAAAGTATAGTATGGATACATAGATACATAATACAATTATACCATATTTGCTTACTTATTAATAAATTTTTGTATTAAAATTGCTTAAATTAATTTTAAAATATATTGGTTTCCCGAAAGAGTCTCAAAAGAAGTTGGCTGTTGGTGGAGAATTATAATGGAAATATAATCGAAATAGTATGTAAAATATGTGGTTTATTTTTTTTAATTAAAATTTAATACATTATAATTTGCTTTTTGGTTTTTGGAAGGTGTTAACAAACTTTTTTGGTAAGGAGTTAACCAACAAACCAACGAACCAAGGCACAAAAATATATTTTTAAAAAATTAAAAAACTTGTTAAAATTTCAAATTCAATCAAATTATAGATTATTTATTAAAAATAAAAAACCACATATTTTATAGAATTAGAAACGTTTTCAATTATATCTCGATTACAATTATCGCCCACACACACTTCTTCCTACGATTTTTTCTTCTACGATTTTAGGTTACACTAAATTTTTTTTTAAAAACATCTATTGAATTCTAAAGAATAATTTTTAAAATAATGTTAAATTAATATTATTTATTTATGTCATGAAATTAAGCATGGAACATATGTATATTTAAAATTAATAATAAAATTTATTAAATAAATTAAACTTTTATATTAAATCTAATAATAAATCCTGACAAAAAAAATCTAATAATAAATATATTAATTCATAATAAGAATATATGACAGCCCGTGCTTTGAACGGGTTATAGGCTGGTATATATGAGATATATAATTATGTATATTTGGTTAGTTGGTTGGTTAACGTCTTTCAAAAAAATTGTTAACACCTTTATAAAAATAACAAGATAAAATACTTATATTAAAAATATAATTGAAAGAGTATTTAATTGAACTTTAGTTAAAGTATGACTGATAGAATATGTATTGCTTTTAAAAAAATTGTTAAAACTTTCCAATAAATAACAAGCTAAAAAAATTATATTAAAATATAATTGAAAGAGAATGTAGTTGAATTTCAATTAAAGTATAACTGATAGAATATGTATTTATGTAAAATATTTATGTAAATAGAAATATAATCGAAATAGTATGTAAAATATGTGATTTATTTTGTTATTTCAAATTAAATAAATTTTAATTTGTTTTTTGTATTTTGAATATGGTGTTAACAAACATTTTTTTGGGAAGGTGTTAACCAAAGAACCAAGGCACAAAAAAATATTTTTAAAAAACTAAAAAAAACGTGTTAAAATTTTCAAATTCAGTTAAATTATATATAATTTATTAAAAATAAAAAACCCACATATCTTATAGAATTATAAACGTTTTCAATTATATCCCGATTAGAATCATCGCATGCATACACTTCTTGCTGCAATTCTTTCTTCAACGATATTAGGTTGCACTAAATAAATTTTTAAAAATATCTATTGAATTAGTAAGATATTTAACAATAAATTTAAAAATAACATTAAATTAATGATATTTATTTATGTCATGAAATTAAGTATGGAATATATGTAAATTTAAAATTAAAAAAAAAATTTATTAAAATAAATTAAAATTTTATATTAAATCAAATAATTAATATATTAATTAAAAATAATAATATATGATAGCCCGTGTTTTGCACGGGTTATAGGATAATACATAATAAGCATAAGAGGGATATTATTTAAATTTTAGGTCTGGTCTGGTCACTGTACTACCAAAATCATATGATCTGTTGGATTGAAATAGACGATCAAAATAAGATCACATTAAAAAGAAAACTATAATCTAAAAAGGATGTAAGTAGAAAAATTTGCATTATAAGTGAATTTTAAAAAGAAAATTATAATCTAAAAAGGATATAATTAAAAAAGGTTGTATTAGAATTGAATTTTAAAAAGAATATATTATAATCTGAAAAGGAAAAAAAATTATAATCTCATAAAAAGGACATAATTAAAAAAATGTTGTATTAGAATTGAATTTTATATTATAATCTGAAAAGGAAAAAGGATATAATTAAAAAAAGATTGTATTAGAATTGAATTTTAAAAAGAATATTATAAATCGAAAAGGAAATAATTAAAAAAGGTTGTATTATAATTGAATTTTTTTATTAGTATTAAAAAAATCATACTTACTATTTGAGTTTTATCTTGAGATCTAGAAATCAGATTTGGATGATTTTACAATCCATGCGAACCTCATAAAATTATCTTTAATTTAGTGATACTTTTATAGTTATTATTCAAATGGAAATATTCAGAATCTCAAGATAAACTATAATTACGAATTTTTACATTAATCCTATTTAATGTAGAAGTCTTACATTGATAATGCTATTCAATGCAGAAAATCTAGTTATATATGATTTAAATTATTGACATATATATTTTCGTATTTGAATATAAATAAATTTTTTAGTTTATAACACGTTAAAATATAAAATATTTTTTTATGCTAGATTCAATGATTTTCATCTATTTATTTTAAGATCTTTATCGCACGGAGGACAAGATTACCAATTATCAAAGTTTTGGACAAAATCCCTCTTACACTTATTATTAAAACTAGCTTATAACTCGTGCAATGCACGGTTTCTTTTTTAATATCTATAATTATATTGATTGTAATATCTATATATTATTAATTTATATATCAAATTGTTGTTAAAAAATTAATATATATAAGTTTTTACACTTTCAATTTAAAATACAGGGATAAAATTATAAATTCACGACCATTAAAATGACATTCTTTACCCTAATATTGAATTTTAATATATAGTAATAAATTGTTAATATGAAATATAAACCCGATCCAATAACTGCATCGGTCCTTATAGAGGATTAATCCTAAAGAATAAGAGTATGGGCCTAAAATAACTACGTGGGCTTGATTCGCATCTTGAGAAGGGACCAGAATCTTTATCATCAATTAGATTAACTCCCTCAAGTTCAGTCCCAAATATCAAAAACCATATATTTTTACCCAAATATTATAAACCCTAATTTTTATTGTTGTTTTTAGGGCTGAGCAAAATCGATCCGAATCCGAAAAACCGAACCAAAATTCCTTATTTCGGTTCGGTTCTACTTATTACAAAATTTCGGGTATTCGGTTTATTCGATCCAAACCGAAATATATTTCGGATCGATTTGGTCTTTAAGAAAAAAATTCGGTTCTAGACCGAATTACCCGAATTATATATAAAATGTTTGTATTATATATATATATATATATATATATATATATATATATATATATATATATATATATATTTAATATTTTTCTTTTAAGTATTGGCCACGCCCATCGTCGACGCGCCAAATTGATAATAAATGTTTATGCTCTACTATGTTCGCACTTAACTACAAATGTAGCAAATGCGGTAAGTAGGAATCGAAACGAAGGGAATAGCGTTTAATACTAGAGTAATGTAAAATGGTGGGGGGGGGCTTTGAGTTGGTTGTGGTATTTTATCAAACACCTTGAATACAAGAAATAATGTGCTAGAGAAATATAAGTAAGTAAATTTGCTATCAACCAATTTTACCAATACAACAAACACAATGAGTAATTTAGCAAGATAAAGAGTTATTTGACCCAAGGATTAATGCAAATCAAGCACTTCAACCCAACAAACAAGCAAAATATATCCAACTCTACCTAACCAAGATAATTGGTGAAGCACATAATTACTTATTTCTCTTCTAAAAACACTAATTTAGTGAAGCACATAAATTAGCTCTCTTGACACTAGCAACCAATAATGAAGCACTATCAATTTAACCAAGTCAAGGAATTAAACAAAGAGAGGCTAGGACAAACCCAAGGATGAGAAGCTCAACCTAGGTATTTGCACTTGAATTTTGTGGATTTAGGTACACTAAATCTTGTGCTACTATAATGAATGAACTAACGATTACGTATTAGAACAAACAATTAGCAATTGAAGATACAAGAAGAGTAAGGTGAAGCAACTTACAAATCTTCAAGCAAAATCATAAGCCATACAACACAAATATTCAAGATAGAGTGAAATAGATCTTACTTAAAATGGAGTGGGTTTAGTACAAGAATTGCTTTCTTGAGCCAAATATATGAAGTTAGTTACTCATAATCAATGCTAGATTATGAATAAATAATGTTTCTCTACTATACTAACCCTAGTTTTATGTTCTTGAAGATGAGTGGAAAATAAGATGTGAAGATTAAGATGATTTAAGATGTAGGGTTTGGCTTCTTTTAATACACAGCAGGGGCTGCACGGCCGTGCAGTAGCCCGTGAAAAAGACTGCCCAATCTGCACTACTTAGAACACTCTGCACAGCCTGATGCACGGCCATGCAGTAGCCCGTGCGAGACAAAATCTTCAAGATTACACAATAAAAACCTCCCGGAAAGGCGAGCTTGCATCTTCTAACTTCCCTCTTGAATAATCTTTGCTTTCAAGCCCAAAATAATCCATCTTTTCAACCATTAAGCATGAGGCACTGAAAGATGAAAAACATAATTAATATCGATACAACAACATTCTTAACTAACAAAAATGCAAGAGAATAAATGACAAAACGTGTATAAAATACACGTTATCAAATCTTCCCCCACTTGAACTTTTCTAGTCCCGAGCAAACTACTCTTAACAACGAGATAATTAAACTAAATTTATTATTCCAATTGGGAAAATGGTTGAACAAAAGCATTCAAACCATTGTTTAAACCCCCAAGTAGCCTTGGAGGACGAGTTTCGTCTCGTGAGGGTTTGTAGACGATGTACCCACAAAATCACAAAAGTCACTAACAAACAAGAAATTAACAATACCTACTAATTAAGCTAACTATTACACTCATATATCCGAGTCGTCTACTTGTAACTAAAATCAAACATATAGAGCTATTCACCTTGTCATCCACTATAACAAGCTAACAACCAATTCAAGAATCAAAATAACACACCTTGTGCAAGATGTAACCAAAAAATTAAAGATAGAATGAATGCACTTCAATCAAGAACACTAGACAAGATTATCACAAAGCATATATGGCTTCGCATTAAGAAGATGAAATTGTATGATGAAAAATCTGACATCTCTCAATTATGTATCACATAAGTATGGGCTAGAGATTTCACTCAACTCCAAGTCTAAATGCATGCGCTCTACTTGACCTTGCATGTTCACCTAAATTCCGGATTGCACCAAAAACAAGGAATTCGTAAAATGGGTTGTAATGAGGCTTGGGGTGAAGGTGTGAAAATTTAAGTTCAAGGAAGGTGTAAAAGTTTCGCTAGTTGAGTCAAAATGACGCTTGCTCTCTTCATACACCAAAATCTCAAACTAAAGCATAACTCCACTCATTTATAATTACAAAACATGTAAGAACCCTAATTTTTACAATATTTTCTTTTATTTAATATCATGTGGCATTGTCAATTTGGAACCTTTCTAGTCATCCCTGTTGATTAATGGAATTGATTGTTTGAGAAACTATGTTATTGCATTCACTATGTAAGATAAAAGGAAGATTGTGAAGGCAAGAGTCTTATTGTTAGTAAGATTTATAAAACTTGGGATTTGAGAATGATTAGAGTATTAAAAGATTTATTAAGGATTATGACGAGGAATTATGGATATTCGAGGAATTTACACAATTAAGTACTTAAGGAATTATAGGGGAAATCTCTACGCGACAAAATATTATTACGAGAGATTAATTAAGATACGATACGAATTAAAGTTTAAGTGGCAAGCATTGGTGGAAGGATAATGATACAAGGAGTAGTATTGCATGCAAGTCCATGCAACCAAGTAGTTAGGAGAAAGCAAACTAGTTAACCAAATGGAAGAGGAATAGTAACTAGTTGCATTGCTTTTTCAAAAGAGGAGACAAGAAGTACATGAGGCCATACCCTAGGTTTGTACCATGAATATACTTACACCATTATGTATCACCCAACCCCTTTTAACACAATTATTCCAACCAAACCCAAAAATCAAAATAACAAAAGTTCTACCCCCCCCCCTCCAAGAGAGCTCTCGGCCAAGCTTCATAAAGGAGAAGAAAAAAAATTCTTCCTCCTCCATTTCTCATCACTCATAAATCAAGACATAAATACTAGGCCCTCTCCATCATCTAATCAAGGTATGCTAAGAGTTTCAAGCCCTTTCATCCATTCAAATTCAAGTTATAAATTGTTAAAGATATTGTGAATAGTAACCATGTTTAGTTTTTCTTTTAGATCTTGGATTATAAGGGTTGTAGGAGATCATTCAAGGTGCTCTTGAGTTTTGTAAGGCTTACCCAAGGCTCCTAGGTGCTCAAGAAGGTATAAAAATCATAAACCCTTTTGGCCATGTAGTGTTTATGATGTTTGGTGATAGATCCATGTGTTATGGTGTTAATCTTGGTTGTATAAGTAATGGATGACATGGATCTTGAGTTTTGATGTTGTGATTGTGATTTTTATGATTGTGGATAGTATATGTATCTCCATGAATGTTATAAAGCATGAACTAAGTGAATTAGGTGTTGGTTGTGTTGTGGAATTAAGAACATTGGTTGATCTAAGTGAAACATGCTTGCTGAGTTTTTCCAGGAACCTTGACCTGTCTTGTAACATCGTTTTGAACCCCCAAATCTTGTTCCCTGAGGTCCTACCATATATTTTTGGAAAGATATTTGAATGTAGTTTCTGGAAATGTAAGGTTCATGACTAGGTGATGTATAGATTTTAAGTTATGGCCGGAGAATTAAATTGTGTTTCTGGATTCCGGACTGCACTAAGTGACCCCCTTGTGAACCTTGTTTAAACCCCTAAAAATATATGTGGGATCATGGAAAAATTTGAGAAGTTAGGGAATGCAGTGGTGAAGACTAACCAAAAAGAATTGGATTAAAATATGAATTTTTGAATTTTATAAAAATGCTAGAGTAAATTTCGCGCAAGGGAAAAAGTCGTTAGTGGAGCATAATTCTAGGGGTAATGGTTGTGATTCGAATTGGTGACTAAATTAAGTCGAATAAGTGACGAGCGTAATCGAGTGATGACATGAACCTATAGTGGGGCTAGAGTATCATAAGACGAAGTCATTAAGTTAATTTCGTACCCCCCTAAAACCCCGTAATTAAAGAGATATTGTTAAGGTACTAACGAGCGGTTATTGCTTATGTATAGATCGTTCCACTCCGCACGCTCGACCACCCCAACCAAACCAAGGCAAGTTTACTTTTCAAAACTTATACATATACAAGGACTTTCACTGTTGTGTTTGTAGTTTTCAATTATATCAAATGTTATGTTTATCGAAGTATTGATGCAATTGAGATTGTATAAGTACATATGTGTTTGTACCCCTTGAACTTAGATTGAAATTTTTTCTTCGGACAACGACTCTAGCAATAGAGGTCGTAGCGGTCCGTATATACTATTGACCGGGGAGCGGTATATTATTATATCGTGACTAGATTGCGAAAACCCGAAGGGTCATTCGGGGAGTATCGTATACTTAAGTATTATTTTCGTATCTTCGTAAATACTCGAAACCCTATCTTGGATTAAAAGTTTATTTTATCGAATAATTATTTTATTAATTATTAATATTAAATCTTAAAATATCATTTATTAATTATTTTTCATTATTTTAAAGACAAAGTCAATCCAAGATACATTTAATACTTTCAAACTCGAACTCTTTCGAACTCAAAACATTTTCGAAAACCCCCGGTCAGGTTCCGCTTCTTGTATGATTTCAAGAATCATCGGTCGACTGATGTCGGACCTCAATTACTCTGTTTTCAATCAAAAAATCAAGTTTCAAAAGAAAAAGAAAAAGGGACTCTGGCAGGTGTGGGAACCGTTGACGAACGATTCCCGGGATGTGTAAGCGGCCGTGAGCCAGGCGGTCCATCAATTATTATTCCAGCCCAGGTGTTGCCGAAGGATGATTACGGATGTAGTTTTCATCGAGGGTGATTACGGATGTAGTTTTCACCCGGGGATAGTTACGGATGTAGTTTCTATCCTTCTACCGGTAGAGAAGACTCGCGAATTGTTGGACTTGGATGTGGCGACTGATCATCGTCAATCCCTGTCAGGTTTTTATGTTTTCTTCCAGTCCCATCCTCCACTTTGGAAAAATACTCAAACACTGCTTCTTGGGCCTAAGTGCCAAGTTGCCGATAGTGTGGTTTTGATGAGAAAATATTGACATCGTGTAGTATCTAGAACTGCAAGATTTTCTATAAAGATTGGCACGTGTTAGTGCACTCTTGCAATTGTTTCAAAGAATGAAATGTTTTTGTATGAGAAACCTTCTAAGTTAATGGAAGGAAAGAGGTTTGCAATGATGTATTCCCTGTACAGTATGTTAATCGTAGAGTGTTTTTCCGAAAATGATATACTCATATGTATATATTTTCAAACTTGAGATATATTGAAATGGGAACCTTATAAAGGGTTCATATGTTATTCTAAAGCTCCTTAGTGAGTATAGATGTTTTATTCAAACTCGGGCATATACATTGTCCAATTATGTTTTGAAATCTGAGATATATACCCATATAGTTGGGAATGTTTTCGAAATGAACCACATTATTATTTTACAAAATGGTGAACTTGCTGAGCATTATGTAGCTCATTCTTGCTTTAAAAAAACTTTTCAGAAAGGGAAGAATTTGGTCGATTAACTCCGCACCAGCAGAAGATGAGTAGAAGATTTACCCCGGAGATGATTTAGTTTCTGATAAATACTACAGAGTAGTCTGATAGGTTTTCAACTGTAATAGTAAGACTTGTCTTCAAGTGTAGTTGTATAAGTGGAATTGCGTAAGACTCTGATTTGTACAAATGAATTGTAATATTTAGTGGCACTTTTGATTATCGTTTCTGAGGCTCTAACTTGCTTGTGCTTAAGATTGAGGTCTGGATGGATGTATTGTGGAGTTGTACAGTTAATACAGGTATGATATGGTTGGATGGTGATGTGACGACCTGAATCTTTGACCTCAGATTTGGGGGTGTCACAAAACACAACCACATTTACCAAAGAAATTGAAACAAAATAAAGTACAATGATTTATTGCTTTTTCTTTTCTTTCTTTTTCTTTTTTTGTAACATCCCCTTTATATTTTTTTTCTCTTTTTTTTAGCAAAGGGGATGCATTACATATATAAATACTACAAAGAACTTTGAACCACATCCACATCTACATATACATATCAAACTAGTTCCCACTTACAATAAATAGAATTCTTCCTCTTCACAACTTCTCCAAATTCTCATGCTCATTATCAATTGTTTCCAAGACTTAACTAGCTCAACTAGGTCGAGAGTGAAGTATTTGGCTATGACTCATGTATAAAAGGGGAAATTGACGAAGAAAAATATGGATATAAGCTTCAAAGGGGTAACTAGGGATTATTTTCATGGTTCACAAGTTAAAAAGGCCAAAATGGTTATCCTAAAAAGAATTTCCTTATTATGGTGCATCCATGAATAAAGGTTTAATGCAAGCCCTAGAGCAACAAACATACATAAAGACGGAGAAACACACAAGCAAAAGAAATCATCGTTCAAGACCTCACAAGGTTTAAGTTTTAATAACATCTTCTCGATTTGATTCCATGCATGCTAAGAGATAATCGTCATGCTCACCATTTAATTACAAACATCTAGACTTTTCATGCCATTTAAGTGTATGTGTGTGTGTGTGTGCAACAAGGTGCATCAAACTTATAGATTCACATCAAATTGGTAATGCTAGGCACGAAATATGAAGAAAACAAGACTACAAGCTCACAATGTCATAATTTTCACAAACAAGTAAACACGCTCATGACTAAACTTATTTCCCACATGCAAACAAAACGGACCTCAAAATCAACAATCCTTCCCCCACTTAAAACATGGCATGTCCTCATGCATGACAAATAAAAATGAGGGAGAAACAAAAGTGAAAGAAAACTCCCCTAAAAATAAGTAACAGGGACCATGGGCAAATGCAAGAAACTCAAGCATTATGAGGAGGATCCAAGGGTGGATCCCGAGAACTAGTCTAACATTGAGCCATCATCGAGGCACAAAACTGCTCCATCCACACCCGATGCTCAGAAAACCGCATATCAACATGGTCCTTGATGGACTGCTCCATGCACTGTAAGTAGGCCCGTTGAGGCTCAGAGAACTCCGCAGTTGGACCATGATAGAAAGAACCCCCTCAATCAATCGCCAAAGAAAATGGCTCAGAAACCGGTTCCTCCTCGGTGCGAAGAGGAGATGCGGGACAAGTGAGCTGAGATGATTTGTGACCCGTCCATCGAAAATTCTCAAAACAAAAGGCACACCCGGGAAGTCGAGCCAACGACATTAAACAAAAGCGCTTTTTGGGAGGCAACACAAGGTACACATGTATTTATATATTATGTGTGTGTCAAATTTTGGTCCTCACTTGCATTTATGTAGGGTGTTATGCATATTGTGGGTTTGGGGATTGATCTAAATTAGTGTTTTTAGAAGAGAAATAAGTAATTGTGTGCTTCACCAATTATCTTGGTTAGGTAGAGTTGGATATATTCAACCCAACAAACAAGCAAAATATATCCAACTCTACCTAACCAAGATAATTGGTGAAGCACACAATGAGTAATTTAGCAAGATAAAGAGTCATTTGACCCAAGGATTAATGCAAATCAAGCACTTCAACCCAGCAAACAAGTAAAATATATCCAACTCTACCTAACCAAGATAATTGGTGAAGCACACAATTACTTATTTCTCTTCTAAAAACACTAATTTAGTGAAGCACATAAATTAGCTCTCTTGACACTAGCAACCAATAATGAAGCACTATCAATTTAACCAAGTCAAGGAATTAAACAAAGAGAGGCTAGGACAAACCCAAGGATGAGAAGCTCAACCTAGGTATTTGCACTTGAATTTTATGGATTTAGGTACACTAAATCTTGTGCTACTATAATTAATGAACTAATGATCACGTATTAGAACAAAAAATTAGCAATTGAAGATACAAGAAGAGTAAGGTGAAGCAACTTACAAATCTTCAAGCAAAATCATAAGCAATACAACACAAATATTCAAGATAGAGTGAAATAGATCTTACTTAAAATGGAGTGGGTTTAGTACAAGAATTGCTTCCTTGAGCTAAATATATGAATTTAGTTACTCATAATCAATGCTAGATTATGAATAATTAATGTTTCTCTCTACTCTACTAACCCTAGTTCTATGACTCGATCCTCTTCTTTAGGTGATCTTGTATATTCATCGAATCCCGAGAGACTCTTGCGAAGGAATCAAAGGAATTCAAGTGCCAATATAGATTCATCAAGTCAATTTATTTCTAGTTCGCCTTTAGAAGAGGAAGAGGAGTAGAACGAGGGTCCTCCCCTTGTTATTCATATCTCATCACCGGACGAAGCTATTGATCAAGTCATGGAAAATCTTAATCAACGCACACTCAAGGAGATTGCTTCTCCTAGCTCCGTTCAACTACCATTGTGCATTGTATTTCCGGGAGGACAACTATTTGAGCTAAAGGGTGGTCTTATTGCCCTCCTTCCCAAGTTTGGAGGTGAAGGCACGGAGGATCCTTTTAGGCATCTTCAAGAATTTGAAATGGTATGTTCTTCAATGAGACCAAACAATGCTACGGAAGAACAAGTGAAGTTGAAAGCATTTCCCTTTTCCTTGAGAGACAATGCCAAGGCATGGGTATTTTACCTTCTTCCAAACTCAATCACTACATGGGAGCAAATGCGAAGTGCTTTCTTGGGGAAATTCTTCCCTACCTCAAAGGCTACGGGCATCTCCAAAGAAATTTGTGGCATTCGGCAATACTCCGGAGAAACATTGTATGAGTATTGGGAAAGGTTTCAAAAGCTTTGTCAAAGTTGTCCTCCATACTTGATATCGGAAGAGTTTCTCATTCACTACTTCTATGGAGGCTTGGAATATAATGCTAAATTGTACCTTGATGCTTCAAGTGGTGGAGTTCTTGTGGATAAAACGCCGGAGGAGGCTAGGAAGTTGATAACTAAGATTGCCGAGAATTCTCACCAATTTGGGGATCGTCAAATGCATGTCAAGAACCCTTCCGTGAATGAAGTGGCAACTCAAAAGTTAGAGGGCCAAATCTCGGACCTTACATCATTGGTTCGTCAATTAGCCATTGAGAATCTTTAACAACAAAAATATTGTGGTGTTTGCAATATGTCGGATCATGCTACTAACGAATGCCTATCATTCCAACAACTCGAAGAGCAAATTAATGCTGTTGGAGGTTTTTCGGGACAACCACCTCAAAGGAAGTATGACCCCTATAGTAACACCTACAATCCCGGTTGGAGAGACCACCCTAATTTTCGATATGGAAATCCCAAGGCACCAAACTCTAACCAATACCAAAATCCAAACACTTACAACACCCAACATCAACAAATCCCTCCTTCATACCCACAAAAACGTCCCAATCAAAATTTCGAAGCACTCCCACCACCACCTCCATACAATTCCCAAGACCATCAAGGGTCTTCTTCATCTACATTGTCATCACTTGAAGAAATGATGAAGCAAATGACAACAAACAACCTCCAATTTCAAAACATCACTTCTCAAAGTATATCCAACCTGGAAAAGAATACTTCCCAATTTCAAAATAATACTTCTCAAAGTATATCCAATTTGGAAAAGCAAATGAGCCAACTAGCCACAACCGTGAATTGATTGCAAAGCCAAGGTTCTAGGCAACTTCCTTCTCAAGCAGAGGTGAACCCCAAAGAAAATGCTAGTGCCATGACCTTAAGGTGTGGGAAAGAATTGGAGGACCTTCATGCTAAGGCCAAGGGTAAGATGGTGAATGATAATGAAGGTGGAAAGGTTGAAAATGATGACATCTTGGAGGCCAAGGATGAAAACCTTGAAGATGATATGGAAATTGAGGAAGAGAAAGTTGATGTGGGTAAAAAGGAAAGTGTTCAAGAGGACGTTCCACAAGCAAAGAAGCCAAGGTTTATTGATGATGTGGTTATTTGACCTCCATTCCTTTCCAAATTTTCTAAACCAAAGAAAGACATTATTGACAAGGAAATGCTTGAGACATTCCGAAAAGTGGAAATCACTCTCCCGTTACTATATGCCATAAACCAAGTTCCAAGGTATGCAAAGTTTCTCAAAGATTTATGTACTAACAAAAGGAAGTTAAGAGGTGATGAAACTATAGTGGTGGATGAGAATGTCTCAGCCGTGATTCAAAGGAGGTTACCTCAAAAATGTTCGGATCCGGGCACATTCACTATTCCTTGCAAGATTGGAGGTAAATTCTTTGAAAGAGCTATGCTTGATTTAGGTGCCTCGATCAATGTGAAGCCCCTTTCCATATTCCAAACTTTAAATTTGGGGGCACTTGAGAATACGAATGTGATCATTCAACTCACGGATAGATCTAATGCCTATCCCGAAGGGGTAATTGAAGATGTGCTTGTTCATGTTGATCAAATGGTTTTCCCCGCCGACTTTTACATCTTGAAAATGGAAGATGGTCCATCAAACATAAAGTCCGCACCAATTCTCTTTGGGCATCCATTCTTGGAAACGGCGAAGACCAAGATTAATATGGATAACGGTTCTCTCACTATGGACTTTGGTGATGAAGTTGTCAAGTTCAATATCTATGATGCCATGAAATTTCCTAGTGAGTCACACTCACTTTGCTCCATAGATATCATTGATGATTTGGCCCAACAAGCTTTTGACATGGGCAATAAAGAAGCTCTCCAAGTGGTTATTGAGGGATGTGCAATTGAAGATGATGGATCCCCTATTTCGGAAGAGGCCAATGAGGCAATTATGTGGAGGAGGGTTTTTTTGATGTTGGGTGTTGTAAGTGTTTGGATTTTTGTATTGGTTAAAGTTTGGTGCATTGGGATTTCCATATCGAAAATTAGGGTGGTCTCTCCAACCGGGATTGTAGGTGTTACTATAGGGGTCATACTTCCTTTGAGGTGGTTGTCCCGAAAAACCTCCAATAGCATTAATTTACTCTTCGGGTTGTTGGAATGATAGGCATTCGTCAGTAGCATGATCCGACATATTGCAAACACCACAATATTTTTGTTATTGAAGATTACCAATGGCTAATTGACGAACCAATGATGTAAGGTCCGAGATTTGGCCCTCTAACTTTTGAGTTGCCACTTCATTCACGGAAGGGTTCTTGACATGCACTTGACAATCCCCAAATTGGCGAGAATTCTCGGCAATCTTGGTTATCAACTTCCTAGCCTCCTCCGGCATTTTATCCATAAGAACTCCACCACTTGAAGCATCAAGGTGCAATTCAGCACTATATTCCAAGCCTCCATAGATGTATTGAATGAGCAACTCTTCCGATATCAAGTGTGGAGGACAACTTTGACAAAGCTTTTGAAACCTTTCCCAATACTCGTACAATGTTTCTCCGGAGTTTGCCGAATGCCACAAATTTCTTTGGAGATGCTCGTAGCCTTTGAGGTAGGGAAGAATTTCCCCAAGAAAGCACTTCGCATTTGCTCCCATGTAGTGATTGAGTTTAGAAGAAGGTAAAATAACCATGCCTTGGCATTGTCTCTCAAGGAAAAGGGAAATGCTTTCAACTTCACTTGTTCTTCAGTAGCATTGTTTGGTCTCATTGAAGAACATACCATTTCAAATTCTTGAAGATGCCTAAAAGGATCTTCCGTGCCTTCACCTCCAAACATGGGAAGGAGGGCAATAAGACCACCCTTTAGCTCAAATGGTTGTCCTCCCAGAAATACAATGCACAATGGTAGCTGAACGGAGCTAGGAAAAGCATCTCCTTGAGTGTGCGTTGATTAGGACTTTCCATGACTTGATCAATAGCTTCGTCCGGTGATGAGATATGAATAACAAAGGGAGGACCCTCGTTCAACTCCTCTTCCTCTTCCGAAGGTGAACTAGAAATAAATTGACTTGATGAATCTATATTGGCACTTGAATTCCTTTGAATCCTTCGCAAGAGTCTCTCGGGATTCGATGAATATGCAAGATCACCTAAAGAAGAGGATCGAGTCATACATAGAAAAAATTTCTTAAAATAAAGGGAAAAAGATAAATATGCACAATGAAACTAAAAATATTCACAATTTTATACGCGCACTAATATTGAACTAAAACTAGATCCCCGGCAGCGGTACCAAAATTTTGCCACGCCCGTCGTCGATGCGCCAAATTGATAATAAATGTTTATGCTCTACTATGTTCGCACTTAACTACAAATGTAGCAAATGTGGTAAGTAGGGATCGAACCCAAGGGAATAGCGTTCAATGCTAGAGTAATGTAAAATGGTAGGGGGTTTTTGAGGTGGTTGTGCTATTTTATCAAACACCCTGAATACAAGAAATAATGTGCTAGAGAAATATAACTAAGTAAATTTGCTATCAAACAATTTTACCAATACAACAAACACAATGAGTAATTTAGCAAGATAAAGAGTTATTTGACCCAAGGATTAATGCAAATCAAGCACTTCAACCCTACAAACAAGCAAAATATATCCAACTCTACCTAACCAAGATAATTGGTGAAGCACACAATTACTTATTTCTCTTCTAAAAACACTAATTTAGTGAAGCACATAAATTAGCTCTCTTGACACTAGCAACCAATAATGAAGCACTATCAATTTAACCAAGTCAAGGAATTAAACAAAGAGAGGCTAGGATAAACCCAAGGATGAGAAGCTCAACCTAGGTATTTGCACTTGAATTTTTTGGATTTAGGTACAATAAATCTTGTGCTACTATAATGAATGAACTAACGATTACGTATTAGAATAAACAATTAGCAATTGAAGATACAAGAAGGGTAAGGTGAAGCAACCTACAAATCTTCAAGCAAAATTATAAGCAGTACAACACAAATATTCAAGATAGAGTGAAATAGATCGCACTTAAAATGGAGTGGGTTTAGTACAAGAATTGCTTCCTTGAGCCAAATATATGAAGTTAGTTACTCATAATCAATGCTAGATTATGAATAATTAATGTTTCTCTCTATTCTACTAACCCTAGTTTTATGTTCTTAAAGAGGCAAGGATGAGAGGAAAATAAGATGTGAAGATTAAGATGATTTAAGAAGTAGGGTTTGGCTTCTTTTAATAAACAGCAGGGGCTGCACGGCCTGCTGCACGGCCGTGCAACAGCCCGTGAAAAAGACTGCCCAATCTGCACTACTTAGAACACTCTGCACAGCCGTGCAGTAGCCCGTGCGAGACAAAATCTTCAAGATTATACAACAAAAACCTCCCGAAAACGCGAGCTTGCATTTCTAACTTCCCTCTTGAATAATCTTTGCTTTCAAGCCCAAAATAATCCATCTTTTCAACCATTAAGCATGAGGCACTGAAAGATGAAAAACATAATTAATATCTATAAAACAATATTCGGAACTAACAAAAATGCAAGAGAATAAATGACAAAACGTGTATAAAATACACGTTATCAAGTATCTCAGGAAAAGTTTCCTGAAATCAATCTCAGGGTCCTTTTTCTCTTTTATATATATATATGCCATTGCTCCAAAAAGAACACTCTTATGTAAAGAACAATAAAGAACACTATAAAATCATTTATTCCAATAGATCCATTGGCCCCGCCAGGGGCACCCAATACAAAAAGTTGTTATTTTTTTACCCTCTAGCCATCTAGCAAAAAAAATACTGTCACTGATGACGTCATCGATGAATCATCAGTGATGTCATCATGAACAGTAATTTTTTTTGCTAGATGGCTAGAGAGTAAAAAAATAACAACTTTTTGTATCGGGTGTCATGACGGAACTCTTATATTAGATTAAATTTGAGGTGTTCTTTATTGTTCTTTATATAAGGTGTTCTACATGGAGTGCAACTCTCTCTCTCTCTCTCTCTCTCTCTCTCTATATATATATATATATATATATATATATATATATAAGAGAAAAAGGACCCTGAGATTGATTTCAGGAAACTTTTCCTGAGATACTTAAAAAAAATACATTTTAAATTTGATTGGGCCTGCAGGGCTAATTAAAAAATTTTGATTTTACAAAAATGCCCACCCATGTTTGCATATAAATCCCATGTATCTCAGGGAACTTACCTGAGGTACATCTCAGGCTCTCTAATCTCTATATATAATATATTTAATATGTTTAATTCTATCTAAGACTACTACTATTGTAAATCACTATCTAGACCCAGTACCCACCCATTACTCAATTCCCAAATCAAAACGTAAACACCTAATCTTTCGATTCAACCTGAGTACTATTCGAGAGAGATTATCAAAGATTCAACTTTTAACTTCAAGTTCTTCTTTTTGATGTTGCTGTCATGCTGTGGTATATAAAGTCTGTGGTTCTTTCCTTTTTCATAAATCATACCATTGTTAATAATTTTGTTCTCACTCCTTTTAATCTTTTATACTTCAAAGCATGGACATAATCAGATAAATGCTAATTAGGTAATTATAATACAGATTTTTTTCAATATTTTGGTTCTTCTTACCCGAACCGAACCGACCGAAATAATTCGGTTCGGTTCTTATTCAATCCATATGACAACTTTGGTTCGGTTCGGTCCTCAAAAAAAGGGGTTATATTCGGTTTTCGGTTATTTCGGTTCGGTCCAGTTTTGGACCGAACTAACCGAATGCTCAACCCTAGCTGTTTTAAAGCTCTATACGAAAACCCGATTATAAATCTTAATTTGATGTGTTGTCCGTGACGACAACTGACATCAACAGTCATGAAGTCTACATGATGACAAGTATGAACACTACGCCCCAAAGTAAGGATGTTGAGAAAGGGAAATACTATATGTCAAGGTCCATGTACAGACTAGATTTTAATAGTAGAAGACATCTGGCCATGTTTGTTTCATAGGATTAAGTAGGGATAGGACTATAATTCATTAAAAATATAATTTCATATTTGTTTCTGTAATTTATTTGGGATCGGATCAATGATTATAATTCTTTAAAATAATAATTTCATGTTTGTTTTAGGGTAAGTGATAGTATTTTAATTCTCTCTAATACTTAGTTGAAATCTCCCACAAGTCATTTTTTTAAAAAGATTATAATCCCTTCACTATAATCTCTTGTAAAAGAAATATAAGATTAGAAATTTTAAACAATAATAGTCGAATTCATATGTTATCCGTCAAAACAAACATGAGATAATTTAAAGGATTATTTTTTTTAAAGAATTATAACCCAGTCCTAAACTTAATACTTACAAACAAACATGAAATATGATAGTTTAAAGGATTATAATCCTTTGGATTATAAATGATGAGACTATTATATCAGGATTATTATCCCAAGATTGTTATCCCTCGAAACAAACAAGGCCTTAGTACTCAAGACTCTAAATGATGAAATGTTCAGACTTTGTATTTCAAAATAATTAAATGGGATAAACCACAAGAAGCATTTACAAATTAAATTCTGGTTGACATTTTGTTAACTAATATATTGCTCCTTAACCGGATCTTTATATTATATTCTAACATTTTACCTTATTCAAAAATCCATTTATTTTATGTTCATAATAATTATGAGAATATTATGGATATTTTAATATTCCCCTTTACTCGAAAACCCGTTTTTTTCGTGTCCATACCAACCGTATCTTTATATTATATTATAACAGTCTCCATTTCTCAAAAGCCAGTGTCCATAATAATTATGAGAATATTGGAGATCGCAGAGGATCGAACCTGAGACCTCTACGTACCTGAGCTCCGATACCATGTTGAGTAACCAATTGCTCTAATTCTTATGGGGTTAAAGGAAGTCCCAACCAAATCTTTATATTATATTCTAACAACCAGATATTTATATTATATTCTAACAACATTCTGAAATGGATAGTTGTTAAGCGTACAATGAAACTTGGAACGGAGAAAAAAATGAAACGGCTACAGAGCAGTGGCAAGGACTTAGGGTCTGTTTGGATTGCAATTAAAATTTGCTATGCTGTTGAAAAAAGTGCAGGTAAAATAAGTGCTGTTGCGAAAATTAGATAAATCTTTAGTAATATTTTTTGAAATATGCATATTTTGGGTATAATTTATATAAAAAAATGTTTTTGGTGAGTTTTGATATTGAAATCAGTAGCTGTTTCCCATAAAAGTTAAAAAGTGGCTTTAATCAAAAGCATAGGGGGACATGCTTTCTTTTAAATAACTTTTCAGCCGAAAATGCTTTTCAAAAAAAGGCGCTTTTGAAGTTTTACCAAACAGCTTTTTACGTACATTTCAGAAATAAGCTGTTGTTGCTATTTGCAACAGCAATACCAAACGAGACCTTACAACAAGTCCAACAGCTTTCCTATAGTGCTTCCTAAATTAGGATTTAGGAAAATTGGTCCAAAATAGCATTTTAATAGTGTGTTAGTTGTTACCTAAAATACTAGGAATACTCGCCCATTATCTAATTTTGGGAATCACTAGTCATCCTTAACTTAATTTTTATCAATACAAAATCATTTTCCTTCATTTCTCCACTACTTGTTCCTATCTCATTTCTTGTTAAATTCAAATTTATTATTATAATAACAATAAGGAATGAAGATTGGGATTGTAGTTAGAGTTCATATATAAAATAATGTACCTAAAAGACCGTAAATTATTATTTTATGATATTTATAGGGACTAAATAAAAGATTGTTGTACTTGTGATTTGAGAAAAAGATGATGTGATTTATGGTTGCAAAAATACCTAAAACAGATACTTACAAAAGTTGTTATCTTACTGAAAGCTCGTTTACGATAACAGTGAAAGAAAGAAGGAAAAAGAGTGTGTACTAGTTTGTACTCCCTCCGTCTCATAATGCTTCTCTTGTTTCATATATCGGGACTGTTCATAACATGAGACAAATTACTAATTTACGTCTAATCTATAAGACCAAATATAGTCATGAGTGATCTTATTGGATTCGTATTTATGAGTACTTTAATATGGTGAAGTTTTTATATATAAAATTAATACGAAATTAAAGATATTAACGATTAAAGTGTGCGTTGGTAAACGTGTCCAAGGGAAATGGAAAGAGTTTTTTGGGACAGAGGGAGTATTATTCTAGAGTGCACACCTATTCGTTCTTGAGAATTATTTCTTGAAGGAAGAAGCTGAAAAAATTGTAGCAACTATTGATCTAATAAAACATTAGACTGAAAGTTATATTTTGATTTTCTTCTCGTTATGCAAACACATTTTCATAGAGATATAAACATACAATATTCATTCAAGCGCTTCAAGTTTAAGAAAGTCCAAAAATCGTAAAAAAAAAAGATACATTCACCCCTCTATATTTTAGAGCTAATATCTAACAGGGATAGAAAAAGGCCTTGTGTTTAAACACATATGGTGCCTAAAACAAGGGGGCCGGTCTCGTGCATACGTATGCAGGAGTACTATTACACAACATAAGATTTTATAACCGTTGAATAAACCATTCAACGGTCCTGATTTAAAAAAATTACCATCCAACGGGATGGTACGAAAAAATTATCACGGAAAGTTTCTGCGGTGCGGTGAACAGTAGATTTTTGATGTGAAAACATGGGCATTTTGGTAATTTACCCATACCGCTGAAAGTTCCTGTAATACGTTACAGATTTTTTTTAAATCAGGGCCGTTGGATCAACCATCCAACGGTTATAAAACCGTATGTAACCAAACAATAGTTTGAAAGGTTGACCGGCTACCCTCAAATAAAGGCCTTGTGTGATAGGCAGAGGAGTTATTAGAGACAAAGACTACAACCATTTTATTCTTAAAATCAGGAACTGACAGTCCCGTGGCATCTTAAAGTTTGCTGGAGACATTACATGATTATCATTAGAAATATAAAAACTGCTACTTATTTGTTCAGCAAAGACAGAAATTCGGCAGATCATTTATCAAAGTAAGGCCAGCAGTTAATGGTTAAAAAAGTTTCTGGTTGCAGTTTATGGCTAAAAAAATTGATAGTACCAGGCCATAGGTTTTAAAATCATTTAACTGGATCGACATTTAGGTGGTACAAACATTGCCCTGTTGTTTCCAGAATTCCATTGATGTTGGAAAGGAATTCCTGGAGAGTATGCTAGAGCAGGCGAGATGCACTTAGTTTATATTGTGCATTTTATAGTTTATCGCCTTGAAGTTTACGTTTTCCGACTTGTAATTATTAAAGTCAGCCAGCCTTTTTGTGGGTTTACATTATTACATTATTATTACATTACATTACATGGACAAATAAGACAAGTTTTCATTTCTACAAATGTTTCAAGTCATATGTTTCGCAATTGAAATTGCATTTTATATTCATTAAAGTCGAGCGGAGTCAACATGACGAGAATCAGTTAGTAGTAGTACTAGTTTGAGTTTTATAAAGTCAATAGATAAACCAGCAATAGTAAAGTACCCTAAGGTTTTATATTTGTAATTGTTCATCTTTGTTCCATTGTTCAAAAAAATCTAAATCTGGATGTGTTTGAGTGGTTAATTACTCCGAAAAGCAAAAGTTGCCTGTGTGTTATGGGGATCAAGATTCCTTTACGACTACTGCATGCCTAAGGCCTTCCCTGAGGCGACGGCTTAAGCCTTTAGCTTAGCATAAGGCGTAAGGCTTTCTTTATTATACAAAACTAAACTAGAACCTCACTGAAAGGCAATGTTATGTTAGGAATCTGTCCGATTCCCCGCGAATGCGAAAGCGATTTGGTAAATATGAGTGCTTAGATCCCACAAATATACGTGATAGTAATGAAAGCAACAAACCAAAAATACAGTAAAAGAGACAAGAGATTTAACGTGGTTCGGCCCAGCCTACATCCACAAGAGCAACAACTTCACACTAGATAAAAGAGATTACAATATCCGGGTATCAGGTCCCTGAATTTCATACAAAAATTCAGCCCTGCAATACCTATTATGTATATCCCCAACTCACTGAAGTGTTTATCTCAAAACCTCCCCCTATCACTGTTTCTTGACAACCTTTCCTTCTCTCCCTCTCCCAACCCGGACAGTGCCACACAACCTGATAGAAAGACCCCTGCAGCGGGACCACCTCCGATGGCTGCAGTCAGACCCAAGTACCCGAAGGAATAGTTTAGGCACGAGGACCTTCTATCCCGACACTTCCTGAAAGCGAGCTGAACCGGCTCCCCTACAGACGGACTATCTAGCAGTTATATGGAGAGAGAGAGAGAAGAGAGAATTACGGTGTATTTGATAATGAAGGAGGAAAGGGGTATTTATAGGAGTATGTAGTAGGTGGTAGGTGAGGTTGGTGGTGGTAGATGAGGTTGGTGGTGGCAGGTGAGGTTGGAAAGAATTAGGCTAGGTAGCCTAACAATCTCCCCCTCTTTCCAAACTCACAGCTCTTCACTTGCACTCCATACCTGCGCCCTGTTGGCACAACTCCAACTTTTCCTCGATCTGTATCATTCTCTACAACAAAACTCCCCCCGAGTCCAAGACTCCAAACTATACCCTAGTTTGCACATTCATTATCGAATGCCCACTTGCTATACGCACAAGTGTACCATTGACCTCTATTTGTCCAACTACATACATGTGAAGCAATCTGTTGTATTCACACATACTCTCTTGATTCACGTCGGCCAATCCCATATGTAGTCCATCACACACGCAAGTGTGACCATCACACACACAAGTATGACCATCGATCTTTCATTTACTCCCCAACTGCATATCAAACAAATCAATTTGTTGCATGATTCACTGCTCACTTGATTCGTGTTGATCGATGCTCATATGCAGCTGCAACACACTAACTACTCATTGATGTCGTGGAAGCCCTTCGACCAAGCATCCATCCCAGCAGTCTTTGCACCATCGTCTAGACTGGAAGGCAATACAACCGCGACAGTATCCTTCAAGTCACTCTTCCCTCATGCACGAGATAACCAGATTTTCGAAGTTCCAGTACATTCTGGCCACGTACTAATCAGACGATATATTCCCCCACGTAGCTCTCTTTTCATCCGTACCACACGGCCTCTTTTGATATTCATTGATCCCTCTACTACAGAGCATCTGTAGCCTTCTGAAGCTAACCGATCGATAGATATTAGATTCTTCCTCAACTTAGGCACATATTGTTTGCACTAAATCACGCAAGCGTACGTGGTCACAAGTAATATATGAATAAGTCAAGTTCGTTCCCACAGAGATCTGGTTATGGTTTTAATTCAGTTATTGTACCTATGCAACAATGTATGGTTATTACTCACTGATAAGACAAATAACAAATTGGGTTTAATTAACTAAATTAACTAAGAAGTAAATTAACAACTAAGAATTAACTAACTAACGAGAATTGAAATCGAATTACGTTTACAAGAGTAACATGGAATCCTAACTTCATTAAATACTTCGCTTAGATCTGACGCATTTAATCACTATATGCAATGGTTATGATATTTGATCGGATAACACAAAACAAGTACACGCTACCTGTCAGCATACGTATACCAAACTACCCATACATCCACAAAAGAGATAGAAGATGAATAGACACCAATTATGCTTAGACCCTATATGTCTATAGAATTTGAAAACATAACGGTTGAAGAACAAGTTATCCATAAAGATCATACAGGGCAATATAAGTATTTTCATCTCATACTACGAATCATGTTGATAAAGAATCATGAACCTATGCTAGCATGGCAAGTTCTAAATCTCAAGATCCACTTTCACTTCACAAGAGATTAACAGATTAGATGTTAGCTACGCATCTAACAAATAAGCACAACCATACGAGGATATCATATATACATCATACACAGATCTTTAAAACAATCAAGATACTAAGCTCCATAAATAAATCCGTTAGAATCCCATGACAACGATTAGTTCGTAATTGAACCTCTCGTCATCATGGGATCAAGTGAAACCATGATATAAACAAAGTATGAAAAGATACAAATAAAACTAAGTAATTGATATGTAATGGTGTGCTTTTTTCTCTCCCCCAAGATGTGTATTTATAGCCCCAAGTTGCCTCTCCATCAAGCAATTACCATATAATAGCTGGAATAGAAGACCAGCAATTTCCATCTTTAAACGGGATAGGATTTGCAAATTCCATGCTCAAGATTGATTCTAGAATGTTCTATCCATTCAGGACAATTACCATACTGATTTTAAGTATGAATTATAGCAATTTCCTTGTGAAAATAGAATTCTGCAAAATACGTTTCCTAAACTGATTCTGTTTTGAAGGAAAATTCATAGCTGACTTTTATTCAGTATTTCTGGACCGTTCCAGCTGTGTTTTGACATCTGGACCACTTTAGAATGATAGAGAATCTCGTTAGCTTCGCGTGGACAGTAAGATCGTCCAAAACGGACTTCTAGAACTCAAGATATGGCCAAAATCGTAAAAAGGGCAAAACTGGAATTTTCCCAGCGCATCTTGGCGCAGAGTGCGCAAAAGGCGCAGGGTGCACGGCTTCAATCTGCATAAAAATGGCGCAGAGTGCTCAAATGGCGCACTCTGCTCGGCCTCAATCTGCGGGAATTAATTTTTCTTCATTTTTCAGCTTTTTCTTCACGTTCCTTTTGCATGAGCTTCCGTCTTTAAACCCTATTGACTTGTATACTTCTTGGTAGCTGACATTAGCCTCCATTCTTCATTCCATAACATAAATCAACTCCAAAATAATGACGGAAACTACACCTTTAATCGACATTTCTTCAACCCTGCACAATTAAACAAAACACATCAAAACTACCACAAACTTGAGGCCAAAGCAATCAATTTAAGCCGATTTAGAATGCTCTAAATGGATATAAAATCCATTTATCACATATCTTACCACGTTCAAGCTGCGAACTATTCCATCGAACATTTTGATTTTCACAATTCCAATCACCTTGATCTCACAAGTAGATCCATCAGCAAAAGAAATTGTTTCATTCTTTGTATCTTGGAATTTGTCAAAATGCCCCCTCTCGGAACATACATGGTAAGATGACCCTGAGTCTAATATCCATTCTCCTGGAGAACTAGTGCCTCGATTGAAGACGGTGCAAACATCTTCACAATCGAGAGTAATCACAGCCAATGATGCATCTGGATCCTTCTTATTAAGCGGATAATTCGGCCTAATATGACCCCACTCCTTGCAACCAAAGCACTGCATGCCCTTTTCACTATATCTGGATTTACCCCTGCTATTGGTAGATCCTCTCACAGCACCCCTTCCTCTATTATTTTGACTATGCAAAGCCAAAACTGTCATTCCATCCTTGTCACCATCCTGGTTTTTCCTTCCAGTATATGACAAAAGTGCTGACTGAACCTCCTCCATTTTTAACGTGTCCTTTCCGTACAAAATGGTTGTGACCAAATGATCGAATGACTCCGGAAGCGAAGTAAGAAGAATAAGGGCCTTATCTTCTTCTTCCAATTTAACATCAACCTTTTCAAGTTGATCAACAATACCATTAAACACATTCATGTGCTCAATAACATTGCCTTGAGCTGCCATCTTCAGCTTGTATAACTCGCGCTTCAGATTTAACTTTGTAGTCAAGTTCTTCCCGAGATACAATGTCTCCAACTTTGACCATAATTCCTTCGGCGTGCTTTCGTCAACAACATTATTGATAATGGTATCAGCAATGCATAGTCTGATGGTACTCATGCATTGCGACTCAGCATCCTCCCAATCTTCATCGCTTATCTTTGTTGGTTTTCCCTCCTTCCCCTTCAAAGCCCTTGCTAGCTTCTGTTGGATTAGGATATCCTTTACCCTTCTCCGCCAAAGAGTAAAACTTCTTTTACCATCATATGGAGTCACCTTGAATCCTCCAATACTTTCCATGATCTCCGTTTGCACACATAAACCAATCCAAACAACTAAATCAATTTGCCAGGTAAGTGTAAGAAATAATGGGAGCACTTCTGTCAAAACGGCACCTTATTACACAACAATTTTTCTTAACGACTTTCCTTCAGCACCAATAATTTAGACACAACTAGCTCTGATGCCAACTGTTAGGAATCTGCCCGATTCCCGGCGAATGCGGAAGCGATTTGGTAAATATGAGTGATTAAATCCCACAAATATACGTGATAGTAATGAAAGCAACAAACCAACAATACAGTAAAAGAGACAAGAGATTTAATGTGGTTTGGCCCAGCCTACATCCACAAGACCAACAATTTCACACTAGATAAAAGAGATTACAATATCCGGGTATCCGGTCCCTGAATTTCATACAAAAATTCAGCCCTACAATACCTATTATGTATATCCCCAACTCACTGAAGTGTTTATCTCAAAACCTCCCCCTATCACTGTTTCCCGACAACCTTTCCTTCTCTCCCTCTCCCAACCCGGACAGTGCCACACAACCTGATAGAAAGACCCCTGCAGCGGGACCACCTCCGATGGCTGCAGTCAGACCCAAGTACCCTAAGGAATAGTTTAGGCACGAGGATCTTCTATCACGACACTTCCTGAAAGCGGGCTAAACTGGCTCCCCTACTAGACGAACTATCTAGCAGATATATAGAGAGAGAAGAGAGAATTATGGTATATCTGATAATGGAGGAGGAGAGGGGTATTTATAGGAGTATGTAGTAGGTGGTAGGTGAGGTTGGTGGTGGTAGGTGAGGTTGGAAAGACTTAGGTTAGGTAGCATGTTATTACCTATTCACCGAGATGATGACAAACAAGCAACAAGTTGTGCCGGTAATCTTATTTGTACGGCAAACCTGACATGGACCTAATAACCATAACATTACTATCAATGACGAAATTAAGGGGTGGCGGCCGCTCCACCACACATGAACCTGGTGATCATAATTCATAACATTACTAATTTCGCATGACATTTTCGACTCATCTGAGAAGCTACCTGGCATTTTATGCTAGAGAACAGTATGAAAATTAGTGAGAAGCTGTTCTGACTACTAAGAGCAGCCCTCACACTAAAAACGATATTATTGTTCCTTATGTTAATTTTTTAGGAAAATAAACACAACACTTGAAATCAAAATTATAACACAAAAGCTGTGGACATGAAAAAAAAAAATTGACCTAACCCAATTGGTAGTTCTCAACTCTCTCATCAACTCTCTCATCTCTTTTTTTGGCCGTGGGGTGGTTTGATTCACATAGCAATCGTCCATCGGTGCTTTTTTCACATTTTTTATTTAGATTCCCTATTTTGGATTTTGAAACGATTCAATTTCCGCACGCGATTCGCCGTTGTATGTCTATTACAAGGGTTTACGATATTGTGAGCTTAAATACACCCTCTACTTCTGATGAGACCTTCAGAAATTTTTGTAAGAGACAAATGTTACTAAAATCGATAAGTTACCAAAAGTTCGATAAGTTACCTAAAATTAGATGGATTACATTTTTGTAATAATGAAATACATTCCCATACATTTATAAAAATAACTTTGTTAACTTTAATATCATTAAATACTTTTTATAATCCAAATATAATTGTTACAACCTAAAAGGTAACTGATTGCAACCTGACCTGCAGTGCAATTATCTGCAAATTTTATCGAATTGTTACAATAAAATCTGAAAACATGATAATTTGATATTTTTAATATTTTTAATTATGATTATGATTATATTTATTTTAATATTTATACGAGGAACCAAACACATCAAAGAGTTCTTGGACCAAAAAATTAACGTAACTTGTTGCGTTTTAGTTATTTAAATATAAAATTTATGTATTAAATTTTTTTCACATAATAATCCGACAAACTCTATTTAAGTATGATAATTTAGAATAAGGTCCCACGAAAAACCCTTTTAGAAACAAAATTAGAGAACTTGAGATTAAAAATGAAAGTATACGATCATCTTTAACCCTATCAATCATTTAGCTAAAAGTCTATATAGCTTTACAAAAATAAATGTATACATAATACGTAAAAAATTAGTCACTCCAAAGGAACAAAACCCTTGTCTATAATTATAGATAATCTCTTGTGTTGTTGGAGGAATTTCGTAACAACACGAAATCGGAGATTTGCTGGAATAATAGAGCGATTATGAATATGTGGCTGTTTTAGGGGATTTGGGTTTATGAAAAAAGAGGGGGCTGGACTTGGCAGGTTTCTCGATTTGTCTCGTGTATCGGTCATATCTTCTGTCCAGATGCCTACGTACCTATATGTTTATATAGGATCACGCCCACGTAGTTCTGTGAAATTGATTTGTGTCTATCCCTTAGAGACTTTAGGGATAAACTTCGTTAATCTGGGTGATTACTGATTTTATCTGATTTAATCTTATGGTTGTGATATCTTCCGGATTTGAAGAATATCGTTTGGAGAATATTTTCCGTTATTGATTGATTGAGATTGATTGGATAAAACTTAGGAGTTAAGTAATAATTATTAATCTGAATTAATAATTAATAACTATTAGAAATTTGGGAGATTATTAGACATGCCAAAATTATGGCATAACATCTTGATATTGGCTATATTTGTCGAAACTCTAGATACCTGTAGTGAATTGCCACATCACTTATTTCTAGACCTGGCAATTCATTCGTTTCGTATACTTTCGTGTCGTGTACTTTCGTATTTCGTGTATGTAATGTCAAATCCAAAACCTACCCGTTAAGGATTCGTTTCGTTTCGTGTTTGTGTACCTTCATTTCTTGTACATTTCGTATCATGTTTCGTGTAATTTTTAAATAAAAGTAAAAATATTTTATTATTAAATTTTTACTAGTCGAGTCTTAATTCAATATGTCATAAAGAGTCAAGTGTGCTCAAGTCTTGTAAAACTAAAATTTGAAACTATTTTGTATTTATCTTATGTAAAAATTATATATAAAATATTATTTTAAAATATGTATTCATGTAATTTTAATAAAATTATTTAAATATTTTTTATTTCGTGTATTTTCGTTTCGTGTCGTGTACCAAAGGGTAAACTCAAAACCGACATTAAATTCATTCGTATAATTTCGTGTTTGTGTACTTTTGTGTTCGTGTACCGCAAAGGTCAACCCAAACCCAAAATTTTCGTGTCATTTTTGTGTCGTGTACGAAATTGTCGGCTCTACTTATTTCTATATTAAAATAATATATTCCATTAATAATAACTTGAAATATTAATAATATACCATTTTTAAATATAGCCAATCATAATAGCCAATACCCATGGAATATAATGTCTTACAGATTCAACAAATTTTACATTATCAATATTTTATATAATTTAGCCAATCATTTTTAATCAACGCCGTTGAAGATGCTTTACATATTTGCTTACCATCTTTTATGATAAAAATATGTAGCACACAAAAAAGATGATAATATATTAATTTTCCAATAATATCTAAATTTATTTTAAATTATGCTAATAGGAATTATTTCCATCGGACTTTTTGTAATAAAAGTTTAAAACCTTCTACATAAGCCCACAAGCCCGTCTTCGATGTCCGAAAATATATGTTTTTTTTTTTTTTTTTGCTAGTTGAAAATATCAGGGTCATATATAAAGCAAAAGCAGGATAGCCCGAGGCCCGACCACAGGCCACAGAGAGATAGCTTTAGAGCAAATTCCAACAGGCACTTTATCGTGGTTCTTTTATCCATTTCAAAAAAAAAAATCGTGGTTCTTTTATATTTTATTTAAATAAAATTTCTTCTTTCTTATAAATAGTGCGGGCAATTTTGTTTAATAAAATAATATAACTATATTATAATTACTATTAACTAATCAATTACCTTTTTCAACTAATATATTTTCTCTACTCTGTAACTAAAATATCTTTTTTTCCAACTATATCACGGGTGGTTCTATTTAATAAAATAACATAATAATATTATAATACTAATAATTATCGATTACCTTTTTCAGCTAAAACGTATCATCTTTTCCACATTTCATAATTAAAATTCCTTTTTTCTAGAAATATCAAGGGCAATTTTAATTTCTCACTATCTAAAGACACTACGAGCTATTTAATTTAGTAAAATAACATAAATTAAATTAAAATTACTATAAACTAATCAATTACCTTTTTCACCTAAAGTAAGTCACCTTTTTAATTTTCACATTATCTTTTTTATTTTCTCTAACAAAAACCTGTCTTTTTTCAATTATATCACGGACGGTTCTATTTAATAAAATAAAATAACAATGTTATAACATAAATAATTAACTGATTAAGTTTTTCAGCTAAAATATATCATCTTTCTATATTTTCAAACTAAAATCCCTCTTTTTCTAAAAATATCATGGGCAACGCTAATTTTTCCTTTTCTTAAAAAATTACGAGCAATTTTATTTAGTAAAATAACATAATTGAATTATAATTACTATAAACTAATCAATTACCTTTTTCACCTAAAACATGTTTTTTTTTAATTTTCTCTAACTAATACCTCTCTTTTTCGAGTTAAATAACGGCATTCTATTTAATAAAATTAAATAACAATTTTATAAGTACTTATAATTAACCGATTAAAATTTTCAACTAAAATAAATCATATTTTCATAACATTTATATAATTATTATAATCTCATTTCTGTAGAAAATAACAATATAACAATATATGTACTCACTGTTTTGTATGAATACTAAGAAACAAATTACAAAGATATGCTTACAATATGCTCCTGAACATGCTCATATTATTGAAAGACAAGTACAAGAGATGTATATACACTCGCATACAGGAACCAAAGATCAGACAATAATCAATCAAGGATCAATCTACCTATAAAACAGCAACTTCCTATCTTACTAATTCAATGACTTATTCCACGATCCTACAATCAAGCCAACAGACATCTGACCAAATCAGATCAAATACTACAAAACATAAATAAATAAAACAAGCTAAGATTAATTTCCAACAATCTCCCCCTTAATCTAAGCTTGTTTCTGCAGATTCTTAACATAGCCCGTATGGCATTCAACTGAGCCTGTATGGCTATTAAACTGAGCACGTCTGGCTATTAAACTGAGCCCTTCTGGTTAATTAAACTGAGCCCGTCAGGCTAATTAAACTGAGCCCGTCTGGCACGTTCACCTCCATTCGATTTCACCAGATAATAGAGAACACTCGAATCCAGAGATCATTGCATTCCAAGCAACAATATCTCTCTCAGACATTCCATCAAATACCTTCCGTGTCCCTGCCTCCACAAGCGTTCCATCTCGTTCTGCATGGCCTTCTGCCACTCTATCTCGTTTTCTGCCTTCAGCAGGCTTCTCAGGCATCGCCTCGTCTTTCTCGGCAGCCCCATACTACACATGCAGCTTTGCCACCATCCTTCTGCAACGCCTACCTGAAACTATCACTTATTCTGCGCCTCCACCACTAGCGGCGGCTTCACCACCGCCTGGCGGCGGAACAACAAGAACCGCTTTGATACCAAGTGTAGAAAATAACAAAATAACAATATATGTATTAACTGTTTGGTATGAAGACTAAGAAACAAATTGCACAGATATGCTTACAATATGCTCCTGAACGTGCTCATATTATTGAAAGACAAGTACAAGAGATATATATACACCCGCATACAGGTGTTTAACAGGAAACAAAGATCAGACAAGAATCAATCAAGGATCAATCTACCTATAAAACAACAACTTCCTATCTTACTAATTCCATGACTTATTCCACGATCCTACAATCAAGCAAACAGACATCTGACCAAAGCAAAGACCAAATCAGATCAAATACTACAACACATAAATAAATAAAACAAGCTAAGATTAATTTCCAACAAATTCAAATTTAAGTCTCCAAAATTCATATTTTAAAAAAATTAGTTCAAATTAATAAAAAAAATCTTATAATATTAAAAAAAATCTATTCATCGCACGGGTTTTAAACTAGTTATAATAAAATTAATGTAAAAATCAACTCCAACAACCTCCTAAACCCTCCCCAAAACATAAGAGTGATTACAACCTCCTCAATATTAAGACTCTCTCTCCTCTCCTTTTCCATTATTTAATAATAAAGAAGTAACGTTTGCTTGACACGTGGTCTCAGGACTCATGGCAGCTTTTCTTAATGCCACCTTTCTAATAATAAAACACATGCTGCTACCGTGACTTCAAGTAACGGGTGCACTGTCGTGACTTAAAGTCATGGGTGGACCGAATTTTTTTTTTTCACCAATTTTTTTTTTTTACGGGTGGATCGAATTTTAAAATTGTTTGAAGTTACAGTTGTATACGGTGCTCCCCACAATACAAAAGAACCAGCTACCATAACTTGAAGTTATGGCTAGTACAAAACCAGCTACCATACCTTGAAGTTATGGCTAGCACAAAATCAAATTCAAGCAAGTGACGAGTGGCCGACATAAAATAGATTAAAAATAAATGAAGATGAATTTTGAGGAGGATTTTTGTAGATGGTGTGCAAATTTTTATCCTAAACGATTAGAAGGCAATTAATTATATTGTTTTTAAGAAAATATTTAAAAGTTTGTTGGAGTTGCTCTTAGCAATAGCCAACCGGAATTAGATTAGGAAAGTCAAATATTAGGTTGGACTAATTCTCGAAAGTTGTTTGATTTTGTGAAACACATATGACTCAGCCTATTTGTAGTTCGAGGATCATAATCCAATTAAACTAGATTGTAATAAGTAAATAATATCAACTGTCATAGTGTTTGCACTAAATCACGCAAGCGTACGCGGTCACAAGTAATATATGAATAAGTTGAGTTCGTTCCCACAGAGATCTGGTTAAGGTTTTAATTCAGTAGATGTACCTATGCAACAATGTATGATTATTATTCACTACTAAGACAATTAACAAATTGGAGTTTGATTAACTAAAAATTAACTAACAAACAAATTAACAAACTAAGAATTAACTAACTAACGAGAATTTAAATCTAATTACTTCTGCAAGAGAAAGCATGGAATCCTAACTTCATTAAATACTTTGCTTAGATCTGACGCCTTTAATCACTATGTGCAATGGTTATGATATCTGATCGGATAACACGAAACAAGTATACGCTACTTCTCAGTATACGAATACCAAACTAAACATACATCCACAAAAGAGATAGAAGATGAATAGACACCAATTATGCTTAGACCCTATATGTCTATAGAATTTGAAAACATAACGGTTGAAGCACAAGTTATCCACTTAGATCACATAGGGCAATATAAGTATTTTCATCTCATACTACAAATCATGTTGATAAACAATCATGAACCTATGCTAGCATGGCAAGTTCTAAATCTCAAGATCCACTCTCGCTTCACAAGAGATTAAAAAATTAGATGTTCACGACGCATCTATCAATTAAGCATAACCATACAAGGATATCAGATATACATCACACACAGATCTTTAAAGCATCAAAATACTAAAGCTCCATAAATAAATCCGTTAGAATCCCATGACAACGATTAGTTCATAATCGAACCTCTCGTCATCATGGGATCTGATGAAACCATGATATAAAACAAAGTATGAAAAGATACTAATAAAACTAAGTAATTGATATCTAATCGTTTTTTTCCTGTCCCCCAAGATGTGTATTTATAGCCCCAAGTGTCCTCTTCTCCAAGTAATTGCCTTTTTTGAGTTGGAATAGAAGATTGGCAAATTCCATCTTTGAATGAAATAGAATTGCAAATTCTATGTATAAGTCTGATTCTGGAAGTTTCTGACCGTTCATGTGATTCCATAATGATTAGAATTAGCAAACAAAGCAATTTTCGGTTTCCAGCAGCATTCTGTCCTAGTCTGGCGGTGGCAGGCGCGGCCGCGTGCCATTTTAGTGTAAAACGGGCGCTCCCGCGCTCTCCAAAATCCTCTCAGCAATTCTACCGGCGCGGCCGCGATACAAAACAGTGTAAATCAGGCGCGCCCGCACGCTGCATTCTTCCAGAAATATTTTTATGCTCTAGAACATTCTCCAACCTTCGCGTGGACAGCTTACGGGCCTCAAACGGACTTGTAGAACTCCAGATATGGCCAAAACAAAGTAGATAGCGCAACCTACCGGAAAATCCGAATTTCCTACAATTTGCTCATTTCTCTTCCGTTTTCTCTTCCGATTCTTTTGCGACTTCCCATTCTTCAATTCTTGAATTATGAATCCTCATGGTAGCCTAGGGAAATTCACCACCCTTCATTCCAAAGCTCAATTTAAACTCCAAGACCAACGAAATTCAACAATCATAGCTGGCATTTTGCTAACCTGCATAGCTACACAAAACATATTAAACACACAAATACTTGAGATACAAGCGATAAATTTAAGCCAAAATGAAGCGATCTAAGTGGATAAAAATCCACTTATCACACAGGAATCTCAAATGATGATAGCTATCAGAAGAAAAATCAACAAGTCAATCTATAGTTTTGATGTTTTACACTGGAAGAAGATTCAGATATCTGATCAAGCCTCAAGGTAGCATTGAAACACATGGATTCATTTAAGGGACAGAGATTTCTATAAGTGATAAGAAACAATTTCAGTACCGAATGATTGATGAGAGTGAAGAATAGGGAAAAGACCACAGTTTTAAAGTCAAGATGAAGAACAGAGATTGGAGTTAGTCGTTCATGAACCAGACAGTACATCGAGCGTCAACATCGAT
This sequence comes from Saposhnikovia divaricata, assembly GCA_036435485.1. NCBI lineage: Eukaryota > Viridiplantae > Streptophyta > Magnoliopsida > Apiales > Apiaceae > Saposhnikovia > Saposhnikovia divaricata. The sequence continues at coordinate 125,143,232 of CM071595.1, forward strand.
CCAGTGTATGTTCCTTATTATAATTACGTGGTTCACAGTGAAGTATTGACTATTAAAGGATTTATATTAATTCTACTTTAATTGATTAACTCAAATAATTAATTTAAATAAATAAATTAATTCTATCAGAATTAATATATTTGTTAAAGTAATTATTAGATTAATTAAATCAGAATTAATATGAAAAAGGAATAGTTATTTAAATGATTTTTATAAATCATTTAATTAATTATAAGCTGAAAAATATGATAATATAACTATCAAATGATAGTTATACCGATAGTCATATTCAGTTCAAAGTATGACAGTCATATTCAGTTCAAAATGGATAGTCATATTTCATTCAAGGAGACAGTCATACCGAATGTTATATTGGATTGGACAGTCATACCGAATGTTATATTGAATTGGACAGTCATATCTCATTCAAGGAGATAGTCATACCGAAAGTTATATTTAAAGAGACAGTCAGATTACTTTCATTTGATAGCCATACCGAATGTCATATTATTGTTAACTGATTGTTATATCAGTTGAAACAAAGCAATATGACTATGGCTGTGTTATAAAAGGTAGCAGAATGCAGAAGGACAGAAGGCAGTCGAACATAACAAGAAATTACACACATCAGCCTATATATCTCTCTCTCAAGCTCAAGAACACTTACAAATTAAATTCAAGTTCATCTCAGTTGTAATATTCTATCCATTGGAACTTTTTTACTTGTGATTCTTGTACTACTAGCGAATTAAGTTTCCTAGATCACAAATTGATATCTTGATTTTTATTAACTAAATTAGCAAAGTTCATGTTGAATTTTCTAATTAGTTATTAATTACTTGATAATCATTTGGACTGATTTTGTAACACCCATCAAGTTAATATATTGTTATATTCAACTTGAAATTTGTGTAATATTATTCCACACAAATTTGTTTAAAATAAATTTTATTTAAAGGACAAATTTCGAGAAAATGATTAGATTGTATTCAACCCCCCTTCTATAATCTTATCGGACCTAACAATTGGTATCAGAGCCTATTGATTGATACACAAATCAAGATCCTAATTTTATTCCGTCAAAAATCTATCTCGAATTTTTAACTCACTTAAAAATTCATCATGTCGTCAAAAAGCATTGTTAAGATTCCCATGTTTAACAAGGACAATTATGCAATATGGAAAAATAAAATGGAGTTGTTTCTTGATGTCGCAAATTCTAAATATTTGGGTGTTCTACAGAACGGACCTATAATTCCAAAAGAATATGTATCTGAATCTATTGTTGGAGGAATTGTTGTAACACCTGCATCATCTTTTCCAAAGCCTGCTGCCTCTTTTACTCCTGATGAAAAAGAGGACGCAGGACTAGATAAGAATTTGAGACTTATTCTAATAGATTCCCTGGATGCTGTGATGTACAGTCATGTGATGAATTTTAAAACTGCAAAACACATGTGGGAAACTATTGAGACTATCAATGAAGGAACTGATGAAGTCAGGGAAAACAGACTTCAGATTTTAACCTCTGAGTATGAACACTTTAGAGCTGGCCCTAATGAAGGCATTCAGGAAGTGTTTGAAAGGTATAACAAAATAATCAACAACTTGCAAGTTCATGGCAAGCAATATACACCGAAGGAGATTAATATGAAGTTTTTGTTGACTATGCCCACTCATCTTGAATATAGGATAACAGCCATCAGAGAATCAAGAGAGTTGAATAAGATTGCTCTTGAAAGGTTGTTTGGTGTTCTGAAAACCTATGAATTGGAACAAGTACAGCAGAGGGAGGTCTCTGGTAAAGGAAGAGTGCCAAGTTCATCTACAGCTCTTGTAGTTGAGGCACCTAAGGAAGTGGAAGCTAAGGTTGTACTACCTTACAGCTCAGACAAGGAAAAGACTAAAGTAGAGCTTGGTCAGACACCACCTACTCAGGATGGTGGAGACTTTTACTCATTGGAAGAGCTAGATCAACTCGAAGATGAATCCCTGGCATTGATGGTAAGGCAATTTGGCAACTTTAGATTCAGAAGAAATCCAAAGTACAGGTTCAAGTCAAATAACAGATTCCAGAGGGGAGGCTCTTCTTCCTCTAGTAACAGGGGAGGATACAAAACTGGATCTGTTGACAGAAGCAAGATTCGTTGCTTCAACTGTAATGAATTGGGGCACTTTGCCACTGAATGTCAGAAACCCAAGCAAACTCAAAGAAGAGATTTCGCTGTTAAGAAAAAGAAACTTGGAAAAGCCTATGTTACGGCTGGTAAGAGTTGGGATGACACGGACAACGAAGATGAAGAATATGGAAATCTTGCGTTGGTGGCAAATGATGAAGCATCTGATCATCATAACAAACCGGTAATTGTTACTGACACTGAATTGATTCGTAGTCTATATAATTCCTTAGATAATGCACAAACTGGATATAATAGACTAGATTTTCTAAGCACTAAACTTGGCAATGAAGTGTCAGAATTGAAAAAGGTGCATATTAATCAAGATCAACAAAGAGATGAAATAACAATGCTTCATAAAAAGGAGAAAGCTATTCTAGAAGTTGTAGGCAAACAAATGGCTAGAATTACTGAACTTGAAACACGGATCAGGGCTTGTTATAATTCTGTTAAAGTTTCCAAAGAATTTTTTAACAATCAAGTTGTAGAACGAACAACAGGTATAGGGTATGGTTACAATGAAGCTGTTGGATCATTGGGCATAAATTCCCCTAACCCTGTTAGTGCTAAAGAAAGGGGAATACCACATGTGCTCAAAAATGTTAAAGAACCTCTATTTAAACAATCTGATGCTGGACCACCAGATATTCTTTCTATGGTTATCCAGGAAGAAATGAGAAATGAGGATAGTGCAAATGGCACAGTCTTTGTTAAGGATAAATCTGTTAAGAACGCTAATCCAAAGAATGTTTCATCCAAGAAAGATGTCACAGTCTTTGTTAAGGCTAAATCTGTTGAGGACACTAATCCAAATAATGTTTCATCCAAGAAAGATGTACCTAAAGTGCCAGTCAAGGTTGTTGAAACAGCTAGTTCTTCTAAGACCGGATTAGGTGGTAATAAGTTGAAGCAAAAAATAACATGAGTACCATGCCTATCATTGATTCTAATCATTGAGCATGTGGTGTTATCAATTGTATGTCTTGTGCTTTTAACAGTATGCGTGCTTATTTTAATGGTAGTTATGCATGTGATAAACAGACTGCTCCTCGACAGCATATGAACAGGAACAATAATGTTCGATCAAAGACTGCTTTTCCTCCTCAAGTTAGGAGAGAGACATTTGTACCTAAGACTAAACAAAAGGTTACCAAGAATGTTTACCAGGTCAAATGTCCAGTCAATGACACAAGTGTTATTGTTGCTAAAGAAACATGGATACCCAAGATAAAACAAAAGATTTTCAAATCTGTTTATAAGGTTAAATGTTTATTGACTAAAGAGATTAAAATTAAAAATGTTGTTTTTCCTGATAAAGGTCAATACTTTAAATCCGCAGGACCCAATCAAATTTGGGTCCCAAAGAAGGTTTAATCCATTTGTCATTACAGGGTATTGAACAGGTTGAACGAGTAACCTGGATCTTGGACAGTGGATGTTCAAGGCATATGACTGGAGACAGAACCCTGCTGACAAATGTGGTGGAGAAGGCCGGCCCAGTAATTACCTTTGGATATAACAGCAAAGGTAGAACTGATGGATATGGCAGACTTGAAGCTAGAAATGTTATCATTGAAGAAGTGTCCTTTGTAAAAGGACTTGAGCATAATTTGCTCAGCATCAGTCAATTCTGTGACAAGGGATTTGAAGTCTACTTTAACAAAAAGAATTGTCTGATTTCACACAAAAGAAGTGAACAACCATCATTGACAGGAGTCAGAAAAGGAAACTTGTACGTAACCAATATGAATACTGGAAGCACTGAAGAAATCAACTGCTTCTATTCTAAAGCATCCACAAAAGAAAGTTGGCTATGGCACAAGAAACTTTCTCACCTAAATTTCAAGACAATGAACTCTCTAGTCAAGAGAGAGTTGGTGAGAGGTTTACCTTCTATGGAATTCACACAGGAAAGACTATGTGATACCTGTCAAAAAGGCAAACTAAAAAGGGCAACTAACAAAAGCACTGATATGTCTTCAATAACTGATCCTTTACAGTTACTTCACATGGATCTATTTGGTCCAGTGAATGTGATGTCTATGTCAAAGAAAAGATATGCTCTTGTAATTGTTGATGATTTTTCAAAGTACACATGGGTCTTGTTCCTGAATTCTAAAGATGAGACTCCACAACTGGTGATTGATCACATCAAGTTAATTGAGCTGGATTCCAAGTATCCAGTGAGGGCTATAAGGTCAGATAATGGAACTGAATTCAAGAATGCAGTGCTGAATGACTTTTGTACTGAAAAGGGTATAACCAGACAATACTCAGCTCCAAGAACTCCTCAGCAAAATGGGGTAGTTGAAAGAAAGAATAGAACCTTGATTGAAGCTGCACGTACTATGTTAAGTGAATCAAGGCTTCCGTTGTACTTTTGGACTGAAGCTGTCAACACTGCTTGCTATACTCAGAATCGAACTCTTATCAACAAAGACTTGATGAAAACACCCTATGAAGCCATGAATGAAAAGAAACCAACACTCAAATACTTTCATGTATTTGGAGCAAAATGCTTTGTACTTAAAGAAGGAGACGATCAAGGTGGAAAATTTGAAGCCAAAGCACATGAAGCAATTTTTGTTGGTTATGAAAGAAGAGCTTATAAGGTGTATTTGATTGAACATCAGAAGATGATAGAAAGTGTCAATGTTAAATTTGATGACACTAAACTCCCTAGTATCCAAACTGAAGATTCATCTAAAAAGCTATCTTTTGAAGATATGACAGATCTAGATTCAGATGATGATAGTCCACCTGATGTTTTTGCTGATGCTAATGACAACAATGTCAATGATGAGACTAATCAGAATAATGGTGGTGAAAATAATGACAATATTGAAAACACCACTCATACTTCTGAACACTCATCTAATCATACTGGCAACAACTCAGGGGGAGTTAATGAAGGATCTACTAGTCATACTCAACATCACAATGAAGAACAAGGCGAATCATCAAGACTAAATCTTCCCAGACAGATCTTGATTGGGTCATTGCTATGCAAGATGAACTCAATCAATTTAAACAACAAGAAGTATGGAAGCTGGTACCCAGACCTACAAATAGAACAATGGTTGGTACTAGGTGGGTATTTAGAAACAAACTTGATAAAGATGGAACAGTAACAAGAAACAAAGCAAGACTGGTAGCAAAAGGTTATTCACAATCTGAATGCATTGACTATGATGAGACCTATGCTCCAGTGGCTAGACTTGAGGCCATTAGGATATTCTTGGCATTCGTAGCCTTTTCTAACTTTCATGTTTATCAAATGGATGTCAAGAGTGCCTTTCTGAATGGTAAGCTGGATGAAGAGGTATATGTAGAACAACCACCTGGTTTTGAAGATCCAGATCTATTGGGTTATGTCTACTTTCTCTTCAAGGCTATTTATGGTCTTAAGCAAGCACCAAGGAAATGGTATGACACTCTCTCTGAATTTTTACTTGAAAATGAATTTACTAGAGGTGTCATAGACAAAACTCTCTTCACAAAGAAACATAAGAATGATACAATATTACTACAAATCTATGTGGATGATATAATATTCGGGTCTACTAATGATCTTCTTTGCAAGAAATTTGCTAACTTAATGCAGGGTAAGTTTGAAATGAGCATGATGGGTGAGCTGAAGTTCTTTCTTGGATTGCAAGTAAGTCAAAGGACAGATGGAATATTTATCTGTCAATCCAAGTATGTCAAAGAGCTTCTCAAGAAATATCAAATGGAGGACTCATCTTCAGCAAGAACACCATCATCCATAGCGGTCAAATTTAGAGCATGTGAAAATTCTGCCAAGGTAGATATCACAAGCTACAGAGGTATGATAGGCTCATTACTTTACCTTACTACAAGTAGACCTGATATTATGCATGCTACGTGCTTGTGTGCAAGGTTCCAATCGGATCCTAGAGATGTTCATCTCATTGCTGTTAAACGAATCCTGAGATATCTTAAGGGTACGCCTAATTTAGGCATCTGGTACCCTAAAGATTCTGGTTTTAATCTTGTTAGATATACAGATTCAGATTATGCAGGAAGTGTTGTAGACAGAAAAAGCACATCTGGGAGTTGTCAATTCCCAGGTGGAAGACTTGTTTCCTGGTACAGTAAGAAACAACAGACAGTTTCCAACTCAACGGCCGAAGCTGAATACATCGCTGCTGGAAGCTGCTGTGCTCAGATCTTATGGATTAGGAATCAACTTAGAGACTATGGCTTTGTATTAAACAATATTCCTATTTTGTGTGATAATACAAGTGCCATAGCAATCTCCAACAATCCCGTGCAGCATACGAGGACAAAGCATATTGACATCAGGTATCATTTTATTCGAGAGCATGTCATATTTGGTACCGTGGAGTTACTTTTTGTACCTACGGAAGAACAAATAGCAGATATTTTTACTAAGTCTCTTGACGAATCCACATTTACCAGACTTGTTGGTGAATTGGGTATGTTAAATATTCCTAGTAATTAAACTAGTTAATATCTGAGGTTTGATCTTTAATAATTTACAAGTGATTGATGTGTTAACATTTGTTATTAAAATCACTTGTATAATTATTTTATCAACTTATACTTTTGCTTGTTTCTTCTTAAATCATTATTATTATCTTCTCTATATATTTCTAATTACTTCTTGTAATTTTAGAGTAATTCATTTTCTTTAAAAATATTTTTTTCGAATTTTACAAGCTGTAATTTATGAGAAATCTATTTTTCTTGAAAATGTTATTATCTTAAAATCAATTTAATTATTTTTGATGTTTAATAAATTATACTTTCTTTTTGAATAATTTTCTATATGGAAATTATTTTATTAGAAAATTTATAGATTTATTAATTCACCAGAAATAATTATGTAAATATTTAGTATTTTATTTTATTTTATTTTATTTTATTTTATTTGTAGTGTTTGTCCTTTTGTTATTAATGTTTGATTTCGTAAAAAGGACTACATGTGATCGTTTTAATAATTTTTATTATGTCTGCTAATGTTAGTGTAAATTAGTGTGTTATTTATAGTTTATTATTTAATAATTAAGTTGCTTTATTATTAGAATTTGTTAGAATTGTAAATATTCTGTTAATATCCTGTTAATATTCTAATGATAGAATAGTTATATTAATTAACAATCGGTATAACAATCCATCTGATTGTTATATTCGAGTTCTTTTTGTTTTATTAATTAGTTTTATTGTTAATATTACTCTAGATATAACTAATTATTTAGATAGTTATGTTACAACTTTCTTTGTATATAACTGTAGTTTTTGTATAGTTATATTAGTATTTTTACTCGAAATATAGCTATTGATAAAACAATTCTACCGATTGTTATATCCTGTGTTTTTCGATAGTTATATTAATGTTTAGTTGTTATATAACTGTCTAAATAGGATAGGTATATTACGTTTACACGTAATATAACTATCGGTATGCCTATCACCGGATAGTCATATCACGGCTGATTTATACTTAAGCAAATAGTCATATTCATGAGTTATATCAGTTTGTTTGTTAAAAAAATTGGCGTGTTAAGTCACCCAAACTCTTGTCGATACATACATAATATACACGTATAACTACCGAACTGCTGCTCGATTTTCGTCTCTAATCCCTCTGTAATCACGATTCTAAGAACAACATTCGATTAACCAGTCTATTCTCTTCAAAACTACGGTTTAAATGTGAGATTTAGTTGAGTTTTGATGATTTTGGGTTTAAAATTTTCGAATTTTCGATCTAAAATTCAAGAGGAATGGTTGTGATTTTTCAAAAACTAAAAATATGTGTGTTTGTACTGGTATCAAGATCATTGCCTCAAATTTTCAGAATTTTTGGTGAAGAATTCAGTTTTTCGAATTTTTAATTAATTATTAATTCGAATTTTATGAATTAATTGGGTTAATTGTTGAATTTTGCAGATTCCTTAATTTTAATACCTGATTTGGAATGGCTGGTGCTTATAATAATTTTGAGATTGTTAATCACAATTTTATTGGATATTTTAATCCCGAGGATTGCTCGGTGGATCGGTTCAAGCCCTGGATAAATTTCCTGAACGAACAAAATGTCTGTAGCTATGCTATAACTGCAAATATTCCCATGAAATTTGGTCCACTTAAACTAATGTGTACTACAGCTGTCTCAGATGGAAGATCGTTTTCTTTTAACTTTAATGATAAGACATATACAGTGGATGAATCTGTCTTCAATGCTGCTCTGAAACTTCCTACTGAACAATTTGCTGAAGCGCCATCAACTGATCAGTTGACTCAATTCTTTACACATCTGAACTATCAAGGTCAACTGGATCTTAAACGTCCACTCAAAAGCAACCTTGTTCAAGAATGGAACATTTTCTTCGAGATCATAGCAAAGGTTTTTGCCAATTCTACCAAAAGTAACAATACCGTCATCACAGGTATGTTACAGTCAATTGGTTTCTCAATTGCTCATAACAGAAGGATCAACTTTGGCAGCTTGATATGGCCTATATTGTTAAATCGTGTGAAGAAGGCTAGAAAGAACTTTGGAAAATGTAAAATGGTTAAGTGTCATTATCCTCGATTTTTGACATTAATTTTTAATCATCTTATGCCTAAGGATCAACCTGCTCCTTTTCCAAATGATCGAGTTCAATGGTCTGGTAAACCAAACAAGAAGTTCTACACTAGGTTGGATACTTCTAAGGTTCTGTTGCATGTTCCAGTGGTCATAACACCATATATGTCTATATTCATAAATTCGCCTAATGTCATGCCTCAACCAGTTTCTGGGATACTTGCAATTGAACAAGCTCCAGAACATGAAGCAGAACAAGCTCCTGAACATCAACCAGAATCAGAACCTCAACCTGATCCTGAAATCTTAACTGCTCCTCAACCTCAACTTCCAGTGGATCAACCCACTCAGAGTGAAGATGCTGCAAATGTTAATGATCAGTTATTTGACTCAACTACTTTGCAATCTCAATATCTTTCTGATAGTCAATTAATTGTGAGAAGTGACCAAGGGGCTGTAGAACCACAACCCTCAACTCAGGTCAATGCACCAAACACCAATCCTAAATTCTCCAAACACTATCGCAGAAAGAAATTGTCAGTCAAAAGATCTAACCCTAATAGTGATATCTTGAGTGAAACAACAGATTTTCCTTTACAAAAGAGAAGTAAAACTATATCTGAGGCAACTGTAAACCCATTCATTTCTTCAAGCACACCCTTGTTACTCACAATGGGGGAAGACATTTTCTTAAATGAAGCTGAAAACATTGTCATGCAAGGAGAGCAAGTTACTGTGCCTTCCATTGTTACGGCAGAAGAACCCTCACAGGTTGATCGGGATTTGCGAACTCCCATTGCACCACCAATGACCTTCCAAGAGGAGGCTAGGGTGATTTCTGGTGTAGGTACAATGGATGCAGCTCAGGAATATGAGAGGAGTGATGTGAGGATTACCTCAAATCCGAGTGAAACACTAGCACGTGAGGTGAGTGATACTCATAGAGCGATTGAGGTGAGAGCACACAATGACACAGACACTCTATCTCTCATGGCACAACTTGATCAAATGAAAGAAAGTCTTGCTCAAGCTGAAGAAGATAATAAAAACTTAAGGTTTGACATGGATAACATGAGAACTATCTTCAACAACAAGATCAATGCACTCAAACTCTCTCTCAACAACAAGCAGTTGTAGACTCTGGAGATGTCACAGTGGCTCAAGATCTCATTATAACTTCTATGTCGAATCGGATTGAAGATCTTCAGAATAACATAAATGAGAATCACTTATCCACTGAACATCGTCTCAGTCAAATTGAAAGGCAAAATGATCATCAAGCAAAGGGGTTGAGACAATTATATAATATCATTAGCAGAACTCACTCACTTACAGTAAAAGAGAAGAAATTCTTTGAAAGTAGTGATGAAAGTGGCCCTGGAGCTGGTACAAGCCATAAAGCTGTAGAGGATTCCTCAACTAAGGGGGATGAAGTGTGAGTAAAGAAAAAATTGAAGATAGGAGTGAGGGGAAGAAGAAGATAACTCAAGCAGTAGAACAGGATGATGATGATGCTGTAGAAGGTTATTACTATACAGGTGAACCTGATAACCTTGATCTTTTTGCTGACTTGCAGTTTCCTGATGTTGGTTAAGAATTTGATGAACCGGATCTCAGTTTTTGGGATGATGAAGAGCCAGTAATTCCTAATTCTGTTGAAACACATAGAATGAATTTTGAAGCGAATAAAGAACTTGAACAGAATGATGCTAATCTGTCTATGAGAGAAGAAAGACTCAAGAAGACACTAGAACAGATAGCTCATAATGAAAGGCTTCAAAAGGCTGAACAGGAAGCACTTCAAAAGCAACATGCTCAAAAGCTAGAAGCAAAAAAGATGTACATCAAGTACAAAATTGGTGATAAATGGGAACGTGCTCAAAAGGTAATAGACTCACCACAAGCTTCTGACTATGATGATCGTCGGGTGATTGCTATTTTTGAGAGCTTTAAAAAGAAGAACCCTGTACATGACATGTACTTAAAAGCTTTGAAGACAGAAATTGTGAGAATAACTACTGCATCTGATCCGAAGAATGGTGAGCTACTAATATTTGTTGAATGTCATAAGCTTGGATCTCATAAAGTATCTCTTCAGTTCTTCTATGATAGATCTCTGTCAGAGCTTTGGGTGCTGAGACCAAAAGTCAGAACATCTTCTGAGCTAGGTATACTACTTCATGAAAAATTTCAAGAATTTGCTGAAAGAGCTGGTCCTGAAGTAATAGATAACACTCCACAAGTTAAAATTCTTAAGGGAGAAGTTATTCACACTGTTAATCTTCAGACAAAGGAATTTTATACACATCTTGCCAGACATTTGGTGTATGTTGAATATGCTCTTCGAAATCATGGTTTTGCATCTCAAGAAAAAATTGAAGCTGCAGATCATATCCGATCCTATGCTCAGACCAACATGAAGAAGTATAAGCAGTATCAAGGTGAGTTGAGAAAGAAACTTGGAATACCACTAGTTTATCCTACAGATGTGTCATCCAGAAGAGAGTTACTTGTTGACTCTGAATTGATCAAGAATCTACCTGATATGGATGAACAAGAAGAAGGAGAAATCAACGAGGAAGAAGGTGGTAAATGAAGATTAGCTCTACAAGTTATATCATTAGAGCTTTGATAGAACAAGATATGATAATTGTCTTATATGATGAGTCTAGAGGATCATCTATCTTGTATTTATCTTTTCTGTTTGAATCTGGATAATGTTATATATGAACCAGAACTTTTCCATTATTTACTTAGCATTTAAAGTTTTTTTCTTTACTTGTTTAATTTGGATTAGTTGAAGAATCCTCTAGGTATTTGCTTGTTATTGTCTAACAAACAAATAGGGGGAGATTGAAAGGCATATGACTCAGCCTATTTGTAGTTCGAGGATCCTAATCCAACTAAACTAGATTGTAATAAGTAAATAATATCAACTGTCAGAGGAATCTCAAATGATGATAGCTGTCAGAAGAAAAATCAACAAGTCAATCTATAGTTTTGATGTTTTACACTGGAAGAAGATTCAGATATCTGATCAAGCCTCAAGGTAGCATTGAAACACATGGATTCATTTAAGGGACAGAGATTTCTATAAGTGATAAGAAACAATTTCAGTACCGAATGATTGATGAGAGTGAAGAATAGGGAAAAGACCACAGTTTTAAAGTCAAGATGAAGAACAGAGATTGGAGTTAGTCGTTCATGAACCAGACAGTACATCGAGCGTCAACATCGATCCAGTGTATGTTCCTTACTATAATTACGTGGTTTACAGTGAAGTATTGACTATTAAAGGATTTATATTAATTCTACTTTAATTGATTAAATCAAATAATTAATTTAAATAAATAAAATAATTCTATCAGAATTAATATATTTGTTAAAGTAATTATTAGATTAATTAAATCAGAATTAATATGAAAAAGAAATAGTTATTTAAATGATTTTTATAAATCATTTAATTAATTATAAGTTGAAAATATGATAATATAACTATCAAATGATAGTTATACCGATAGTCATATTCAGTTCAAAGTATGACAGTCATATTCAGTTCAAACTGGATAGTCATATTTCATTCAAGGAGACAGTCATACCGAATGTTATATTTGATTGGACAGTCATACCGAATGTTATATTGAATTGGACAGTCATATCTCATTCAAGGAGATAGTCATATGAAAAGTTATATTTAAAGAGACAGTCATATTACTTTCATTTGATAGTCATACCGAATGTCATATTATTGTTAACTGATTGTTATATCAGTTGAAACAAAGCAATATGACTATGGCTGTGTTATAAAAGGCAGCAGAATGCAGAAGGACAGAAGGCAGTCGAACATAACAAGAAAATACACACAGCAGCCTATATCTCTCTTTCTCAAGCTCAAGAACACTTACAAATTAAATTCTGTAAATTCAAGTTCATCTCAGTTGTAATATTCTATCCATTGGAACTTGTTTACTTGTGATTCTTGTACTACTAGCGAATTAAGTTTCCTAGTTCACAAATTGATATCTTGATTTTTATTAACTAAATTAGCAAAGTTCATGTTGAATTTTCTAATTAGTTCTTAATTACTTGATAATCATTTGGACTGATTTTGTAACACCCATCAAGTTAATAGATTGTTATATTCAACTTGAAATTTGTGTTATATTATTCCGCACAAATTTGTTTAAAATAAATTTTATTTAAAGGACTAATTTCGAGAAAATGATATAGATTGTATTCAACCCCCCCTTCTACAATCTTATCGGACCTAACATTTTGTTATATATATAATTTTTTTTAAATAAGTAGGTATATGTCTCATGTCTGTTCTCTGTATCGAGTTAGAGAGCTCTTGCATCTATTATATATCTAATGCACCAACTGGGGGTTTCCCTGAGCAAATTAATTCACAGGCTCGGTCCCTCCGAACCTCACTCCAAACCCAACTTTAAATATTTGTAAAAAATTGTTGTTCAAAGGGTTTGAACCCATGACCTTGCAGAACTAAATTCAACACCATAACTAGTTGAGCTGTGTGATCATTTTGGTTTATATTAAAAATCATTAACTACATACATAAATATTTTTTTATTTATATATATTAATACTATATAACATACATACATACATACATATATTTATGTTGTATAACCTATTAATATTTCATTATTTGTAATCTTCATTATTTGTATACATACATACATACATGCACATACATACATACATACATACATACATACATACATACATACATACATACATACATACATACATACATACATTTATGTTGTATAATCTATTAATATTTCATTATTTGTAATCTATTAATTGTTGTATAATTAGTATGCATATTTATACATACATACACATGTACAAACATAAATACATGCATATATAAATTTCTGTTTGATATATAATAATGTACTATAATATTCACTAACATATATCATATCTCATTAATCATTTTAGATCTACTGTAAATATTTACGAATTAAATACTATAAAAATATCACAATACAAAAAAGGAACCTTCATGCGTATATAAGTATAATACAAACTTGTATTAACATTAACTATCGTAAGACTCATCAATCACATCTTTAATACCTGTAAACGCACAAAAAAATATAACAAATATATATATATATATATATATATATAATAGAGCAAATGGGGGGTTCCATGAGCAAATTTATTCATGTGAAAAGTCATATTTACCCCTACTAATTATATCTATGTTATATTTCCGGGGGCTATTTAGGTATTGCACCACTAACATATTTATTACATAATAATAAATGATATGAACTAATATGCATTTATTATTATGTAATTAATATTTGTATGTATCTCTGTATCCGTCCATGTTAACTCTATATATTTAAATTTCGAAGTACGATTTTGATCTTAAAATTGACCTATTTATTACATATCGTTCAAATTTGCTTTAACAAAACAAAGTATAGTTTAAAATATAAAACAGATTTAATTTAACCAGAATTATAGTTTGCATGTCACGATCGGGTATTGCATAAATTCTGTTTTCTCACAACAATTGTTGTGAAGATATGAACAATCGAAGATATCAACAATCCAATCCTACGTGATCACGAGTAATTCATAATTTTGGTAATCTAGAGCATGCCCGTGCCTTGCACGGGCTACGAAGCTAGTTTAAAGTAGTTATTAGGCAATATAGGCCCGATTTGCGCAGTTAATAAATATTTATTTTTAGATATTAAAAATAGGTAAATTAATTTTTATTATTTAAAAAAAATTTACAGGTATTTTAAGAATTTCTTCAAAAAATATTCAAAATAATTTGTAAGAATTATTAGTTAGAATAATATTCTCATTATATATCTAAAATATTTGATAATCTTAAAAATATCCTAAACTTGAAAAATAGCAATTACAATATAAATATAATATAATATTTATGATAAAAAATTATAAATATTAAATATAACTAAATAACCTTTTATAAAACCGACACCCCTCTCGTAGCATACATGCTCAGTAATATTATACGAACTAATTTAAAACTTATAACTTTTTAATCTATTTAATCGATCAATAAAATGGTTGGGTTCATTTTGTGCAAAAATAAAAACCTATCGATATCAATTGTATACAAATCTAAATTTTAACCGAAAGATCTATTTATACTTTCATAACTTATAATGATTCCCATAATCCCTGATGAAAAAAATTGTTTGAAAAGTTAAGATCGTCTATCTTACAATGAAAAGAAATTGTAGCGATTTTGAATATGGAATAAAAAATGATGCAATGTAAACAATTTTAAGGTGTCAATTTACCTAACAATAATCTTAATTAATTTATAATTAATATCTTATATTAAAATAATAATTATAATGCTCAAATGAAGTTTGATAATCTTTTACATGAATATATATATATATATATATATATATATATATAAAATAAAGTAAATTTTAAAATATATTTAATAAGTATAGTTAATGACTAATTAAGATGTCATTACATACATGTTCAGTAATAATCCAAGAATTAATTTAAAACAATATGTGTATAACTTTTTTATCGATTTAATCGGTCGATAAAATGGTTGGGTTCATTTTGGGTAAAAGTAAAAACCTATCGATATCAATTGTATACAAATTTTAAATTTTAACCGAAAGATCTATATATACTTTCATAACTTGTAAAATGATTCCCATAATAACTGATAAAAAAAATTATTTGAGAAGTTAAGGTCTCTATCCTACAATGAAAAGAAACTGTACCGATTTTGAATATGTAATAGAAAATGACGCAATTTAAACAATTTTAAGATGTCAATTTACCTAAAAATAATCTTAATTTTATATATAGTTAATATCTTATAAAATAATAATTATAATGCTCAAATTAAGTTTGCTAATCTTTACTTGAATATATATATATATATATATATATATATATATATATAATAAAGTAAATTTAATATGTATTTAATAAGTATAATTAATGACTAATTAAGATGTCATAACATACATGCTCAGTAATAGTGTAATAATTAATTTAAAACAATTTGTGTATAATTTTTTTATCGATTTAATCTGTTGGGTTCATTTTGGGTAAAAGTAAAAACCTATCGGTATGGATTGTAGACAAACTTTACATTTTAATTGAAAGATCTATATATACTTCATAACTTATAATGATTTCCATAATCACTGAAAAAAATTGTTTGAGAAGTTATGGTCGTATATCCTACAATGAAAGAAATTGTAACGATTTTCAATACGTAATAGAAAATGGCGTAATTTAAACAATTTTAAGTTATCAATTTACCTAAAACTAATCTTAATTTTATATAATTAATATCTTATATTAAAATTATAATTATAGTTTACCTAAAAATAATCTTAATTTTATATATAATTAATATCTTATATTAAAATAATAATAATAATTCTCAAATGAATTTGCTAATCTTTTAAGTAAATAAAAAAATATATAAAATAAAAAAAATTAATATACATTTAATAAATGTAATTAATAACTAATTAAGATGTCATTAATATGCTACTTAATGCACAAAAAGAAATTTATTAAAAAGAAAGTCAAAAAAACGAAATTTAAGAAAAACATCTTGAATGTTATTGGTAGTTTTATAAAAAAAAATTGATTCAAAATAATTTACATGAATTATAAGTTTGAATATACTCTCATTATATATCTAAACTTTTGATAATCTCAAAAATATCATAAACATAAAAAGCAGCAATTGTAATACAAACGTAGTTTTTACGATCAAAAGTTATAAATATTATATATAATAACACTTTTTAAAGTCGATGTCCCTATGATAACGTACATTTCCCATAGTAGTGTAAGAATTTATTTAATTAGAATATTTATTTATTTCGACACAGTACATGTGTATAAGTTTTTTATCGGTTTAATCTACCGATGAAATTGGATAAAAATGACTATAGGTAAGTTCTGATTTACCAAACACTCTAATATCTACTCTACATATCACTTATATGACAAAAGTACTTATAAGTCATAAGCTACTCATTTTAAGATACCCCAAACATATACAATATAATGTCTAATAACTAACCTTTCAACTAAAACGTATCATTTTTTTTATATCTTTAAACTAGTATCCCTCAATTTCTTAAAATATCATGAACATATATATTAATACTATCAGATCATATCATTTAAAATTTAAAGTCTACACAATTCGTTTTTTAAATTTTTTTATTTAAATTCAAGAAAATAATCATATAAAATTAAAAACACAAATTTTAAGGTGTATAAGTTAAATATGAAACGAATAAACTTTTGAATTTTCTTAACAGATTTGACAATTATTTTAAGAAATTAAGATTAACATAAGAGTAAAAACCGAGGTCTTAAGTTAACTCTTGACTGCGTACCACCAACGCGTTTGACAGGCTTTCAAAACTCAAACTTGGTGCCCACGTACTCTCCCTTTACTAACCTCTCTCGGACACGGACAGCCAGTCGGTCTCATAATCAAACTATCTATATATATATCCCATTCGATACGCACATATCCCCACATTCTCATTCTCAGAATCTCTCTCTCTCTCTCTCTCACCCTGATTTAAGAAATTTTATTCTCAGAATTAAGCTCTCTCTTTCTCTTACCCAGCTGATTTAAGAAATTTTAGAAGCTATGGCCAAGATTATCAAACGCCGTGGATATCAACTGAAAGTTCGAGTCCAAAAAATGGTTCCTCGTGAGGTTCGCGGTCCATGCGATCCGAGTTGGAAGTCACCCAATGCCCTTCGCATCTCCTTCTTCACTCGCACTCGAAACCAATATTTGGATTCTTCATCGTCGACTCTTGTCCGAGTTGAAGAAGAAACAACTGGAGTACAGAATATGTGTGTCGATAATCGTCTCTTTTTCAAACACCATCAGCAGCTCAACCACTACATCGCTATCTCTCAACTTCTTGAATCTTTGGAAGTCAAGGCGGATTTACATGATAGAATCACTAGCCAGATTATGTCACTGGGAGAGTCCAAGTACAGGGGTGGCAAGAAGGTAAGGAGGAAGATTCTCAAGGGTTTGCGTGTTGAGATGTTTCTTCTTGATCGAGATTCCGTTAACCAATTGGTCGACGAGGCGTTGGCCGATGGACGAATATGGCATGGAACAACATGTTAGAAAAGGGAAGTTTGAGTCATTTTTTGGATGTGCTCTTGATGTAATTTTCGGAAACTAACTTATGGAGGTTGTTCCTTGATATGAGGACTTCAAATTTCATGTTTGGATCTAAGACATTTTCTTAGTGGAATCCATATATAGGCAAAGTTGCTAGTTTGAAATGAATTTTTACCTTAAATCCCACATTGAAAAGATATTGAACTAAACAACTTGAAATGTCTATATATAGAAGGCTTATGCTTGAGTTTTATATATAAGTAATCTCAAGTGCCTACCTTGCATTTATTTATAAGTTGCATAGGTTTTTTGGGAGAATTAAGGTGCTAGTCGCTGTTGATCTTTGCTGTGTTGTGACCGGTTTGATCTGAGCTGTTTTATCCTGGAAGCGATATTGCTGCAACCCATCACAGCGTAAGTGGGGCAATAATCTCTTCAAGAATAGTCAAGACTTCTCTAAGCCTTGGCGACTCAGCTGTTCTGTTCTTTCAGAGTTTTAAAGCTTCCGTTAGAGCTAAGTGTTCTTTCCTTTTTCTTTTGTTTTACATTCTTTAATTATATATTTTGTTTTGCCATCATGTTTGTTTCGTTATTTGGTTAATTGCCTGTTCTTGTTAATTGTAATATATCTGTCTCATTGTTGCGTTGTTTAGTTAAATATACCCAACAATCTTGAAGAGATTATTTGTTATATATTGTTAATTAACAAGATGGTTAATGAAACTGAAACTCCTGTTGTTGTGACTGGCTCTGGGCACCTACCATTGACTGAACCACGTACCGCTTCCCACAGCCTATCAATTTGTCAGGAATGACTGATAAATTCAGTAGGGGTGTTGGTTTTTCTCGTTGGCAGAAAAAGATGAAATTGTGGCTTACGGTAAAGGGTCTATGGCCGGCGGTGCAGTATGAGAAACCAGTTATGGTTAAGGAAAAGGCTGAAACTGTTAAGGCTTATGCTATATGGGAGGAGAAGGATGGGGTGGCTAGGGCTGCAATTCTGGCAGCTTTAGCGAACACTCTATTTGATGTTTATTCATCTGACTCCTACACTGCTAAGCTCTTATGGGAGAAGCTGGACCAGACACATAATACTAACTTGTAAGGTTGGAAAATTATTCTGTGGCTCGGTTCCTTGATTTTAAACTGGTGGATGCTAAATCCATGACTGAGCAGGTGCACGAGTTTGAGATGTTAGTTCATGCTTTGAAGGAGCCTGATATGGTCCTTCCTGAGAAGTTTCAGGTTATGGCAGTGATTGAAAAGCTCCCGAAGTCTTGGGAAGAGTTTTCTTTCTCCCTGAAAAGATAGAAAGGAGAGATCACAGGGACTAATCTGATGTTGGACATCTCAGTGTAGGAGCAACATAAGTCCAAACAGGGACATGTGATGCCTGCTGAACATGATAGTAGTTCGAAGGTGAATGTAATGACTGTTAGTAAGAAAAGAAAAGCATTTACTAAGAAGGATAACACTAATTCTAAAGACAAGAACAAGGCCAAGAAACCAAAGGTAAACAAACCATGTTGGTCTTGTGGACAGGTTGGTCACTGGAGCAAGGACTGTCTTGTAAAGAAAGCGAAGAAAGCTGATGTGGTTGCTCAAGCAAATACTGTGCTTGGAGCTGGAACCATTAATGGGCCTATGGCTAACATGGTTATTGGTGAAGCATATGCTTCTGTAACCAATGACGAGTATGTTACCTTTAAGCCTGTTATACTATCCACTTATTTGTCTCGTGAATGGTTGATTGATACTGGAGCTAATGTGCACATTTGTGCTGATAAAACTCTGTTTGTATCTTATCAACAGACTCATGGAGTGACTGTGACGATGGGGAATTCTAGTGCTGTAAAAGTGCTCGGAATAGGAAACGTGGACCTGAAGTTTGCTTCTGGACTTGTTCTATCCCTCACTAGAGTGCATCATGTTCCTGATATTCGTAGAAATATAAGAAGTGGAAGTTGTTTAGTTAAGAACGGATTTGAACTTTCTTTGAAGTGTAATAAAGTAGTTATTACACAGACTGGTTTATTTTTTGGCAAAGGTTACTTGTCTGATGGATTATTTTTTATAAATGGCGAACCTGTTTTGGGTAGTTTTATTAATGATAATGTTTCTCCTTTTGTTAAATATGTTGAATCATCTGTTCTGTGGCATATACGTCTTGGTCACTTGAATTTTGGTGCTATAAAGAACATGATGAATTTAGAGTTGATTCCAAAACATGCCATTGATAACAAATCTAAATGTCAAGTATGTGTGACAGCTAAACAAACTAGGAAACCCTTTCATAATGTAGTAAGGGATTCAGTAGTGCTAGACTTAGTGCACGCGGACATATGTCACTTTAGTGGCATAGTGACTAAGGATAATAAAAGATATTTCATTACCTTTATAGATGACTGCAGTAGATATTGTTATGTTTATTTGCTTAAACATAAAGATGAAGCACTAGAAAAATTCATTATGTTCAAAGCTGAAGCTGAAACATAAACAAATAAAGTTTTAAACATTTGAGATCAGATAGAGGTGGTGAGTATACGAGTACCTCGTTTAATGAATTTTGCAAAAGCAATGGTATAATTCATGAGGTAACTCCACCATACACACCTGAGTCTAATGGGATGGCAGAACGAAAGAACAGAACTTTTAAAGATATGATCAATAGTATGTTGATTAATTCGGGGTTGCCTAAGTACATGTGGGTGAAAGTGTCCTAAACCAATCATTTATGATGAGTTAGGAAGACCTTTTATGTAATCTACTTAATTTCATTTATATTAATAAAAGGCTTGTTTATTTTTATTACGGGCTTTAATCTATTTAAAGTGTTTAAATTAGATGTACCATAGTTTTGAGTAAAGATTTTAGAATTATAATGAAATTGTAATAGTGAGATCTAAAAGATGATAACTCTAAACTTAAATAGTTCATGATCGTAGGATAACTAATTGGTAATTAGTTAATCCGTAAAGATTAGTACATACTATGCTTGCTTCAATATGAAGGATGTCTGTTCTCATAGGCATTTGAGTGGTGACACTAAAGCTAGTATGTAGGTGCTTATTATAGAATAAGTTCACTGAACATGACTCGAATAGTTGAACAACTAATGCAGTTCACTCACGTGTTAGTAGTTGTTCATATAGTAATGGTTGTACAAGTGTCCTTAGACTTGAGATAATCATAGTCATCTTGTGTACATTGAACTATGCTTTGGTTTAGTTCTTAGTCTCTAGGATCAATTATTAGGACTCTTTTGGGCATAGGAATTTGTACACGAAGATGGTGATTGATCAATAGAGGATCTGCCCCTTCCAGTGAAGGAAGAGAATGTCCTCTATTATTCCAATTATTCTAGTTCAGGAATCTCTGGCCAGAGTGAATGAAATTAGAAAGAAGTTTCTAATTTGCATTAAAAGGAACTAAGCATAGTGAATAGGAAAATCATATGATTAAATTAGATAGGCTTGACACAAGATCCATGCCTTATATTTAATCGGGACATTGTAGGGCAGAAGGAATTGATTGTACGATAACCATTCACTGACTGGGTTCTAGGTATTTTAAGCAGTGAATTCATATTATTCGGATAGTCGCGATATGTTGTGAAGTATCCCTCACGATGTAGAATAAATATGATTAATTATTTAAGTAATTATATTTAATGAATTAGAAGAATTCATATAAATAATAATAAATAGTTTTATTATTATTTATTTCTACTTCCGGCTTAATATTGAACCTACAGGGTCACACAATAAAAGAGGCTGATTTATTGATGGAGGAATTAATTAATAATGGCTATTAATTATTTATTTGTGAAATAAATAATTTATTAGCAATTTTATAATTGATTAAATAATATTTAATAGATTATAAATTAATTAAGAAGAGTTCTTAATAATATTAATTAAGGATTTAATTTAAGATACTAAATCAAGAGAGAGAATTATTTTCTAAAGAGTTTAGAAAAAGAATTAATGATTAAAAGAGTTTTAATTATTAATAAATTGATTAATTAGATTAATTAATTAATAGGGTTACTATTTATAGAAAAATATCAGCTGAGATTTTGCCTATAAATACACTATGATAACCCTATCAGCCTCACGCCTTTTTTTACGTAAGTTTAACCGAGGCAAACCCTATTTTTCTCTCAACCCTCTTCCTCCTTCAATCAGATCTGTTTCTTGGTGGATACTTGTGGAGTGCTTCACATACTGAGGAGCAACTGTTAGGAGGCTATTTACATCATCTATCATCAGTTTTAAAGGTTACACTACACCATATAATCCAACATCATAAATTGATGTTGCCAATGATGCCAGGAGTGTTGCGTTAGATGTAATCAGGCCTTCAATGCCAATACAAGCCCTTCAATGCCAACACCTATAGTGGTGTTGCCTTAGATGCTAAAAAGTGTTAAAAAAAGAGGGGGAAAAGCCCACTACATCAATTTTCAATGCCCGCTAAAACACATTTCAGACAAAAAGTAATAGCGAAAACATATCAATTAATCAATTAATTAAAATAAAACAAAAACACTCCCGACTCGCACTCTCGACACAGACTCAAAACAAAAACACTCACACCTCCCCCATCTCGACTAAGAACCCTAAACTAAAACTCTCGACCCCTTTTTCAATAGAAGAAATCAGTCTAGCAATCAATCGTAGCAAGGATGTATGGCTAGCTAATCACTCTCTCTCTCTCTCTCTCTCTCTCTCTCTCTCTCTCTTTCTCTCTCTTTGAAGATGAAGGAACGAGGACTCATCTTACTCCTAAAACTCTATGTCGTATCTCATCTCACCCAAGCCGTAATTTCCAGGTAATCTCCTATAAATTCCATTTCTATTCTATCTTTCTGATTATATAAATATATGATTCGAGTTTGTTATGATCTGAATATATTCATTTATTTTGTAAACCCGATTTTGGGAATAAAATATTGGGGAATTTTTTCTTCTTATAAACCCTAATTTTTGGGGATTTTGAAATTTTTGCTTAGTTTTGTTGATGGCGGGAATACATTTATGTAGACATTGTTCTGATCCACATCACCTACTATAATCGGAGTCTCATATACATTTGTTTCGACAAATCTATCAATTGTCTTGGTTGAGCGATACAGTGACTTTTAGATCTTTTGGAGGTATATTTTTTATCCATTCTTTTATTTTATTTTTATTACCTACAATAGCTTTTTATGCTTTCATGTAGAAATTTGTGAAGTTAATACACATGATATATGACACTTTGTCTTCCCTTTAAATTGTTCTTGGTTTTAATTGTATTAACTTATACCAAATTATACTAGTTTTAAGATAGATGCATCTTGTATGAGATTAGTTAAATGTGTTAAATGTGTTAAGTGTCATGTTACATGTATTATCAAGTTCATGAATCCACTATCCATACACACTATATATGTAATCGATCTTTTGGGTGGGGAGAAGCATATCTTTAACTGTTTTGTTATTTTTTTGGTGATCTATAACACCCCCAGACCCGGGGTCCGGGATCTGGTCGTTACGGTCTCCAATTCTGTCCACAATACTTGAACTTACTTCAACATACAATAAATTACATCTTTATAACCCAACAAAACAATATAAAACACACCCGTTATAGTCCCAGAGATGAAATCAGAGTAACAACCAAATTTTATTAAACACACATAAGTCATACTAGACCATATACTTGGTACTGAAAGAATAAATCTATCCTACCAATAGCTTTCTCTTCGGCTCTGGTAGTCTCGTCGTCCTCGCCAGCGTCGAGTGCGCCTTGTGCGAGTCATCTGGTCTAGTTGTTGTTGTGATATAATAATAAAGCAAGGGTGAGCAATAGCCCACCAACAATAATATATAACTGAATGATAATATATAACAGTTCAAAAGTATCTTTCAAACCATATGCCATGCATTTACGGGAATGATGCCAGAATAACATGAACGATGAAGTTACGAGGTAACTCAAAATGCATATATAGGTGGGAATATCTGCTATGTCAAAGATAAGCCAGATATTATCATTTATCATCAAAGAGGAACTTGCAGGAAAATATTGCAATTCTAATTATGAATATTTTTCCAATACTGCCAACAATGATAATGTTGCAGAAAAATAAAAGAATTTGAATGATGAACTTATGCTGGAGTATTCACCGCGCCCACTGCCAATCTTACGATGATCAGTCGCAGATTGTACAGCTCAATTTAGATTTACTACCGGTAGAAGGAAGAACTGACGACTTTACTTGTCTACCGCCCTACTAGCTCTCCCTGGCCTACGGTTGGGCCAAAGGGGATGGACCGACGCTACTCGGCCTCTTACACGACCCCAAATTCGAAAAGAAATTCATGATTCTGAATGCAAAGTTCGTCCCCCTTTCCCCAAGTATATTACTTGTTGATAAGACTCCACATAATAGTCTTATCTAGTTGGAAAGGAAAATTCAACATCTTATCTCCCAAGCTGCTGCTTGTTAGAGGATACCATCTTGTTCCAATAATCTTACCCCTCGAATGATGAGAAGGTTACTCAAAGATTCAATTGATAAACAGCAACCACGTTGCGAGGGAAATGAATAGTTTTACAAGATTTATGATTGGAAAGTCAACAAGATAAATACATTGCTCAAGTAGGTTCTCCTATAATATGGAAGTTTGTGCGAGCATTTAAATCCTTTAAAGATAGATTTAAATGAAAAAAAATAAAGAGTTGGGAACCTTTCCTTGATAAAATAGTCGTAAAAAGACTCCGAAATATTTTACATAATATCTGGAGGTGAAGGATATTCTCCAAATAATATAAATTATTTTTAAAAGAATTAAATAAATATTCCAAGAATATTTATTAACACAATAATAATTACGGAATATTATTAACTCATAATATTGCTCGTAAGTAATCCTTGAATGAATATATAGAATTATTTACTAAATAAATCCCTCCTTAAATGAATATTCAAAATAATATTCATTAAATAATTAACTCCAATTAATATTTAAAATAATATTCAATAAATAAGTCAACCCTTAAATGAATATTTGAAAATAATATTCATTTAGTAAATAATCTTCTAAATGAATATCCAAATAATATTCATTTAGTAATCAAAACTTTAAAGGAATAATCGAAATAATATTCCTTAAGTAAATAGAACTTCCAATGAATATTTTAAAATAATATTCATCAAGTATATAACACCTTAAATGAATATTCGAAAGTAATATTCATTTAATAAATAACATTCTAATGAATATCAAAATAATATTCATTAAATAATCAACTCTAAATGAATATTCGAAACTAACATTCATTTAATATCTCTCGACTGAGATAATATTCGAATAACATTCCTCGAAATATTTCCAAGTAATTGATACTTTATGGAAATATAAATAACGTTTAATAATAACATTTCTTAAAATAAATGATAATCTGCCGTTGGAATCCCTCTGGGTTTCCACGACTATCTATATCTCAAAATACCGACTCCCGGTCTATATTTAAGAATGAATATCATATGCCCTTCGCTAAGGGTCTTATCAAAACAATCCGGCTTATAACTGATAATTCGTATCTAGTCTATAAGCCAATATCAATTCAGGGAACAAGTATCATAATATAATTTGACAATAGGCATGCATGCTATGGCATATGTAAAATGTGATCATATATATATTATCACAACAACAGGTTCAAAGTTTTGAACACTTGCCTAGTAATCGGGTGTGGGTGGAGATAGTGTGTCCTGGGTCTGCTCGATGATCTAAAAACAATCAGAACATTCGATATTAACCAATTAACACGTTTTAAAAGTCTAGGTATAAACTTTACTTAAATCGAAACACGTTTTCGAATTATCTCGTTATACACCTTTTTGTGTAACTCTTTTTATTACTGATACGATCAGACATTTGTTCGTTATTACGACATGTCATCATATCCATACTCGGTATATACTTAAGTCTTATAAGTTCTAAAGTCGATTGATTACAAACCGAGATTATACCTCGAGTTTTATCGTTCGTTTTCTAAGTGTTTTACCAAAGTTATAACCAAGCGGGTTTTTAGGGGTTCGTTCGCGTTTAACTTTGATTCGAACATTTTTATAAAATCGGAAAACGATCCGTTTGACATGTGGTTTTCTCTCATACCTTCCTTATGACCTCTAGTATTTATTAACCAAGATTCGCCACTGATTAACAATAACATGCTTTACGAGGGTTCAATTGAAGTTAAGAACTTTTACTTACGGTTCCGAACCAATTGTAGTAATTTAATCATAACTCCTAAACCGTAAGTCGGAATGTTTCGATTCTCACGCCAAAACGATCTATGGCTCGATATCTACAAGGGCCAGTCATAATACTACCAAGGTCAAGAAATTATATTAACCGCCATGCTCGGTTTCTAAGTGTTAACAAAAATTCGGCATTACGACGGCTATAAATCGGACGTTCTAAAAATCACAATCATCAAACCAAGCCACACCGGGCATCAATACAATTTATACACATATTTCTCATCCCAAATCTGCCCATGAACATCTACTTTACCATCATAATCATCACATGATTAAATCCACTACAATTCATGTTGACATGCTTATAATCATACTAACATTCTAACAAAGCTCAAATCCATCAAGAACAAGCATGTTCTTCAAGTAGATCTAAGGTTTCAAGAGTGGTATACCTCCTTGAGAGTGTGAACTAGCCTTACAAATCTTGGTATGGACCTTGGATTGCCTTAAGCTTGCTAGATCAACCATGAAAACAAGAAAATCAAAGATTAGTTTTCATTAAAACACTATTCATCCTCCTCTTTGAGGATTTATTTGAAAATGGGAAAAGAGGATTTTGGGGCTAAGATTTCTAGGAGATCATTTTTATGAATTATAGGACTTACCATAAAAATTTGGAGATCAAATGATGGTTGGAAGGTTGATTTCTCCTCTTGAATTAAGGAAGAAGCCGAATGGGGTAATAAGTGGGAGAATGGTGTTCTTGGCTTGCTTCTCTTGCTTAGTTGGTGATAAAATGAATTATTAATGATGTGTGTAGATAATATCTATCATAAAGCTACTTTAATAAAGGTGGTTATGTCATGGATGAGGTATTTCAAGAGACAAGTGTTGGTTTTAGTGGATTGATGATGAAATGAGCTAAGTACTTGGTTTTGATTCTAAGTGTGCTAGTTGCTTAAGTAACTACTTGGTTGCTAGATATTTTCTACTAGAACATGCATGTATCTTGATTCCCGGCTTGTTTCTTTGTCCGGTTATTGCTCAATTCGTTGATCGTTCGGAGGTATATCTAGAAGATTTCTAGTTAGGATTTTACCGGAAACCTCCTTAATATTTATACTACCATCCTCCATTCTCTTTAATAATTCTTGAACCTATTTTCCTTAAATCCCTTCAATAATTCCTTAAGTCTTTCAGTGTCCAGGGAAATCTCGGGGAAAATAAAAGTGCTATTTTTCAGAATCCGACAGCTTTTACATACACTATTTTTCCCCCTGAATCACTAATACGAACTCAGAATCTCGTTCCGGGTACTTCTATATAGTGTCGTCTCATAATATTCTCTTTTCCATCAAAACACTATTCATTCTTTATTCTTTACTTATTCTCTTAGGGTTGTACAATTGTCCCTGATCTCTTTCGATCGTTCCTTAACCTTCTTACGGACCCACTGGACCAATAACAGATGTCGATTTGGATGACATAAGAATAATCTTCTCCTTTAGAATTATCAAATCTCAATTCCCTAGGAGATAGATAATTCTTATCTAAAGTGTCAACCAATAGTATTCTTCATGGCATATAAACATTTGAATCCAAATCTATTCCCTTCATTCATTATCTCAATCGTTACATGGTAGTCGTAATCACTATTCACCATTACCTCAGTACATAATAAAAAGTTTTAATTATATCCAAAATTTGGGGTTCTTACAGTCTCCCCTCCTTAAAAGGATTCCATCCCGGAATCAGGTAGGAAGCAAAGAGTCGTCTGTCTGTCGTTTCACCTTTCAGCTTCCGGGTCAACTCTTAGTCGTTCTGCCCTTTCTCAGCACATCTACTGGTGCTACAATACGTACTTTATCCTCTTTCCATCAACTTTGATACTTTTTGTACAACACATTATTCGGGTTATGCTCTTACTCAGTCTTATCCTTATTGTTCTTATTGATATCCGCAGTGGCTTTGGTATCACTATCGTGCTGCGAACTCGGAGATAACCTCGCTCGCACTGTGTATTTCCTGATCGCTTTAATCTTCACAATCTCAATCAATATAGAGAAGTGGAAAGATTTATTGAGAGATCACTATGATCAATTGAACATTTGTTATATTGCATAGTTCGTACAGAAGGGGGCGAGCCTTTAGTACTTGACAAGCAATTAAACAAGTTATGGTATTCCACTTAGACTTCTATCACATAGACAGATACTCACGTAGCAGTACCTCCCCTCCTTAAAGGGTTGTTCTTCTCAATTCATAAAGAAGATGAATAAAAGAGAAGAAAAGAAAAGAATTCTAAAGGATTATAGAAAGTTTTCATGATTGTAAAATATCATACTCAGAATTTACCTCTGAACTATAGAGGTTCATCAAGGAAGAAATTAATCATAATTATATTCAATACTATTTGATCGCAATCTCATGTGTCAACATATCTTGCTGCTTTGTCCACTATTCTATGGACCTATACTCTGGTTCAAACTTAGCAACACTTGCTTTTGGAAAATCTTTGAACCTCTCAGGTTAAATCTTAGTTTCTCGCTTGACACCATTGTTACTGACATTCCATGTCACGCTACTAGCTTTTTCATATCTATAATATTAACACTATCAGGTTGTCATCCCGAGAATTCATCAGAAAACCCATTTATTAATCCATTCATAACATTCCTTGCTTCATATTCCATAGTTGCTTTCCCAGTCTTTTCTTTATCAATCACATCCTTCTTATTATCTGATTCTTATTTACTTCTGTTATTTACTTTCACCTTCATCTCTTTATTGAGACACCTTTTGCACTTGGTACCTCCTTATCGGTATTCCGTCACATTTACTCTATAATCATCACGTTATTCCAATTAAAACTCTCCGAAATGAATCTGGCCGATCCCTTTAACTTAGATTCAATATAATCTACTTCTGCCAACCTTGTTTCTCATCACTTGTTCTTTTCTATCCGTGATTTTCCACAGGTTGTTCTTCGTAAGTCAGACCAGGTCGTATATATACCTGCTCGTACTCTTATCATCTATCGAGCATCTGCATTTTACTGGCGTAGCCTTGCCACAAGAAACACTTTACGATCATGCTATAAGTTTTGGGGGTAGAGCTGGCTCGAATGCCACCTTCCGAGCACTTTTAAACTCTCAGATGGCCCAACAAATCTCGGGCTCAACTGCCCTTAATTCTTTATACGGGAATACATTTAGCATCATGAATCGTCAACCTCATATTCTCTATCTTGTTTGCGCAGAAGTACACTAACACAAACTTGTTGTCATTCATCAACATGCCATTTAACTTATCAATAGCAGCACTTTCTTTATCTTTACGTTGTCATCTACTTTCTTAGAAGAATCACCATCGCTTGTTGTTTACGTAGGGCGTTAATAGCTAACTATACGGGTTTCAAATCCTTTAGGGAGACAAAGTAATCACTATTCCTTATCCATTAGGAACACTTCCTGAACTTGATGTAGATATTACATGAAGTAGATAAAATTGCAGAAGAGTTTCAAGCATCGCAGCTATGTCCGGTTGATGAAACTATCACTCATGCATCTTCCATAAAAGACTGGAAACTTAATGGTTTACTTCGTCAATTTTGTATCATGGTCCTGGTTTGCCTCAAAACGGGACCTTCTAAGGTGTGTAGTTTGCTTAAGACGATATCGGGAATCGAATCTTTACTTAAACTATTATTATCGTCGATTCTTGCACAGTCATCAGAAGGAATGTAATTTCCTCCACTCCGATATGACCTTCAAGGTCCTTCCAAATATCATTCTGTTTCTTTGGTATGAACATTTGTAATTATTCCTCTATACTTAGACTGTTGGCCACCTCATTGGCCTTTCCTGATAATAATAATTTCTTGTAATCCATGTTCTCTGGATACATTCCAACTCAAATTTTTCTACCTCATTCTCTTCACTGTTGGGCGAAAGCATTCTCCCTTAAGCTCTGCTGAAGGAAAAAAATATAACTATCAGTCTTTTTCCATAAGTCATTGCTTCCACCTTCCCGTGGGAACTTTATCAAAGTTACCCTCAATCATACCTATGATATTTGTTTTCTTAGTTCTTTCTTATTCTAGGATAATCTCAACCTTCTTTGGTTCCATCCATACCTCATCATGGTTTCATACAGGCCTCATCTGGCATTATTGTTATTGTGTCTTACATTCTCTACCAAGCTTCTATTTTGAAACTCAGAATGTAACTTTTTCCTTGTAAGGTTTCTTAGGTCGTCCTCATCATTCCTCCTGTATTTTCTAGGTATAGGGTATATCAGAACGTCATTGATCAATACTATAATAATTCTATCTATGTTCTTTCCAGAACTCTTTTTAATAATCCTTACATGTCATTGTTGCCTTAGCAAATCCAACTCATATCATCTGACTTCACAATGTCTTTATTAGGGTTAATGCCATCCCTTATGCATTCCCTAGGGTTTGTCCTAATTTGTGGATGTACTATTCTTAATTCAACTGCCAAGGAATTCCTGAATCCTATAATTGGTAATGAAATCATGTATACCTTAATAAGGGTCTCTTTTCTATCATTCTCATTTGATAATCGATCGGTGGCTTAATGCTAACCTCTTCTTTCAGATAGTTGTCAGCCTATTTGACCTTCCAAAAGACAACGTATGTCTATCTGTTCTCTTACCGAACTTGGTAATGGTAGCAAGGATGTTTTGGAAGATATTGGTCGAGTTCAACATGAACCTCTTAGTGCTTATCGTTCTTCTCAAAGGTACTTACCTTAGGCAAAATTTCTACAACATACTAATCAATCTCTGACCATTTCTATACTCTCTTCATATACCTTCATTGTTTACTTTCCTCCATCATAATATATTCATGGTATTCATGATACCCTAACATCATACATCTCAAGTAACTATACTTCCATTTTTACTCATAATCATGGAGAATCATATACACATGAATCACTTTAGTACGGGTGACCCCATTTCAAAAAAAAAGTCTGGTAAATTCCCAATCAAAACATGGGCTGCAAAGGGTTCAGTAGAAGATTCCTACGATCTCATTAATGTTTCCTTTATATCAGAAGCCCTTGCAGTCAGTGCTTACTTAGAAGCAACCCTACTTTGTCCTTTCATTACTGGTCTAGTCACTTGATAATCCTTTGTGACTTGGCCTCAACTGGCCACACTAAAATAAAAATATATGATTTTAGGGGCTGGCTAATAGCATTACTTTTCTAGAAATTGCTGGCATAGTGCCTTCTTCTTTGATACCTTTCTACCTTTCCAAAACTTTACTCCATATAAATCTTAATCGACTACTCGGCACCGTCTCCGATCACCTTTCCTCTACTTTTATTTCTTCAACTATTCTTATCAACCCCACGTGCCACATAAGCTTACCATTCCTGGCATAATAGCCTTTTCACTTAATTCAATCCCGAAGTTTCTCAGTTCGGCTAGTTTCTTACCTACATTTCCTGTTTCCGTCCAATCTCACTTCATCATTTTATCTCTACCATCGATTGTAATACTCAGGGTCCGTCTACTAACCCATTTTACGGCAACCTTACCCAATCCACAGGGTTCGCTCCAGTTTCCATTCTCTTCAATGATGTTCTCTGATAATCAGAAAGACAAGGTTTGCCAAAATTCGCAGAATTCCTTTCCAGAATCAGGGAAATTTTGGTCAATCTATCCACCTACTGGTAACATTAAGGAGACCAGTTTCAAAACCTGAAGAATAATTTTATGAACCTCCAAGCAGGTAGAACCATAAGCAGTTATAGTTAACGAAATAATCGTCATCAGATTGGAAGTTTAACCTCTGGAGAGGAACCAATTATATACATCCCTTAGAAGGGAATCAACAGTTTCAAACTGAAACCTGTCACAATGTCCTGATACTTATACGTCCTGATATTCAATACTACCAAATGTCGGTCTACCTAACCACTAGTCTCAGAAGGAACATTACCGTAGGAGTTGGTTGTTCCACAAAATTGGCACTACTAAGGCCATCTGAACCTGGTGAACCGTGCTGTCCGAATGCGTCCGTAAGTACTTTGTCGTGCTGCGCAAGTACATATCCTAATCCTTTATGCGAAGCGTCGTTGGAAGCACAAAGTCTCCTTTTTTCATTAAGCAATGCCAGCTCTTGGTTATTACCAATTTCACCTTTTAGCTCCAGGAAGATTTTCTCACATTTTTCTCTTTAACTGCTGATCGTATTACTTGATCCATTATAATTCTGCGTCGAAGTAAACTTAAGGTAACTACTATAATCCATTAAAAGAAAAATTTTAATATTCCTCTGAATCACATACATCTAACATTTTTGGTTCATCATTTAACTGAGTTGAATTAACTATATACTCAGTCTCTGACAGTAGTCTCATTACGAGTTCATCTTGACTCACTGGTCTTATCTTTCGGTAGGTTCTGAGATCATTGCCTTGCCTACTATTTCCTTATATAACTTTATCCAATCATGCTGTCACTCCCCAATGCTTTCACTTTCTAATTGATTTATTCATAAAATGAACATTTCCCTGAATAAATCCACCCCATTAACCTCAATTTAGTTCCATAAATTATGACCTATAACATCTGCCTTCTCATGGCGAATTTTTACTGAAAATATTCATACTAATTCATTTATCAAATGATGTGGCACTTACTGCCTCCTTCTAAACTATCCCTAGGGACTCTGCTCCTCGCCCTAAATCGATGTCTTTGATAATCATTCATCCCTCTAGCTCTTTCTTCGTTAATATGAAAGTCTATAGGGATTCTTATCTGTTCCCGTATAAGATCTCAAGTGATTCTTCCAATCCGTCTTACTTGCTGGTACTACATCCAGTAGTCCGGCTATGAATCCAACACGAATCTTCAGTTCTCTTGCTAATATCTTAGTTCTTTATGCTCACTTTTCTGAGCACTATACCTTAATCATCTCAGTCTTTCTAGCTGCAGCCCTCATTCCTCAAGGGTAAGCTCCTTATCCTAATAGGATTTTCCTTATCTGCTGGAACCTCTTCCGGGTCTTCAGTAGGGTACTCCATCGAATTTACCTGCTGATCTTCAGCACATAAAGCATCATCGTGCTGCTGCTCGTATGCCTCAAGGTCTGTCGCCTTACTCGTCGATACGATATCGAGCTAAGTTACTATCATGATACTTAAGAGTTCCCATAAGAGTTTTATATGTCATTACTACATTAAGTAGTCCGACTATGAACTTGGCAAGAGTTCTTATTATCTTAGTGAATTTATTATTTTAACGTCGCCTCATCTCTGGGGTTCTTATTGTCTGTTCTCCAAGAGATGAGGTGATATATTGCATAATTTAAGAGATTCTCCGATCTAGCTATTGATGTGCTTATTCCTTGAAGGTAAGATGATAAAAATGATGCTCATAATCAACTTTGAGCACTCATTTGGGTCTAGAGTCTGTGACAGTGTTTAAAAAACTTGTACTTTATTGTTACATTAGTAATTTTACATTGATATATTCTATTAGTTATTCTGCTTAGTTATATTTAAATGTGATATACAGATTCCACTTAGTGGGCCAAATGCAGTGATTAAAAGAGCCTTGGTTCATGAACTTGCGGATGACCTCGGAAAGGGTAATAATTTATTTTTCTCATGTTGAATTTCTTCTTTGAAGGTTTGATAAATTGGTTTGAGATGTTAGGTATAGGACAGGAATCATTTTATTTAATGTGTGCAAATATATGTTTATTCCATATTCTTCTTTGTTGTAGATTGATTGTCGGACACAAAGGAAAAAACCGATGAAGGTGTTCGATAACATCAATCCAAGACAATATGTTACCTGAAGCTTTTAATGGTTTTGTATTTTGAATCCCTGAAGGTATTACCCTGGTCCTTGGAAGGTGCTCAAAAGAGATGGTAACAAATTTATATGCTTGCTTGAGCAAGACAACATGTCGTCCTTAAAGGAAGTTGCGTAAGATATTCTTCCATCAGCCTAAATTTTCTGGTGAGCTTTCAGGTTTTGTACAAATTCAGATAGAAAGGTCTCTAATCACTTGCAGTGAATAATTGTGCTTATTACAGTACATATTCAGCTCACAATTTTTTGTGGTTGGACTCAAAACTGCTCTAAGCAGTGAGCTTTATTTATGCTTTTACATACATATAATTTGTTAAGGATACTAGATTTATTTTAGGATTGTTGTATTTTCATGTTTCATGTGTGTAGTCATGCTTGAATCAGATGTTTATAAAAAATTATGTGGGAGGCTTATTGACTCGTAAAGTGCCGCTTTTACAGATCTCAGTGCCTTTAGGAAATTGTTTAATGCCTGATTGGATCAACGAAGATGGGGGAGGAATATTTCTTTCTTGCAAAATGTAAATAATTCTTCATCTGCTCTTTCAGTTGATGACCAAATGTGTAACTCGCGGAATCTGGATGTTAGTTTGTTGATGTTAGTATCATAGATTTGACTAGTTGTATGTCCAACTATGACTTAGTATTCACTAATTTTGCATGTGTGAAGTTAAGAAATAGACTATTTCTTTTGACATATTTTTGTTTTAGTTCAAAGAGTTTTTAAGATTTAAGTGTGATTTTGGTTTATGATTATGAATTTTGGTAACAAAAATTAAAATGTTGCCAATAAATAAGTATTTTTCTAATATATATGTTGTAGATAAATTGAAACTAGTGGTTTCTAAAATATGAAAAAGTGTTTAATAAAAAATGTTGGAATAAGTGAAAAAATGTTGCAAAAGTTTTAAAAGTGTTCAATAAATAAGATGTTGCAATAAAGTTGAAAAGTTGTTGCCGAAAAAAAAAGTGTAGATAAACCAGTGTTGTTTTAAGAAGAAATGATGTTGCAGTAGGGTCTATGGTAACATCGTATTTGGTGTTGCTGTAGATCATAAAGTATTGTCATAAATAACTAAGGCAACATATATAACGATGTAGCCATAGAATTGGACAAAGTGTTGGCTTAGCACCTAAGGCTACAGGACTATATCCAACACCACCAAATTAGGAAAAAGTGTAGCCTTAGACCAATTTTTGGCCTATGCCAACATTATTCATGATTTTTTACACTTTTTTTAGGTGTTGGTAAAGACCATTTATGGTGTAGTGTTAGATTACGAATCTCATCTTTTATACATGAATCATATGTATATACATGCGATATATATGCTTATAAATATATTTTATGCTTCCGTATACGCGAATAAATCCTTCAATGGTATCAGAGCCAGGTTGTATGCATCTAGATTCATGGAAAAAATTTCAGAATTTTTGAATGATGTATGAATTTATTATGGATTTTACAAGTTTATTTTGATTTAATTATGAATTAATTCAAAATAAATTTTTCTGTGATATTTGGCTGTTGATCTGGATTCTATAATTGTTGTAGATCGTCCAGGTATTTTTTTCATAATTTTCTGATGAGTAGCTTATTTATTATGAATTTTTGAAATTGTTTTAATTAAATTCGTAATAATATTAGATGCATCTGATGAATTATGTGTGTAATTATTTGGTTGGTTGCACGGAAATAATGGCCTGAATGAATGACTAGTACTGCTATGAATTCGTACTCCTGATTCTGAATGAATGACTGATTGTTTGAATTCGTACTGACATCGTACTTTTTGATTGTTGTTCTGTCGGCTGAGAAAAGCATAGGGAGAAGGCCGCGAGTGAGTGTCGGGCGCGTAGGGTCCACGCACGGCTGGTCCACGCGCCAGCACGTGTGGCTCACACACCATCATGGGGCTGGAGGCATGTAACGCATCTGTTGAATGTGTTACAGACTGTAACACATTTACGAAATGCGTGACAGCCTGTAACTCGTTTTTGAAAAGCGTTACAGGTCAGTCCTGATGGCCATTTTCTTCTTTTTCCTTTTCTGGGAGCTTGGAGACTCCGTTTTGGTCGTGCAAGATATCGTTGGATTCGTTTTTCGAGACTGGTCTAATGGTGTCGTCAAATAATTTTATAAAAATAGTTTAAATTATTTATTGCTTCAAAAGTGTTTTAAAGCATGTTATTAAATGTTTAATTGTTTATTAATGCAATTTATGATACATAAAGATGTATATAATTCTGTTATATGTTATAACATGCCTACCTTTATGTTCCTTGATGTTTATATATGTGATATATACCTATGTTTACCATGTGATGATAGATTTAGGTGAACTTAAATCAACATAAGGCGTAGTT
Organism: Saposhnikovia divaricata; assembly: GCA_036435485.1. Lineage (NCBI taxonomy): Eukaryota > Viridiplantae > Streptophyta > Magnoliopsida > Apiales > Apiaceae > Saposhnikovia > Saposhnikovia divaricata. Next base: position 125,179,651 of record CM071595.1, read on the forward strand.
TAGACTATTTAGGATTTGTGAAATTGATTCACAAGTTTAATATTAATATTATGAATACAATCATGAGATTCTTTTGTTTGTGAAACACGTAATTAAATATGGATTTTCAGTATTGAGAGAAAGGATGATTCTGTCAAAAACGGATTATGATCTGTAAGAAAGGGGTATTAAGTGACGCCTCTTGACAATGCTCCCCCCGATCTGGGAATCATCTAATTATCAATTATTGATTTGAAATATTTAATTTAAAAGGAAGAATCTCTTTCTAATATGATTATGATTGTAACATAATATAATCCCTTTAAAATTAAATAATATCAAGTAGTAATTGACCAATGACATAACGGGCTTGTGTCGGTCATAACCTTCCAACATGGTAGAAAGTAGTTCTTATTTTGAATCATTGTCATTTCTTGCTACAGCCGAGTGCTTTGATTTTGAAATAAGAAATACTTTCTATTACATAGAGATGTGTACAATAAATTTGAATCTAATGGTCGTTACGTGCTACAGCCATGGGCTATTGGAATTCTAATTTAATTGTGCAAGATGTTGGGTTTAACTTGACTTAGAATATCGAGTGAGTCGTGCACAGCCGATAATCAATAATTCAAGAGGCTAAAAGATTTTAAGGAATAACATGAGATGTAGTTGACAAGAGTTGTCTGCCTATGGAACATTGCATTGCGTTTCGTACCACAGCCGGGGTGATGTAATGGAAAGTAGGATCCTTATTCTCACTGGCATTATTAATGCTAGTTATACATATAGAGGGTTGTATAACTTAGATAAAATAGTGGGAGCTGCCAATGAATAAAGACTCGATTCATTTGGTGGAATAATAATGAAATTATTTATATGCTTATGTTGTTATCTGTTTACATTTCAGATACTATATATATCATGTCTTCTGTAGTATCACTCCGTAGCATTCTTGATGCTAACAAGTTGACTGGTCCCAACTTTGCTGACTGGCTTCGAAACTTGGGAATTGTTCTCAAGTCAGAGAAGTTGGATTAGGTGCTAGACTCACCATTACCTAAAACCCCTGCTGAAGATGCACCATGTGATGAGCATCATGTCTATCGCGCATGGATGGATGAGGCAAATGTTGCCCAATGTATAATGTTGGCATCTATAACCATGAGCTTCAGAGGAAACATGAGAAAATGGATGCTTACACTATACTTATACATCTACAAGAGTTATATGATGTAGAGGGGAGGACAACTCGATATGAGATATCAAAAGAGTTGTTCGATTGTAAGATGGCAGAGGGGACATCTGTAAATGACCATGTGATCAAGATGATCAATTTGATTGAACATTTGGGGTAACTTGGTTTTGTCATGGATGGGGAGCTATGCCAAGACTTGGCCTTGCAATCGCTTCCAGATTCGTTCTTGCAGTTTGTTGTGAACTTTCACATGAATAAAATGAATGTCAGCTTGGCTGAACTTCATAACATGTTGAAAACTGATAAGTGGATTTTATATCCACTGGGAATGCCTCCGTTCGGCTTAAATTGATTGTTTTGGACTCAAGTTTCTTGTTGTTTTGATGTGTTTTGCTTAGTTGTGCAGATTTACGAGAATGTTGATTATGGTGGATGCTTTTGTCATTTTTGGAGATTTAAATGATTAAAATTCGGATTTCTGAGAAGGGTTGCGCAGTCTACACTGTTTTGGCAATATCTAGAGTTCTAGAAGTCCGTTTTCAGCGATCTTACTGCCCACGCGAAGCCTGGGAGATTTTCTACAACCTTGGACAGGTCTTGCATGAGCAGGTTGCGCGTGGTTGGCGCAGGCTGCGCGACAAACAGACTGATGGACGCAGGTTGCACGCCCGCGGTGCTGAAAAATTACAGTTTTTACTATTTTAGCCATATTTGGAGTTCTAGAAGTCCGTTTGAGGCCCGTAAGCAGTCCACGCGAAGATAACAAGATTCTCTATCATTCTAAGGTGGTTCAGAGGTCCAATTATGATTGGAACGTTCCAGAAATACTGAAGAAAAGTCAGCTACGAATTTTCCTTAAAAAACAGAATCAGTTTAGGAAACGTATTTTGCAGAAATTCTATTATAATTCTGTTTTGGTATTTTCTTGCTGGGCAAGATGTCTAGAGCCCTATATAAACACATCTAGGGTATTATTTTAGGATGTAATTCATAACCTATTTTCAGTACTATTCATACTTTAGATCTAGAACTATTTTGAGATTGGAGAGAAAAGGGAGAGAATCAATTGGAGAAGAAGTTTGAAGGAAGGAGCGAAGGGATTCGTCCGGAGTTCAAGACACTTCAAGATTTGTATTCTTTGTTCTTAAATTCTAAACTCATGATTTGTGGTTTTTATATATATACTTGTTTTGTTCAATTATGAGTAGTTAATTCCCTTTATCCAAGAGTTGGGTAGTATTCGATGATTTGTCGAGTTTGTTTGATTTCTCTTGTTATTGTTAATCTGTCATTGAGGGCTTAATTCAATTAGAAGAGTAGCTAACTTTTGATTGAATCTGTAGGGATTATAACGAATCGGGAGAAGAGTTGTAATTCTAGTACATGACATGATAGACACAATTTAATTATTGAATCGGGAGATTAATAAAAAGAATTGTGAAACTGTTAATCCTTGGTTTTAATAGTTTATGATTATACTTTGATTGACCATGGGAGTGGCGATTAGGGGATGATTGTAGGCATTATGAATTACCTTGGGAGAGGAATTTATAAACTTTAGAAGGATTGTTTTTAACGAACAAGAGACACAAATTAGACATTCTTGGTAGTCAATTGAAGAACCCCAAATCTTGGATTATTTTCTCTCATCGTTATTATATAGTTTTTATTTGTTTATTAGTTTAATTTAGTTAATAATCATAATCACCAATCTATTCTTCCACACTTCTGAACTGCTTGAGATAAAAGACTCAGAATTAGAATTGATATCAGTCCTTCCCTGAGAACGAACACACAAAAATACTACTAACAAATTGGCGCCGCTGCCGGGGAAGGCAGTATAGTTGAGTTTAGGTTAATTGTTTCTTATTGTTTAGATTTTATCTTTGTATATATTTTTCTTTTCTTTCTTTTTGTATTTCTTTCTTTGGTGTGTCTACAGGTTCTTTGAGGTAGACAACTTAAACAGGTTTTGAGGAGAGAGACTAGATGGAGTACAACTTTGGTTGGAACAATGCTCAGAATTTCTACAACAGTCAGGAACAATATCAAGACTTCAATCCTTACCCACAATTTAATGCTTATGAGGATTGTAATGCATATCAGGTGAATTCGTTCTATTCTGAGAACTCATTTTATGCTCCATATGCCCCTAGCAATGATTATTCATATTCATTTGAAAATCAATATCATGATGATGTTAATCCATATATGTGTAATGATGTTGATACGAGTTTAACTCAGTCTAATCCTTCTTTACTTGCTGATTGGGAGATTGCGCTCAATAAAATGATTCAAGGAACTCAGTCTAATCTTCCCTTACTTTCTTTGGGAGTTTTTGATGAACCAACTTTAGAGATTGCTAGTGACAATGATATTCCATGTGATTCAATAGCTTGGTACGAGGAGAATGCTAAACTAAATAATTTTATTTGGGAAGTTCGAGCAGTGTGGTATGAAGGTTGTTATAGAACTCCCCCGTGTGTCAATTTTCCTCTATGCCATGATTCTTGTTTAGCAATTGATGATAATGTTGTGTCTGATGAGTCTACTGGTGTAGTTGATAATTGTCCCATGCGCATTAATGATAATTTGGATGCAATTGAAATTCTACCAATTCTAGAAAATTTTGAGCTTAATACATTGGTAGACGAGATTAAAATTGATGAGTGTCCAATTATAAAAGAGAAGGAAATTAAGATTGAGGAAGTTGAAAATCTTGCTGTAGAGTATAAGGATCCGATTTGGGAGGAGTATATGAGTCGTACTTATAATGATTATTCTAACGACTTTTCTAGCTATTTTGATGTTTCCAAGTCTCTTGAGCATGATAAGTTCTTGAAAGTTTTCGTACCTTTCAATGAATCTAAGGTTTATTTGCACAATATGCTTATATTAGAAATTCGTAGATATGTGCATCTGTTTGCTTTTTCTCCTCATTGAGGGATTAGTAGTTGTTGTATTATGTGTTCATGTAGGATTTCATGTTTTGCATATTAGTAGTAGTAATTCATGCATATATGTTCGTGTTATCTACATTTGTTTCATATAGGACATTCTATTTTTTGTTTCGTATACCATGTGAGTTCATTCTAGTTGCATTTTCATGGCATGCATATTTCATGATCCCTTAAGACGAGCTAATTCTGATTGGTAGGTAGGTGTCTAATTGAGTGTGGTAATGATGAATAGAGGGTTGATTTATAGTTTCTATGAAATTGACTTATGTGTTTCGGAAACAAAACTAATTACACAGACTCATTGGGTACTTTTGGGCTAGGTTAAGGTCATACTTGTTTGGATGTTTTGAGATTTAATCACTTGTTTATATTTAGAATTTTCGTTATTCCCTTTATAGCGTAGGAACATTAAAGTCTAAGTTTGGGAGAAACCAGGAATTTTCATGCTAGTTGTTCATAATTGTGGCTAGGCGTCAAATGGCTAGTAGCCGGCTCATATTTATATGAGTAGTCTAGGGTTGGAAATGAGAAAGACTCATTCCAGATTGCAAAAAAAAAAAAAGAAAAAAAAAAGAAAAAAAAAAGAGAAAAAAAAAAGAGAGTCAATAAGTTATTTGTTTATATGCAAAATTAACCAGAGTGAGCTCTTTAATACTTGAGTAATTAAGTCTGAGGGGACTTAGTCCTAGTAACCTAAAGCCCTTGTGGTTTGGGATTGCTGACCTAACACTCGCTACATGGGTATTATTGTATAAGCCTTTTGGGGTCTCATTCATTGCACGGTTAAATAAGCATGCGTATTGTATATAGTGTCGTAGTTTAGTAATAAAGCATGAGTTTCTGTCTACCTTGGATAAGGGTGGAGGTGTTCCTAGGTTATGAAGTGTCTACAGTCTATTCTGATTATAAACCTGTGATTGTCTTGACGGAAAGCATGTATGATTTTTGACCTAGTTTTGGGAGTATTTCTGATGAGCATTGCACACACACACGTTTCTGTTCATGTATTTGTTAGTATACGGGGACTTAGTCGAGCTCTGCTTGGATTTGTTGCATTCTTTGAGATATTTGCTCGTTAGTTGGTTTTAGTGAGTTTGAAGAGGATCTTGCATTTTCATAGTAGTTGCATTCATGCATTGCATTGTATTAGGTTAAATGGATTTTGTGGGTACATTCGCTATAGACCCTCACGAGACCTTACTCGTCCACTAGGGCTGCCTAGGGGTTTAAAGGGCTTGTTGCATATGCCAAATGCAACCGTGATCACCTACGGAAGTGGTACTAGTTAGTTAGTTAGTTGTAATTGTTTATGCTTGAGGACAAGCATCAGTTTAAGTTTGGGGGTTTGATAAGTGGATTTTATATCCACTGGGAATGCCTCCGTTCGGCTTAAATTGATTGTTTTGGACTCAAGTTTCTTGTTGTTTTGATGTGTTTTGCTTAGTTGTGCAGATTTACGAGAATGTTGATTATGGTGGATGCTTTTGTCATTTTTGGAGATTTAATTGATTAAAATTCGGATTTCTGAGAAGGGTTGCGCAGTCTACACTGTTTTGGCAATATCTAGAGTTCTAGAAGTCCGTTTTCAGCGATCTTACTGCCCACGCGAAGCCTGGGAGATTTTCTACAACCTTGGACAGGTCTTGCATGAGCAGGTTGCGCGTGGTTGGCGCAGGCTGCGCGACAAACAGACTGATGGACGCAGGTTGCACGCCCGCGGTGCTGAAAAATTACAGTTTTTACTATTTTAGCCATATTTGGAGTTCTAGAAGTCCGTTTGAGGCCCGTAAGCAGTCCACGCGAAGATAACAAGATTCTCTATCATTCTAAGGTGGTCCAGAGGTCCAATTATGATTGGAACGTTCCATAAATACTGAAGAAAAGTCAGCTACGAATTTTCCTTAAAAAACAGAATCAGTTTAGGAAACGTATTTTGCAGAAATTCTATTATAATTCTGTTTTGGTATTTTCTTGCTGGGCAAGATGTCTAGAGCCCTATATAAACACATCTAGGGTATTATTTTAGGATGTAATTCATAACCTATTTTCAGTACTATTCATACTTTAGATCTAGAACTATTTTGAGATTGGAGAGAAAAGGGAGAGAATCAATTAGAGAAGAAGTTTGAAGGAAGGAGCGAAGGGATTCGTCCGGAGTTCAAGACACTTCAAGATTTGTATTCTTTGTTCTTAAATTCTAAACTCATGATTTGTGGTTTTTATATATATACTTGTTTTGTTCAATTATGAGTAGTTAATTCCCTTTATCCAAGAGTTGGGTAGTATTCGATGATTTGTCGAGTTTGTTTGATTTCTCTTGTTATTGTTAATCTGTCATTGAGGGCTTAATTCAATTAGAAGAGTAGCTAACTTTTGATTGAATCTGTAGGGATTATAACGAATCGGGAGAAGAGTTGTAATTCTAGTACATGACATGATAGACACAATTTAATTATTGAATCGGGAGATTAATAAAAAGAATTGTGAAACTGTTAATCCTTGGTTTTAATAGTTTATGATTATACTTTGATTGACCATGGGAGTGGCGATTAGGGGATGATTGTAGGCATTATGAATTACCTTGGGAGAGGAATTTATAAACTTTAGAAGGATTGTTTTTAACGAACAAGAGACACAAATTAGACATTCTTGGTAGTCAATTGAAGAACCCCAAATCTTGGATTATTTTCTCTCATCGTTATTATATAGTTTTTATTTGTTTATTAGTTTAATTTAGTTAATAATCATAATCACCAATCTATTCTTCCACACTTCTGAACTGCTTGAGATAAAAGACTCAGAATTAGAATTGATATCAGTCCTTCCCTGAGAACGAACACACAAAAATACTACTAACAAAAACTTCTGAGTTGAACTTTCCTTCGAAGAAGAGTTCTGTTCTTCTTATTGGTGAAGGCTCTACTTCCAAGAAAAGGAAGAAGACCTTTCCCAAGAAGAAGAAGGGTGGTGAGAAGCCTAATTCTGAAAAGGCTAAAGAAGACCCCAAGAGCAAAGATGTTTGCTTGCACTGTAACAAGGTGGGTCACTGGAAGAGGAACTGCAAGGCTTACCTTGCAGATATGAAAAAGAAGAAGGCTAGTGAGACTACTGCTTCTGTTTAAAGTATGTTCATGATCAAAGTGAATTTGTCACTAAGTCAAAATTCTACTTGGGTATTAGATACCGTCTGTGGTTCTCATATTTGCAATTTATTGCAGGGACTAAGGGGAAGTAGGAATCTTGATGAAGTGATTCTACGAATGGGCAATGGAGCAAGAGTTGCAGCCATAGCTGTAGGATCATTTAGTTTACATATGCCTACGGGCAAGACTATTATTTTGAATAATTGTTATTACGTTCCCTCAATTGTGAGGATTATTGTTTCTATTCCTATGTTGGATTTGGATGGTTTTTCATTTATTATTAAGAATAATGAATGTTCTATTCTTAGAGATAATGTTCTTTATGGTTGTGGTACTTTAAATAATGGTTTGTATGTATGTGACTTAGATAATAATAAACAAACTGATAAAAGAAAAAGAGATGATGAAAATCCGATAGTGAGAAAAGATTACGTTCATTGCATAAGGATGGGTTACTTGAACCTTTTGATTAATCATATCCGGTATGTGAATCTTGTCTCATGGGTAAGATGACCAAATCTCCATTTATTGGACATGGAGAGAAAGCTGCAGAGGTGTTAGGGTTGGTACACACAGATGTATGTGGACCAATGTCAACACAAGCCATGGAAGGATTTTCGTACTTAATTACTTTCACGGATGATCGATCCAGATTTGGACATGTGTATTTAATGAAATTCAAGTCCGAAGCTTTTGAAAAGTTCAAAGAGTATAGAAATGAAGTAGAAAAACAAACCAAAAAGAGTATTAAAGTTCTTCGATCAGATCGAGGAGGTGAATACTTAAGTAGGGAGTTTTTGGATTATCTCAAAGATAATGGTATACTATCTCAATGGACACCTCCAGCAACTCCACAATTGAATGGAGTGTCTGAAAGGAGGAACCGAACTTTGTTGGACATGGTTCGGTCCATGATGAGCTATACCGATCTTCCAGTATACCTTTGGGGTTATGCCTTACAAACTTCAGCATATTTACTGAACAAGGTACCTTCCAAATCTGTTCCTACAACCCCATATGAGATATGGAAAGAAAAGAAATCAAGTCTTAAACATGTTAAGATTTGGGGATGTCCAGCTTATGTCAAGAAGCTTGAACCTGAAAAGCTGGAATCTAGATCCGTACAATGTAGGTTTGTGGGATATCCTAAGGAAAATTTGGGATAGTACTTTTACACCGATCAAAGGGTGTTTTTTTTAGACATGCGACCTTCTTGGAGAAACAGTTTATCCTTGAAGGGAACAGTGGGAGTAAAATTGAACTTGATGAAGTTCAAGAAGCACAAACTACTACAGTTCAAGCGGAAGTACCTGTTCAGAAAGAACAACCTTCTGTAGAACAGCCTGTGCGTAGGTCAAATAGAGTGTCTCGCCAACTTGAGAGGTATTATGGCCTTGTCATTGAGAATGACAATGAGTTGACGCTCGTTGATGATGAAGATCCTTTGACTTACAATGAGGCTATGAGTTGTGAAGACTCAGAGAAATGGCAGAGTGCCATGAAATCCGAAATGGAATCTATGTATACCAACCAAGTATGGACTCTGGTTGAGGCACCTAAAGGTGTAAAGCCTTTGAGTGTAAGTGGGTATATAAAAGAAAGATTGGAGCAGATGGCCAGGTGGAGACCTATAAGGCCAGGATTGTGGCAAAAGGATTCAAACAAAGAGAAAGGATTGACTTTGATGAAACTTTTCGCCTGTAGCCTTGCTTAAATCCATTCGGATTTTGCTTGCCATTGCGGCTTACTATGACTACGAGATCTAGCAAATGGACTTGAACACGGCCTTTCTCAATGGGAAACTTGAAGAGGATGTGTATATGACACAACCAAAAGGTTTCGTTTCTAAAGGAAAGGAACATCTAGTTTGTAAACTGCATCGATCCATTTATGGATTATGGCAAGCTTCTCGTACATGGAACTTCCATTTTGATGAGATAATCAAAGAGTTTGATTTTATCAAAAATATGGATGAACCATGCATCTACAAGAAGGCTAGTGGGAGCGCGATGGCATTTCTTATTTTGTATGTGGATGACATACTTATTATAGGAAATGATATACTGATGCTACAATCAGTCAAAGTGTGGCTATCTAAGAACTGAAGGACTTGGGAGAGGCTTCTTACATTCTTGGAATAAATATCTATAGAGATAGATCAAAAATAATGTTAGGCCTGACCCAAAGTACATACATCAAAAAATTGTTAAAGAGGTTTCGTATGGAAAATTCCAAAAGAGGTCTCATTCCGATGAGCCATGGAATTTCTCTTTCCAAGAAAATGTCTCCACAGACATCTAATGAGAGAGAGCGTATGAATAAGATTCCTTATGCTTCTACAATAGGATCTATCATGTACGTGATGTTATGTACTCGGCCTGATGTTGCTCACTCACTTAGTGTGACAAGAAGATTTCAGTCCAATCCTGGTGAAGAACACTGGAAAGCAGTGAAGAACATTCTTAAGTACTTGAGAAGGACTAAGGATATTTTTCTTGTTTATGGTGGGTCTGAGTTGAAAATAGAGGATTTTACCGACTCTAGTTTTCAATCAGAAATTGATGATAGTAAATCCATGTCAGGGTATGTATTTACTCTGAATGGTGGAGCTGTAAGTTCAAAGAGTTCCAAGCAGCCCATAACGGCTGACTCCACAGCGGAAGTAGAGTATATAGCTGCTTGGATGAAGAAATTTGTTTCTGAGTTGGGAGTTTTTCCTAGCATAGAGGAGCCCATAATGTTGTATTGTGACAACAATGCGGCAATAGCACAAGCTAAGGAGCAAAGATCTCACAAGAGTTCCAAGCATGTCCTGCAGCGCTTTCATCTAATTAGGGAGATTGTTGAAAGAGGAGATGTAAAAGTCGAGAGAGTTGACACACATAACAATATAGCAGACCCATTAACAAAGCCACTTTCTCAAAATCACTTTTTTCGTCATAAAGAGAAGATGGGTATTAGATACCAGAGTGATTGGCTTTAGTACAAGTGGGAGATTAAAAATGAAAGTGTCCTAAACCAATCATGTATGATGAGTTAGGAAGAACTTTTATGTAATCTACTTAATTTCATTTATATTAATAAAAGACTTGTTTGTTTTTATTACGGGCTTTAATCTATTTAAAGTGTTTAAATTAGATGTACCATAGTTTTGAGTAAAGCTTTTAGAATTATGATGAGATTGTAATAGTGAGATCTAAAAGATGATAACTCTAAACTTAAATAGTTCTTGATCGTAGGATAACTAATTGGTAATTAGTTAATCCGTAAAGATCAGTACATACTATGCTTGCTTCAATATGAAGGATGTATGTTCTCATAGACATTTGTGTGGTGACACTAAAACTAGTATGTAGGTGCTTATTATAGAATAAGTTCACTGAACATGACTCGAATAGTTGAACAACTAATGGAGTTCACTCACGTGTCAGTAGTTGTTCATATAGTAATGGTTGTAAAAGTGTCCTTAGACTTGAGATAATCATAGTCATCTTATGTACATTGAACTATGCTTTGGTTTAGTTCTCAGTCTCTAGGGACAATTATTAGGACTCTTCTGGGCATAGGAATTTGTACACGAAGATAGTGATTGATCAATATAGGATCTGCCCCTTCCAGTGAAGGAAGAGAATGTCCTATGTTATTCCAATTATGCTAGTTCAGGAATCTCTGGCCAGAGTGAATGAAATTAGAAAGAAGTTTCTAATTTGCATTAAAAGGAACTAAGCATAGTGAATAGGAAAATCATATGATTAAATTAGATTGGCTTGACACAAGATCCATGCCTTGTATTTAATCGGGACATTGTAGGGTAGAAGGAATTGATTATATGATAACCATTCATTGACTAGGTTCTAGGTATTTTAAGCAGTGAATTTATATTATCCGGATAGTCGCGATATGCTGTGAAGTATCCCTCACGATGTAGAATAAATATGATTAATTATTTAATTAATTATATTTAATGAATTAGAAGAATTCATATAAATAATAATAAAATTGTTTTATTATTATTTATTTCTACTACCGGCTTAATATTGAACCTGCAGGGTCACACAATAAAAGAGACTGATTTATTGATGGAGGAATTAATTAATAATGGCTATTAATTATTTATTTGTGAAATAAATAATTTATTAGCAATTTTATAATTGATTAAATAATAGTTAATAAATTATAAATTAATTAAGAAGAGTTCTTAATATTATTAATTAAGGATTTAATTTAAGAAATTAAATCAAGATAGAGAATTATTTTCTAAAGAGTTTAGAAAAAGAATTAATGATTAAAAGAGTTTTAATTGTTAATAAATTGATTAATTAGATTAATTAATTAATAGGATTAATATTTATAGGAAAATATCAGCTGAAATTTTGCCTATAAATACACTATGATAACCCTATCAGCCTCACGCCTTTTTTACGTAAGTTTAACCGAGGCAAACCCTATTTTTCTCTCAACCCACTTCCTCCTTCAATCAGATCTGTTTCTTGGTGGATACTTGTGGAGTGCTTCACATACTGAGGAGCAACTGCTAGGAGGCTATTTACATCATCTATCATCAGTTTTAAAGGTTAGATTATGAATCTCATCTATTATACATGAATCATATGTATATATATGCGATATATATGCTTATAAATATATTTTACGCTTCCGTATATGTGAATAAATCCTTCAGTTGGGGGAGGCTCTGAATACGGCTTGTCATATTTTGAATAGAGTTCCTCGTAAACATATGAACAAGAAACCTTATGAATTATGGACAATGAAAAAGACTAGCTTAAAATATCTTCGTGTGTGGGGGTGCCTTGCAAAGGTACTTGTCCCTGAACACAAGAGAAAGAAACTAGGGCCGAAAACTGTTGATTGCATATAGGGCTGCACATGGGTAGGGTTGGGTCGGGTTTTTGTCAAACCCCGACCCAACCAAATTAGTTCGGTTTTATAAAAAATCAATGCATTAACTTAAAAAAATAATTGTAACCCAACCCCGACCCAACCCAATTAATTCGGTTTGGTTCGGGTTGGGTCGGGTTAAATTTGCTAATCGGAAGAACTTTGAGGAAAATCCCGCACATCGTAGAAAATTTTGCACTTCACAGAAAATGTTATAGAAGTCAGAAAGTGTTGCAGAATGTTTCCGAAAGTGTTGTAGATTGTTGCAGAAACCAAAAAGTGTTGCAGAATGTTCTAGAAAGTGTTGTAGAAAATTTATATAGTGCAGAAATTTATAGAAAATATATAAAATATGCAAAAAATTCTTCATTTTATGTAAACGGGTTGGGTTGGGTTGGTTAAGGGTTAAAATGTGTTAAACCCTTACCCAACCAAATTAGTTCGGGTTTTTTAAAAATTAACCCGTTTAACCCATGGTTTTGAATGGTTCGGTTTGATCGATTAAAAAGAAGGTCGGTTTGGGTCAGTTTGGTCGGGTTTCGGAACCCATGTGACATAGACGGTATAGTGGCTAACACTATAGTTGAATTGCATCTTTCTAGGCTATATTGAAACCACTACGGCTATGAGATTTTTAGTGCTAAAATCTGACATAGACGGTATAGTGGCTAACACTATAGTTGAATTTTGTGATGCAACATTCTTTGAAGATGTGTTTCCTATGAAGACTGGTATACCTCAGGGTATTTCTGATGATGATCCCACTCACACATCGAGTTCTATTCCTGATCATGTGGAAAGGATGACGAATGTAGGGGCGAATCCTAGTAGTAGCTCTACTCCTGATGAAGTAGAGGAACCTAGAAGGAGTAAGCGTACGAAGGTAGTCAAGGACTTTGGAAGTGATTTTACCACTTACAATGTCGAGGATGAACCTTTAACTTTCCAGAAAAACATGGATTCTTCAGAATCAGGTATTGGAAATGTGCGGTAAAAAGTGAGATTGACTCTATTGTTTCTAACGGAACATGAGAGTTGGTTGATCTACCTCCGGGGTGTTCTACTATAGGATGTAAATGGGTTTTCAAAAGAAAGATGAACCCGGATGGCTCAATAGATAAGTATAAAGCTAGGCTAGTAGCTAAGGGTTTTAAGCAAAAGGAAGGCATTGATAACTTTGATACATACTCGCCAGTTGCTAGAATGACAACAATCTGAATGCTTATAGCATTGGCTTCCGTACATGGTCTTATCATCCATCAAATGGATGTAAAGACATCTTTTCTTCATGGTGAACTTGAAGAAGAGATTTATATGAATCAGCCTGATGGATTTGTTGCATCTGGAAATGAAAGGAAAGTATGTAAGTTAATCAAGTCTATATATGGCTTAAAACAAGCTCAAAGAGACTGGCATAAAAAGTTTGATGAAACTATTTTAGAATCGGAATTTGTAGTTAATGAAAGTGACAAGTGTGTCTATTACATGGTTAAAGGAAATGAATGTATTATTGTGTACCTATATGTGGATGACATTTTGTTGTTTGGAACCAATATTGAGATTATTAATGACACAAAAAGGTTCTTGAAAAGGCATTTTGAAATGAAGGATATGGGAGAGGCTAGTGTGATTCTTGGTATCAAGTTGACTCAGTCAACTGATGGAATAACCTTGTCACAATCTCATTATATAGAGAAATCTATACTTGAGAAGTATGGTTATTCATATTGTAGAATCGCAAGTACTCCTATGATCCTAAAATTGCCCTTGTGAAGAATAGTTCAGGAGTTCCTGTGTCTCAGTTAAGGTATTCTCAGATTATTGGGAGTTTGCAGTATCTTGCTAATGGTACTAGGCCAGATATTTCATATTCAGTGTCTAAGTTAGCAAGATATACAAGCTGTCCAAACAAGACTCATTGGGATGCTCTAGATAGAGTACTTAGATATCTGAAAGGCACCATCTATCTTGGTTTGCATTACAGGAGGTTTCCTGGAGTGCTAGAGGGTATAGTGATGCAAGTTGGATAGCTAAGAAGTCTGGTTCCAATGGAGTGATCGGATACTTGTTTATCCTTGCGGGTGGAGCAGTGTCTTGGAAGTCTTCTAGACAGACTATAATAACTCGGTCTACTTTTGAGGCTGAGTTGTGTGCATTAGATGCCACGGGGACGAAGGCTGAATGGTTACATGGACTTATGTCAGTGTTACCTGTAGTAAGCCGACCACTTCCTACTTTTGCTGTTCATTGTGATAGTTGTACAACTATCGACAAGATTAACAGCAAGAAGTATAATGTGAAAACAAAGAGACATATCCAAGTTAGACTAAAGTCTATAAGGGGTCTAATGTCTGAAAGGATTATAGCTGTTGAGTTTATTGGAACTCAACATAACCTAGCTGATCCTTTAACTAAGGGACATGAGCATGCTGTTGTCCTTAAGTCAAGGTTGGGGATGGGACTGATAGCCCATCATAATTCATCTATAGCGGGAACCCAATACACATGAGAGGAGATCCCTCGAAAGTGTATTCAATGTGGTAATAACAAGTTGTAAGGGTGAATTGGTTGTACCTTTAACTACATAGATTGATACTCACGTATCTGGAGTCTATCCCCTGTAAACCTAAAAGGTACTGTAACTGCCAGAATAGAAAGAGTTATTTGAACTCTGAATGGGGTCAAGTCATATGACGAGATGCTAGCAGTACATCTCTGGAGATGCCCAGCTAAGCGAATGTAATTATGTAGTCGCAATTAGAGGAAAGGGTTATTCCTTGAAAAATTCGACGAACAGAATCGAGACACGACCATTAACGTCTCAAAGTCGTAGACTAGTACCATAGCCTTTGACTTGTCGTCGTCTATGGAGTGTGGTTACACCAAATTAATAAAGATGCAAGGTGAAACATTCCATCTATATTCGGTTACCATCGAAGTGGAGGACTTAGGAGGGTTCAAACTCGGAAGGGTACCTACTCTAAAAAGCAAGTCATGAGTAGAATCTGATATGCATTACTATATGGATTTGTGGGGGATTGTTAGAAAATGGAAAGTTTGAGGCATTTTTTAGATGTGCTCTTGATGTAATTTCCGGAAACTAACTTATGGAGGTTGTTCCTTGATATGAGGACTTCAACTTTCATGTTTGGGTCTAAGACATTTTCTTAGTGGAATCCATAATTATATATAGGCAAAGTTGCTAGTTTGAAATGAGTTGTTTCCTTAAATCTCACATTGAAAAGATATTGAACTAGGCATCTTGAAATGTCTATATATAGAAAGCTTATGCTTGAGTTTTATATATAAGTAATCTCAAGTGCTTACCTTGCATTCATTTATAAGTTACATAGGTTTTTTGGGCGAATTGATGTGCTAGTCGCTGTTGATCTTTGCTGTGTCTGTGATCGGATTGATCTGAGCTGTTTTATCCTGGAAGCGATATTGCTGCAACCCATCATAGCGTAAGTGGGGCAATAATCTCTTCAAGAACAGTCAAGACTTCTCTAAGCCTTGGCGACTCAACTGTTCTGTTCTTTCAGAGTTTTAAAGCTTCCGTTAGAACTAAGTGTTCTTTCCTTTTTCTTTTGTTTTACAGTCTTTAATTATATATTTTGTTTTGCCATCGTGTTTGTTTCGTTATTTGGTTAATTATCTGTTCTTGTTAATTGTAATATATCTGTCCCATTGTTGCGTTGTTTAGTTAAATATACCCAACACAACTAAGCTAGTGATGATGAAGGGGTGCACTTTGTGCTCTAAGAACAAATTCTATTGATTGAGATTAGTTTGATTCAGGGTTCATGAAATATTTACTCAACTTGTCTGTGTAATTGTAGTCTCTGGAAAACCAATTTTGGGTATGGTTGTTTGCGATATGCTTTTTTGTTGAAAGTGGTAACTTTTATTTGTAATTGTAGTGTCTGGAATCGAATTTTGGGAATGTTTGTTTGGAATATGTGTTTATAATACAAGTTGTAATTTTTTGGAATATGAGTTTATATTTGGCTCTCTCTCAGATCTTATTCGTGTTAGGTTTTTTTCTTCTCTTCATTCGATGAACCTATATATATCTATGGTGCATACAATTAATTTTCTTTTGAGAATGTATAATTAATCTTTGAAAAATGTTAGGGAACCAAAAAATATCACCAAAAAAGTTTCCAAAATTACACTTGTCTTTCTATTATTGGTTATGTAAATAATAATGTAAATGGACCCCCTGCATTTACACCAATAATCCAATTAAAATTTTACAAGTGTTTGCCACATCATTTTGGAGATGTTTTTGGAAACAAATTTTTGGTTCCCTAGCATTACTGTTAATCTTTTGATTTCAACCAGCATTCAAAATTATCTTCTATGTTTAGTTTTACAAAAAGGGTTAGCTTATAATTTATGCCAATATAAACTTAATCAATAACTGTCAGACATATATTTTGTATGAGGCTTTATTTGATCAAGTTAAGTTTGATCACAAAAATAATGTTCTGTTCTTAAAATCTCTACTCTGTAATTGCAAACCATCTGCTTTAGGACACTCCAAGTTGAACTGCATTGGAAGAGAGGTCGTTACACATATCTTAGAATAGAATTTATGCATATCATGATCACATGATCTAGAGACTTCACATATTATCAAATCATTCTAGTCTTTAAGCAAGTTCTTGCTTAATTATGTTCATGCTGATGCTATTGCTGAAACAATAGAATTTCTTACAACATGCTTTTCGTTAGTCTCATTCCAGCTCAAATATCCATTGTTGCCAAGGTAATCATTTTCAGGACATAAATTGAGGTCAATGGTGATTGTAATGTTAAACTCTGAAGTATTGTACTTCCCTAAGAATGAGATTGTACAATGACACTCATTCCTGTAGATGGAGTATTTACAACAGCGGGATAAGAAGCACTTTAATCATCCATATTAGTTAACATTCTCTTAAAGGTGCTACTAGTAGTATTAGTGTTGTTGAGGGCGACTAGGAAAGAAGGATAGTTGTAACAGCCCGACTTTTCGGACTATTAATTCTAAAACAAAACTAAAAGAAAATTTCAATTAATTAATCAAAAAGTCTATTACAAAGGTACTTATTACAAAAGCGCAGCTAACATCTATCGAAAAGTCAATCTAGCCCAATTCTAAGGTCCTCGAACTCCGACGCTAGCAAGCTCGATCGTACACCGAACCTGAAATATTAAAAGAATGATCTACGAAGCCCAGCAAGCAACTACCGTCCGACGGCTCAAAATAATATTTTTATAATTTTCAAAAACACGATTTCCACATGTAGCACATAACATCTATCACATAGTTTCACGCAACATACTCAATAACAATTACGACAAAAATTCACACAATATATTCTATAACAAATATCAAATCAATGTACACAATATTTTCATTAATTCACATAATATAAATTCTGAATCGAACAAATAAATCTTAACATCACAGTTCTAAATTACGGTCACACTATGCAAGTGACACGGCTTCGATAATTCGATGGTTCGATGGGGGCTAGTTTACGTCCCTCGTTATGTCTCACTCAACAAGGTATCTATGTGTTCCGGAACGTGCATAAACTAGTTCTATATGCCACACTATCCATTGACCGGATTCTATGATTCGATACGCAACTAAAATTGGGGAATCAAAACAAAGTTCTTATCTAATCAATTACATATCAATATCATATTTTCGATAACTAAAACTAATATCTAACAACATGTAATCAAACAACATAAAACACGCTTCAGATTAATACAGAGCAACGGAAAGTTACTTACAACTATACGGAACAACATATAATTACAACACAAATATTCAAGAACATGTAATCAAATAATATAAAGTAGGTTTCAAATTAATACAGAGCAACGAATAGTTACTTACCTTAATTACGCAATTCAAGAATTCACACAATCACATAAGAACCCATGTACAATCCTCATCTAAAATCTTGAACGTCACCACGATTCCAATTCTGCACAGATCTGTTTTTAACCTTTTTGATCCTCTAAAAGATGTTTTCTTGGAAAAATCAAAGAACAAAAGTTGTAGAGCACGAAAATATCTTTCCGACAAGTCCAAAATCAACGAATTCTGACTTACGGTGAATTTTCTTCGAATTTTAGAAGACTGCTGATTTGTATGTGAAAAAGACCTACGAATTTTATTAACAAAGACGAGGAAGGAGAATACGACTTATATAGAGTTTCAAAACCCTATGTCCAAACCTACAAGTTATCGCTATTCAAAACCGATCCATATTTTAGGCCCAATTAAGTTAATTCAATTTTAAATTTCTAATCATTATCTTATTTTAATCCGTATTCAAATCCGATCCATATTTTAGGCCCAATTAAGCTAATTCAATTTTAAATTTCTAATCATTATCTGATTTTAATCCTTTTTTCTATTATTCTTTTATTATTATTATTCTAAAAATTACGGGATATTACATACTACCCTCCTTAAAAAGAATTTGGTCCCCAAATTCACAACAATCCTAAACTCTAAAAAGTATGTGACATATCTATTCCAAAAATCTAGTCCTAAAGATAGTCTAAAGGATCGCATCCTAGGGAATGTACTAGTCTCATACCTAATACACTCCGAAGGACAAGCTGTCTCTGATACCAACTGTAACAGCCCGTTCGGACTATTAATTCTAAAAACGAAACTTAAATAAATTGAATTCTTTATTCAAATAAATCAAATTTTCCACAAAAGTCAAAGTTGTGGTCAAACTTAATATTCAAGAACATAAAATCGGAGACGCAACACCACAAATTCAATAACAAGATCTGGCATTTAACAATATATATTCTAATAGCACGATAAATCTTATCTAATAAATTGCATCAAATCACGTAGCACGAAATTCACAAGTTCACATCCACATTCTCAATAAGCTTCCACAATGTACGAACCTGAAATATTAGAAAAGTGTGAGCTACACAGCACAACAAGTAACAGATTGACTTAGAGATATTTTCAAAATCAGTGGGCGTTTTAATAAAACATATTTTCTCAAAATAATAATAATTTCGAAAACCATTTTGCGAAAAATGATTCAACCCAATGTTTATATTTTACAAATCCAGAATTTAAAACAGAATGAAAAACAGAACAAAAACAGAAACGAAATTCTTATAAATACCGCAGTCTTGATCTACGGCCACACTTTGCCAGCGACCGGCATCTAAAGTTCAATAATCACGCGCCCTTAATAGGTATCTAAAATTGCATACTTGTGCGCCTACTAAGGGTATCTAAGGCTAGTTCCGGAACTGTAACGTAAATTACGAACGGGTTCGAAACGTAGAGACTGGGTTCTAAAATTAAATACTTATATCTTATACAATTCGAAACAGAATTCTTATATCTAATACGAAAATCAAAATTTACAGAATCAAAATATATTTTTCAAAATTAAAAGTAAGTAAAAAAGTACTTACCTCAATGTCGATACTCAACGATCCAAAATTAATTACACGAACAATCCTAATAATATTAATTAATAAAACACAAAACAATTAATCACTAAGCATTTAAAGTCATTTATGCATATTTATCACGTAAGCACCCACTTCAATTTACAAGACAACTAACCAGAAAGTGTTATCTATGCGATTGACATCCAAGTACCAAAACATGGGATCTTCAAATACATGTACACGAGCATGCAGGACATATTTCAAATAAGCAAAATTAAAAATTTATAATATGCTACATGTAAAAGTTGTTCTTAATGTACATCTCGTTTAATAAATTATCCAACTAGTATTTAATACAAAATAATTACATTTGAAAATCAAGTCGTAACTAAATCCACAATTAATTCTAATTATCTCACTTAATTTTTTTACACCTTTTTTTTTATGACCAAAAATGCAATTAACCAACATTACACAAAATAAATTTATTAAGTAAATCTATATCTATATATATTATAATACCTGGAGATCGGAAATGCACCAGAACAGTTTAAGGTATTTTTCTTGAATTTTTGTTTTTTTTTATTTTTTTAAATTTTTTTTGGCATTAAATAGTTATTAATGACAATTTAATTAGTCATTAATTACACCTATTAAACATTTATTAGATTTACTTTATTTATTTTGTTTAAAATTTAGAAAACTTTACTTGAAGATTATAGTTATTATTTTAATATTAAATATTAATTATAAATAGTTAAATTTATTTTTAGGTAAAATTAAAACTAACAGTTGTTTATATTACGTTATTTTTTATTCTCTATTCAAGATCACTATAATTTCTTTTCGGATGATTATAGGGTAGATGACCTTAACTTCTCAAGCAATTTTTATTATCAATGATTGTGAAAGTTATAATAAATTATGGAAGTACAAGATATTTACTTAATATCTGGAATTTTATACAAGCAATGCAGATATATTTTTAATTTTGCATATGAATAAATTATACATGAGTTATGGTCAAATCGATTAAATTTAACAAACCCTGCCATTTATCGGAAGATAAAATCGATAAAAAATCTATACACCCATTGTTTCATTATACTGTGTCGAAATAAATTTTAATTCTAATTAAACAAATTTTTACACTATTATTGAATATGTATATTATGAGAGGGGTATCGGGTTTGAAAAATGTTTTTAACCTGAACTTTTCAAGCAATCTTTATTATCAATGATTGTGGAGTTGTAATAAATTATGGAAGTACACCGATCTTTACTTAATATTTGAAATTTGTAAACAAATAATACAGACGGATTTTTACTTTTGTACATGAATAAATTACACATGAGTTATGACCAAACTAATTAAATTGAACAAACCCAACCATTTGTTTCATTATATTGTGTTAAAATAAATGAATATTCAAATTAAACAAATTCTTACACTATTATTGAACGTGTATATTATAAGAGGGATGTCTACTTTAAAAAAGGTTATGAAGTTATATTCAATATTTGTAACTTTTGATCGTAAATATTACGTTCATATTGTAATTTTTATTTTTATATATTTGTGATATTTTTAAGATTATCAAAATTTTAGATATGTTATGAGTGTATTTTTCCACAAATAGTTCATATAAATTATTTTTAAATTAATTTTTTTAGAAAATTCATAAAAGACCAATCAATTTTTAAGAATAATAGAAATTAATTTATCTACTTTCAATACTTTAAAATAAAAATTTACGAACCGCGCGAAGCGCGGATAAGTTTGCTAGTATATTATAATGCCAGGAGATCGGAAATGCACCAGAATAGTTTAAGGTATTTTTCTTGAATTTTCGTTTTTTTGATTTTTCTTATTTTCTTGCATTAAATACCTATTAATGACAATTTAATTAGTCATTAATTATACCTATTAAACATCTATTCATTTTATTCCATTTAATTTGTTTAAAAATTAGCAAACTTTATTTGAACATTACAGTTATTATTTCAATATTAAATATTAATTATATACATTTAAGTTTATTTTTAGGTAAAATGACGACTAACAATTTTTTATATTGCGTTATTTTTTATTCCCTATTCAAGATCATTATGTTTTCTTTTCGGATGACTATAGGGTAGATGGCTTTAACATCTTAAGCAATTTTTATTATCAATAATTGTGGAAGTCGTAATAAATTATGCAAGTATAAGATATTTACTTAATTTCTGGAATTGTATACAAACAATATAGAAAATTTTTAATTTTGCACATGAATTAAAACTCTAAAAATAATATTTTTAGAAAACATTATATTTTTAAAACTGTAATTCCAATTTTACTAATCATCCTAATTTTTATTGCAAGATTAAAAAAATTTCTATATTGTTTGTATACAATTCCAGAAATTAAGTAAATATCTTGTACTTCCATAATTTATTCCGACTTCCACAATCATTGATAATAAAAATTGGATGTTAAGGTCATCTACCCTATAATCATCTGAAAAGAAAACATAATGATCTTGAATAGGGAATAAAAAATAACGCAATATAAAAAATTGTTAGTCGTCATTTTACCTAAAAATAAAATTAACTGTATATATAATTAATATTTAATATTGAAATAATAACTATAATGTTCAAATAAAGTTTGCTAATTTTTAAACAAATTAAATAGAATAAATTGAACAGATGTTTAATAGGTATAATTAATGACTAATTAAATTATCATTAATAGGTATTTAATGCAAGAAAATAAGAAAAATCAAAAAAACGAAAATTCAAGAAAAATACCTTAAACTATTCTGGTGCATTTCCGATCTCCTGGCATTATAATATATATAGATTTACTTAATAAATTTATTTTGTGTAATGTTGGTTAATTGCATTTTTGGTCATAAAAGAAAAGGTGTATAAAAAATTAAGTGAGCTAATTAGAATTAATTGTGGATTTAGTTACGACTTGATTTTCAAATGTAATTATTTTGTATTAAATACTAGTTGGATAATTTACTAAACGAGGTGTACATTAGGAATAATTTTTACATGTAGCATATTATAAATTTTTAATTTTGCTTATTTGAAATATGTCCTGCATGCTCGTGTACATGTATTTGAAGATCCCATGTTTTGGTACATGGATGTCAATCGCATAGATAACACTTTTTGGTTAGTTGTCTTGTAAATTGAAGTGGGTGCTTACGTGATAAATATGCATAAATGACTTTAAATGCTTAGTGATTAATTGTTTTGTGTTTTATTAATTAATATTATTAGGATTGTTCGTGTTATTAATTTTGGATCGTTGAGTATTGACTTTGAGGTAAGTACTTTTTGACTTACTTTTAATTTCGAAAAGTATATTTTGATACTGTAAATTTCGATTTTCGTATTAGATATAAGAATTCTGTTTCGAACTGTATAAGATATAAGTATTTGATTTTAGAACCCAGTCTCTACGTTTCGAATCTGTTCGTAATTTGCGCTATAGTTCCGGAACTAGCCTTAGATATCCTTAGTAGGCGCACAAGTATGCAATTTTAGATACCTATTAAGGGCGCGTGATTATTGAACTTTAGATGTCGGTCACTGGCAAAGTGTGAAAAAGAATAAGAATAAGAATATGATGCCGGTCACTGGCAAAGTGTGGCCGTAGATCAAGACTGCGGTATTTATAAGAATTTCGTTTCTGTTTTTGTTCTGTTTTTCCATTCTGTTTTAAATTCTGGATTTGTAAAATATAAACTTTGGGTTGAATCATTTTTCGCAAAATGGTTTTCGAAATTATTATTATTTTGAGAAAATATGTTTTATTAAAACGCCCATTGATTTTGAAAATATCTGTAAGTCAATCTGTTACTTGCTGAGCTGTGTAGCTCACAATTTTCTAATATTTCAGGTTCGTACATTGTGGAAGCTTATTGAGAATGTGGATGTGAACTTGTGAATTTCGTGCTACGTGATTTGATGCAATTTATTAGATAAGATTTATCGTGCTATTAGAATATATTTTGTTAAGTGCCAGATCTTGTTATTGAATTTGTGGGGCCGCGTCTCCGATTTTATGTTCTTGAATATTAAGTTTGACCGCTGCTTTGACTTTTGTGGAAAATTTGATTTATTTGAATAAAGAATTCAATTCATTTAAGTTTCGTTTTTAGAATTAATAGTCCGAAAAGTCGGGCTGTTACAATAGTTGAGGGTCATGAGTTGAATTTTGATATGAAAAAACAGATCTTCGAGCAATATGCATAATATTTTAAATGCTTCGGATAACTTTCCGATATTCAGGTATTATAATATAGAGAAAAATGATCCTAAGATACATCTCAGAGAACTTTTTCTGAGATATATACAAAATAACTTTAAATTTTGCTGGGCCTGCAGGGCTAATTAAAACATTCTGAATTTACTAAAACGCCCACCCTATTTTTAAATATAAAAGATAGGTATCTCAGGAAATTTACCTGAGATATATTTCTGGCTCCCTAATCTCTATAATATATGGGTAAAGAGAATCTACCTGACATGGTAGAAAAATTCTCTACCTATGCGGGATAAAATCATGTATTTATCAATTTTTTTTGTAAATCTAACCGTACCGATAAAAATTTTATGCAAAAATAAGTAAGTGTGCAAAATTTTAAAAAATTTATCCTTTAATAATACATTTAATTTAACATGGTATTTTATATATGGTTTAGAATATGAAAGTAGTGGCTCAGATTTTATATCATTTTTTGATTAAAAATTGCATCATATACAAAATCAATTTCTATGTAATTTTGTGTACCCACTAATTTTTGCGTAATCTTTTAATTTGTACGGTTGAATTTCGTAAAAACTATTGAAAATATGAATTTGAAGCCACATAAGTAAATTTTTTTTTACCGTATTCTCTTTACCCATAATATGATTAGCCATGGTGCAAGCTTGTACTTTTGTCAGGTGCATGTCACCCTATCTAAGCTTAAAGAGATAAAATAAA
Organism: Saposhnikovia divaricata; assembly: GCA_036435485.1. Classification (NCBI taxonomy): domain Eukaryota; kingdom Viridiplantae; phylum Streptophyta; class Magnoliopsida; order Apiales; family Apiaceae; genus Saposhnikovia; species Saposhnikovia divaricata. The sequence continues at coordinate 125,204,260 of CM071595.1, forward strand.
AAAAATCAATTATTAGAGCAAGTCCAACAAAGTCCTAGTAGGTGCCCTATAAATATTATAAAATATAGTGTTTCAGTAATTTAAGTCATGATTTTTGTGTATCAATTCCAACAATATGCCTTATACTTGTGCCTTATAAATTAAAATAATAATATATTTGAATTAGAATTAGAGGGAAGGGAAAAAAGAGAGGAGAGAGAAGTGTAGAAAATGTGGGAAGTTAATTTTTTATTGTTAAAAATGATTTAGGACAAGTATAGATGTGCCTTAAAAGTAGGGCATGAGATAGATGTCCTAGTATTTTAAGGCACCACTAAGACATTGTTGGAACATAAAAAGTGACTAAATGTCCTAAATATTCATTAACTATTATTATCTTTTTCGGAGCCGCACCCTCTCTCTCTCCCTCCCTCCCTTCTAACCCTAGCCTCCATTAAAGAGTTTTGAGGGGGCTTCCATCGATTTTCATCGGTGGAAAGCCCCAATTCCTTTTCGTTTTTCTGCTTTCATATCTTGTTTTCTTCAATAAATTTCCCAATTTATTTGGGTTTCAATAAATTCCCAATTTATTTGGGTTGTGTTAGTCTCTCCTTGTGAGAGTTGGGTTTTTTGTTTTGATTGTGTTTTGGTGTTTTCCATGGCCGAGGTTATAGATCGGCAAGATTTTCGCCTCTTCATTATGAACGGGGGTCTTGATTTAGTGATGAAATTTTGAATGGGATTGCAGTTTTTGTCGATAGCTCAAACAATAGCTCCATCGGGACATGATGAAGAGGGTACCAGTAATCCAACGAGGATGCATGAAGTGGGTACTTGTATTTGTATATACATTATCTTCAAATATCGTTAAACTGTCTCTTCATGAGAACAGGCGATTACAATTTACAGTTTGTTCGACTCGATCATTGGTGTAGATGCCGTATGACTTTTTATTTTTGAATTAACATCTTTGTTCTTCAAAAAAAAAAATGTCCTAAATATTATTTAGGACAATATTTAGGACATTGTTGGACTTGCTCTTAGAAGAGAGGAGGGAGGAGGGAGAGAAAACATAGAGAAAATTAACGGACAAAATGATGACCGACACATGATTACTTGTGGGTGAAAGCCCTAAATAACCAAATTATAAAATTTATTGCCCAAAATAACGAATGTCGGAAAAGTCGTCCAAAATAACCAAACGTCTACGCATTTGGAAAATGCGAACACTGGCTGCGCATATGCGCGATGCGTGGGCTGCCTAGGATTGATTTTTTTTTTTTCAATATACGCATTTGGAAGATGCGTGGTTTGAATTTTAAAAAAAAAAGAATACAAGCTGGGATACGCATCCTAAAGACGCGTAGTCACTGTTCATCTTCTCTCAGAAGCGAGAGAGAGGCGACGCCACCAGCGTTTTTCTTCGAATTTTCCGACGAAGCTCCTTCTCCCCCTCCCTTATTTGTCCCCTCACATATTATATATCAATCAAATCATCTTCTCTTGCTCTACAACCCTATATCATTCTTTTTTCGATTCTAATGTCGAATTTTTATACCCCAAATTTAACCTAACTTTTCGATCTCGTTTTCCGATTTACTTGTGCACGCCCCTGCGGGGCCAGAAATTAATAAAACGACAGGGGAAAATGGAGAGTGAGGTGTGTCCATCATTTGATGTGCCCCGAGAGGGGAGAAGTTGACGGATAGTTGACGGCGACGAAAATGGAACTGCTGAAGAAGTGATGAACAGTGCCACATAAAAAAAAAAGACAAAGGACCTACACATATGAGATATGCGAGGTTGCTTGGTTAGAAATGGCACCTTCTGTGCACATGGTTATTTCGGGCAGGAAGGTTGTGTTTTATCGTTATTTCGGTCATTAATCCATTACTTGTAAGGATATTAGGAAAATTCTTGTTTTGAAAATTTTAATTTAAATTAAAGAAAAAAAATCCTATAATATTAGTAAAATCTACGCATCAGTTGGTCGATACGGTACTTAAATTTTGACACTTGCACTTAGTTCCCTATTTATTTTAACTTCTTTTTTGGTAATAAAATAAAATAATAATATTATAACTAGTAATAACTAATCAATTTCTCTTTTTAGATAAAATATGGTACCTTTTCTATTTTTCAAAAATTAATTAATTTCATTTTTCACGTAAACTACGTCATGTCCTATATTTAGCCTAACTAAAATTTCTCCTTTTAAAGAAACTTTACAGAAAATCTTTTTGAATAAAAAAATATTAATTTTATTATTACTAATAATAACTAATCAATAATCCTTTCTAGCTAAAACACGTTACTTATTTCATTTTTTCTAACTGAAATTCATTTCTTTGCAATAATATTATGAGAAATGTTATTTAAATAAAGTATAATAATAATGATAATATAGTACCTAATAATTAACCTTTCAACTAAAACGTATCATTTTTTTATATATTCAAACTAATATCCCTCAATTTCTTAAAATATCACGAACATTTATATTAATACTATCAAACTATATCATTTAAAATTTAAAGTCTGCACAATTCATTTTTTTTAATTTTTTATTTAATTTCAAGAAAATAATCATATAAAATTAAAAACACAGATTTTAAGGTGTACAAGTTAAATATGAAACGAATAAACTTTTAAATTTTCTTAACATATTTTGACAACTGTTTTTAGAAAACCAAGAAAACAACTGTTTTAAGATTAACATAAGAATAAAAACCGAGGTCTTAATTAACTCTTGAATGCGTACCAACGCGTTTAATATCAAGGTTAACTTGGTGACCAAGTTTATATCGTCTCTCCCTTTCCTAATCTCATCATAATCACACTATCTATATATATCCCATTCGATACGCACATATTCCCACATTCTCAGAAGCGCTCTCTCTCTCTTACCCTGATTTAAGAAATTTTATTCTCAGAAGCTCTGTCTTTCTCTTACCCAACTGATTTAAGAAATTTTAGAAGCTATGGCCAAGATTGTCAAACGCAGCGGATATCAACTGGAAGTTCGAGTCCGAAAAACCGTTCCTCGTGAGGTTCGCGGTCCATGCGATCCGAGTTGGAAGTCACCCAATGCCCTTCGCATCACCTTCTTCACTCGCACTCGAAACCAATATTTGGATTCTTCATCGTCGACTCTTGTCCGAGTTGAAGAAGATACAACTGGAGTACGGAATATGTGTGTCGATAATCGTCACTTTTTAAACTAATATCCCTCAATTTCTTAAAATATCACGAGCATATATATTAATACTATCAAATCATATCATTTAAAATTTAAAGTCTACACAATTCATTTTATAAATTTTTTTATTTAAATTCAAGAAAATAATCATAAAAAATTAAAAACACAGATTTTAAGGCGTATAAGTTAAATATGAAACGAATAAACTTTTAAATTTTCATAACAGATTTGACAACTGTTTTAAGAAAATAAGATTAACGTAAGAGTAAAAACCGATGTCTGCGTACCACCGCGTTTGACAGGCTTTCAAAACTCAAACTTGGTGCCCACGTACTCACCCTTTACTGACCTCTCTCGGACACGTACAACCAGTCTCATAATCACACTATCTATATATATTACCCACATATCCCCACATTCTCATTCTCAGAAGCGCTCTCTCTCTCTCTCATTACCCTGATTTAAGAAATTTTATTCTCAGAATTAAGCTCTCTCTCTTTCTCTTACCCAGCTGATTTAAGAAATTTTAGAAGCTATGGCCAAGATTGTCAAACGGCGTGGATATCAACTGGAAGTTCGAGTCCGAAAAACCGTTCCTCGTGAGGTTCGCGGTCCATGCGATCCGAGTTGGAAGTCACCCAATGCCCTTCGCATCACCTTCTTCACTCGCACTCGAAACCAATATTTGGATTCTTCATCGTCGACTCTTGTCCGAGTTGAAGAAGATACAACTGGAGTACGGAATATGTGTGTCGATAATCGTCACTTTTTCAAACACCACCAGCAGCTCAACCACTACATCGCTATCTCTCAACTTCTTGAATCTTTGCAAGTCAAGGCGGATTTACATGATAGAATCACTAGCCAGATTATGTCAATGGGCGAGTCCAAGTACAGGGGTGGCAAGAAGGTAAAGAGGAAGATTCTCAAGGGTTTGCGTGTTGATTTGACTAGGATTCAGACGTTTCTTCTTGATCGAGATTCCGTTAACCAATTGGTCGACGAGGCGTTGGCCGATGGACGAATATGGCGTGGAACAACCAAGTGATCGATAAAGGGCTGCACTTTGGGCTATAATTAACAACAAATTCTGTTGATTAGTTTGATTCAGGGTTCATGAAAAATTTACTCAACTTGTCTGTGTAATTCTATTCAACAAATTCTATTGATTGAGATTAGTTTGCGATCATATGCTTTTTTGTTAGAAAGTTATAACTTTTATTATAATAAACTTGTTTTGTGTAATTGTAGTGTCTGGAATCTAATTTGTTTGGAATATGTGTTTATAATACAAGTTGTAATTTTTTAGATTAATTATGAGTTTATATTTGGCTCTCTGTCAGATCTTATTCGTGTTAGGTTTTTTCTTCTCTTCATTCGACGAACCTGTATACATCTATGGTGCATACAATTAATTTTCTTTTGAGAATGTATATAATTAATCTTTGATTTCAACCAGCATTCAAATTTATCTTCTATGTTTAGTTTTACAAAAGGGTTAGCTTATAATTTATGCCAATATAAACTTAATCCATATCTGTTAGACATAGATTTTGTATGAGGCTTTATTTGATCAAGTAAAGTTTGATCAAAAAAATAATGTTTTGTTCTTAAAATCTCTACTCTGTAATTGCAAACCATCTGCTTTATATGTTATCAAATCATTCTAGTCTTTAAGCAATTGCTTGCTTAATTATATATGTTCATGCTAATGCTATTGCTGAAGCAATAGAATTTCTTACAACATGCTTTTCGTTAGTCTCATTCCAGCTCAAATATCCATTGTTGCCAAGGTAATCATTTTCAGGACATAAATTGAGGTCAATGGTGATTGTAATGTTAAACTCTGAAGTACTGTACTTTCCTAAGAATGAGATTGTACAATATTAGTTAACAACAGCGGGATAAGAAGCACTTTAATCAACCATATTAGTTAACATTCTCTTAAAGGTGCTACTAGTAGTATTAGTGTTGTTGAGGGCGACTAGGAACGAAGGATAGTTGAGGGTCAAGAGTTGAATTTTGATATGAAAAAACAGATCTTTGAGCAATAAGCATAATCTGTGAGCAATTATTCATCATCTTCAATTGCTGCGGTCTGCGGATCCTCTATTTGGTGCCCATCCAGCCAAGATATCGACTCCTGGCTCCAGTACATCAGGCTTTAAGATCCAAGGAGACCTTGTGTCAGGCCCTTGTGGTGAAGAATATGCAACTTGACGAGCTGGCTTATATTCCAATTGAGTTCCTTGGAACTTGATGCATACTGTTGACTTGATGAATACAGTTTTGGATCATTTGTTCTGATTAAGTAGTCCTTGTTTCGGGATCACGACCACAAATGGCATTTCAAAATCCCGGGCCATTAAAATTGCCGCGAGTCTGTGCTGTAGATAGCACCAGCAGCTCACCGAATCCAGAAGTTGGCCACACTCCAACATGTTTCTTTAGGCCTAAAATTTATGGTATGAATTGTGTGGCGATGTCCAAAAGTTTCATTACATGTAGCAAGATGACCAGGCATTTCATGCAGTTGTTCAACGTGGCTCTTGGACAGAACTGCACTGGAACCATCCATGACATGAGTATAGGTATACAGATGTGTTGGCATCATCTATGCATGAGAGATGAGAGCATCGACATATACCAGCTATGATGAGTCAAAAATGGTGCTAGCACCATCCATATGTCCATGTGGATGATGTAGGTTTTATAATCTTCTAATGATGAGGATAAGACAACCATTGATAGAGCAGTAAAGGAAATAGAAACTTTAAATTGGTCAATATGGGAAGCTTGTTAGTGAATGAATATAGTACTAACTAAAGAAGCTCTACCAAACGATCTCTCTTAAATGTATTCAACTTAAGGGTCGGAACTCGGAACTCTTGTATACGAAGTATGGACATGATATGGCTGTCTGTGTAGTATCCCATATCCATTAGATTGAGAGTTATATACCAAATTGCTAGTTCTTTTGGACTGATCTGTTGTGGGTTGTTGGGTCCAATATGAATTCGGTTATTGGCTTGAATGTTGATAGTTTGCATCTTTTTGAAGTCTTGATTTGTATAAAAAAATCGAAGAGAAAAGACAACGGGAGGGGGAGGGGGAGGGAATTACAAAATTACTAGCTGCTGAGAATCTTAGGTGAAATATATGTAGTTGACAATAATGACTGGATCCCTTGGTTGTAATTATCAAATACGCAATCTCAGAAGTAACAATAGTTACATGAGGCTTATTCATATTTAATTGTTTTAACGTACTGTAACGTGTTACTATCCTCCACAGAGTGACCAAAATGCTGTCAAGATTTGGTGGTTATTGTTGGGATCCAACCTTCACCTCTTTTCCGTTTTAGGACTTTATGGAACTGACAAACTACTCTTAAATTCATCAATCAATTTTGCAAGGTTGATTACTACATAGTACGTACCAGCAAAATGATACACTGCTACTCGAACCCAACTACACTACTAAACTCAATGGCATTCACAAAAAGCTTGTGTTATACAATATTGCAATGGGTACTTAGATGTCTAAGAATTAGTTGGTACATAGTTCTATTTACTTAAAGATAATTAACTACTGATCATTTGCTATTGTTAGTATTACAGTACTTAACTTCTCACAAACAAATGTACGACCAGCTTTTCAAGACTATGCAATAAATACTATTCCTGCTGTGAGCAACATAATTCAATCCTCCAAAAACTGACTCAAAAGTTTCAAGATCCCACCTGAAAGATAACAGTTACAAAATGACATTCTCTGCTTTGTAGCAATTAAATCATCACAAGTGTGAGTGAAATGATATCATATTTCGTTTCCCTTTCTTATGTGATGAAATTTTTGTTCAGTATCTGTCATTGTTATTATGGTCTCTTCAGTCGAGTTGTGTACAACTGCAATTCCACTGCTGTAGAAAGAAACATAATATTAGTGATCCCAGTATTGATTTGAATCTTTCAAGAACTTTAAAAGAATTAGCTTTCACATTGATGCATGCAAATAACTAACAGCGGTAAACACTATAATGTAGAACCTAAGGGCATCATCCATTATTTACATAAAGCCACTGATACTGCCCGTTATTATCACAGTCCCACAGATACTGCTTATGTTCGTGGCGATGCTATTGCAGAAACGATAGGACTTCTCACTACATGCCCTCCATTAATCTCATTCCAGCTTAAGTATCCATAGTTGCCAAAGTAATCACTATCAGTAGTATCAGGATCTAGACTGAGATCAATGGTGACTGTCATGTTAAACTCTGCAGTGCTGTACTTTCCCGAAAATGTAATTGTTGGTGGCTGCACAACAACACGCATCCCTGTAGAGGGAGCATTTACAACAGCTCGATAAGAAGCGCTTGAATCAACCGTGTTAGTTAAGACTCTCTTGAAGGTGCAAGTAGTAGTATTAGTGTTGTTGAGAATGACTATAAAAGAAGGGTAGTTAAGATCAAGATCTGAATTTTCACATGAAAAATCAGATCTTCGTGCAATAAGCATGATCTCATCTCTCGTGTAGTTCATGGCACAAAGGTAACTGATGTAGTCTTCAGGTTTTATATCATAGACAAGACCCGGGTCCATGGCCTTGTTGGGGTTAACATGTCCTGCACCATAGTCAAGAGGAGTACCAGCTACTCCAGTTGTCATGTCTATAATCGGACCATTGCTGTTGTCATAGACGTCAGCAGTTGTCATCATTGCTGATCGTATAACAGCTGAGCTCCAGTCGCTGTGCGTGGCTTTTAGTAATGCAGCAATACCAACTATATGGGGAGACGCCATGGATGTACCTGACAACAGTGCATAATCTGTTAGCAAATAATCATCCTCTCCAATTAGTGCAGATCCTCTGTTTGGTGCCCATGCAGCCAAGATATCAACTCCTGGTGCCAATATATCTGGTTTTAGGATCCATGGAGACCTCTCGTCAGGCCCACGTGATGAAAAATATGCAGCCTGAGGAGCTGGTTTGATGCCCACTTGAGTTATTTGGAACTTGATGCTCACAATTAGATTATCTGAATTGATTAAATAGTGTTTCATTAATTCTCCATGTTTTGGGATCATGACAACGAATGGCACATTAAAATCTTGAGGCTTGTAAAACTGCCCATCATCAGAAGTGATTATTGCACCAGCAGCACCAGTTCTATTCATCTCATACAATGGATCAGTATACACATCAGGATCATTACTGAAATCGCAGAAGATGTACTTGTCCTCTACATCTTCCGGGTCTAGAGAATCAGGAACACAAATTTCCTTGCTTCTATTTCCATGTCCAAAATAAATAGGGACCCTGGAGACCAATAAATTTTCAGGATACAATGATTTTCCCATGACCACGACATTCCCCTCACCAAGTGTTACTTCAGCTGTGAAGTCTCTGTCTACAGTTCCTGCAGCAACTGCGGTGATCCATGGAGCACCATTGATGATAGTGTAACCATGAGGGCCTCCATTACCAGCAGAACAAGATACGAAAATTCCCTTTTCCATTGCTGCAAAAGCTCCTAATGCAATTGGGTTTCTATAAAATGGTACTTTGAAAAAGCCTAAAGATAAGGACATGAGATCTACACCATCTTCAATGGCTTGATCCATACCTGCCATTGTATCACTTGCAGCTGCATCATATGAGCTGTTAACAAACAATACTTTGTACATGGCCAGCCTAGCCTTTGGGGCAATACCACTAGCTGTTCCTTTTGCATAACCAAAGTAATCAGCAGACTGGACACGGCTTCCAGCAGCAGTAGATGATGTATGAGTCCCATGTCCCTCATAATCCCTCGGAGAATTGTAATCGTCAGTGGTTGATATGTTCATTTCCCTTTTCATCCCTTTGCTGAAAGAGCGTGCACCAATAAGTTTTTTGTTACAATTTGAAGAATTGAAATCAACACCAGTTTCACAAGTACCACGCCAGCGAGAAGGGACTGGGGGCATACCATGATCACTAAAACTCTCACTTTCTGGCCATATTCCGGTATCAATTATACCAATAATCATGTCATCACCAAATCCAGAAGTTGGCCACAATCCAAAATGTTTCTCTAGGCCTAAATATTTTGGGGTATGAGTTGTGTGGCGATGTCCAAATGTTTCATTATATGTGGCAAGATGGCCAGGCATTCCTTGTAGTTGTTCAACATGTTTCTTTGAGAGAACTGCACTGAAGCCATCCATGACATGATTGTAGGTATATAGATGTGTCGGAGAAACGCCATCATGTTCTAGAGAAGAGAGCGTAGACATATACCAGCTGTGGTGAGTGGAGAACGGTGCTGGCATCTTAGATTTATCCATGTGGATAATATAAGTTTTATGATCTAATGTTAAGGACCGGACAAGCATTGAAATTAAGAATAACAACGAAAGTACAAGCAAGAATTTGTTAGATCCTCCCATTCCTAGGAAGCTTACAAATGGAAAACTTCAATAGTATGTCAAAAAGGTTGTATCTGGTGATTTCTATAGAAGTACTGAATCTAAAGACTCTGTGATCACATATTTAAAGCATGCATGTGACATGGACACTTGCATCTATCGCATCGTCCTGATCGAAAAATTTGTAGAGAAAAATCAGATTCGAGAAACTTTGGAATGCAATGGCGGCCATGCAAGCCAGCTGTTGAGAATCCTAGATGATATTATTGGACTCTACAATAGTGAGCAACTCAGCAATGCAGAACACTAGTTACTTAAGACTTGCCCAATGCAGTTAAGCGGCAATGCTTTAAATTAATATAGATTTTCACTGTCTGCCATGTTAGAAAATATTAATTGTGAACAAATAACCAAACTACTGTCCAGTGGTTCTAGTTGTCACTAGTTGATCTTGTCCTATTTTCTGTCACGGACTTCGTCTCCAAACTACAAATATTATACCTGCAAAACGGTTTTCTTAAATCAAACTAGAATGATTAATTGATATTAAAGCTATCAAATTAGAGGCAAAAGTCACAAAACTAGGACAGTTCTGGGCCAAAACCAGTTTTTTCCCAACTGCAGCAAGTAATTAATTATGAAAAGCATCACCATTTTTGACATACAATACAACACATAAAAAAGAGAGTACCACTCCCAGGACTAATTTAAACGCAGTACTTGCATCATGGGCTTTTTTTTTGCTAAATAATCATGGACTTTTTAAAAAGAAAGCCATAAAGGATGTAATTCAAGTCAAGAGGGACAAATTGTTCGCGGATCGTCCATTTCCATGGGTCGTACCACCCATAAGAATTAGATAATAAAAACCTTTATATCCACCAAATTAGGTCTCGTTAAGACAAACCACATGAGCAAAACCATTTGGGAAAAAAACTAAAACGGAAAAAAAGAGTGCCCAGCTAAAAGTGCCCAACTAAAATAAGTTTACTATTTATAATATTACAAATGTGTTACTCTAAAAATTTTCAAAAAACCATTTTTTTTATTAACGGGCCTAGCCCAATATTGGACTGAGCCTTTTTTTTCCTGGACGACGCATCATAAAAAAGTTAACTGAATCATTATGTATTTGATGCAACTTTAATTTTGCATCATTTATTTTGTACCTACTATTAATCTCCTGCACTCACGTTAAAAAAAATGGTCTCCTACATTATTTTATAACTAGTCGACAAAGCCGCGCTTCGCGGCGGCGTTACAATTTTTTTAAAAAAACTTAATATGGATTACGTTATATTATATCATCAATATTAAATTTTAATAATTTTATGATTTTTCTATTGAATAGCTTTTTTGTTAAATATGATTCTTTCTTTTGAAACGCTCTCTCGTTAAAATCGAAATCTCAACTTTAACATATATTATAAAGAGTTATATAATCATTTTTATCCATTAAAATCGAACCCTAAAAATAAAAAACTTTATGACATCAGTATCAAATTCTAATAGCTAATACAATCTTTTGTAGTGAATCGTCTTCCCATTAAACACGTTTCGAGCTGCTCTTATTTAGAATCGAATTCTGACTTCATTACATATTTCTTATCTTATAAAATAACTTTTTTTCTTAAAAATTAAAACCTAAAAAGAAAATAAATTCCAATTTTTACGTTCTTTATACTTTCTAATATTTATGAAATTTTAAAAGATAAAAATACGTCTTATACTTTCTGTATATTATAGATATTCCTGTATTTATTTATAGCTTCCGCATGTGAATGTCTTTCCGTTATGTTAACACATTAATTTTTTCAAATACGAAGACTTTTCGTTACGGGAATAATATTGAATTTATGGATATATTTTTCTAATGCAAGTATAATTAACTTGTGTATAAAAATGAAAATAAAGGATTTGTAGGAAAAAAGATATATAGTTTTAAAAAATCGTATAAGACGTCTCCATCGTCCTCGTATTCTACTTCCAATAAAATATTTGATTATATGTATTCTTTATATATTCAAACATATTTTCTACCTCCAACAATTTTTTGATTATATGCATTTTTTATAAATTCAAACTCTTCTTCTTTATAAATTAGAACTACTATTCTACTTTCAATAAAACTTTTAATTATACGTCTTCCCTACAAATTCAAACTCTTATACTCTATAAATTTGAACACCTATTATATTTTAATACGTTAAAGAATAGTTCTTTAGTTATTAATTTAAAATCCTAGAATTCAAAAAAATTCAAAATATATTCAAATTATTTTTATCTTCTATTATGTCATTAATATTAAATTTTAATATTCAACACCGTTTTCTCTAATGAGCTTTTTCGTTAAACACGATTATTTCACATATATTACTTGTATAACAACGTTTATGCATAAAAATCGCCTAAAAATAAAATAAATTTATAACATCAATATCAAATTCTAATATCTAATACAATCTTTTATAGTAAGCCGTTTTCCCGTTAAACACGTTTCGAGTCACTCTCATTTGAGATCGAAATTCCAACTTCATTACATATTATGAGAAATTAACAGTTTGTACCCCTTATATTTGGTGACTTTTTCGTTTTGGTCTTAAACTTTTAATCTTAGCAAAATGGATCCCTTAACTTATAGTTTTTAATCAATTCGCAACCCTTTGACGAAGTCCCGTTAAATTTTATTGATGATACTTATCTTATAGAACAATTTTTTTCCATAAAATCAAAACCTAAAAATAGAGTGAATTCTAATTCTTACTTTCTCTAAACACTATAAAATTTTTGGAGTTTTAAAAAATGAAAATGCATCTTAGTTTCTCTTCATATTATAGATATTCCTGTATTTTTTCTAGGGTTCTCGCATGCGAATGTTCTTTTATTATGTTTACACATAAATTATTTTCTTTTTGAATACGAAAACTTTTTTATGAGAATAGTATTGGATTTATGAATAAATTTTCATAATAGAAGTATAATTAACTTGTATAAAAATTATATAATTTTAGAATATCATAAAAGATGTCACCACCGTCCTTGTATTCTACTTTCAATAAGATATTTAATTATATGTCTCTTTTGTATATATTCGAACATCTATTCTAATTTTAATATGTTAAAAGATATTTTTATATTTATTACTGTTTAAAATCCTAAAATTTTAAATAATTAGAAAAATAGATTGAGAGCCTATAAGATGGTCTCAATCTATTTTTCTAATTTTTTAAAATTTTAGAATTTTGAATACTAATAATTAAAAATATACCTTTTAACATATTAGAAGTAAAATATGTATTTGAATTTAATGAGAATTGTAGAATTTTTAATGTGATATACATAAAAGATGTATTTGAATTTATATTAAAAGATTTAATTGGATATATCATACGTAATCGTAGCCTAGCCTATAAATTTTCTAGCAATCCCTGTTCTCTAAAAAATGGTTACAGATAAATATAAAATTACCTAATATAAACATTGTTTTAAAGTTTTAAATTTAAAAAAAATTGGTAACGTATTAGGATGATTTGAGCATGAATGCAACAATCATCTATCCCAATAGCCAAATATCTACAAGTCGCCTTCCCCTTGTGACATATATCGAACAAACTTTTTTTTAATGCAATTTGTGTGTCCTGTGCCGAACATAAGAGTTCTTTTATGTAAGCAAATAGGAATATTTATCAACAAAAGCTACATTAAGGCAGTACATCAGTAAATCACCCGACATGACTTCAAAGTTCAAACATAACATACAGTCGTACACAATAACTACTCTTCGAACTGTAAGTACCCGTCATCAAAGGTCAAGCTACCACTCTACGTGGAAAGAATAAATTTAAAATAAATACTTAGTAAAAAAATGTTAAACTTGTTTTTTTTAATCAAAACGTTACACTTATTGTTGTTCGAATGTAACATAGCATGTATATTGAACTCTGTACATGTAGGAAAATTAAACAAACCTGGAAGATAAAAATAAATTACGTGATTAGCTTATTCACTTTTCGATTATTTTAAAACGCAAACATCGTTCTTCATATTCTGAATACAGATGAACTTAGAATAATGCATAAAATTTTAATGTATATGCAAATAATCACCGCGGCAAGAGAATGGTTTTATATAAATATAGTGACATACGAAGATTTCTTCTCGTTTATAAATTCAAATACATTTTCTATGTATATCACATTAAAAATTCTACTTCTCTTAAAATTCAAACACCTATTTTACTTGTAATATATTTAAAGATATATTTTTATTTATTAGCATTCAAAATTCTAAAATTCTAAAAAATTAGAAAAATAGATTGAGATGATCTTAGAGGCGCCACCTTACATTTTCTATGTATATCACATTAAAAATTCTACTTCTCTTTAAATTCAAACACCTATTTTACTTCTAATATGTTAAAAGATATGTTTTTATTTATTAGTATTCAAAATTCTAAAATTCTAAAAAATTAGAAAAATAGATTGAGATGATCTTAGAGGCGCCACCTCACCTCCCGCGTATCCTCCTATATATATATATATATATATATATATATATATATATATATATATATATTGATAATATATGTTAATTTTATTATTCATAAATTATTATTTACAAAATTGTTTATTATTACCATTATTTACACATATTTTCATTATTAATAATAAATTTATTCTCATAGATTATTAGTGGAAAAATGTCCAAGAGAGTCTAGAATTGAGAGTCGTGCATGTGGATTTTTTTTTAGGGAAAATAAATTGATACGTCACTAAACTTTTCCGGTTTTATTCTTCAGGTCCCTAAACAAAAGATTCCGCAGTACGGGTCATTGAACTTTTGAATTTTTCCCGATCCAGTCCTTCCGTCAATTAGATTCTGACGGACGTCAGAATCCAGCTGAGGTGGCATACCTTTTTGACACGTCAGCTGCTGATTTGTATTCAATAATTAAAGAAAAAGAAATTAAAACAGAAATAGATATCACAAGTTTCTCACTTGATTTTACACACGTAACTGTATATATATTGTGTATTAAGGTTCATAAATAAAATTGGGTGAAATCAATTCTACATCAATTATGATGAAATCAACTGGAAGTATCAGTACAATGAGCTCAAGGATGACTTCAAAAGCACCAATCATTTGCAAATGCGGCTTCAAATGTCCAATTTGGACATCTCGAAAACAAAGTAGTAAAGGGAGACGATTCTTTGGATGTCTGTTATACAAGGATAAAGACAAGTATTACGGATTCTTTCAGTGGTGTAATAAAGATATTACAGTCAAGGGAACGAACTCATCTGATTTGGATGTGCGAAGTGAAAATTTGTTAAGTACGAAGGTTGCTATGTTGGAAGCTAAAACTGTTGCTTTGTTTTCACTTTTTTGTTATGAAATTTGTAATGGAATTATCATATTAATGCAATGGAATTATGGTTACTTGATAATCTTTGATTCTGGTTTTGAATGTATAGCAAAAACACATAAATGTAAGTCCAAAATGTAACACCCCTAGAACCGGGGTCAGGGATCTGGTGGTTACGGTCTTACATCCATTCATAATACTTGACTTGAGTCCACAATAAATAAATCACATGCTGTGACCCCACAATAATATCCACTCACACGCACAATAGTTATAGTCCCAGAGATGAAATTGAAATAAGTCTTACATTAAAGGGTTACGAATAAACGTTATTACAATCCCAAAAGGATAACATCATAAGTTTAACAGTTTTGCCGTTGATTACATTAATTATACATATAGTTAAACAGGAAACAAAAGCTGTCTAACTAAGCTACCTCAGCAATGGCGGCTAGCATCTCAGCGGGGAGTCTGGTGGGTCGAGTAACCCGCTTGCGCCGAGTGCGCCTGATACGAGCCATCCGTCCTAGCTGTTGTTGAGACATAATATGAACAAAGCAAGGGTGAGCGAAAGCCCACCAACAATAATATAACTGAACAGTGATACATATATACAGCAGTTCAAAATATCCTTTGAAACCATATGCCATGCATTAATGAGGTTATTGCCAGTATAATATAAAGGATGAAGTTACCAGGTAACTCAAAGTATTTGTTTGTAGAAATATCTGCTACATCAAAAGTAAGCGAGATATTCTCATTGTCATTAAAAAGAGGAACTTGCATGAAAAGATTGCAATTCCAGTTATGAACACTTTTCCAGCTCTGCCAACAATAATCATGTTGCAGGAAATAAATAAGTTTGGATGATGAACCAATGATGGAGTATTCACCGCGCCCGCTGTTCCAATCTTGATGATCAGTCGAGATCGTACAGCTCAAATTAGATTTACTACCGGTAGAAGGAAGAACCGACGGCTTTACTTGTCTACCGCCTTACTAGCTCTCCCCGGCCAACGGTTGGGCCAAAGGGGATGGACCGGCGCTACTCGGCCTCTTACACGACTCCTAGTTCAAATAGAATTCATGATTCTGAATGTAACGTTCGTCCCCCTTTCTCCAAGTATAATACTTGTTGATAAGACTCTACAAGGTAGTCGTATCTAGTTGGAAAGGAAAATTCACCAATAACTTCCAATCTGTGGCTTGGTATCGAATATCAACTTGTTCCAACAATCTTACCCCTCGAAAGATGAGAAGGTAAATAACGACTTAATAAATCAACAGCACCCGAGTTGCGAGTGAATAGAATACTTTATGACCGGGAAGTCGACAAGATAAATAACATTTTCCAAGTAAGGTTCCCTTATTATTAGAGAGGTAGACTCAAAGAAGAATGATGTCTGAGAACCTTTTTTGATATAAGATTAATAATAATATGACTCCGAGATATTTTCTGTAATAATCGAAGAAGATAAACCTTATTGAGGTTATTCTAAATATGGAATAAATATTCAGAGAATATTTATTGAATTAAAAATATTTAAAGAATATTTAGGAATATGAAAGAATATCTTTAATCAGAGTATTTTTCAAAATAATCCCTGAGAAATATCAGGAGAATATTTATTGAATAAATAAATATTTAAATGAATATTCAAAATAATATTCATTAATTAATAGGACCTGAAAGGAATATTTAAGACAATATTCATAATTAATTAGGAATTTAAATGAATATTCAAAAAGTAATATTCATTTAATGAATAATATTCTAAATGAATATCAAGTAATATTCATTTAGTAATCCAAGCCCTAAAGGAATATTCGAGATAATATTTGATAAATAAATCAGGCTTCAGATGAATATTTAAAATAATATTCATCAAGTAATTAATATCTTAAATGAATTTTCAAAAGTAATATTTATTTAATAAAATAATATTCTAAATGAATATCCAAATAATATTCATTTAGTAGTCTCATCTTTAGAAGAATATTCGAAATAATAATCGATAAATAATTCGACTCTGAATGAATATAAAAAAAAATATTATTCGTCGAATAGTTACGTTCAAATAATTATTTGAAGTAAGGATCGTTAAATAAATAATCTGGAACGAATGTTCAAATAATATTCGTCGCCCAAATAATAGAAAATATTCACTTAAATATTTTCCTCCGAGGTAATCTCGATATGTGAAGAAATATTGACTCCCGGTCTATATTTGATGAATAAGATGCATACACCATTCTCTGAGGGTCTTACAATAACCGGCTTATAATTGATACGATAGCTATCTAATTTATAAGCCAAAACAATCAGGGAACAAGCATAATAATATAACTTGAAAGTAGGCATGCATGCTATGGCATATGTATAACAGAAAACATATATATATATATATATATATATATATATATATATATATATATATATATATATTCAATCACAACAACAGCCTAAAAGAAGGGAATTGAAACTTGCCTGGTAGTCGAGTACGGTAAGGGGTAGTGGTAGCGGGTCCCGGGTCAGCTTGGTGATCTATAAATAGCCAAGTCATTCGGGATTAATCACTTAACATTTTAAAAGTTAAGTTATAATTAAATCGAAACACGTTCTCGAGTTATCTCGTTATACCCCTTTTTGTGGATTCCCTTTATCATTGATCCGACCCGACATTCGTTCGTTAATACGACATGTCACTGTACTTACACTTGGGACATACTTAAGTCATACAAGTTCTAAGGTCGATCGTTATGAACCAATATTATACTCCGAGTTTTATCGCCCGTTTTTTTAGTGTTTTACCAAAGTTATAATAGAGTCGTCTTTTAGGGGTTCGTTCGCGTTTAACCTCGACTCGAATATTTTTAATAAATCGAAAAACGATCCTTTTGACATACGGTTTTCTTTCACACCTTCCTTTTTACCTCTAGTATTTATTTACCAAGATTTGTCATGACTTTACATATTTTACGAGGGTCCAATTTCAGTTACGAACTTTAGTTTACGGATTCGAACTACTTTTAGTAAATCGGTCATAAATCCTAAACCGTAAGTCTGTTTGATTCGATTCTTTTTCCAAAATGATCTACGACTCAAGATCTACAAGGGTATGTTATATAATTAACCAGATCAGTGAATTATATCTACTGCCATGCACGAGTTTCAAGGTGTAACGAAATTCCGGCATTATAACGGCTATAAATCGAGCGTTCCAAAAATTATAACATCAAAACCAAGCCACACCGGGCATAATACACATCTTATATACATGATTCTCATCCAAATCTGTCCAAGATCATATCACTTCATCCTTATAATCATCATATGTTTCAACCACTACAAGATCATGCTAATCAAGCTTATAACCATGCTAATATCATAACTATACTAAAACTCATCAAGATCATGCATATACTTAAAGTAAAACCTAGGGTTTCAAGAGAGTTATACCTTCCTTGGTGTGTCTAGGAGTCTAACAAGCCTTGATCTAGTCCTTGGATCACCTTAATATAGCTTAGAGCAACAAAGAAAACCAAGAAAACAAAGTTAGTTTCTAAGGGTTACTATTCATCATCACTTTTGTAAAAATCATAGAAAATAGAAAAATAAGAGTTTGTCTCTCAAATTTTTACCACTTCTTGGCCTCTTCATAAACTTTGTTTTGAGTCCTAGATCATCAGATTTGAAGCTTCCTAGCTAGGGTTTTGAGCCCCCTTTCTCCTCTGGACAGAAACTGTCAAGCACAGATCAGTTTGGCTTCTTCAACTTTGAGCATGGATTTGACTAGGCTATACTACTTTGTTGGACATGAAATTTTGAGCGAATATTACCCATGGAGTGGAGAGGCTATGGTTAAAATTTGGTGATTTTATCATGGATAGAAATGGAGATATGAATTTGTTTTTGGAGAGTGTTTCTGCTGGACAGTTTGAGAGAATGAGAGGAATGGAGTTTGTTTTGCTTGCTTTGATCTCATCCTTGTCCAAAATACATTATTGATGATAATATCTAGCATAAAGCTACTTTATTAAAGTGCTTTGCTCATATATGATGCAATCCAAGGGACAAGTGTTGTGATTTTGTGGTGGAAAGGTGTCATGCAAGCTAACTAAGTGATTTGGTTTCTAAAGATGCTAGTTACTTTGTAACTACTTAGTTACTTGATCTTATCTATTTGCACATGCATGTATCTTGGCTCTCTGCTTGTCTCTTTGTCTGGTTATTACTTAATTTGATTGATCGTTCGGAGGAATAACTCATTCGTTTCTAGTTAGGGTTTTACCGGAAACCGTCTTAATATTTATACTATCATCCTCCATTCTCTTTAATAATTCTTGAACCTATTTTCCTTAAATCCCTTCAATAATTCCTTAAGTCTTTCAGTGTCCAGGGAAATCTCGGGGAAAATAAAAGTGCTATTTTTCAGAATCCGATAGCTTTTACATACACTCTTTTTCCCCCTGGATCACTAATACGAACTCAGAATTTCGTTCCGGGTACTTCTATATAGCGTCGTCTAATAATATTCCTACGTCCACCAAAATCACTATTCATCACTTATTCTTTACTTATTCTTTTAGGGTTATATAAATGTCCCGGTTCTCTTTCAATCGTTCCTTAACCCTTTTACGGAACCACTGGACTGATAACAGATCTCGATTTGGATGACATAAGAATAACCTTCCCCCTTGGAATGATCAAATCTTAATTTCCTAGGAGATAGATAATTCTTATCTAGATTGTCAACCAATAGCATTCTTCATGACATATAAGCATTTGAATCCAAATCTACTCCTTTCATTCATTATCTCAATCGTTACATCGTAATCGTAATCACTATTCACCATTACCTCAGTACATAATAAAAAGTTTTTAATTATATCCAAAATTTGGGGTTCTTACAGTCTCCCCTCCTTAAAAGGATTCCGTCCTGGAATCAGGTAGGAAGCAAAGAGTCGTTTGTCTGTCGTTTACTTTTTAGCTTCCCGGTCAATTCTTAGTCGTTCTACCCTTTCTCAGCACATCTTCTAGTGCTACAATCCATACTTTATCCTTTTTCCATCAACTTTGCTACTTTTCGTACAACACACTATCTGGGTTATGATCTTACTCAGTCTTATCCTTATTGATACCTGCAGTGACATTGGTATCACTATCCCACTGCGAATTTGGAGGTAACCTCGCTCGCACTGTGCATTTCCTGATCGCTTTAATCTTCGCAATCTCGATCAATATAGAGAAGTGGAAAGATTTATTGAGAGATCACTATGATCAATTGAACATTTGTTATATTGCATAGCTAGTACAGAAGGGGGCCAGCCTTTAGTACTTGACAAGCAATTAAACAAGTTATGGTATTCCACTTAGACTTCTATCACATAGACAGATAGTCACGTAGCAGTACCTCCCCTCCTTAAAGGGTTGTTCTTCTCAATTCATAAAGAAGATGAATAAGAGAGAAGAAAAGAAAAGAATTCTAAAGGATTATAGAAAGTTTTCATGATTGTAAAATATCATACTCAGAATTTACCTCTGAACTATAGAGGTTCATTAAGGAAGAAACTAATCATAATTATATCCAATACTATTTGATCGTAACCTCACGTGTCAACATATCTTGCTGCTTTGTCCACTATTATCTGGACCTGTACCCTGGTTCAACCTTAGCAACACTTACTTTTGGAAAATCTTTGAACCTCTCAGGTTAAATCTTAGTTTCTCGCTTGACACCATTGTTACTGACATTCCATGTCACGCTACTAGCTTTTTCGTATCCATAATATTTACACTATCAGGTTGTCATCCCGAGAATTCATCGGAAAACCCATTTATTAATCCATTCCTAACATTCCTTGCTTCATATTTCGTAGTTGCTTTCCCCGTCTTTTCTTTATCAATCACATCCTTCTCATTATCTGATTCTTATTTACTTCTGTTATTTACTTTCACCTTCATCTCTTTATCGAGGCATCTTTTGCACTTGGCACCTCCTTATTGGTATCCCGTCACATTTACTCTATAATCATCACATTATTTCAAATTTAAAACCTCCGAAATGAATCTGGCCGATTTCTTTAGCTTAGATCCAATATAATCTACTTCTGTCAACTTGTTTCTCATCACTTATTCTTTTCTACCTGCGGTTTTTCACAGGTTGTCGTTCGTAAGTCAGACCAGGTCGTACACCTACCTGCTCGCACTCTTATCATCTGTTGAGCATCTGCATTTTACTGGTGTAGCTTTGCCACATGAAATACGTTACTACCCTGCTATAAGCTTTGGGGGTAAAACTGGCTCGAATGCCACCTTCCGAACACTTTTAAACTCTCAGGTGGCCTAATAAGTCTCGGGCTCAACTGCCCTTCTCTCTAAGTCTCATTAATTTTTTTCCACGGGAATACATTTAGCATCATGAATCATCAACCTCATATTCTCTATCTTGTTTGCGCAGAAGTACACTAACACAAACTTTCTTGTCATTCATCAACATGCCATTTAGCTTATAAATAGCAGCACTTTCTTTATCTTTACGTTGTCATCTACTTTCTAAGAAGAATCACCATCGCTTATTGCTTACGTAGTGCCTTAATAGCTAACCGTACGGGTTTCAATCCTTTAGGGAGACAAAGTAATCACTATTCCTTATCCATAAACAACACTTCCTGAACTCGATGTAGATATTACATGAAGTAGATAAAATTGCAGAAGAGTTTCAAGCATCGCAGCTAAGTCAGGTTGATGAAACTATCACTCATGCATCTTCCATAAAAGACTGGAAACTTAATGGTTTACTTCGTCAATTTTTGTATCATGGTCCTGGTTTGCCTCAAAACGGGACCTTCTAAGGTATGTAATATGCTTAAGACCCATCAGGAATCGAATCTTTACTTAAACTACTATTACCGTCGATTCTTGCACAATCATCAGAAGGAATGTAAATTCCTCCATTCCGATATGACCTTCAAGGTCCTTCCAAATATCATTCTGTTTCTTCGGTATGAACATTTGTAATTATTCCTTTATACTTAGACTGTCGGCCACCTCATTGGCCTTTCCTAATAATAATAATTTCTGGTAATCCTTGTTCTCTGGATACATTTCAATTCAATTTTTTTTTTTACCTCATTCTCATCACTGTTGGGTGAAAGCATTCTCCCTTAAGCTCTGCTGAAGGAGAAAAATATATGTATCAGTCTTTTTCCATAAGTCATTGCTTCCACCTACCCGTGGGAACTTTATCACATTTATTCCCAATCCTACTTAGGATACTTCTTTTCTTAGTTCTTTCCTTATCTTAGGATAATCTCAACCTTTATAGGTTCAATCCATACTCCCTCAGGGTTTCATACATGCATCATCTTGTATATTGTTATTGTGTCTTACATTCTCTTCCAAACTTCCAGTTGGAAACTCAGAATATTAGCTTTTCCTTGTAAGGTTTCTTAGGTCGTCCTCATCATTCCTCCTGTATTTTCTAGGTATAGGGTATATCAAAACGTCTTTGATCAATACTTTAATAATTCTATCTCTGTTCTTTCAAGAACTCTTTTTAATAATCTGTACAGGTCATTGTTGCCTTAGTAAATCCAACTCATATCATCTAAATTCACAATGTCTTTATTAGGGTTAATGCCATCCCTTGTCCATTCCCCAAGGTTTGCCTTACTTTATGGATATCTTATCCTTAATTCAACTGCCAAGGAATTCCTGCATCCTATAATTGGCAATCAAATCATGTATCCTTAATAAGGGTCTCTTTTCAATCATTCTTATTTGATAATCGATCGGTAGCTTACTGCTAATTTCTTCTTTCAGATAGTGGTCAACCTATTTGACCTTCCAAAAGACAACGTATGTCTAACTGCTCTCTTACAGAACTTGTTAATGGTAGCAAGGATGTTCTGAAAGATATTGATCGAGTTCAACGCGAATTTCCTAGTGTTTATCGTTCTTCGCAAAGGTACTTGCCCCAGAGAAAATTCCTACAGCATACTGTTCAATTTCTGACCATTTCTATACTCTCTTCATATACCTTCATTGTTTACCTTCCTCCGTCATAATATATTCATGGTATTCACGATACCCTAACATCATACATCTCAAGTCACTATACTTCCATTTTACTCGTAATCTTGGACAACCATATACACATGAGTCACTTTAGTACGGGTGACCCCATCCCAAAAAGGTCTAGTGAATTCCCAATCAAAACATGGGCTGTTCAGCAGAAGATTCCTACGATCTCATTAATGTTTCCTTTATATCAGAAGGCCTTGCAGTCGGTGCTTTCTTAGAAGCAACCCTGCTTCGTCCTTTCAGTGCTGGTCTAGTCACTTGATAATCCTTTGTGACTTGGCCTCAACTGGCCACAAAAAAAATATATATATATGATTTTAGGGGTTGGCTAATAGCATTACTTTTCTAGCAATTGCCGGCATAGTGCCTTCTTTGATACCTTTCTACCTTTCTAAAACTTTACTTCATATAAGTCTTAATCGACTATTCGGCACCGTCTCTGGTCACCTTTCCTCTATTTTTATCTTTTCAACTATTCTTATCACTACCACGTGCCACGCAAGCTTACCATTCCTGGCATAACAGCCTTTTCACTTAAGTCAATCTCGGAGTTTCTCAGTCCGGCTGGTTTCTTACTTACATTTCCAGTTTTCGTCCAATCTCACTTCATCATTGTATTTCTACAATCAATCGCGATAACCGGGGTCTGTCCACCAACCCATGTAGCGGCTACCTTACCCAATTCATGGGGTTTGCCCCAGTTTTTACTCTCTTCCATGATGTTCTCTGATAATCAGAAAGACAAGGTTTGCCAAAATTCGTTGAAGTTCTTCCCAGAATTAGGGAAATTTTGGTCAATCAATCCATCGACTGGTAACACTAAGGAGACCAGTTTCGAAACCTAAAGAATAGTTCTATGAACCTCCTAGTAGGTAGAACCGTAAGCAGTCATAATTAACGAAATAATCGTCATCGGGTTGGAAATTTAACCCCTGGAGAGGAACCAATTATATACATCCCTTAGAAGGGAATTAACAGTTTTAAACTGAAACTTGTCACAACGTCCTGATACCTATACGTCCTGATATTCAATATCACCAAATGTCAGTCTACCTGACTACCAGTCTCAGAAGGAACATTACCGTCGGAGTTGGTTGTTCCACAAAAATTGGCACTACTAAGGCCATCCGAACCTGGTGAACCATGCTGTCCGAATGCATCCGCAAGTACTTTGTCGTGCTGCGCAAGCACACATCCTAATCTTTTATGCGAAGCGTCGTTGGAAGCAAAAAGTCTCCCTTTTTCCATTAAACAATGCCAACTCTTGGTCATTACCAATTTCATCTTTTAGCTCCAGGAAGATTTTCTCACATTTTTCTCTTTAACTGCTGATCGTAGTACTTGATCCGTTATACTTCCGCGTCGGAGTAAACTTAAGGTAACTACTATAATCCATTCAAAGAAAAGAAAGAATTTAATATTCCTCTGAGTCACATGCATCTAACGTTTCTGGTTCATCACTTCACTGAGTTAAATTAACCCTATACTTAGTCTCTGACAATAGTCTCATTACGAGTTCATCTTGACTCACTGGTCTTATCTTCTGGTAGGTTCTGAGATCATTGTCTTGCTTACTACTTCCTTATATAACTTTATCCAATCATGCTGTCACTTCCCAATGTTTTCACTTTCTAACTGATTCATTCATAAAATGGACATTTTCCTAAATAAAACAACTTCATCAACCTCAATTTGGTTCCATAAATTACAACCTATAACATCTGCCTTCTCATGGCGAATTATTACTGACAATATTCATACTTATTCATTTATCAAATGATATGGCACTTACTGCCTCTTCTCAACTATTCCTAGGGACTCTGCTCCTCGCCTTATATCGATGCCTTTGATAATCATACATCCTTCTAGCACTCTTTTCGTTAATATGAAAGTCTCTAAAGATTCTCATCTATTCCCGTATAAGATCTCAAGTAATTCTTCCAATCCGTCTTACTTGCTGGTACTACCTCCAGTAGTCCAGCCACGAATCCAACATGAATCTTCAGTTCTCTTGCTAATAGCTTAGTTCTTTATGCCCACTTTTCTGAGCTCTATACCTTAATCATCTCAGTCTTTCTGGCTACAGCCCTCATTCCTCGAGGGTAAGCCCCTTATCCTAACAAGATTTTCCTTATCTGCTGGAACCTCTTCCGGGTTTCCAGTAAGGAACTCTATTGAATTTACCCGCTGATCTCCAGCATATAATAAAGCATCATCGCGCTGCTGCTCGTATGCCTCAAGGTCTGTTGCCTTACTTGTCGATGCGATATCGAGCTAAGTTACTATCATGATACTTAATAGTTCCCATAAGAGTTTTATAGGTCATCACTACATTAAGTAGTCCAACTATGAACTTGGCAAGAGTTCTTATTATCTTAGTGAATTTATTGTTTTAATGTTGCCTCATCTCTGGGGTTTATAACGTACGCTCTGATACCACTTCTGTAACACCCCTAGAACCGGGGTCAGGGATCTGGTGGTTACGGTCTTACATCCATTCATAATACTTGACTTGAGTCCATAATAAATAAATCACATGCTGTGACCCCACAATAATATCCACTCACACGCACAACAGTTATAGTCCCAGAGATGAAATTGAAATAAGTCTTACATTAAAGGGTTACGAATAAACGTTATTACAATCCCAAAAGGATAACATCATAAGTTTAACAGTTTTGCCGTTGATTACATTAATTATACATATAGTTAAACAGGAAACAAAAGCTGTCTAACTAAGCTACCTCAGCAATGGCGGCTAGCATCTCAGCGGGGAGTCTGGTGGGTCGGGTAACCCGCTTGCGCCGAGTGGGCCTGATGCGAGCCATCCGTCCTAGCTGTTGTTGTGACAGAATATGAACAAAGCAAGGGTGAGCGAAAGCCCACCAACAATAATATAACTGAACAGTGATACATATATACAGCAGTTCAAAATATCCTTTGAAACCATATGCCAAGCATTAATGAGGTTATTGCCAGTATAATATAAAGGATGAAGTTACCAGGTAACTCAAAGTATTTTTTTGTAGAAATATCTGCTACATCAAAAGTAAGCGAGATATTCTCATTGTCATTAAAAAGAGGAACTTGCATGAAAAGATTGCAATTCCAGTTATGAACACTTTTCCAGCTCTGCCAACAATAATCATGTTGCAGGAAATAAATAAGTTTGGATGATGAACCAATGATGGAGTATTCACCGCGCCCGCTGTTCCAATCTTGATGATCAGTCGAGATCGTACAGTTCAAATTAGATTTACTACCGGTAGAAGGAAGAACTGACGGCTTTACTTGTCTACCGCCTTACTAGCTCTCCCCAGCCAACGGTTGGGCCAAAGGGGATGGACCGGCGCTACTCGGCCTCTTACACGACTCCTAGTTCAAATAGAATTCATTATTCTGAATGTAACGTTCGTCCCCCTTTCCCCAAGTATAATACTTGTTGATAAGACTCTACAAGGTAGTCGTATCTAGTTGGAAAGGAAAATTCACCAATAACTTCCAAGCTGTGGCTTGGTATCGAATATCAACTTGTTCCAACAATCTTACCCCTCGAAAGATGAGAAGGTAAACAACGACTTAATAAATCAACAGCACCCGAGTTGCGAGTGAATAGAATACTTTATGACCGGGAAGTCGACAAGATAAATAACATTTTCCAAGTAAGGTTCCCTTATTATTAAGAGAGGTAGACTCAAAGAAGAATGATGTCTGAGAACCTTTCTTGATATAAGATTAATAATAATATGACTCCGAGATATTTTCTGTAATAATCGAAGAAGATAAACCTTATTGAGGTTATTCTAAATATGGAATAAATATTCAGAGAATATTTATTGAATTAAAAATATTTAAAGAATATTTAGGAATATGAAAGAATATCTTTAATCAGAGTATTTTTCAAAATAATCCCTGAAGAAATATCAGGAGAATATTTATTGAATAAATAAATATTTAAATGAATATTCAAAATAATATTCATTAATTAATAGGACCTGAAAGGAATATTTAAGATAATATTCATAATTAATTAGGAATTTAAATTAATATTCAAAAAGTAATATTCATTTAATGAATATCAAGTAATATTCATTTAGTAATCCAAGCCTTAAAGGAATATTCGAGATAATATTCGATAAATAAATCAGGCTTTAGATGAATATTTAAAATAATATTCATCAAGTAATTAATATCTTAAATGAATTTTCAAAAGTAATATTTATTTAATAAAATAATATTCTAAATGAATATCCAAATAATATTCATTTAGTAGTCTCATCTTTAGAAGAATATTCGAAATAATAATCGATAAATAATTCGACTCTGAATGAATATAAAAAAAAATATTATTCGTCGAATAGTTACATTCAAATAATTATTTGAAGTAAGGATCGTTAAATAAATAATCTGGAACGAATGTTCAAATAATATTCGTCGCCCAAATAATAGAAAATATTCACTTAAATATTTTTCTCCGAGGTAATCTCGATATGTCAAGAAATATTGACTCCCGGTCTATATTTGATTAATAAGATGCATACACCCTTCTCTGAGGGTCTTACAATAACCGGCTTATAATTGATACGATAGCTATCTAATTTATAAGCCAAAACAATCAGGGAACAAGCATAATAATATAACTTGAAAGTAGGCATGCATGCTATGGCATATGTATAACAGAAAACATATATATATATATATTCAATCACAACAACAGCCTAAAAGAAGGGAATTGAAACTTGCCTGGTAGTCGAGTACGGTAAGGGGTAGTGGTAGCGGGTCCCGGGTCAGCTTGGTGATCTATAAATAGCCAAGTCATTCGGGATTAATCACTTAACATTTTAAAAGTTAAGTTATACTTAAATCGAAACACGTTCTCGAGTTATCTCGTTATACCCCTTTTTGTGGATTCCCTTTATCATTGATCCGACCCGACATTTGTTCGTTAATACGACATGTCACTGTACTTACACTTGGGACATACTTAAGTCATACAAGTTCTAAGGTCGATCGTTACGAACCAATATTATACTCCGAGTTTTATCGCCCGTTTTCTAAGTGTTTTACCAAAGTTATAATAGAGTCGTCTTTTAGGGGTTCGTTCGCGTTTAACCTCGACTCGAATATTTTTAATAAATCGAAAAACGATCCTTTTGACATACGGTTTTCTTTCACACCTTCCTTTTTACCTCTAGTATTTATTTACCAAGATTCGTCATGACTTTACATATTTTACGAGGGTCCAATTTCAGTTACGAACTTTAGTTTACGGATTCGAACTACTTTTAGTAAATCGGTCATAAATCCTAAACCGTAAGTCTGTTTGATTCGATTCTTTTTCCAAAATGATCTACGACTCAAGATCTACAAGGGTATGTTATATAATTAACCAGATCAGCGAATTATAGCTACTGCCATGCACGAGTTTCAAGGTGTAACGAAATTCTGGCATTATAACGGCTATAAATCGAGCGTTCCAAAAATTATAACATCAAAACCAAGCCACACCGGGCATAATACACATCTTATATACATGATTCTCATCCAAATCTGTCCAAGATCATATCACTTCATCCTTATAATCATCATATGTTTCAACCACTACAAGATCATGCTAATCAAGCTTATAACCATGCTAATATCATAACTATACTAAAACTCATCAAGATCATGCATATACTTAAAGTAAAACCTAGGGTTTCAAGAGTTATACCTTTCTTGGTGTGTCTAGGAGTCTAACAAGCCTTGATCTAGTCCTTGGATCACCTTAATATAGCTTAGAGCAACAAAGAAAACCTAGAAAACAAAGTTATTTTCTAAGGGTTACTATTCATCATCACTTTTGTAAAAATCATAGAAAATAGAAAAATAAGAGTTTGTCTCTCAAATTTTTACCACATCTTCGCCTCTTCATAAAATTTGTTTTGAGTCCTAGATCATCAGATTTGAAGCTTCCTAGCTAGGGTTTTGAGCCCCCTTTATCCTCGGGACAGAAACTGTCAAGCACAGATCAGTTTGGCTTCTTCAACTTTGAGCATGGATTTTACTAGGCTATACTACTTTGTTGGACATGAAGTTTTGAGCGAATATTACCCATGGATTGGAGAGGCTATGGTTAAAATTTGGTGATTTTATCATGGATATAAATGGAGATATGAATTTGTCTTTGGAGAGTGTTTCTGCTGGACAGTTTGAGAGAATGAGAGGAATGGAGTTTTTTTTTCTTGCTTTGATCTCATCCTTGTCCAAAATACATTATTGATGATAATATCTAGCATAAAGCTACTTTATTAAAGTGCTTTGCTCATATATGATGCAATCCAAGGGACAAGTGTTGTGATTTTGTGGTGGAAAGGTGTCATGCAAGCTAACTAAGTGATTTGGTTTCTAAAGATGCTAGTTACTTTGTAACTACTTAGTTACTTGATCTTATCTATTTGCACATGCATGTATCTTGGCTCTCTGCTTGTCTCTTTGTCTGGTTATTACTTAATTTGATTGATCGTTCGGAGGAATAACTCATTCGTTTCTAGTTAGGGTTTTACCGGAAACCGTCTTAATATTTATACTATCATCCTCCATTCTCTTTAATAATTCTTGAACCTATTTTCCTTAAATCCCTTCAATAATTCCTTAAGTCTTTCAGTGTCCAGGGAAATCTCGGGGAAAATAAAAGTGCTATTTTTCAGAATCCGACACCTTTTACATACACTCTTTTTCCCCCTGGATCACTAATACGAACTCAGAATTTCGTTCCGGGTACTTCTATATAGCGTCGTCTAATAATATTCCTACGTCCACCAAAATCACTATTCATCACTTATTCTTTACTTATTCTTTTAGGGTTATATAAATGTCCCGGTTCTCTTTCAATCGTTCCTTAACCCTTTTACGGAACCACTGGACTGATAACAGATCTCGATTTGGATGACATAAGAATAACCTTCCCCCTTGGAATGATCAAATCTTAATTTCCTAGGAGATAGATAATTCTTATCTAGATTGTCAACCAATAGCATTCTTCATGACATATAAGCATTTGAATCCAAATCTACTCATTTCATTCATTATCTCAATCGTTACATCGTAATCGTAATCACTATTCACCATTACCTCAGTACATAATAAAAAGTTTTTAATTATATCCAAAATTTGGGGTTCTTACACAAAACAGAGAAAATAGTAGATAGAACACTGAAATTTGCATTACTTAATCAAGATAGATAATTCAGTGAATCAAAAAGAACATCAAAAGTAGTTCAAAAGTACTTAAATTACATAAGTCTGGATTCAAAAGTAGCTCAAAAGTAGTTGATAAACATACTGAGTAGTGGATGGCTATGGTTGACTTGAACTATTCTTCCCCTTCGAACTTGGTTTTTCAGGTGGTGGTTGTGAACTTGACACCCTCACTATGGAGCCACCAACTGTTGAGAAGTATACATGTCCATCTTTATCACTTTTGTAGACACCAATACCAACTGGTGGAAGTGAAGGTGGTGGGGGCAAGACCTGCACATTTTTGGCCTTTGGTGGCCTCCCTCTCTTTCTCTTCAATTGTGGTGCACCTTCAGTTGATGCTTCACCTTGAGTTGCAGTCTTCTTTTTTTGATTTATTGCGTTTTTACTCCTCTACAAGAATTGTTACATTTCAGAAATAGTGCAAAAGGTGTACAACAAAAGTAAAGTACAAAATAAACTCAACTTACATTAAGTGCTGCTTGTGCCCTCGCTGCCTCACTTTGAGCTTTTTTAACTTCAGCTTGAATACTCTGTATAATTCAGCTTTTTTACTATTCTAGGACATAAGTTATTATCCACCCCATTCATCCAATCCCTTTTCCTATATAGTCTTTCCATCACTTGCAACCTAATATCATCTAGTAGCTCAAGAATAGGCTTATATCTTGCATCAACAATCCAACTATTAAAACATTCTGAGAGATGATTGTCTACCATATCACATTTTGTAACTGTGTCAAAATATGCCCTACTCTAATATCTAGGTTCTGTCTTCAATAAATCATATTCTACAAGAGGACTAATACCTTTAATTTCATCTATGTGCATAGTAAACTCCTCAACAGTGGTTGACTTGGCAGCCATCCAGAATAGATTCTTCAAAGCTATTCCTGGGTGATTTTTTTCCAATTTGCACATATGTGCCTTGCACAACACCTGTGCTCTGCTCTTGGAAGAATATTATCTATTGCATGCTTCAATCCCTACAGAAATGTAATAAAGTGATTAGAGCAACTCCAAGAGTGTACATAATTGTTCAATATAAAGTGAGGAAAATACCTTTTGTTGGTCAGTCATTAAAGTGTAACCTGAACCATTGGCAAGCTCTAAATCATCTCTCAAAAGCTGGATGAACCATTCCCATGTTTCAGTGAATTCAACATCGACAATTGCCCAGGCAATGGGAAACATCCCATTGTTTCCATCTCTACCAACTGCAGCTAATATTTCACCCTTGACAAAGCTTTTTAAAAAACATCCATCAAGGCCTATGATCTTTCTGCAGCCCTGTTTAAATCATATTTTCAATGCCCCAAAACATATGTATATTCTCTTGAAGGTAGAGATTTCACCAACCCTATCAACCCCAATTTTAACTGTGCTCCCAGGATTTGATTTCATAATCTCAACACCATAATCGTACAACCTTTAATATTGATTAGCTATCTTCCCTTCTACCTCAGACAATGCCTTCTTTTTGGCCAACCAACACATGTTTTTTGAGGTGACCAGACCATGCAACTCATGCACATGTTGCTGAATTTCCCTTAATTTCCACTTTGGATTACCTCTAACCTTACTACCAATCTTCCTAACCAATCAGTCTGATCTAACCAGTTTATGCTTGTACACAAGTATGCAGCTATGATCATTGTTGTACGTTTTCACTTGAAATGCACCTGTTTCATCCACTTTACTAGCAAACAAATACCAGGGGCAATTTTCCCTACACTTTGCCTGTAACCTTTTTGTATCATTCTTTTTAAACCATATTTCCCTCCTCTGTTCCACACTGTAATCTTTGATTGCATTCCTTAATGTCTTCACATCTGTGAACATCAAACCAATTTAAAATTCTATATTCTTCATGGGAGTTCTAGGATTAAATGTGGGGTACACTTTATTACTGACCATCCTAACCTTCTATTTGGTCTAACTGAATCATCTTCATCATCACTAGAATCATTTATTTGTTCCCCCATAATCTTGAATGAGTCAGAATCATACTCACTCTCCCACCCTTTCCCATCTTCTTCCATGACTGTTTTCTTCTTAGCTTTTCCCTGGTTTTCAGTTGGGTCACTAGCTTTTCTATCATCCTCATTAACAGTGCTTCGAGTAGGGTTGGTTTTGTTTTCATATACTCTTTTCTTTTTCTTCATAACTTCATCCCACTCATCATCACAGTCACTAAGATTACAGTTGTAATCTTCATCCTCACTATCATCACCACTATCTTCCTCACTACCATCTTCTTCCCCACTGTCAATTCCACTTTCTTCCTCACTATCTTCACCACTTTCTTCCTCACTACCAATTTCTTTCTCACTCTCATCACTCTTTTTTCCTTCCTCAAATTCACAAGCATGGTCAACATACACATCTATCCTATCAGTATTAAGTGCATTTTTAATCATTTGTTCTAAACTATCATCATTCCACAGCAGTCTATAGTTAGAATCATCAAATAAAGACCCAGACTTGTGCCAATATAACTTAAACTCATTGTAACCGAGATCATTTTGAATAAATTTCTGAAACATAGGAATAGATAATACATCCATCCTCTGATTATAAACATACTCGACTTTACCTCCTTTGTAGTACTTGACACCATGTTTGTCTACGAACTCGCCCCCGTGATGAAAGTGTACAGTAATCTTCGATTCCATCTCTGAAATTTCGATGTTACACACAATATCATATAACGATGTTAATCAATGATTAGAACCTACGAAAATTGAAGAACATACCTTATACACTGCGTTTATGACATTCCCCAATTTAATTAAGAACCCTAATTAGCTTATATAACCCTAAACCCCTTTCTTATGTATCGACTAAGTATTTTTCCCGATATTAGTGTTGGTTCGAAAACTAACTGCGCAAGTGTACGCGGTCACAAGTAATATAATAAATTCGTTCCCACAGAGACTTGGTGTTTGTTCAGAAATAATATTTAAGCAACGACGTATGATTAAACAACAAACTGCTTGAATAAATATCAAAAGGGGGTATTTTTGTATTTTTCTAATTGATTAATTAAATTAGTAATATTAAATAATTCGAACTAATTAATTTAATTAAATGAAAATTTATATGTGAGAAAAACACGGGATTCTAATTTCATTATTTATTTCATTTAGAATTGATGCCTTAATTTCAAAGTAATTTTGATAATTTACGAAAGCTAGTCGGGAACACGAAACTAACATAAGCGCCTTTCAGCCTTAACTTATATCAAACCATACGAACATCCTCTTAAAAAGATAGAAGTCGCGTGGACACCTTTTATGCTTAGACCCTATATGTCTATAAGATTTGAAAACATAATTGGTTGACGAATAAATTCCTTTATTAGGACTACATAGGGTGATGTGATCCAAAATCCTACCACTTATCGTAAATGTACAAGACAATTACGAACCTATGCTAACATGGCAAATTCTAAATTCCTAAATCCACTTTCGCATTCATTAGGAATTAATAATTTAGACGTTAGCTACGCATCTAATAAATTAAGCGCAACCACATTAGGCAATCTGAATTTTTATCATAATACAAATTATTAAGGTATCGAATTACTAAATTACGTAAATAAATCCATTAGAATCCCATGACGGCGATAAGTTCATAATCGAACGAATCGTCATCATGGGATTAAATGAAAACATAATAATAATAATAATAATAATAATAATAATAATAATAATAATAATAATAATAATAATAATAATAATAATAAATTAAAAATTGCGATAAATTAAATATGAAATTGAAAAAGTTTAGAACGTAGAAGAGAAATAGCTTCCAATGAATGAAATGAGCACTCCGAATAATCCCCGTAATTTCTTCAACCAAAATAACGCTTAAACTAAATTTAAGTGTATAAAAGCAAAACTAAAATTACAAAGAAACTAGAGAGGATACAAGAGAGAATTGTTGCTCTCTAAGAAATGGTGTGTTTTGAAGCTTAGAATCTACACCTATTTATAGCAAAAATTTAGCACACCAAATTAATAAAATAAAAATAAAAAGAATTAACAACAACAAAAAAATCAAAAGAAATAAAACACAGCACACAATTTAATTATAGAGCCGAAAGTACATCACACCAACTGCAATTCCATTACTGCTCGGCCACTCAGCAAACAAACACAAACGCACGCATGGCGCGTGCATGCCACGCGCGGTAGGTGGTTAGCTTTCTCCAGCGCGTGTGTTCCATTTACAAGCTCTTTAACACCTGGCCAACAACCTTGCTCCACTTTGCTTTAGATTGTTTTTTTTTTCTTTTTGCACTTGCCGACAACAACTTCAACCAATAATACAAAACAAATAAATCAACTTGCTGGCTTGATATGTACGATTCCGAAAAGAAAATTCTTTTAACCTGCATAGCTTATAATTTTTAATGAATAAATAATTAATTTAATCCAGAAATTATAAAAATAAATATCTAATATTATTAGATATTTAAAAATATAATTTCCTAATTAAATAAAATATTTATTAATATAAATATATCTTTAAGTCCTAAGATGCGGTCTATTGAGGGCCTGGAACCGGACTCCTTTTGCTTAACCAAAAATATATCAATTCAAACCGGGGTTTTCTCTTTAAGAATATATCACTTTCCATCTTTTTGTGATAATTCTATTTTCTCATTGCTCGTCCAGGTGTAAATTACGGTCTCTTGAGGATCTGAAACCAGACTCTTTTTGCTTGGAAAAAAATATATCAATTCAAACCGGGGGTTTCTCTTTAAGAATATATCACTTTCCATCTTTTTATGATAATTCTATTTTCTCATTGCTCGTCCAGGTGTAAATTACGGTCTCTTGAGGATCTGAAACTGGATTCTTTTTGCGAAACAAAAAATATATCAATTCCAACCGGGGTTCCAGATTTAAGAATATATCACTCAGAATTTCTTTATGATAATTCTTTTTCCTCGTAGCCGGTCCACTTGATAAAATTGAGACATAAATCCATCGTTTTTAGCCTTTTATCGCCTAGATACCTAAAGTTGCGAGTTCTGCACAACAAATGCTGAAACAAAACAAAAATGAATTAAAAGACACAAAATATTTAAGGATAAACCACCAATCTAGGTCAAAATAGCGCATAATAAGTGGATATAAAATCCACTTATCACACCCCCAAACTTAAACTGATGCTTGTCCTCAAGCGAAAACAGACTCGACTACCTCTAAATGCATGAATACAACTGATGCAAGGATCCCATAAGCAAAGCAATAACCAATTTAGCAGCGTGTCTAAGAGAATGTGATAACTCCAAATAGAGATCGACTAAATATCAGCATATTAACATTTACAAGTAGAGAAACGTTTGTGTGTGCAATGCTCATAAGAATTACTCCTAGCGCTAGATCAAAACCATACCTATTCTTCGCCAAGACAATCACAAGTTTATAAATAGAATGAACGCTAGACACTTCATAACTTAGAAACACCTCCATCATCATTTGAGTTAGACAGGAATTCATGCTTTATTACTAACAACTATGACGCATAATACTATACACAACACACATGCTTATTTGACCGTGCAATGGATGAGACCCCAAAAGGCTTATACAATAATACCCATGTAGCGAGCGTTAGGTTAGTGGATCCCAGACCGGAAAAGTCTTAGGTCACTAGGCTTGAGTCCCCTAGAACTTAATTGCTCGAGTATTAAAGAGCTCACCCTGGCCAACTCTGCATACTCACACTCTCATAAACACTATTTTTTTTCTTTTTTCTTTTTTTTTTTACTTTTCTTCTTGCTTTTTTTTTTTTATAAATGCAATCTGGAATGAGAATTCTCAATTCCAACCCTATACTACTCATATAAATATGAGTTGGCTACTAGCCAATTGACACCTATCCATTATTAACAATTTCACACAAACTAGCATGAACCCTGGTTTCCCCCAAACTTATATTTAGTGATTCTACGCTATCAAGGGAATAAAGAAAATTCCAAATATAATCAGCTGATTAATTTTCAACAACCAAACAAGCATGACCTTAACCTAGCCCCCAAAAGCAAATGATGAGTTGTGTAAGATTGTGTTTCTGCAACATGCACGTCAATTCATAAGTATTTATACACTACTGGAAATATGTCAATAGACATCGGTAAAAAACCGATGTCTTTTTTGAACACAAACCGATGTCTTCGCGTGTGATGCTAAAAGTCTGGAGTATTAGACATCGGTTTTTCACCGATGTCTAATACATATTTATACATCGCTTTTAAGTGTATTTCTGATGTCTTTGCCCTGAATCTATTACTAGTTTATAAAATTTTGTAATATTGGCAACTTCAATATTGTTATATTATCAAGGTTAGAGCCACTTAAACATGTAACACACAAGTTAAAAATAGACATTGACATCGATAACGATTACAGTAACGATGTCTAAGAGGTAATTTATCATCAGTTCAAATTTAGGACCGATGTTAAAGATACTCTTAGACGTCATATTCATTAGAATATCCGATGTAAGATACTATAAAGACATCGGTTTCACTAGTTAATTTTTTACGAATGATACCTTTCACATCGGTTTATTATTTATACCTGTTGTTGTATTTTGTATTAACATCAATTAAACTAATTTCCACATCGGTTTTAATTAAACTATAGCTTGATTAGACATTGTTTTTAAGTTATTTGTGATGTTAATTTGATATCTTCATGCTTTCAGCCTATGCTTTATAAGCAGCTACTACACACATTTATACGAAAAAAACTCAACAAAAAATGTACCACATGATAACTAATATTGATCATTACCAAATTCAATGTTCAAGATGAATTCATAAAATTGCTCATAGCTACAATTCAAGGTTACCATCCTCAATAACCAATTACCAAACATTTCAAACCTAAAACATCTGACATTCCATATCGATAACTACCGAAACATAAAACAATCGATTACTTGAGGCCGCTCGCCCAACCATTTGATTATTAATAATAATCTGATTGTTAAGTCTGATTGCTTTCTCCACTTTAAAATAGAAGCTAGACCTCCAGCAGAGCATCCAGAAAGAAGTGCCTGAAACATGGTTTGGTCACAAAAATAATAAATTAGAAAACAAAATAAATTGAAACAATCAGACAACTTGGAGCAAAAGAAAAAACTGTTTCGCATGACTGTTGTAAACATCAAAATAAAAATAGTTTCAAAATTTGTAGCACTCTGAATCAGTAAGTTGTAAATATTGAATTCAGTCTATAATCACAGGAGAGCACACAATCATGTACGCATAATTATTCAAAGAACTTGACAAGAGTACTCCTTCAATAAATATCTCACCACATGA
Organism: Saposhnikovia divaricata; assembly: GCA_036435485.1. Taxonomy (NCBI): domain Eukaryota; kingdom Viridiplantae; phylum Streptophyta; class Magnoliopsida; order Apiales; family Apiaceae; genus Saposhnikovia; species Saposhnikovia divaricata. Next base: position 125,241,889 of record CM071595.1, read on the forward strand.
TTAAGCATTTGACCTTAAGCTATTTCGTTGCACAAGCATTTAGTCCAGGATGCGACCATTTCCATAACATCAACCCCAAACCTATAAAATGAAATATATTTTAATGTAAGAATATGTCCAACAATATGAAGTCATCTTTTTTCTTTAACCGGCTTGCATAATGATGTACTACCTAAAAACGAGTACGTGGTCATCTATTTTTTGAAGAATCACGGACAAACTTATAAAGTAGACAAACAATAAGGTAACAAGTACATACCAAACTTCACCCGTGTGTCCATGCTCACGAAAATTTGCCAACTCATCTGCATATGCAGCATCCCAGTAACTTTGAAACCCTAGATGGGCATTTTTAGCTGCAGTTGCCGCAGGAACTTTATTCACTAGAGCTTTGGCCTTGGGTACCTGAGTTACTGACTATTAGAACATATACTTGACACGGGGAATAGGCCTATACAAGTAACAAGAGCACTTTTCTTATACATACATCTTCCTCGTCGGAGTCATCTTCAGAATCTAAATCAGAATCATCACTACTATCTGCTTTATTTTTGGCTGCAACAGAGCCATTTCTATGGTAAAACTACAAATTCTCTGGATTGCCAACTTAAAACAAACTCCAAAAATAACATTATGCTATTTCTTACACACAACAAAACATCTCAATTATGATTTCATGTGTTATTTCCAACTTACATCTTCAGATTCTGAATCAGATTCATCACTGCTCTCGTCATTCTTCTTGGCGGCAACAGAACTATTTTTGGCTGCTGAAACCGTTTTCACTGGAACTTTGCTCTTGGGTTCCTATATTAATGACTGTTAGAACAGCATACATAATACTGATACCACACATCATTCCAACAGATCGGTATGGAACAGATTTATATTTACAGTCCTTACTGATAAACTATATTCTTACAATGTTTAGAGAGCAATCTATAACTCAGCAGCAACTGAATTCCTTTAATTAATGTACGATGTTAACAAGTAATCTTTCAACTGGATATATGTCTGAATATTATTAGCAGCACAGTATTACATTTTCAGCACCACAACAAACAAGATTTGATGACTTATAATGTACACAAAACAATATACCACCTCCAAGTCCATTTGTGTATCAAAGCTATAGCCAGAAGGAGGAAAAAAGAGCGATGGATTGTCGTTGTACATTCCTATATTGAAGAATGAAACTATTTAGCAAGTTCCTTTGAAAGCAACAGATCAAAAGAACGTGTGAAAAAACAACTTGTACTCACTGGAGGGATAATCTGCATGTTGTTGGCATTGACATAGTTAGAATCCTCGTCAGAGCTGCTGCTGGCCACCTTAGCCTTAGGAGCAGGTTTGGCTACTTTAGCAGGACCAACAGTTTCCTGTGACAATTCAAAACATTGCAAATTCGTAACCAATAAAAAACATGTCAGCATATATATTACAAATATTGATAAAAGAAAGCACACCTCATCCGAGGAACTTTCATCACTACTAGTGTCAACTTTCTTCACGGGTTTCTTAGCAGCAGGATTAACCTGATAATCCAAACTACAAAACAACCACTCAGCTACATTATACACATCAAACAAACACACAAAAGTCAACCCCACTCAAAAATTATCAAATTCCAATTCAAGAAACAGGCAAAATCACATAAAGATTCTACCTTTACTTATTCGTTATATTTTGCAAGGATTTACAAAGCAAAAAAAAAAACTATTAATTTCAAGTTGAAATTAATCATAAGCATCGATCTAATTAAAGTAATTCATAAGTTAGACAAATTCCAGACATAAATTGGAGCAGATATATAAGTAAGTACACACAGGAGAGGGAGAGGGAGAGAGGGTGAGAGAGAGAGAGAGAGAGAGAGAGAAAGAGAGAGGAACAGACCTTCGTGTTGAACGGACTGGCATTGAGAAGCAGTACGACTAGCGACAGTACTACCGACTAGCTGCTGTGCTTCATGATTCTGTTGAAGGAAAATTGAAAAAAAAGAAAGTTAATTGAAAGAAAACGAAGTTCAATCAGAGTTTTAATTGAAAGGAAAGCTAGGGTTACATTTAATTGAAAGGAAAGCTAGGGTTACCAGAGAGAGAGACGAGAGATAGGTTGTTTTGATTTGGGGATCGAGAGACGAGAGATAGGGCTTGCTTTGTTTTAATGATTTTTGTTTTAATGATTTTTGTTTTAATGAATTTGGTTATGTTTTAAGATGGGCGGGAGGGGAAATTATGTTTTAAGGGGGAAAATTTGTTTAAGGGGGGAAACTAATTGTAGAAAAAGTTCTAAAGGGGGAAAAAGATGGGGGGAAACTAATTGTAGAAAAAGTTCTAAGGGGGGAAACTAATTCAGAATTTTTTAAAAAGAGTTTTAACATCGCTTTAAATGACAACCGATGTCTAAGTCGTTAGATAAATTTTTTTAAAAAGTTTTAGACATCACTTTCAAAGTAAAACTGATGTCTGATTTATAAAAGACATCGGTTTTAAAATTACCGATGTAAGAAAGGTTTTTAACATCGGTGGCATTTTGAACCGTTGTCTTAAGTGCGATGTCTAATCCTGTTTTTTTAATAGTGAAATCAGCCCTCTATCCATCATTATCACACTCAACTTCATCATTGACTACTAAACGGAATCACCAAGCGCTACGGGATCAATGAAAATATGATATGCAACTAATCATGAATATGCAAATTTTTTTTTTATGGTAAAATATGAATTATATGAAACTATATGCAATATTATGACTCGATTAATCAAACATCCTAAATCACCCCCAAATTTAAAATATTCAATGTCCTCATTGAAGGTATAGATAAAGGATGAAAGAGAACTCCCCTAACTATCGGCATCGTCGCCCTCCTCGGGCGGTGAATCAGGTGGTGGAAATGAGCATGAGCTCCAAACTGAGGCTAGTCTACCTTGAAAGAAGCAATTTCCTGCAACTCGCCAATGACCTGCAAACTTGACATAATACTGAATAAAATCACACAAAATCAAACCCACACATAAAAACACCAAACCTATGGGTTGCCTCCCATAAAGCGCTGTCATTAACGTCATTTAGCCGGACGTTACTTCCTCAACTCACTGCGGTTTCAAGAGAATAACCGATCGTCCTCAACAGAAAGACCATTCATACGAACATTGACATCTTGTTTGCTTCCTCCCAACACAACTCTTCTTTCACTCTTCACCTTGAGTTTTCCACTCGTCGACTTCTTTGCCTTCTTTTTCTTTCTCACACCTCTAAGGTGTTTATCCCTCTCAGCCGATTGAACAGAACTCTCTTCTTTCGCATCATCAACTATCCACCTTCTTAACACATTATCATGCCCTTCTTCAAAAATTAATAACTCATCATTCAAAAGGACATACCTCAAACGTGGTGGAAGTTTTCCGAGCTTTACATTCGAGAGATCTCGAACTGAAGAACTGTCAATGGAATCATTGATGTGATGCTCTAGCATGTGCATATCCGACTTTTCACTAAACAACTGATCAAACTCCTCTGCCTGGCTCGTATCAACCATTTCCACGCTGAAACACTCTTCAACTTCTACCGGAAATTTCATGGCCTTGAACACATTAAAGGTGACATTCTGGTCTTGTACCCTCATTGTAAGCTCTCCTTTTTGCACATCGATCAAAGTACGACCCGTAGCTAGAAAAGGCCTTCCCAAAATTATTGGAATCTTCTTGTCCTCTTCGAAATCTAGAATCACAAAATCGGCAGGAAATATGAGCTTATCAACCTTCACCAAGACATTCTCTACTATACCCCTTGGATAAGTGATTGACCGATCAGCCAGCTGTAACGAGATATTGGTAGGTTTTGGATCAGGCAGACCAAGTTGCTTGAAAACAGACAAGGACATGAGATTAATGCTAGCTCCCAAATCACATAAGCATTTGTCAAAAGACAACTTTCCAATAGTGCATGGAATTGTAAAGCTTCCTGGATCCTTAAGTTTAGGAGGTAATTTCTGTTGCAACACCGCACTACACTCCTCTGTCAATGCCACTGTTTCAAATTCTTCCAACCTTCTCTTTCGTGACAAAATATCCTTCATGAACTTTGCATATCTCGGCATCTGCTCCAATGCTTCAACAAAAGGAATGTTAATGGATAGTTTCTTGAAGACTTCCATAAACTTCTGAAATTGTTTTTCTTGATCTTGTTTCTGCAAGCGTTGAGGGAATGGAGGAGGTGGATAAATATGCTTTTCTGGTATTGTTGCTTTAACTGGTTCATCTTTTCTGGATTCTTCATGCACCAACGCTTGAGGCTTTTCATTAGACTCAGATTCCTTGATAACCTCTTCATCAGCTTTCTTTGAGGTCCCTTCAATCTCCTTACCACTTCTTAACGATAATGCATTGCAAGTCTCCTTCCGCTCATTCTTTGGATTTGGCTCGGTGTCACTAGGAAGAGTTCCTTGTGGTCTGTTTAACAAGGCATTAGCAAGCTGCCCAATCTGATTCTCTAACGTCTTGAGAGATACTGCTTGACTTTTAACCAACAACTTCAATTCATCCAATTCAGATTTTTCATTAAAAGATTTCCCCGCACTAGCCTGAGGCTGTTGCTGAAATCCCGTAGGTTGGAATTGTTGCCTTGGATCATACTGTTGCTGATAGCCCTGATTGAATGGCCTAGCTTGCTGACCTTGAAACTGCTGATAAGGCTGTTGTGGTTGTTGAATACCACTTTGATTGTTGCTCCAGCTAAAATTAGGATGGTTTCTGTTATTAGGATGATAGGTGGCTGGAGCTGGTTGCTGGGGTCTCTGAAAATTGCTCACAAACTGCACTGATTCACTAGATATGGCACATTGATTTGTATCATGAGCACCCGCACAAAGCTCACAAACACTAGCAACCTGCTGAACTCCATAATTCGTTAATGAATCCACCTTCATAGTCAACGCCTTTAAGTGAGCTGTAAGAGCTGTAGCTGTATCATCTTCCAGAATTCCTGCTATTTTGCCGTGTGAAAGTCTCTGGGTTGGATTTTGATATTCATTCGCAGCCATCATCTCAATAAGCTCATAAGCTTCATCATAGCTCTTAGTCCACAGAGCTCCGCCTGATGCTGCATCTAGCAAAGGCCTAGACTGTGCTCCCAACCCATTGTAGAAACCATTTATAACCATCCAATCAGGCATCCCATGATGAGGACACTTTCGAAGCATCTCCTTATAACGTTCCCAAGCCTCACACAAAGATTCACCAGATTGTTGTGCAAATTGAGTTAGCGCGTTCTTTATAGCTGCAGTTTTAGCCATGGGGAAGAATTTTGTAAGAAATTTCTGAGCAAGATCCTCCCAAGTAGTGATGGAACCGGCTGGTAGAGAATGTAACCAACCCTTTGCCTTATCCCTTAAAGAGAATGGGAAAAGTCTCAATTTGATAGCATCATCCGACACACCATTGAACTTGAAAGTGTCACAAATCTCGATAAAATCCCTAATGTGCATATTAGGATCCTCCGTTGAAGCTCCCCCAAACTGAACTGAGTTCTGCACCATCTGTATTGTGCTTGGCTTGATCTCAAAAGAATTAGCTTCAATGGCAGGCCTGACAATACTCGATTGAATATCATTGATCTTTGGCTGAGAATAGTCCTTCAAAGCCTTAGTAGCTGCTGCTACCCTGTCGCCCATTGTTGCTTCTACTATTACTTCAGGCTTTTTTGTTGCTTCAAGCTCTTCTTCTTCCAGGTTAGCTTTCAAAGTTTGAGAACGTGTTCGCATAAACAACTTAAAATCCTTATGCTGGCAGAGCAAGAAAACACGACGTGAGAAAAACAACTATCCAAGTCAGTTAAGTTTAACCTCCGTTGATGTTAAACACAAATTCTGAAAATAACACCGAAGTCCCCGGCAGCGACACCAAAAACTTGTTGGTTCGAAAACTAACTGCGCAAGTGTACGCGGTCACAAGTAATATAATAAATTCGTTCCCACAGAGACTTGGTGTTTGTTCAGAAATAATATATAAGCAACGACGTATGATTAAACAACAAACTGCTTGAATAAATATCAAAAGGGGGTATTTTTGTATTTTTCTAATTGATTAATTAAATTAGTAATATTAAATAATTCGAACTAATTAATTTAATTAAATGAAAATTTATATGTGAGAAAAACATGGGATTCTAATTTCATTATTTATTTCATTTAGAATTGATGCCTTAATTTCAAAGTAATTTTGATAATTTACGAAAGCTAGTCGGGAACACGAAACTAACATAAGCGCCTTTCAGCCTTAACTTATATCAAACCATACGAACATCCACTTAAAAAGATAGAAGTCGCGTGGACACCTTTTATGCTTAGACCCTATATGTCTATAAGATTTGAAAACATAATTGGTTGACGCATAAATTCCTTTATTATGACTACATAGGGTGATGTGATCCAAAATCCTACCACTTATCGTAAATGTACAAGACAATTACGAACCTATGCTAACATGGCAAATTCTAAATTCCTAAATCCACTTTCGCATTCATTAGGAATTAATAATTTAGACGTTAGCTACGCATCTAATAAATTAAGCGCAACCACATTAGGCAATCTGAATTTTTATCATAATACAAATTATTAATGCATCGAATTACTAAATTACGTAAATAAATCCATTAGAATCCCATGACGGCGATTAGTTCATAATCGAACGAATCGTCATCATGGGATTAAATGAAAACATAATAATAATAATAATAATAATAATAATAATAATAATAATAATAATAATAATAATAATAATAATAATAATAATAAACTAAATTAAAAATTGCGATAAATTAAATATGAAATTGCAAAAGTTTAGAACGTAGAACCGAAATAGCTTCCAATGAATGAAAAGAGCACTCCGAATAATCCCCGTAATTTCTTCAACCAAAATAACGCTTAAACTAAATTTAAAGTGTATAAAAGCAAAACTAAAATTACAAAGAAACTAGAGAGAATACAAGAGAGAATTGTTGCTCTCTAAGAAATGGTGTGTTTTCAAGCTTAGAATCTACACCTATTTATAGCAAAAATTTAGCACACCAAATTAATAAAATAAAAATAAAAAGAATTAACATCAAAAAAAAAATCAAAAGAAATAAAACACAGCACACAATTTAATTATAGAGCCGAAAGTACATCACACCAACTGCAATTCCATTACTGCTCGGCCACTCAGCAAACAAACACAAACGCACGCATGGCGCGTGCATGCCACGCGTGGTAGGTGGTTAACTTTCTCCAGCGCGTGTGTTACATTTACAAGCTCTTTAACACCTGGCCAACAACCTTGCTCCACTTTGATTTAGATTGTTTTTTTTTCTTTTTGCACTTGCCGACAACAACTTCAACCAATAATACAAAACAAATAAATCAACTTGCTGGCTTGATATGTACGATTCCGAAAAGAAAATGCTTTTAACCTGCATAGCTTATAATCTTTAATGAATAAATAATTAATTTAATCCAGAAATTATAAAAATAAATATCTAATATTATTAGATATTTGAAAATATAATTTCCTAATTATATAAAATATTTATTAATATAAATATATCTTTAAGTCCTAAGATGCGGTCTATTGAGGGCCTGGAACCGGACTCCTTTTGCTTAAAAAAAAATATATCAATTCAAACCGGGGTTTTCTCTTTAAGAATATATCACTTTCCATCTTTTTGTGATAATTCTATTTTCTCATTGCTCGTCCAGGTGTAAATTACGGTCTCTTGAGGATCTGAAACTGGATTCCTTTTGCGAAACAAAAAATATATCAATTCCAACCAGGGTTCCAGATTTAAGAATATATCACTCAGAATTTCTTTATGATAATTCTTTTTCCTCGTAGCCGGTCCACTTGATAAAATTGAGACATAAATCCACCGTTTTTAGCCTTTTATCGCCTAGATACCTAAAGTTGCGAGTTCTGCACAACAAATGCTGAAACAAAACAAAAATGAATTAAAAGACACAAAATATTTAAGGATAAACCACCAATCTAGGTCAAAATAGAGCATAATAAGTGGATATAAAATCCACTTATCAATTAGATACATATAAACAAGTCACGTGAGAGGCTTGTGATGTATTTTTTACAATTTTTCTGTTTTAATTTCTTTTTCTTTAATTATTGAATACAAATCAGCAGCTGACGTGTCAAAAAGGTATGCCACCTCAGCTGGATTCTGACGTCCGTCAGAATCTAATTGATGGAAGGACTGGATCGGGAAAAATTCAAAAGTTCAATGACATGTACTGTGGAATCTTTTGTTTAAGGACCAGAAGAATAAAACCGGAAAAGTTTAGTGACATGTCAATTTATTTTCCCTTTTTTTATGTGATTAGAGTTTATCTTTTGTCATCTCGGATCCTTGATTGGATTCTCGCTCATCCCAAAATTTATTAAAACAAATACTCATTTATATGACTTATAAGTCTAAATATTAAAAAAAAAAATTATTCAAATCATGTGCACTATTGGAACAATAAATGGTAATTTTAAATTCAAATTTAACAATGTTAAGTTTAAATTATTTAAATTTTGTCATTCAGATAAAATAAAATTGAGTTAAACAAATAATATCACCAGTTCAACATTCCAATTATTCATTCGTTCAGAATTTCAATCAGCCACACAAAATGAACAACTTTCAGATTTAACAAATGACCAAAACAAAACACCACGGAACACGAACTTGCCATGCAACTTGACCCTTCCATCCTTCCAAGCATGATCGCTGACCCATTCTGGAAAACCCACGTCTTGAACTAACCAATCACCTATGTTATCAAGCTTTTCAATATCTGATGCCTGAATAACATAATCTTCCTCAATAATCCTCATCCACCATGTGACACCTTTTGTCCACAAGACCCATAGCCCCAGGGCGTCACAGCTGTCAACCTTTCCAAAGGGCCTCCTGCACCACAGACGGTTCCTAAATAAATTGGTTAAATCAGCACTAATTTTTCTAAAAATAACTAATAATAATAACTAATTAGGTCAATATACTAAAGTCAAACATTATTTTTAATATAATAAAAGAGTGATTTTTTAATTTTCCAATTTTAATTTATATTGTAATAATAATTTTCATACTTTGCTCTGTATACTGGGTATGTTTTATTTGGATATTACTTATTTTTGAATAAGTAAATCAATTTAATAATAAAATGACATACAATTTGTACAAAAATAATTAAAATTTAACGAATACGTTGCTAAGTGATTTGATCAAAAACCTTTATTATAAACATTTTTAAAGTGGATCTTAGAATGATTTGTTGTAATCGTAAAAAATATGTTTTTATATTTATCATATACTCGAGAAATTAATCATTAACCATATAGATTTTTATCACTGAATCAATACAATGAATATCGAACATTCAAACACACCAAATTCTCATAGAGAAAGAACAAAATCCAATTCTATACTATTATATAACAACCGAATATTAAAAGTTTTGGTACATAACTAATAAAAACACACAATAACTAGGTAGAAACACTCCATCATAAATAACCTACTGCAACATAAATTTTAAGTTGTAGCAAGGGGATATGTTACCATAGCCATACTATTATATAATAATCGAAACATTAAAATTTTTGGTACCTAACTAAAAAAAACACACAATAACTAGGTAGAAACACTCCACCATAAATAACCTACTGCAACATAAATTTTATGTTGTAGCAAGGTGTTAATATGTTACCATAGTCGCGTCAAAGGTCTAGGCAACATCTTTTTTTGTGATAGTTTACTCAATGTTGCCCTAAGGTATCTAAGGCAACATCTTATTTCCCTAGGCCATTTTATGTTGCTTTAGAGCAAGTCCAATGTAATGGTATCTTTAGTTCTATTGCTATATTATAACACCAAATGCTAAAAACTAAATTCCAATGGTGTGCTATGAAAATATGCATAAATGCATCATTGGTTCAAATATTTAAGCATTCATGCCACATCATCACTTAACCATACTAGCTTATAGCCCGTGCAAAGTATGGTTACTTTTAATTTTTTTATAATTTTTTTATAGTATCATATGATATTATAAATATTAATTTCATATGTTATTGACAGAATTCGAACCTTAAATCTATGTATATAATAATTTTTAGTATTAAATATAAATTAATATGTTGTTGGCGGCAATCAAACCTTAGATTTCTGTATATAACAACTTTTAGTATTGTATTAAATATAAATTAATATGTTATTGGTACTGTATTAAGAGAAAATCACACTTTGCACCGCTTATCTTTGGGCGCTTTTTCAATTTGGTTATGTACTATCTTTCTTGGCACTTTGCACCTTATTCACACTAAATCACGCAAGCGTACGCGGTCACAAGTAAAATAAGATAAAGTTAAGTTCGTTCTCACAGAGACTGGTGTATTTCATAATATGCACCCATGCAACAATGTTTGATTATTATTCACTGCTAAAACAATCACAAATTTGGGTTTTAGTTATCTAACTTAACTAAGTAGCAATTTAACAAAATTAAGATCTAATTAACTAACGTGGTTTAAAACTGATTTACTAATGGGAGAATAAACATGGGATCCTAACTTCATTAAAAACTTCGTTTAGTGTTGATGCCTTTAATCAAAGTATGTGATGGTTATGATAACTGATAGGATAACACGAAATAATTACAGGCTACCTGTCGGCATACGCATACCAAACTACTCATCATCCACAAAAGAGATAGAAGCTAAGTAGACACCAATTATATTTAGACCATATATGTCTGTAAGATTTGAAAACATAACGGTTTAAGGACAAGTTATCCATTAAGATCACATAGGGCAACGTAAGATGGTTAAAATTACACTACAAATCATGATGTCAAAACATTCATAAACCTATGCTAGCATGGCAAGTTCTAATCTTTAGATCCACTGTCGCTTCAATAAAGATTAGCAATTTAGATGTTAGCTACGCATCTAAAACCATTAAGCACAACCATACAAGGATATCAATAATTCATCACACACAAATCTTTAAAGCAGTCAAGCTACTAAACTCCGTAAATAAATCCGTTAGAATCCCATGACAATGATTAGTTCATAATCGAACGGCTCGTCATCATGGGATCTAGTGATAACATGATAGTAAACAAGATCTGAAAGAAATCCACAATAACGAGGTTCCAAAGTATCGTCTAAAAGAAGAATACAAAATATGAAGTAGATCTAGATCTCCGTTGATTGTCACGATCTTCCGGGAATCCTTCTCCGACTTGACTCACTTGTCTCTCTCTCTCTCTCTAAAAACATGGCTCTTATTATGTCTAGACATGTATTTATATCCCCAAGCGACTTGTCCAGCAAGAAATAGCCTTAAATTTGATTTTTAGTTGAATCAGGATTCGCTGCAGCCGACCACCGCGCCCCCGCGCAGCAAGACAGCGCGCTCGCGCTCTCAGGATTCTTTCTCGCGCGCCTGGAACGCGCGCCCGCGCACCTGCTATCTACCAGATTTCTGATTTTCTTGTTTTTTTCTTCATTTTGCTTCCTCTTCTCTTGCCACTTCACATTCTTCACATCTTGCACTTGATTCCACTATGAAACATGCAATTGTAACTCCCTACTATGAATTAGCATTCCTGCACAATACTCACTAAAAATGAATCAAAAACACAACATACTTGAGGCCAAGTTGATCAATTTAAGCCGATAAGAAGCATTCCAAGTGAATATAAAATCCACTTATCACACCCCCAAACTTAAACCGATGCTTATCCTCAAGCATGAACAGACTCAACACGAACTAATGCAATGCATGAATGCAACTAATATGAAATGCAACGATCCCCTCGAACTAACCAAAACCACTCAGCAAGCAAATATCTCAAAGAATGTAATAAGTCCAAACAGAGCTCGATTAAGTCCTCGTATACTAACAATACATGTACAGAAACGTGGGTGTTTGCTATGCTCATCAGATATACTCCTAACACTAGATCAAAACCATACATGTTCTTCGCCAAGACAATCACAAGTTTATAAATAGAATGAACGGTAAACACTTCATAACCTAGAAACACCTCCATCATCATTTGAGTTAGACAAGAATTCATGCTTTATTACTAAACAACTATGACACATAATACTATACACAACACGCATGCTTATTTAACCGTGCAATGGATGAGGCCCCGAAAGACTTATACAATAATACCCATGTAGCGAGCGTTAGGTTAGTGGATCCCAGACCGGAAAGGTCTTATGTCACTAAGCACAAAGTCCCCTAGAACTTAATTGCTCGAGTATAAAAGAGCTCACCCTGGTTAATTCTGCATTTACAAATTCACTTAACACTTTTTTTATTTTTTTTCCCTCTTTTTTTTCTTTTTTTGTTCTGATTTTTTTTCTTTTGACTCCTTTTTTTTCTTTTTTTTCCTTTCACACAACTAACTTGGAATGAGTGCGTTTCGCTCCATCTCATCCAACCCTAGACTACTCATAAATATGAGCGGTTACTAGCCTTTTGACACCTAACTTTTATTAACAACTAGCATAAAATCCCTGGTTTCCCCCAAACGTATACTTTAGACTCCTACGCCATCAAGGGAATAAAGAACATTCTAAATATAAACAGGTGATTAAATCTTAAACAACCAAACAAGTATAACCTGATCTAGTCCAAAAGCAAATAATGAGACTGTGTAAAGATTTTGTTTCTGAAGCATGCAAGTCAATTCCTAGGCACTTAAATCAACCCTCTATTCATCATTACCACACTCAAATCAACATCTACCTATCAAACAGAAATAGCCAGTCCTACGGGATCATGAAATATGCAAATGCAACTAAATGAACCACATGGAATACATAACAAATTTGCAAACAAAATGAACTAACATGCAAAATATGAACGAACTAACTACTAAACATGCACAATATGCAATATGATATATGATTCCTGCATGAACAAAGATACACTACTAACTACTTACCCTCAAATCACCCCCAAACTTAAGATATTCAATGTCCTCATTGAAGGTAATAGAAGGATAACAGAACATACCTAACTATCAGCAGGGCCACCCTCTTTGGGTGGTGAATCTGGTGGTGGATAAACAGCATGAGCTCCAAACACAGGCCAATGGACTTTAATACCCGTAGCCTCAAAAGCAGTGCTCAGAGCGTGTGTCATATCCTCAGCATAGCGGTGGTTGATGTCATGCATGGCATCAATCCATCTAGTCAAACGCCTGAACTGAGCAGCACCAAGACCTGTCCTATCAGCATCTCCACGTGAAGGACCTGCTCTAGCCACTCTAGGAACATGTGGTACATGTGGCGGAGCACCACCTCCCTCTGCATCACCAATAATGTAACCTAAGCCTCTCGCATGGGGAATGCCGCCCGGCCATTCCACCATCCGCTCAATCATGGAATCGTCAATAGAAGCACTGGGCATCTGCAACGGCTCATCCTCAGCCCATCTAACACCTACAGACATGCACAACGCAGCTGCTATAGAAGCATGAGGAATCGCCCCTATCGTCGCCCCTTTCATGAACTTAAGCATATTCTGATTAATAAGGTATCCAAGATCGATGTATTTCCCATTGAGAATACCCCACAACAGGATAGCACGCCCAACTGTAACATCATGGGTATGCGAAGAAGTCAAGATATTAGCACAAATGAACATGTTCCATGCCCTCGCATATTTGTTTATAGCCGAAGCAGGAAAGGTGACTTGCTCATTAGTGCCCAGCTTACACTTCCAAACCGTTCCCGGAACACAAAGCCTCACTACAATATCATCTAAATCAACATCTGTACGGGTCTTGAGTACCCAATCCTCAGCTCGCCTGGGCTTCGCAGGCTGATCCAAAATAACACGAATAGCAGCTGGCGTGTAGTCAACAGCCATACCCCTAACCACAGAATAACCATCCTTATCCTTCTTAGCATTAGCATAGAACTCACGCACCACGCTCAAAGAAACCGCAGATGGCGCCTCACAGAATGACTCCGAACCCAACTCTCCAATCATCTCCACCAACTCCCCAGCCCGAATCGGTAAGAATCCCCTCTCCTTAATCAACAATTTCGACATCAATCTATTAAATTCCGCTTGGGCCTCCGGAGAAACAAACTTCTCAACACTACTACCACCCATACTCGAATCTTCATCCGACGAGGGATGATTACTACTACTACTACCAACCATCCTTTGTCTCTTTGGTGCCATAATAATCAATTCGAGACAAATACCCAAAAAGCAATTTCACACAAATAACCAAATATCAAGAACACAATTCAAGGAATAAGAATCAAAGAGAATCATACCCACAATCGAAGATGTGATTCCTTGCAAAAGACTTCCCCCAAACTTCGAATTTGAGATCCTTGATGCTTGAATGAGGTTTTAGATTAGAAGGAAAGTATAGGTTTTGTGTATATATAGGTATATAGGTTTGTATAAGAGGAGAATTAGGAATTAGGATGATAAGGTGAGGGAGGAATGGAGTTATAAGGTATAAGGTTCTAGTTTGTTAAGAATTAGGAGATAGAGAAAAGAATTTAGGGATAAAAGATGATGTAGGGGAATAAACATGCTTTTTTTTTCAACAGCAGGGGTATGCGCGCCCGCGCGGCCAGGAGGCACGCCCGCGCGGCGGCATGCTACTGTTCGTATATATATATATATATATATATATATATATATATATATATATATATATATATTCAAAATGAAAACAATAATAAGCTTACAGAAAAGTATGGGTTGCCTCACACAAAGCGCTTGTTTAACGTATTCCCGAGAATTTATGTTGTTGACAAAACGGCAAAAACCGTCTCACGGTTCACCGTTCCACCAAAATAAGGCTTGAGTCGCTATCGGTTCACCTTAAAGGAATTATCAGGTGCTCTCTCAAATATCTCCACGGCTCCATGTGGAAACACTATCTTAACTGTAAAAGGACCCGACCACCTTGACTTGAGTTTACCAGGGAAGAGTTTAAGGCAAGAATTGAATAGCAAAACCTGTTGACCCGGCACAAATGACTTGTGCATCAACTTCCTATCGTGCCACCTCTTAACCTTCTCCTTGTACATCTTGTTGTTCTCATAAGCTTGTGAATGAAACTCCTCAAGCTCATTCAACTGAAGTAGTCATTTCTCACCCGCAGCCTTAATGTCCATGTTCAAGTTCTTCAACGCCCAATAAGCCTTGTGCTCTAGCTCGGCAGGCAAATGACAAGCCTTACCAAATACCAACTGAAAAGGAGACATACCTAGGGGTGTTTTATAAGCAGTTCTGTACGCCCATACCGCTTCGTCTAACTTCAAAGACCAATCCTTTCTCAACGAATTCACCACTTTTTCCAAGATTCGCTTGATTTCACGATTAGAGACTTCTGCTTGACCAATAGTTTGGGGATGATAAGCAGTAACAACACGATGCATCACATTATACTTTGCCATCAATGCAGTAAATTGACGATTGCAAAAATGTGTCCCCTCATCACTGATTATAGCTCGCGGAGTTCCAAAATGCATGAATATTTGTTTATGAAGAAAATTCAACACCACCTTAGCATCATTGGTCGGTAAAGCCTTCACCTCGACCCATTTAGATACGTAATCCACCGCCAAGAGAATGTACTGATTGTTGCATGACAAAACAAACGATCCCATAAAGTCAATTCCCCACATATCAAAAATCTCAACTTCTAGCAGCATATTAAGAGGAATCTCGTTCCTCCTAGAGATATTACCAACTCTTTGGCATCGATCACATCTTAACACGAATTAATGAGCATCTTTAAACAAAGTTGGCCAGTAGAATCCCGCCTGAAGTACTTTCTGAGCTATTTTCTCTCCACCGTAATGGCCTCCATATGCGGTGGCATGACAATCATGCAAAACACCCTCTGTCTCATTTTAAGGAATGCATCTCCTTATTATCTGATCCGCTCCTAGTTTGAACAAAAATGGCTCATCGCAACGGTACCACTTCACATCATGTAGAAAATTCTTCCTTTAAGCATAAGAGAATTTCGATGGGATGACATTACTCACAAGATAGTTCACAATATCTGCAAACCATGGTTCTTCATCTTGCACACCAAATAGCTGCTCATCGGGAAAAGATTCATTAATAAGAGTTTTATCCTGTGAATCCTTACCGTGGTCTTCCAAACGTGATAAATGATCTGCCACCTACTTTTCCGTACCTTTCCTATCCTTGATCTCCAAATCGAATTCTTGAAGTAAAAGAACCCAACGAATCAACTGAGGCTTTGAATCATTCTTCAAAATCAGATATCTAATAGTTGCACTGTCACCTTAGTCCCAAGCAAATAAGACCTGAACTTCTCGAATCCATATACAACTGCCAATAGCTCCTTCTCCGTAGTGGTGTAGTTCAGCTGTGCGTCATTGAGGGTTTTACAAGCATAGTAAATCACATGGAAAACATTATTCTTTCTTTGACCAAGCACAGCTCCCACTGCATAGTCACTTGCATCACACATCAACTCGAATGGTTCCTCCCAATTAGGTGCGGTAATAACAGGTGTTATAGTCAACTTCTTCTTTAAAAGCTCAAAAGTAGCTAAGCAGTCTTCATCAAACTTGGAAGGAACATCCTTTTCCAACAAATTGCACAAAGGTTTAGATATTTTGGAGAAGTCTTGAATGAATCGCCTATAGAAACCCGCGTGACCAAGAAAGCTGTGAATTCCTTTAACTGAGATAGGTGGAGGAAGATTTTCAATAGTCTCTACTTTAGCCTTATCCACCTCAAGCCCCTTGCTAGATACCTTGTGCCCAAGAATGATTCCTTCTTGCACCATGAAGTGACACTTTTCCCAATTAAACACCAAATTGGTCTCCACGCACCTTTTCAACACCATGCCAAGATTATGCAAACACTCATCATACGAAGTGCCAAAGACTGAGAAATCATCCATGAATACCTCCACATTTGTGCCAATCATGTCTGAGAATATAGCCATTATACACCTTTGAAAAGTGGCAGGAGCACCACATAATCTGAAAGAAACACGTCGGAAAGCAAAAGTGCCAAAAAGACATGTGAATGTGGTCTTCTCTTGATCTTCCGGAGTGATTCAAATCTGGTTATACCCTGAATAACCATCAAGAAGGCAATAATACTAATGGCCAGCCAATCTGTCTAACATCTGGTCAATGAACGGAAGAGGGAAGTGGTCTTTTCTGGTGGCTTTATTCAACTTCCGATAGTCCATGCATACTCTCCACCCTGTGACTGTCTGAGTAGGGATAAGCTCATTCTTCTCATTAGCTACAACTGTCATGCCTCCTTTCTTAGGCACACACTGCACCGGACTCACCCAAGAACTATCTGAGATAGGATAGATGATTCCTGCATCCAGCCACTTAAGAATTTTCTTTTTCACCACCTCTTTCATGATAGGATTAAGTCTTCGCTGATGTTCAACAGTAGGCTTACTTCCTTCCTCAAGCAGAATTTTATGCATGCAATTAGAAGGGCTGATTCCCTTGATATCTATTATGGTCCAACCAATTGCTGATTTGAACTCTCTCAGAATTTGCAAAAGCTTGTCTTCCTCACTACCTGACAAGTTAGAAGTAATAATAATAGGCAATGTAGATGCATCACATAGAAACGCATACCTCAAGTGATCCGGTAGTGGTTTGAGTTCAAGTGCAGGAGCTTCTTCGATAGATGGTTTAAGATGCCCCTGAGAGTTCTTAAGCTCTGCTAACCCAAGAGATTCAAATGGCATGTCAAATTTCCTCTTCCAAGGAGCTGCATTCAACTACTGAAGTTGCTCTGCTCCTTCTTCGTCTTCAAAATCAGACTCCCCTATTAAAGCTCTCTCTAAGGGATCTGACTTAAGCAATTGCTCAATCTCCGTATTTACTGCAGACTCGACCAAATCCACCTTAAAGCATTCCTCTTCATCTGTTGCAAACTTCATTGCATTGAACACATTGAAAGTGACATTCTGGTCTTGCACCCTCATTGTGAGCTCTCCTTTCTGAACATCGATCAAAGTCTTACCCGTAGCCAAGAATGGTCTTCCCAAGATGATGGGAATCTTCTTATCTTCCTCGAAGTCTAGGATAACAAAATCAGCAGGGAAGATGAGTTTATCAACTTTCACCAAGACATCCTCCACTATACCTCTCGGATATGTGATCGATCGATCAGCTAGCTACAAGGAGATGTTTGTAGGCTTAGGATCAGGCAGACCAAGTTGCATGAAGACAAACAAAGGCATGAGATTGATACTAGCTCCCAAGTCACACAAACACTTGTCAAAAGATAAGTTGCCAATAGTGCACGGAATGGTGAAACTTCCCGGATCTTTAAGTTTAGGAGGCAACTTTTGTTGCAAAACAATACTGCACTCTTCCGTCAAAGGAACAGTTTCCAAATCCTCGAGCTTCAACTTTCGTGAGAGAATACCCTTCATGAACTTGGCATAGCTCGGCATTTGTTCTAGAGCTTCCGCAAAAGTTATGTTGATATGCAACTTCTTGAACACCTTAAGAAACTTAGCAAACTACTTGTCTAACTTCTGCTTCTGGAGTCTTTTAGGATATAGAGGAGGAGGGTAGATATGATTGCTCTTTGTAGACTACTCCGGAGAAGCTTTTTCAACAGAACTCTTGCTCTTTTCCGCTTCACCATCCAACTGATCAGCTGCCAAATCAGATTTTTCAATTTCTGGCCTTGCAAATTTTTTGACCTGCTGATTATGAACTTCTTCATCTTCCTTGGCTGCTGATTTCTGATCGGTTGTAACTTTTCCAGATCTCAAAGTTATTGCTTTCACCTGTTCTTTGACTTCCCTCTTGCCTGGATTAGCCTCCGTGTCACTAGGAAGAGTTCCTTGTGGCCTGTTCAACAATACGTTAGCAATTTGACCTATCTGGTTCTCCAAGGTTTTGATAGAGACCGCTTGGCTTTTACACATCAACCTCAATTCTTCCAATTCAGATTTTTCAGTAGAAGACTACCCCGCACTTACATGAGACTGTTGTTGAAATCCCGGAGGTTGAAATTGTTGCCTTGGAGCATACTGCTGCTGATAGCCTGAAGGATTGAATGTCTTAGTTCCTTATTGCTGACCCTAAAACTGCTGATAAGGTTGCTGCATACCACTTTGATTGTTGCTCCAGCTGAAATTAGGATCATTTCTGTTGTAAGGATGATAGGTGGCTGGAGCTGGTTGTGAAGGTCAATGAAATTTGCTCACAAACTGTGCCGATTCAACAGATATGGCACACTGATTCGTCTCATGTGCACCCGCACAAAGCTCACAAACACTTGCAACCTGTTGAACTCCATAATTAGTCATAGAATCCACCTTCATAGTCAATTCCTTCAACTGAGCTGTTATAGCTGTATCTGCATCCACTTCTAGAATTCCTGCTACTTTGCCTTGTGGTAGTCTCTGAGTTGGATTCTGCTATTCATTAGCAGACATCGTCTCAATTAGCTCATAAGCTTCCTCGTAGCTCTTTGCCCATAAAGCTCCACTTGATGCTGCATCTAACAATGGTCTGGATTGTGCTCCCAGCCCCTTATAGAAACCATTGATCACCCTCCAGTCGGGCATACCATGATGAGGACACTTTCTAAGCATCTCCTTGTAGCGCTCCCAAGCTTCACACAAAGATTCACCTGACTGTTGTGAAAATTGAGTAAGAGCGTTCCTGATTGTTGCTGTTTTAGCCATGGGGAAGAATTTAGTGATAAATTTATGAGCAAGATCCTCCCATGTCGTAATAGAATCGGCTGGTAAAGAGTTTAACCAGCCTCTAGCTTTATCCCTTAGAGAAAATGGGAAAAGCCTCAATTTCAAAGCATCTTCTGACACACCGTTGTACTTGAAAGTGTCGCAGATCTCGATGAAGTTCCGGATGTGCATATTAGGATCTTCCGTTGGAGCACCCCCAAACTGAACTGAATTCTATACCATTTGAATCGTACCAGGCTTGATTTCAAAGGTATTAGCTGTAATGGCTGGTCTGAAAATACTAGACTAAATGTCATTTATATTCGGCTGAGAATAGTCCTTCAAAGCCTTAGCTACTGTTGTTGGTTCTCCCATATCTTCAGTTGTTGCAAGTTCTTCTTCTGCCAGTTTACGAGATTGAGAACGTGTTCGCACACACTCAAGTACCTGAAACACACAAACAAAGAAAACTAAGTAAGAAAATAATCCGAGTCAGTGAACTTTAATGACCACTGATGACAAAACATAAACTATAAATAACACCGAGTCCCCGGCAGCGGCGCCAAAAACTTGTTCACACTAAATCACGCAAGCGTACGCGGTCACAAGTAATATAAGATAAAGTTAAGTTCGTTCCCACAAAGACTGGTGTATTTCAGAATATGCACCCATGCAACAATGTTTGATTATTATTCACTGCTAGGACAATCACAAATTTGGGTTTTAGTTATCTAACTTAACTAAGTAGCAATTTAACAAATTTAAGATCTAATTAACTAACGTGGTTTAAAACTGATTTACTAATGGGAGAATAAACATGGGATCCTAACTTCATTAAATACTTCGTCTAGAGTTGATGCCTTTAATCAAAGTATGTGATGGTTATGATAACTGATCGGATAACACGAAACAAGTACAGGCTACCTATCGGTATACGCATACCAAACTACTCATCATCCACAAAAGAGATAGAAGCTAAGTAGACACCAATTATGTTTAGACCCTATATGTCTATAAGATTTGAAAACATAACGGTTTAAGGACAAGTTATCCATTAAGATCACATAGGGCAGCGTAATATGGTTAAAATTACATTACAAATCATGATGTCAAAACATTCATAAACCTATGCTAGCATGGCAAGTTCTAATCTTTAGATCCACTGTCACTTCAATAAAGATTAACAATTTTGATGTTAGCTACGCATCTAAAAACATTAAGCACAACCATACGAGGATATCAATAATTCATCACACACAAATCTTTAAAGCAATCAAACTACTAAACTCCGTAAATAAATCCGTTAGAATCCCATGACAATGATTAGTTCATAATCGAATGGCTTGTCATCATGGGATCTAGTGATAACATGATAGTAAAAAAAATCTGAATAAAATCAATAGTGCTAGAGTAATACAGTTAAGAAAACAAATCCACAATAACGAGGTTCCAAAGTATCGCCTAAAAGAAGAAAACAAAAGATGAAGTAGATCTAGATCTCCGTTGATTATCACGATCTTCCGGGAATCCTTCTCCAACTTGACTCTCTTGTCTCTCTCTAAAAACGTGGCTCTTATTATGTCTAGACATGTATTTATAGACCCAAGCGACTTGTCCAACGAGAAATAGCCTTAAAATTCGATTTTTCGTTGAATCAGGATTCGTTGCAGCCGACCACCGCGCCCCCGCGCAGCAAGACAGCGCGCCCGCACGCGTGGAATGCGTGCTCGCGCACCTGCTATCTGCCAGATTTCTGATTTTCTTGTTTTTTTCTTCATTTTGCTTCCTCTTCTCTTGCCACTTCACATTCTTCACATCTTGCACTAGAATCCACCATGAAACATGCAATTGTAACTCCCTACTTCAAGTTAGCATTCCTGCACAATACTCACAAAAAACGAATCAAAACCACAACATACTTGAGGCCAAGTTGATCAATTTAACTCGATAAGAAGCGTTCCAAATGAATATAAAATTCACTTATCACACCTAAAGCAATAAATGTCGCTTCGATATGCACCTCTTTGACTAAGTTCCATCATACTTGACTGTTAACGTTAAAAAGTTGGGGGTAAATAGGTCATTTAATAGTCTTAATGTTATTTACAATATTTGTAATTGATTAAAAATACATTCTTAAATCCTGACGTTTTATTCCCAAATTTGACTGTTACCTAATCCCTAAATTCGCTGACCTAAATCTAAATCCTGAAGTGTAGATATCGAAATTGCATACAATGAGAGGCCGATTATGACTGATTACTGATGATAACTTAAGATTGACGAGTTGGGCTGAAGTTCCGGTTTAGTATTGGCATAAAGTTCTTGAACCAGATGCTGAAATCCAAGTCATAGATTTACGAAATTTACCAAATGGTACTGAAGTTCCCGAGTATGGGGGTAAGTTTCAACAACTTGTGGCGCTTGTATTTGGTTTTGTTACATGTATTATTGAATGCATGCATGATAATTAGGGTTTCAATTGTTTATTACGGTGGTCCCAATTGGACTTTGACCTTTAGTTTTTTGTCTAATTTATATGTTGGGTTTGTGTTTCATCTACTATAAAGTGATACATTTTACTTGTTTCTACATATACAACTGCAATTTTTATGTTTTAGTCCCCCTGCCTTGTGTTTAATTAATCTTTGTAATTAATTGAAATTTATATTAAAATTTATAGACTACTCTTTAAACTTTACATCAAATTGTATTATGGTGGAGAATTTGATGAGAATTTTAAGTCTTACATCGATGGAGACTGCAAATATTTTGACTACTGCCCACTCAAAAATTTCCTCCTATTTGATTTGGAGTGAATTTGTAAAGAAATAAGGATTTGAGATGGTTCTTATGACTTGTGGTATTTAATTCCTTAGAAAGAGTTAAATGTTGATGATCTTTGTCCAATTGATAGTGAATTCGAAGTTGAGACTATGTTGGATATGTTAATGTACACTAACATACTATTAGTGTATACTAGTGATAGGGATAAGTCCAAGGATCTATTTGATTTTTCATTCACACAGTTTGAAATAGATGAGAGAGTGTAGAGAGTTGAAGAAATGAGAGAGGAGTGGGAGGTAGAGTGAGATAAGGTGTTGACTGAAGGTGGTGAGGAAAGTGAAAATGATAAAGATGATATCAATTTTCATGGTGACAGCTCAAACCTGGACTCTACTGAAAGTAAAGCTGAAATAACTCCTAAGAAGAAAAAAAGGATTCCTTCTCCAAATCCTGCATAAGATTGAGGAGAAGAGGGAGATACTCAATGCTTAGAGTAAGTCTCTTCATTTAGCTATGATGTTGAATATTTGTGTAAAATAGTTTTCTCCATTGCTTATTGTTTGTCATTTTTCATTGTAGGGACTCTTTAAAAAATACCGAAGATGACCCAGGTGTGTTAGATGAGGACAATGGTCCACCTATCAGTTAGCCTAGCCACGAAAGTAAGAAAAGTACAATGGTTGGGAAGAGAAAGAAATAGGAAAAAGAACCAATCATAAAAATGTTGATGAACCAGTTCGAGATGAGTTTTAGGAAGGGTTGAATGAAGATTATGAAGAAGGAGTGAGAGAAGATGAAGTGGAGGAAGAGTAATAAAGAAAGAATGTTTGCTAATGATGAAAGTTCAGAGAATAGCTTTAATAGTGATGATGAAAGGACCATTAGGTGGAATCTTGTTGACTGCAATTGGTACCGACCACAATGATGGGATGTGCCCTATAGCATGGGCACAAGTAGACGCTGAGAACAATTACAGCTGGGACTGGTTTAGTGGTCTTCAAAAAAATGACTTGCAGATGGAGAATGTTGGGAATTATACATTTATTTATGACAAACAAAAAGGCTTGGTGGCTGCACTTGAAAAATAAGTCCCTATGGCAGAGCATTGATTCTGCGTAATGCACCTTTACAGAAACATGTGAAAAGAACATAAGGGTATAGGGGTAAGGAGACTCACGTGGCTTGCTGCAAAGGCAACTACAAACTACTTCTTCAATAAGAACATGGGAGAATTAAAAAAGGTATAACTAAGCACACTACTTGTCACTATTACTTACTTAAATTAGTTATCACTATCTAATGAATGACTTTTTTTTCAGGTTGCACCAAGAGCACATGCTTGGTTGGTAGCTAAGCCAAAATCCCAGTGGAGTAGGTTTTCTTTCAAATAGACATGCAAATTAGATATATTTGTTAACAACAATTGCGAAGTGTTTAACCATGCCATCAACAGATTCAGAGATATGGGGATTGTTTCGAAGTTCACTGTAATACATAATACATGTATGGAGAGGATTAGTAAAAGGAAGCTTAAAATAGAGAAGTGAAAGACCAAATTTTGCACTAAACCTCTGAAAAATTTGCATAAGTACCAGTTCTGACCTCTCTCCACTTCATGTCACCATTTATTATGTCTAATTACTTGCTTCCCATAGGTCAATGGGAATGGCTGCTACTGCTAGACCAATTTGGAGTGGAGGCAGCAAGTACCTTGTTGCCATGACTGAGGGTGGCCGCCACCAAATAGTTATTAACTTGGCAAAACATTCATGTGCATGTAGAAAGTGGCAATTAACATGTATCCCTTGCTTTCACGCTTGTGCTTGCATCTTCTTTCAGAAGCAAAGTCCTTTAGAATACATGCATGAGTGCCATAATAGATCATGGTATTTGAGAGTTTATAGTCATGTGTTGGAACCTTTAAATTGAGAAGAATTCTTGCAAGAAAAAAATGAAACTCCAATTTTGCCACCGACATTTAAAGTAGCACATGGTAGGTCTAACAAAAAGAGAAACAAAACAAGAGTAGTGATGTTGTTCAGACAAGAGAAAATGATCGTACAAGGTTAAAGAGAGCTGAAACATCTCTTAAATGCACATGTTGTAAGGAATGGGGCCACAATCCAAGGACATGTAATCAGAAGGTACTACTTTCTAATTTATAGCATTCTTTAATTGAGTATTATTTAATTTTATCACTATCTGATGTTTACTTTTTTTGTAGACAATGGATGAACAGAGAAAGCTTCAAGAGGAAGGAAATTTAGGGGAAGGCACCTTAAAACAGCCTCCTAAAATGTACCAAATGCAAAGGTACAGGGCATAACAAAAAAAACTATGAAAAGTATTATATTTTGCACTCAGTAAAACCAATAAAGTATTTCAATTAAGAAAACAAAAGTTATAACTTAAGTTTATAATTTTAAAAAGCACCTGAAGGAAATGAAGAACCTGTTGGAAAATGTATTAAGAGAACCAAGCAACCACCTGAAGGAAATGAAGAACTTGCTAGAAAATGTATTAAGAGAACCAAACAACTTGCTGGGAGAAGTAAAAGAGCATTACCATTCAAATATGAAAGTCCCGTGAAGATGGCCAAGACTATCGAAGAAGATGTCACTCATGGAGGCATAATCAAGCCATTTAAACCACCAGCTCAGTCCACTTCAATAAATAACCTAGGGGTGCAGCCAATTCAAGGTCAAAAGTTCACCTCATTGAAGAATTTGGAATCAGCAAGAGCAGCAAAACAGAAAAACTTGGACAAGAAAAAATGACTAGAGAATGTGTTAAGCAAAAAATGCTTTATGTTTTGCTATTTTGTTGTGTGAAATTTGGTCCACACAATGTGATGATAACTCTTCTGAGCTTTTGTTAGGATTCATTTTGCTGCAGTGCTTTAAATGTGTTAACATGGTAAATTTGGAGTAAATGCTACATTTGGGACATTTGCTATGCAAGTGTAATGACATTTGGTGACTACTTTGATATTTTAAATTTTGCAAACTTTATGATCTTTATTTGTAGCGTAGAATTTATTACCATTCTTATGTTTTGGAAAAACATATCAGATGCCTAAAACAAACCATTCACTTTATTACAAACACAAGCCATACACCTCATTGCAAAGAAACTAATATGTAGGGTACCATTACATTGCAAAGAAACATAAGTAATAGGCATTACACTTCATTCTTATCATAGCTTATGTAATACAATATGCAAATCCAAGTCAAATTTAAAAACACAAGTGCTTTGCTACAACTTTTTTCATTCCTCCCAACTTCAACCTCACGGGCACTGATATCAGGTATTGTGGCCTCCAAGCTTTTTTGTTCAGCTTCAAGATTGTTTATCCACCTAATAAGACCATGAATAATTACTTGGGCACGGTGACACAATGGCACATCCAACCAAACAAAAAAAATTACAACTTCGATCTGGGCATGTTAGAAAACATCGCCCATTATTTGTAATCCTCCATGCTATTTGTTGCACCGCCGATTTTCTACAGTAACTCAAATTCATCTTTACAACAGATTGATGAGATTTGAGGGTTTGGTTTGATTTGATTTAGAAGAGAAATAAAGGTTAAGGATGGCTGGAAACTCAATTGATGGTTAAGGTTTTATATACACGACGTATGTATATGTAAGAGCCGTTATAATAGTTGTTTATACCCCCTTTCGTTTATCATAGTATAGTATAGATAGATATGAATTGTGTGTTGATGTACATTAAATGAAAGTTAGGAGAGAAACAAAAGAATTAGTTAAATTTTGAATCATTTGGATGCAAAATGCAACTAGCTGATGGAGTTGAAGTTCTATTTTATCACCAAAAATTATTTTTGATGCTAAATTATAGCAATAGTTAAATCTAGTATTGGATTTGCTCTTAGAGAGTCGAAGGCAACATTTTGCTCTTCTACATCAACATAAAATTTATATTAATTTAGAGTATTACTTTCAATAAAATAATGGGTTCCAATGTGTGTCATAGTGGACCCCATTGTGGGACCCACTCTAAGGCCCGTGCGGGTGGCAACAAATTGTGTAAGACCCACGTTAATTGGCAACACATTTGTACCTGATGCAACAGTTGTTACAGCAAAATTTTACTAAATAAATATATTTATTCGCCAAAGAGCTCTAGCTCATGTGGCAGGACTTTATCTTGTATACAAGATCAAGGGTTCGATCACATTTGTACCTGATGCAACAGTTGTTAAACACTACCCCATAAACGCTTATATGCAACGCCACGTTTACCGTTGCTTTATGCCAAAAAAGCTTTGTATTAGACCAAATGCAACACCATGGGGCATTGCATCTGCGGCCGTTGCATTAGACACGTAATGCAACGCTTTTTTGGCATCTATAGCAACGGAATTAAACATTGCATTATCCATGTAATGCAACACCACAGCAAGCAAATGCAACACCAGAAAATCATTGGATTTGACATTAGCTAGAGTCCCAATTCCACGTCACGAAGTGGGGCCCACTAGCATGACACATCAATAGTGGGTCTAGCTGGCATGCCACATCTGCATTGGTCCAGTTGGCATGCCACGCCAGCATTGGTCCAGTTGGCAAAAAATAGAATCATCATTCGGGACAAGACTAGTTAGAAGGAATGTCTCCTTTGATCGGTTTGGCCGTTACAAAAGCAAACCAAATACATCTAGGAAATTTTATAAAAAATTAACACATCAATAAAAGCGTTATATCTTGACATTCTTACGATTGGAACACCGAAAAAAGAATTTAAAAAAATAGAATCATCATTCGGGACAAGACTAGTTAGAAGGAATGTCTACTTTGGCCGATTTGACCGTTACAAAACCAAACCAAATAAATCTAACACTAGTACAGAAATGACCTATAGCGTCGCCACCTATAGCGTCGGTTATTGACCTATTGCGTCGCACTTTTACCTATTGCGTCGGTTGTTTACATTAACCGACGCTATAGGCCGATTGCCAGAAGCTTTGGCATCGGTTGTTTGCATCAACCGACGCTATAGCTATAGCCTATAGCGTCGCCCCTTAAAAGGGCGACGCTATAGGTATACCTATATCGTCGCCCTTAAAATGCCGACGCTATAGGCTATACCTATAGCGTCGCCCCTTAAAATTCCGACGCTATAGGTATAGCCTATAGCGTCGCCCCTCAAAAAGGCGACGCTATAGGTATAGCTTATAGCGTCGCCCTTTGAAATGTCGATGCTATAGGTGTAACTCAAAAATAACAATATAGCGTCGCACCTATAGCGTCGGTTGTTTGAATTAACCGCCGCTATAGGTATAGCGTCGCCCCTTAAAATGCCGACGCTATATGTATAACTTAAAAAAAATATATATAAGAATAAAGGCCAAAAAATTAAATAAAAATAGGAAAAATGACAATTTTTGAAAATAAATTCATACACACCAAAGTGGTCATACTCACTATTTGTGTGATGAATGTTAACTTATTTTCACTAATTTTCCATTTTTTTATTTTTCCCCATTTTTAACTAGTTTGTAAAATAAATCAAAAAAATAAATAAAAATAGGAAAAATGATAATTTTTTAAAACAAATTCATACACACCAAAGTAGTCATACTCACTATTTATGTCATGAATTTTAACGTACTTTCACTAATTTTCCATTTTTTTATTTTTTCACATTTTTAACTAGTTTGTCAAATAAATCAAAAAATTAAATAAAAATAGAAAAAATGACAATTTTTGAAAATAAATTCATACACACCAAAGTAGTCATACTCACTATTTGTGTGATGAATGTTAACTTATTTTCACTAATTTTCCATTTTTTTTATTTTTCCCCATTTTTAACTAGTTTGTAAAATAAATCAAAAAAATAAATAAAAATAGGAAAAATGATAATTTTTGAAAATAAATTCATACACACCAAAGTAGTCATACTCACTATTTGTGTCATGAATTTTAACATACTTTCACTAATTTTCCATTTTTTTTTATTTTTCCACATTTTTAACTAGTTTGTCAAATAAATCAAAAAATTAAATAAAAATAGGAAAAACGAAAATTTTTGAAAATAAATTCATACACACCAAAGTAGTCATACTCACTATTTTTGTGATGAATGTTACCTTATTTTCACTAATTTTCCCTTTTTTTATTTTTTTCCCATTTTAACTAGTTTGTAAAAGAAATCAAAAATTAAATAAAAATAGGAAAAATGCCAATTTTTGAAAATAAATTCAGACACACAAAAGTAGTCATACTCACAATTTGTATGATCAATTTTACCCTACTTTCACTAATTTTCAATTTTACTCGATTTGGAATTTTTTTTTAAACTAATTTGCCCGATTTTATCATTTTTTGGCGGATATTGGTAAATTTTTAAAATCATGATTTATAAAATGATTTTCTGTATTTAATGATTTTAAAAATTCCCTCACCCCTTTAAATCCCTAAATAGGCGCTGTTCTTCCCCAATTCATTATTTTAGCAATCTCTCGAGTTCTCTCTCAATCTCTCTTTTGAACTCTTACTCTCTCTCACACACACACCAAACACACACACATCGTCTCACTCCCAACGCGATCTCAAAATGAACAAATCAATGGCGGCGACAACCACAACAACGACGAGCAACGAAGAACAAACAAAGCACAACTCCGATAAAAGCCTAACTCAACACGAACAATCAGATCTCAACGCTCCTCAATCAATCGAAGCTTATAGCAACAACATTTCACCGAACGCCGACGTCTCCGTCGGAGACGAGGAATTGAAGGTTAGTTGTATTTGGTTTGCTTTTGTAACGGTCAAACCGGTCAAAGTCGACCTTCCTTTTAACTAGTCTTGTCCCGAATGATGAATCTATTTTTTTTAAATATTTTTTCGACATTTCAATCGTACGGATGTCAAGATCTAACGATTTTAGTGATGTGGTAATTTTTTAAAAAATTTCTTAGATGTATTTGGTTTGATTTTGTAATGGTAAAATAGGTCAAAGTAGACCTTCGTTTTAACTAGTCTTGTCCCGAATGATGAATCTATTTCTTTAAATTATTTGTAATATTACCTTTATATATTTACTTAGTTTTTAAAATTATTGGGAGAATTATTTTCTGTATTTAAGGATTGTAAAATGATTTTATAAGTTATATTGCATTTAAAAGATCAAAACTTGTAAAATTCATATTTAATTCGTTTTTGATCCTAAAATCATTTTAAAAATATGGGGTGACAGATAATTTAAATCTATACGTTTTAAAAATTGAATATATAAAATAAAAGTAATATATTTTTTTAATAATTTTGATATGAAAATTATAAAAAGAATATAATATTTATTTATATATGTGTGGGTGAAGTGCACAGAGTGATGGCTGAGCGGGAGATGAAAAATCAAAAGGACCGCTCAAGTTTCTTAACCCGCACAAAATCCTCTCGGTCTCTTTATCTCTCCCTCTTTGTCTCTCTTAACCCGCTCCTATCAAAAACACACACTCTCTCAAAATCCATAATACGCAACATGAAATCCATAATACTCTCTCTCTCTTTATCGAGTTAAAGCTTTGATTAGAGATTCGTTCTTTGATTCAGGTAATACACACTCTCTCTCTCTCAATCCGTTCATCTTTTAAAAACCCCCAAATTTTTCTATGAACCCTAATGTACACATATTTGAAATTGGGTACAAAATTACCAACAAAAATTGGGTACAAAAATACATATCTGTATGATATGTCCCCTCTCTCTCTTGCCCGATTGTAAAGATGGAGCCTCGGGTCGGCAATAAGTTTCGGCTTGGTGGCAAAGTAGGAGAGATGGAGACTCAATTTTTTAATTACTATACACGTTTCTGGTGAGGGAAGGAACAATGAGGACCATCAAGTTCTGTGTTCTCATTTACAAGGAAGGTATGATTTGATTTGATTTGTTAGTTAGTACCTTACATGTTTGATTTGGCAGATTCAAGCTTCTGTTTCTGCTCTACGTAACACCAGGGGTTTACTTTTCAATCAATTGCCCCCATCAAATAGATGTAATAGTAAATTAAGTTTTTTTTTCTATAGGATACAGCTCTTAACCATGTAAAGCAGGCGGGGCTACTGGGTGATGGCTTTGGTTCTACACCAGAGATGTGTAAAAGGAACCTCATATGGGTGGTCACCAAGATGCAGGTCGTGTTTGATCGGTATCCTACTTGGTAAGCCAATACTTATTTTCAAGACAATTTCCCTTATACTATGATACCATTTTTTGTTTCAAAAAACATAATTTATATATAAGTTCCATGATAATGGATCTGATTGATATAATCTAGTTACAATCTAGTTACTTCAGACATCCATTAATATAATTTAGTTATAGCTTATACATGTGAACTTTGGTTTTTTAACAATAAACCTCCCTTTTTTTTACTTGTACTGAATTTGAATTGGATTGATTTATATAGTGATATATATATATATATATATATGCAAATTAAGTGAAGTCCATACTCTTAATGAGTTGAAATACTTGAGTTGAAGCATCAAAGACATGTATTATTTTATTTTTAACTCCATGGGCAGTCAAACTAACCATGATTAATAATTAAGATTTTTTCTAGATAATTTGACCACACCAGATATTTCAATGATTCTGAGCATGAAACAATTTGCTTTGTAGTCAGATTATTTGCTGGTGCCTCCTTAGTGACTCGGTGTTACTGAACAAAACTGAATTTAGCTCTGTATTGCATGTTTGGAATCTATAAAAAAAAAAGAAGTTTATTTTATGATATGAGGATGTTTCCGTATTGCCTCTTAAGAACCTTTCCTAATCATCTCATTCTCATCAGATAAGCTTATCACATTTCATCTTTCTTGTGCAGAGGATTAGTTGTTCTTCTACACGGTCTCAATGAGCACAGGTCTGTAATTTGTTTCTTCTATTATATCTGGCATGTTGGGAGTTTTAACGGTATCCTATTACTGAAGGTATATGTTCTTTCCTGCAGCGGAAGATATAGTGATTTTGCGAAGCAACTGAATGTAAATGGATATAAAGTTTATGGAATGGATTGGATTGGTAAGTTAAAGCACTTTAACCAGATGATATTAAATGCATGTCAAATATATAATTAAGGACCATGAGACATTAATACTATATCCCCAAATTTCAAGTTGCAATTTACCTTGGATTTAGATACTCTAAGTCTAGGACAGTCTACCTTTTTTGTTTTGTTTCCCAGGTAATCCAATCTACTTACCCGAGGCAATAATGATTAAAATTAACATTTCGGGTTACATTTTTATGCTCTTTAAAATCTGCCTGAGACATCCTAAAAGGTAATATAGGAGAGATTGTTTCTATAGTATCATGAGCACCTCTTCTAAATTAATAAATTACTGGAGGATTAGAAAGAGAGGAAAATCCAAAACTGAACTGATCAGATTTAAGAGGTTAATGTAGAATTATTATGTAGCCTACTAATCTTCCTACTTCCACTGCAAAATGTTTTGATACGAATGAGCAGTCATTTTGCAGCTATAAATAATAAGTTAAAAATTGGCATGTTTCTTCTTTATGTGGATGGAGTTGTAACTTTTTAAACAAGGTTAGTTAGCTTCTACTACCAGTCTACTGAGAGAGAAGATAAATTGTTGAGAAAGTCATTGGTCTTAAAGCCAGTTGCTCAAGTATTCTTTCTATTTTTTTCCCTCTTTTGGCGATTCTGTCGTTTGTTGTTTCATTGCTCTACAACATA
The DNA here is from genome assembly GCA_036435485.1 of Saposhnikovia divaricata. NCBI lineage: Eukaryota > Viridiplantae > Streptophyta > Magnoliopsida > Apiales > Apiaceae > Saposhnikovia > Saposhnikovia divaricata. The sequence goes on from CM071595.1 coordinate 125,274,170, forward strand.
AGCATAGATAGACCATATAGACAGGGGAAAACCTAGTGCGGGACCAGGGTCCTTGCGGAACCTGAATCCGAATGTTCTTTTAGCTGGAGTCAGTTTTTCTTCTATGTATTATTAGCTGTAGCAGTAGCAGTACTTAAGATTATGTTGTGTTGTTTGATAGTTGATCTAAATCTTGTTTATTGAAATACATTGTCACTTGATACAAAATTAATTTGAGTTGAATGACATTTTTTGAGCATGACCACATATTCTTTCCCTGTTCTTAGTATGACTGTAAAATTAAATACATTGTCACACGATACTGAAGAAATTTGAGTTGAATAATGACAATTTTTTAGCCTAACCAAAAATTCTTGTCCTTGTTCATGCCGTCTCCTCACTGTTTCATGGTAACCTTCTCATCATTTAATCTTCAAAGTTGCTTTACGCATTTGCATTCGTCTCTCCTTCCTTTCCATCCACAAAACTTCTTTTGCGGTGTGATAGTTAATAATATGACTTTATGATGTCATTTGATGCAAAAGAAATTTGAGCGGATTGTATACATGCATGCCTACATACTTGAACTTGCATAATATTGGATGTAAGCCTGTGTAATGTAGCCTTCATTACCACTTTTTACCTTTATTACGAACACAGTATCTGATTGCTTCTCTTACTAATTCATCTCTCCGCTTATAATTTAGTTTATGTACCCTGGTTCCAAAAGTTTCTGATAATGTTCTTAAACAGGTGCCAAAGTTCTTCGTTCCCTCGTATGAAAGCTACAGACAGATGTGGCCTCACATACATAATCGCATTGTAGTTGCCTTGATCCTATACCAAGTCACCATGTTTGGTTACTTCGGAGTGAACAAGTTCTATTACACGCCAGTTCTAATACCACTACCATTCTTTTCCTTTATCTTTGCATATGTTTGCTCTAAGAAATTTTATAAATCATTCCACGACACAACACTGGAGGTTGCTCGGGAAGATCTGAAGGAAAAGAACCTAACATGGAATTTGTATTCAAATCGTTTATTCCACCTTCTTTGGCTACTGATGTAACACCCCCAGATCCGGGGTCAGGGATCTGGTGGTTACGGTCTTACATCCATTCATAATACTTGACTTGAGTCCACAATAAATAAATCACATGTTGTGACCCCACAATAATTTCCACTCACACACACAACAGTTATAGTCCCAGAGATGAAATTGAAATAAGTCTTACATTAAAGGGTTACGAATAAAAGTTATTACAATCCCAAAAGGATAACATCATAAGTTTAAAAGTTTTGCCGTTAATTACATTAATTATACATATAGTTAAACAGGAAACAAGAGCTGTCTAACTATGCTACCTCAGCAATGGCGGCTAGCATCTCAGCGGGTAGTCCGGTGGCTCGGGTAACCTGCTTGCGTCGAGTGCGCCTGACGCGAGCCATCTGTCCTAGCTGTTGTTGTGACATAATGTGAACAAAGCAAGGGTGAGCGAAAGCCCACCAACAATAATATATAACTGAACGATAATATATAACATTTCAAAAGTATCTTTCAAACCATATGCCATGCATTTACGGAAATGATGTCAGTATAATATGAACGATGAAGTTACAAGGTAACTTAAAGTATTTGTTTGTAGAAATATCTGCTACATCAAAAGTAAGCGAGATACTCTCATTGTTATTAAGAAGAGGAACTTGCATGAAAAGATTGCAATTCCAGTTATGAACACTTTTCCAGCTCTGCCAATAGTAATCATGTTGCAGGAAATAAATAAGTTTGGATGATGAACCAATGATGGAGTATTCACCGCGCCCGCTGTTCCAATCTTGATGATCAGTCGAGATCGTACAGCTCAATTTAGATTTACTACCGGTAGAAGGAAGAACTGACGGCTTTACTTGTCTACCGCCTTACTAGCTCTCCCCGGCCAACGGTTGGGCCAAAGGGGATGGACCGGCGCTACTCGGCCTCTTACACGACTCCTAGTTCAAATAGAATTCATGATTCTGAATGTAACGTTCGTCCCCCTTTCCCCAAGTATAATACTTGTTGATAAGACTCTACAAGGTAGTCGTATCTAGTTGGAAAGGAAAATTCACCAATAACTTCCAAGTTGTGGCTTGGTATCGAATATCAACTTGTTCCAACAATCTTACCCCTCGAAAGATGAGAAGGTAAACAACGACTTAATAAGTCAACAGCACCCGAGTTGCGAGTGAAGAGAATACTTTATGACCGGGAAGTCGACAAGATAAATAACATTTTCCAAGTAAGGTTCCCTTATTATTAGAGAGGTAGACTCAAAGAAGAATGATGTCTGAGAACCTTTCTTGATATAAGATTAATAATAATATGACTCCGAGATCTTTTCTGTAATAATCGAAGAAGATAAACCTTATTGAGGTTATTCTAAATATGGAATAAATATTCAGAGAATATTTATTGAATTAAAAATATTTAAAGAATATTTAGGAATATGAAAGAATATCTTTAATCAGAGTATTTTTCAAAATAATCCCTGAAGAAATATCAGGAGAATATTTATTGAATAAATAAATATTTAAATGAATATTCAAAATAATATTCATTACTTAATAGGACCTGAAAGGAATATTTAAGACAATATTCATAATTAATTAGGAATTTAAATGAATATTCAAAAAGTAATATTCATTTAATGAATAATATTCTAAATGAATATCAAGTAATATTCATTTAGTAATCCAAGCCCTAAAGGAATATTCGAGAAATAAATCAGGCTTCAGATGAATATTTAAAATAATATTCATCAAGTAATTAATATTTTAAATGAATTTTCAAAAGTAATATTTATTTAATAAAATAATATTCTAAATGAATATCCAAATAATATTCATTTAGTAGTCTTATCTTTAGAAGAATATTCAAAATAATAATCGATAATCAATTCGACTCTGAATGAATATTGAGAAATATTATTCGTCGAATGGTTACGTTCAAATAATTATTTGAAGTAAGGATCGTTAAATAAATAATCTGGAACGAATGTTCAAATAATATTCGTCGCCCAAATAATAGAAAATATTTACTTAAATATTTTCCTCCGAGGTAATCTCGATATGTCAAGAAATATTGACTCCCGGTCTATATTTGATGAATAAGATGTATACACACTTCTCTGAGGGTCTTACAATAACCGGCTTATAATTGATACGATAGCTATCTAATTTATAAGCCAATAACAATCAGGGAACAAGCATAATGATATAACTTGAAAGTAGGCATGCATGCTATGGCATATGTATAACAGAAAACATATATATATATATATATATATATATATATATATATATATATATATATATATATTCAATCACAACAACAGCCTAAAAGAAGGGAATTGAAACTTGCCTGGTAGTCGAGTACGGTAAGGGCTTTGGTGATCTATAAATAGCCAATGCATTCGGGATTAATCACTTAACATATTAAAAGTTAAGTTATACTTAAATCGAAACACGTTCTCGAGTTATCTCGTTATATCCCTTTTAGTGGATTCCTTTTTATCACTGATCCGACCCGACATTCGTTCGTTAATACGACATGTCACTGTACTTATACTTGGGACATACTTAAGTCATACGAGTTCTAAGGTCGATCGTTACGAACCAATATTATACTCCGAGTTTTACCGCCCGTTTTCTAAGTGTTTTACCGAAGTTATAAAAGAGTCGTCTTTTAGGGGTTCGTTCGCGTTTAACCTCGACTCGAACATTTTTAATAAATCGAAAAATGATCCTTTTGATATACGGTTTTCTTTCACACCTTCCTTTTTACCTCTAGTATTTATTTACCAAGATTCGCCCTGACGTTACATAGTTTACGAGGGTTCAATTTCAGTTACGAACTTTCGTTTACGGATTCGAACTACTTTTAGTAATTTGGTCATAAATCCTAAACCGTAAGTCTGTTTCATGTGATCTTTATATCAAAATGAAGCTTAGAACATTACCTATCCTATCATGGCCGATAAAGTCTCTGGACAGTAGGTTTTTGACATGGAAAGTGGCATACAAAACATGGTATTGTAAAATCGGACATTATAACGGCTATAATACGAACGTTCCAAAAATCACAATCAACAACCCAAGCCACACCGGGCATCTAAACAACTTATACACATATTAAGCACCTCAACAAGTCCAGAAGCCACTGATCTTAGTATCAAAATCATCATGTTAATCAAATCACTAAATCACTAACTAAACATGCTTATAACATGAACATAATCATAACTAAGCTAGATCTATCAAGAACATGCTTAAAACTCAAAGTAGATCTAGGGTTTTCAAGTTTTATACCTTCCTTGTAGTATGTACTAGCCTCACAAAGCTTGGTATTGCCCTTGGATAGCCTTAACTTAGCTAGGATCAACCATGAAAACAAGAAAAACAAGGATTAGTTCTTGAAAACACTATTCATCATCACCTTTGATGATTTATTTGAAAATGAAAGAAAGTGAATTTGAGGCTGAAATTTCTAGGGGATCTAAGTTATGATATGTAGTACTTACCCTAAAAATTTGAAGATCAAACAATGGTGGGAACCTCCTTTTCTAGCTCCTTGGCCGAAAGTTTGAAGAAAAAAAAGGAATGGAGAGTGTTTGCTTGGTTTCTTGCTTTTCTTTGGTCAATTATGCATAAAGTGAATTTGGATAGATAATATCTCATCCTAGTTGTGTTAGTGGAGTGTGATGTCTTGGATGAGGCAATTTGGAGGGACAAGTGTTATGTTTTGGATGATGGAAGGCTAAGTATTGGTTGGTTTTTTCTATCTCCAAGTATGCTAGTTACTTTAAGCCACTTGGTTGCTAGATATTTATTCTAGTAGCTTGCACAAGACTCTTGCTTCCTCTGCTTGTTTCTGTGTCCGGTTATTGCCCGTTTCGATTGATCGTTCGTAGGAATATTTCCCGGATTTCTAATTAGGGTTTACCGGGAATCCTTTTTAATAATAATACTATCATTCTCCATCTTTCATTCTAACTTTCCAATTTATATTCCTTAAATCCATTCGTTAAATACTTAAGGCTATCAGTGTCCAGGGAACTCTCGGAGAAAATAAAAGTGCAGTTTTTCAGAATTCGATAGCTTTTACATACACTTATTTTCCCCCTGGATCACTAATACGAACTCGAAAATCCGTTCCGAATACTTCTATATAGTGTCGTCTCATATTATTCTATACTCCCACCAAAACACTATTCATTCTTTATTTTTTACTTATTCTCTTAGGGTTGTACAATTGTCCGTATTCTCTTTCGATCGTTCCTTAACCTTTTTACGGAACTACTGGATTAATCATTATCAATCTGGATGACATGAGAATATTATCCTGCTTGAAATTGCCATATCTTATTCCCTTAGAAGATAGATTATTCTTACCTATGTTGTCACCCTTTAGCATTCTTCAAGACATAGAAATAATAAAGTGGAATTCCATTCATTCTTTCCAAATATCAATTATTACATTGTAGCCATAACCACTATTCATTCTTACATCATTAAATACATAAAAGTTTTAATTCCACCCAAAATTTGGGTTCTTACAACTGAGAAGTTGGACAATGATAAATTTGAAGATGTTGTGTCACAAATTTCCAGGAGTGTATCCTCTGCTTGATGAATATAGTTTAAAAGATTTTAGGGGTTTGTAGTCTATGCATGGTTAACAGTACAAAGCACATTTAGGAGTGTATAGTTTCTGCAGCTTACATGTATACAAATTTGATGCATCTGTGTTCATTATTTTTATCATAAACTGATATACTATTATTTGGGATTTATAATATGTTTATGTATTCCAGCGAGAAAATTTTTCTTTTTGTCAAAGAAAAATGTAATTCAGTTTATAAATCTTGCAATTTGGTTTATATATTGTACAATAGAATAGTATTGAGTATGCCAATGTTTTCTTTGTAATGGAGAAATTCCAATTTTGAAATTATTTTTTTTTAAAAAAAATTGACCTATAGCGTCGGTCATTTGAAAGGGCGACGCTATAGGTTTTTTTTTAAAAAAAAAAGATTAACCTATAGCGTCGGTCATTTGAAAGGGCGACGCTATAAGCTATACCTATAGCGTCGGCATTTTAAGGGGCGACGCTATAAGCTATACCTATAGCGTCGGCATTTTAAAGGTGCGACGCTATAAGATATACCTATAGCGTCGGCATTTTAAAGGGCGACGCTGTAAGCTATATCTATAATGTCGGTCATTTAAATGACCGACGCCTAAAGTAGACTTTAGCGTCGCCATTTTAACCGATGCTATAGGCCTATACCTATAGCGTCCCCTGCATATACTACGCCAAACAACCGACGCTATAGGTCTATATAGGCAACGCTATAGGTCCAGTCTGTAATAGTGTAAGATTTTTTAAAAAATTACCACGTCACTAAAATCGTTAGATCTTGACATCCATATGTTTGGAATGCTGAAAAGATAATTTTAAAAAATAAAATTATCATTCGGGACAAGACTAGTTAGAAGGAATGTCTCCTTTGATCGGTTTGACCGTTACAAAAGCAAACCAAATACATCTAGGAAATTTTATAAAAAATTACCACATCAATAAAATTGTTATATCTTGACATTCGTACGATTGGAACGCTGAAAAAATAATTAAAAAAAATAAAATCATCATTTGGGACAAGACTAGTTAGAAGGAATGTCTACTTTGACCGATTTGACCGTTACAAAACTAAATCAAATAAATCTAGGATTTTTTTAAAAAATTACCACATAAATAAAATCGTTAGATCTTGACATCCGTACTTTTCGAATGCCGAAAAAATAATTTAAAAAATAGAATCATCATTCGGGACAAGAATAGTTAGAAGGAATGTTTACTTTGACCGCTTTGACCGTTACAAAAACAAACGAAATAAATCTAAGATTTTTTAAAAAATTACCACGTCAATAAAATCGTTAGATCTTGACATCTGTATGTTTCGAACTCCGAAAAAATAATTTAAAAAATTAGAATCATCATTCGGGACAAGACTAGTTAGAAGGAATGTCTACTTTGACCGATTTGACCGTTACAAAACCAAACCAAATAAATCTAGGATTTTTTAAACAAATTACCATATTACTAAAATCGTTAGATCTTGACATCCGTACATTTAGAACGCCGAAAAATAATTTAAAAAAAAAAATAAAATCATCATTGACAAGACTAGTTAGAAGGAATGTCTACTTTGACCGATTTGACCGTTACAAAACCAAACCAAATAAATCTAGGATTTTTTAAAAAAATTACCACGTCACTAAAATCATTAAATCCTGACATCCGTACGTATGAAATGCCGAAAAATAATTTAAAAAAATAGAATCATCATTCAGGACAAGATTAGTTAGAAGGAATGTCTCCTTTGATCGGTTTGACCGTTACAAAAGCAAACCAAATACATCTAAGAAATTTTATAAAAGATTACCACATCAATAAAATCGTTATATCTTGACATTCGTACTATTGGAACGTCAAAAAAATAATTTAAAAAAATAGATTCATCATTCGGGACAAGACTAATTAAAAGGAAGGTTTACTTTTACCGGATTGACCGTTACAAAAGCAAACCAAATACATCTAGGAAATTTTTTAAAAAAATTATCACATCAATAAAATCGTTATAACTTGACATCCATACGATTGGAACGTCGAAAATATAATTTTAAAAAATAGATTCATCATTCGGGACAAGACTAGTTAAACGGAATGTCCACTTTGACCGGTTTGACCGTTATAAAACCAAACCAAATACATCTAGGAATTTTTTTAAAAAAATTACCACATCACTAAAATCATTATATCTTGACATCCGTACGATTGGAACGTCGAAAAAATAATTTAAAAAAATAGATTCTTCATTCGGGAAGGGACTAGTTAAAAGGAAAGTCCACTTTGACCGTTATAAAACCAAACCAAATACATATAGATATTTTTTTTAAAAATTATCACATCACTAAAATCATTATATCTTGACATCCGTACGGTTGGAACGTCGAAAAAATAATTTAAGAACATAGATTCTTCAATCAGGAAGAGACTAGTTAATAGGAAAGTCTACTTTGACCAGTTTGACCGTTATAAAACCAAACCAAATACATCTAGAAATTTTTTTAAAAAATTACCGCATCACTAAAATCGTTAGATCTTGACATCCGTATGATTGGAACGTCGAAAAAATAAATTAAAAAAATAGATTCATCATTCCAGTAAAATAAGTAGTTAATGCAACACTTTAAACAGCAAATGCAACACTATTGTTACCTAATGCAACACTTCTGACACGTCAGCAAACGCAACGTCAGCATATGTGGGTCCCACTTCTGCCACGTCAGCAATTGTGGGCCCCACACTTGTCACGTCAGCATTGGTGGGGCTCCTGCCACGTCACCCTTGTGGGTCCCACACTGCCATGTCAACATTGGTGGGTCCCACACCTGCCACGTCAGTATTTATTAAAATTAAGAAAACAGCAAATGCAACACTTTAAAAAGCAAATGCAACACACCTGACACGTCAGCAAATGCCATGTTAGCACAGGTGGGTCCCACTTCTGCCACGTCAACAATTGTGTGTCTCACACTTGCCACGTCAACATTGGTGGACCTTCTGCCACGTCACCCTTGTGGGTCTCACACTACCATGTCAGCATTGGTGTGTCCCACAACTGTCACGTTAGCATTTATTAAGATAAAAGTAATAGCTAATGCAACACTTTAAAAAGCAAATGCAACACTATTGTTACCTAATGCAACACTTCTGAGACTTCAGCAAATGCCACGTCAGCACAGGTGGGTCCCACTTCTGCCACGTCATCAAATGCCACGTCAGCACATGTGGGTCCCACTTCTACCACGTCAGCATTTATTAAAATTAAAAATATCTAATGCAACACCAGCAGTTAGTGTTGCATTATATGAAACACCGTGGGTAATATGCAACATTAAATTAGATCTAATGCAACACCAGTTCAGCTCAATTGCAAAAGAGCCAAAATTTCTTATCTAACGAAACACTTTCAGTGAAACACTTTCTAAAAGTATTGCATATGAGCATTTATTTATGGCGTAATGAAAGCAAAATTTTACAAACTAAATCTATTCATTCGCCGAAGAGCTCTAGCTCATGTGATAGGACTTTATCTTATGTATACAAGATCAAGGGTTCGATTCCCCTCCAACACTTATACTAGGCGTGCTACATAATCAACAATATATGAATGCTTTTGGTGATTGGTAGATATCAATAAATGATATATAAATAGTTATAAATTGAAATTAAAATTTTATAATTAGATAAATTATCTTTTGTTCTAAATATTAATAACAAATATATTTTTATACTAATTATATTATTATTTTATCGGGTCGGTATGTAACACGGTTAAAATGATATTTTTTTTTTAAATTTGCTTTTTATCGTATGATAGTGATTTTGGTATCGTTGGAAAGATTTTGTGACTTATCGGGTATTTGAGAGTGACACTTTATAAGTAGTTATAAATTTAAATTAAAATTTTATAAAAAATATATTATCTTTTGTTCTAAATAATTATAAAAAATATATTTTATACTAATTATATTATTATTTTATCGGGTTTGTGTGTAACACGGTTAAAATGATAATAAAAAAAAATTAATTTGCTGTTAATCGTACGATAGTGATTTTTGACTTGTTGGTTATTTGAGACTTGAGAGTGATACTTTATTACGACACGTTATTTAAGAACAATTTTGTTATCAGATTGTGATCTTGATTCCCTTAAAAAAACAAAAATTGTGATCTTTTTTTTTTTTTTTTTATCATATGTACTTGCGAGAATTGTTTTTAAAAAAATGGTAGTGTCCTTTTTATAGATTTTATAATATGAAATTAATCATAATATTATTGATATGTAATTCATTTTGCTATCTTTCTTCTTAAAAATATCATATTCCAGAATTAACTAGTACACAAAATTGACAAATATTATCATTTGTCACTAAAAACGATGGCATATTACACAATTCAATCTAAGGACATTTGGGTTGTCCATCTTTAGTTTTAAGGCTGTTGTAGCATGGAGTCAAATCTTTGTTTCCGATGGTGCCTGGGGGAACTTCAAGACATTTCAAACAGCAGTCCATGCATATTTGCTCACAACGTTTTGTATAGGTAGTCGCTGAACATCGAGCTGCACATCTAGCCGGACATTCTACAAAACCACAAATTAACCCATAAGAGTTTTCACAATATACATACACAAAGATATTTCATGTACGCATGCATGCTTACCATCTGGTGTGCAAGAATATGGTCCACCCTGTTACAAAACAGAACAAGAATTAGTAAGATGAAAATGACAAGCACAACAGATATAAACTACGGATTGTTGAGCAAAACAGACTATACCATTGAAATTTGAAGAATGGAGGCAATCAGAAGCATAAGAAAGAGAGATCTAGAGAATGAGAAACAAGCCATTTTTGGATTTGAAACACCTAGCAGAATACTTGTATATGCAAGTTTATGTTGTATGTTATGAGTCTTTTAGAGTTTGTTAGTGTCTCTTTATAGTTTATAACCATAAAGAGTATTGGATGGAGGGGCAGTGCTATAAATGCTAGAGATTGTAGTCCAGACTCCAGAGTAATGCTAAATGCAGTAAGAAATTAACGCTGAAATTACTTTTCAACCCTTTGTATATTAAATGCAGACAATTAAGATTTGAACAATATTTAATGTAGTTGTAAGTTGTAATATCGTGTTTGGTGTCGTAATGAGTTTTACTGTATTCATATCTATTGCATTACTTTTTCTTTTTCTTTTTTTGGATAAGCATGCATTTAATATAGTAAAGCACAAACCAAATCCAACTAGCATTACTTTATACACATGTATCAAACTTTGTAAATAATAAATATAAATAAAAAAATATTTAAATTAATTTTAATTCACTCATTAATAAGTAATAATCAAACGGAATTTTAAAAATAAAGAGAATAAGTGATATGGGCTAAAAGTAAGCCCTAAAAACACATTTAATGTGGCATTAATTAAGCATAGAATGGTCCAAACGTGGGGCCCACCAGATGGGCCCAAACCCTAATTATAATATTAATTTCGTAATTAATATTAGGGGTAATAAAACAGCTCAGCAAATCAGAGTCAAACAAGAATGTGCCTCTTACCTGACTTAGCCACCAAGGCATCCAATTCAATATGGAAACTGATTCCTACAAGGAATAGATCTAGAACCTTCCCCAAAGACTTGTCTACCAAGTCTCCTATTCCTACCATAATTCTAAGGCTTCTCAGCCTATATAAGGACCTACTCCTTCACCTTCAGAACTACGTTGGCTTGATTCTCAATACGAGATACGTAGGCACTCTGTGAGGACCGATTAAAGTCTCGAACGCAGAAACAGCCATTAAAGCTCGAAGCTCAACCACCCTAGCATTAATTACAAATCGTAACCTAGTTTTTGATCCACAACATTTGGCGCCGTCTGTGGGAAGAAAACATCAACCATGGTTCAAACACGAAGAACAACATCGACTGAGGCCATACCCCTTAGCTCTGCTCCACCTGCCATCTCTGATCCGCTCATCACCGCTGAAGAAGGACAATTACCCCCACCAACAGGGACGGTCATTCAACCTCTAACCTCTCAACCCTCAGGGACGATTCCCCATGTTGAGGGAACTTTACCCGTGACTATCCCTCAAAGCCAAGAAACTAACCCTCTTCAGATGGTGGTTTCTCCTCTTGATAGCGCTGGTCGTACGCTGCCTCCGGTGGTACAGATCCACACCACGGATCTCCTTCTGAATACCAACCCGATGTATGGGCTGCCTAACTATCCCCCTCAACACAAGGAACCTGGACCGAGCGGTCATGCCTTACAGATCCGAGATCGAGAGTACGATGATTACTCTGGTCCCTATACTGATGATTCAACGTCTGAGGATGACAACGATGATCGTGATGAAGCCCCGAGGAGGCGACGTGCTAGTAAAGAACCTCGAAGGAGGTCCCAAAGAATCCATGATGGACCTCCACAAACGGCTGAGGAAAGGATTAAGGCTTATGAAGCTAAGAGCCAAAGGTTGAAGGATGATATTGCTAGAGAGCAAGCAAGGAGAAGTCTGATTCAACCTCCTCCAGTTACAGGGAGGATTCCCATTATAAATCTGGAGAGGCCCTCAAGGAGACAACGAAGGGCCGAAGCCCCAACTGAAAAATCGACAAGGGTGGAGACCCCCAAAAGTAACCCTAGGGACCTGATGCCCCTTGGGGATCCTGATGATCCTACACCTCCGTTCACTGAAGAGGTAATGAATGCTCGCATCTCAAGGAAGTTCAAGATGCCGACGATTAAGGCCTATGATGGAACGGGCGATCCCGCAAACCATGTTAGGACATTCTCAAATGCACTGCTGTTGCAGCCTGCGAGCGACGCCTTAAAGTGTAGGGCGTTCCCTCAAACCCTGTCTGGCATGGCTCAAAGGTGGTATAGCCGCTTACCTGCAAACTCAATTGGCTCATTCAAAGAGCTGAGTGCCGCCTTTGTCAGCCAGTTCATTAGTGGGAGGGTTCATGAAAAAAGTTCTGGATCCCTTATGTATGTGGTGCACGGGAAGAACGAGAATCTGAGGGATTACCTCAAGTGGTTCACCAAGGAGACGCTGAATATCACTGATCTGGAAAATAAGGTGGCCATGGTAGCCCTGGCACGGAACCACTGATCTCTTCTTTAAAAGGTCTTTGGCAAAATAACCTCCTGAAAATATGGCCGAGCTCCAACGGAGGGCCGAAAAATATATCAAGGCTGAGGATAGCACGAAGAAGGAAACCACATGAGGCAATGGCAAGGGTTCTAATGATTCGAAGAAACGAAAGCAGGAGCAAGAGTATGATGCTAGGGACAAGTATCCCCGGACTAGCAAGGATTCCGAGTCACCACCAAAGAAGGGTTTGGGACCGAGATTTTCTGATTATGCAAGGCTGAATGCTCCTAGGAGTCAGATCTTGCTAGATATTGAGAAGGATAAAGACTTCCGATGGCCGAAGTCACTTAGGGGTGATCCCACGAAAAGAAACAAGGATCAATACTGTAGGTACCACCGTGATGTGGGTCATGATACAGATGATTGTAGACAGTTGAAAGATGAGATTGAGTTTTTGATCCGAAAAGGAAAGCTAAGCAGGTTCACGAAGAATGATGATCGTGGAACCCAAAGAAGGGACTATGACAGGAGAGACAATGACAGAAGAGATAACGATCGTGATCGTGATCGTAACCCACAGCCCCGAGGGCCTGTTGTTAATATAATTTAGGGAGGCCCGACAACGGCCGGTACGACTCGAAACTCTCGAAAAGCGTATGCCAGAGAAGTAATGCATATCATGGGAGACGCTCCAAAACGTGCTAAGACTGAAATAGTTATTGGGTTTGATGATTCAGATCTCGAAGGGGTAAAGTTTCCCCATGATGACCCATTGGTCATAACTCATGTGATTGGAAACTCGGAGGTGAAACGAGTCTTGATAGACAATGGAGCTTCTGTTGATATCTTGTTTCACGAAGCGTTTGTGAAAATGGGGTACACCGATTCTCAGTTGACCCCCACCAACATGCCAATCTACGGATTTAATGGAGTTGAGTCCAAGGTCGAAGGTACTATTCAATTGCCCATGACTATTGGACAGGAACCTAAGGAAGGTACTCAGATGCTGAATTTCCTTGTGATCAAGGCATCCTCGACTTATAACGCAATCCTAGGAAGGACTGGACTTCATGCATTCAAGGCTGTGGCCTCCACATATCATATGAAGATTAAGTTTCCAACCAGGAATGGTGTTGGAGAACAAAAGGGTGATCAGAAGATGGCAAGAAGTTGTTACGTATCCGCGTTAAGGGCTGATGGAATCGGGGGGCAGGTACTTCCGATCGAAGACATGGATGTCCGTGGTGATGATGAACACCGAGGAAAGCCAGCAGAGGACTTAATACCTATTCCTCTGGAGCTAGGTGACCCTGAGAAGGTGACTTATATAGGAGCCTCTTTGAAGGAACCCCTGAAGGGCAAGTTGATAGCATTCTTGCAAGAAAATAGCGATGTGTTTGCTTGGACAGCAACTGATATGCCAGGGATTGATCCCCAACTCATAACTCACAGATTGAATGTCGATCCTAATCGGAAGATAACACGGCAGAAGAAGAGGAACTTTGCACCTGAAAGGCAAGAGGCCATAAAGCAAGAAGTGGAAAAGCTCTTAGAAGCTGGGTTTATTGAAGAGATTCAGTTTCCAGAATGGTTGGCTAACCCTGTGATGGTCAAGAAAGCCAACGGTAAGTGGAGGATGTGTATAGACTTCACCGACTTGAATGACGCATGCCCTAAGGATTGCTTCCCTTTACCAAGGATAGACATGTTGATAGATGCCACAGCTGGACATGAGATGCTGAGCTTCATGGATGGTTTCAGCGGATACAATCAGATTAAGATGCACAAGGATGACGTCCCTAAGGTATCTTTCATAACTGACTTCGGTGTTTTCTGCTATCTTGTTATGGCTTTCGGTCTAAAAAATGCAGGAGCTACTTACCAACGACTGGTGAATAAGATATTCGCCCATCTGATTGGAAAAACCATGGAGGTCTATGTTGATGATATGCTAGTCAAGAGCCTGTTCAAGGCAGACCACATTAAGCACCTCAGAGAGGCATTCGAAGTGCTGAGGCACCACAAAATGATGTTGAATCCAACCAAGTGTGCCTTTGGCGTTGGATCAGGCAAATTTTTGGGTCTGATGGTTTCAAAGCGAGGCATAGAGGCCAACCGTGACAAGATCAAGGCGATCTTAGACATGGAGCCAACACGCTCTATAAGAGATGTGCAGAAGTTGACAGGCCGGGTAGCGGCTTTAGGAAGATTCATCTCCAAGTCTGGTGACAATTGTTTCCCTTTCTTTCAAGCATTGAAGAAGGTGAAAAATTTTGAGTGGACCCCTGAGAGCCAAGAGGCCTTTGAACAACTGAAGAAGTACATGGTTGAAGCCCCGTTGCTGGCCAAACCTAGTCCCGGGGAGACTCTTTATCTATACCTGGCGGTATCTGAGCAAACGTTGAGCGCCGTTCTCATTCGAGAAGAGAAGAAGGTCCAGAAACCTATCTACTATGTGAGCAAGGTGTTACACGGGGCTGAGCTGAATTACTCTCCCATTGAGAAGTTCGCCTTGGCATTGATAACAGCCTCGAGGAAGTTACGCCCGTACTTCCAGGCACATAAGATTGAAGTCCTGACGGACCAACAGTTGAGAAACATTTTGCATAGCCCGAAGGCTAGTGGAAGGGTAATCAAGTGGGCGATTGAACTTGGAGAATTTGACATCACGTATAAGCCTCGAACAGCCATTAAGGCTCAGGCATTGGCTGACTTCGTGGTTGAATGCACCATTAGCAACCAAGAAGTCGGGGGGAAGGAGATGATAACAACCCCTGAGAAGCAAGATAAAGATGGAGAACTTGAACCTGATCAGAAGGAATATTGGGTGCTTTATTTTGATGGAGCATCAAAAACAAAATCTAGTGGCGCAGGCTTAGTATTGCAAAGCCCCGATGGGTTCACAGTCAAATATGCTTTGAAGTTGGATTTCTAGACAACCAACAATGAAGCTGAGTATGAGGCCTTGATAGCTGGTTTAGGCTTGGCCAGAATCATGAGAGTCAAGAATCTTAAAGTTTGTGGAGATTCAAGATTAGTAGTCTCTCAAGTAAATGGTGAATTTGAGGCCAAGGATGAAACTATGGCAAAGTATCTGCGAGTTGTGAAAGCTGTCATGACTCAGTTTGATGAGTGTTATGTAGAACACATCCCGAGAGATGAGAACGTTAAGGCCGATGCCCTATCTAAGTTCGCTTCTTTCGAGATAGAAAACTATGCAGGGAGTGTTTACTTCCAGGTCTTGAAGGCCCCGACTCTCGACTCGAAATTAGTGGCACCAATTGATGTGGGAAGCTCTTGGATATCCTATCAAGGCACACCTTGAGACCGGGTGGCTCCCAGACAATACCTTGGAGGCACGAAAACTTTCAGTAAGAGCATTAAGATACACTTTGATTGAGGGCATTCTGTACAAGAGATCATTTGTCATCCCGTACTTGAAGTGCTTGAGGCCCCAAGAGGCAAGGGAAGCTTTGGAAGAAGTTCAAGAAGGGATCTGTGGGCAGCACCTGGGGGCAGGGCCCTGGCTCACAAAATAACTCGTTTGGGATTCTATTGGCCAGAGATGCTGGCCGATGCACAGGATTATGTCAAGAGGTGTGACAGGTGCCAGAAGCATGCTCCGATTGTCAGGCAGCCGCCTGAGATGTTAACATCAGTCAGTTCCCCCATTCCGTTTGCAATGTGGGGGATGGACATTCTTGGTCCTTTCCCTATGGCATCAGCACAGAGGAAGTTTTTGATTGTCGCCATTGACTACTTCACCAAGTGGATTGAGGCTAAGCCTTTAGCCAAAATAACCACCAAGCAAGTTTCCCAGTTCTTTTGGGAGAACATAATCTGCAGATATGGCATCCCACGAATCCTTGTGATGGATAATGGGACACAGTTCAATAATGAAGAATTTAAGAAGTACTGTGAGGAGAATGCTATTGAGCTTCGTTTTACCTCAGTAGCACATCCGCAAGCAAATGGACAGGCCGAGGTGGCCAACCGGATCATCCTTGATGGACTTAAGAAAAGGGTTGAACGCTCAAGGAGAACTTGGGTGGACGAGTTACTGCCTATACTCTGGGCTTATCGCACTACTTGCAAGGTGACCACAGGAGCAACCCCGTTTCTGCTAGCTTATGGAGCTGAGGCAGTTGTGCCACTGGAGATCATGCATGCATCACCTCGAGTGGAGGCATTTGAACGTGAGACAAATGAAGAAGGTATGAGGCTCGCCCTGGATCTGATTGATGAAGTCAGGGACGAGGCAAACGCCAGAAATGCGGAGCATCAAAAGAAAGCATCCTTCTATTACAACCACAGGGTTAAGGAGAGGTTCTTTCAGCAAGGTGATTTGGTTCTGAGGAAGATCGAGGCTTCTGGAGTTGGCCAGAAAGGAAAACTAGCCCAAACTGGGAAGGGCCGTATCGAGTTAGGAAGACGTTGGGACGAGGATCATATAAGTTGGAGACCTTGGACGGGGTTGAGGTGCCCCGTACTTGGCATGCCTTGAACCTCAAGATTTATTATGTTTAAGCTGCCTCTACGAGGATGTAGTTTTTTATTTATCTAGTAGGAGAAGAAGAAATAAGGTTCGATGAAACCATCCCAGGGTTTGATGCCCCGAGTAGGACAATAATGAGCTATGTAAGGGTTGAACCCTTTTTGAGTTATTAATGCAAACTTGTTTTCCATTTTATGATTCTATGTTTTGTTTATGTACCAAACACCTGTTGAGTGTGAGTCTAGGAAGACCAAGTGCCGAAAATAAATGAACATACGAATAAAACAAACAAGTGCATAAATAAAGACCCCGAAGGGCCAACAGTTAGGGTTACATCATTTAAGCCAAATAAAAGTTTAATCACGAAGGACCGTGATTGAAAGACTAGAAATAAAAGCCACATACGGCTAAGCTAGGCCATGCAAGGCCCGAAGCGATCCCAGCTACTCATCCGAGGAATCCTCCTCGCCGTTCTCCTCCTCATCAGTCTCTTCCTCGCTACTCTCCTCCTCGTCACTCTCTTCCTCAGAGCTTTCCTCAGCATGGCCCTTACCCGGTTCGGCTACCGCCACTGGTGGAGCTGTCACTTCCATCGCCTCAACCTCTTCATCCTCGGAAGATGAGCTATCTTTAACTACCCTGTTTGAGGGGACTGCTTGGCGAACTACTCTCCCCTTCTGCACGGTCATAGACCGTTTCCCTCGAGGATCCGAGGAAACTGAGCCATCCATAGTTGCTCGGACACCCCTCGAACCGGAGCCGGAACGGCGATGACTTCCCCTAGAGCCGGAACCCGAAGCCTGAGCTACTGGGTTGGCCCCGGCGCCCGAAGCCACTTGATAGTAAGGACTTGGAAAGTCCCTCGGGAAAACCGCAGTAGGGTGCCTCTTACTCACAGCATTGATGGCTCGATCCCAGCCAACAGACATGATACCCGGGCGTACTTCATCGTCATGCTTATCTGTAAGCTGAAAGAAATCCTCAGACTCCTGGTAAGCTTTCACCACTAGCTTGCAGTCTGCTACCCTTTTGTTATACAAGGAGTCATACTGTCTCTGGAGAGAATGAGCATCAGCTTCAGCCCGGATGGCCCTGGACTCCAAGTCTTGGTATTTCTCATCAAGAGTTGCTTTCTCCTTCTTCAAGTCCACATTCTCATCTCGGTATGCACGACCTAGCCGAGTGCTAGCCTGGAACTGGGCATTTGCCTGGAACAAAGAATCAATGAGACAATTATAATCACAAGTTACGTGAAAACACTACGTCTAGGATGAAAGGTTGGAAACCTGATATAGGGCTTGAGCTCCGAGTTTCTCCGCTTCATCAAATTTGTCCCCGACAGTTATTGTCAAAAGGTCGGGGGGAGTGATACTGAACTTGGACCAATCCAAGGCTGACTCTGGGCATCCCAAGACAGAATCTTGCTCACAAATCCCCCAACCAGGGATGAAGGGGGTCTTGACTCTCCCGTCAGCATTCCGCGATCTCTTTGAAGAGCATCCCGACAGGAACTGAGGGATCTTCGGCCCAGGTTGAACGCAAGCCGTCTCGGCTTTCTTGATCATCCTTCTAGTAACTTTCGGCTGGTTCTCGGGCCGACTGTCTATCTCCTCAGCAACTGAAATGACAACAGAAAAGATATCGGAATAAGAACAAACAGAGTTCGTAATATGTAGATAAAAAAATTACCCTCAGCAGAAAGTAAGCTAAGGCCAGCTTCTACAAGTCTCTTCTCGGTTAAGAAAACTTTGTAGTGGGTACGGCCATCGTCAGCAAGTAATCTATCACGATCAAGAAGCTCCTTCTCGTCAAGATCACATACAAAGTGCGTAGCATCATGCACTTCCCCAAACTTAGACATAAAGAATTGGCCCCAGTCGCCACCACGCCATACCAGAATCACGAACTCTCTATCCCAGTAGTGATGGGAATCTGGGAATGAATAGGCATTCACAATATGTGGAACATTGGTTCTATGCAGAATAGTGACCCATCCTTTCTGAACCTCAGAAGAATTCTTGGTGGCGAATATACTTCGGAACATCGTAGTAGTTGGTTCGATACCTAGATCCCGGCATCTCAGCATGAAGATGATGATCGCCCGCCATGCATTGGGATACAATTGGCAGGGGTGAACCTGAAGCTCTGCTAGGAGCCTTATGATGAACTGATCTACCGGGAATCTTAGGCCTGCTTCTTGTAGACACATAACCTCTCTGGGTGCCAATTACAGGTTCTGTCACCTAAGCCAGGAAGGCGAACCTTGATCGCGTCCGGGAAGCCATATAACTCCTTAATCTTTTCGACATCTTCCTTGTCGAACTTGCACGGACTATGATACGCAGCTAATTCGGAGTTGTTGGGAAATGCATCCCTCATGGTACTCAACAAGTCAATTAAAGAATCAAATCGACGATCAATATATTTAGGGGGATTCAGTCGAAGATTACCTCGCAATGTTTTGGCCAAAGTTCTCTTGGCCATCGCCTCGGACATAGAGAATGACGAAGATGGAGCGCGGTCGCCATCTACCATCTTGGGCTCGAACTTGAAGCTAGAACTTGAGAGCTTTAGAGCTTGAGAGCTTTAGAGAGAATTTTAGAAGTAAGAAGAAGTGAAGTGAATGAAAATGAAGGCTCCTCCCACTCTTTTATAGAAGATGGATGACCTCTTATATCAGGTTGAAACACAGCCTGGTTCGTGTTTGCATGATTCCGGCAATAATTATACTGGTATGTATGATTCCGGGAAAGAAAAGAAGGATTTACGTGAAGATATAGTAATAAGCTGTGCCAAGGCACTCATCTGAGCTTAAGGAGCTAATTACGTTTAAGGAAGATAAAACACTATCAATTAGTCTTTGCTAATAAAGAGACAGATTATGCTCTGAAAGGAGGTATACAACATCCAAATGTCAAGGACGTGATTCAAGAACGAGACTCCAGGCATTGCGAAAAGCTCCGAGAGGCACGACAAAGCAACCATGGAGCACCTGGCAGGCAACCAGAAGCACCTGGCAGGCAACCAGGATCTCCTGGCAGCCGACCAGGTGCCATGAAGAAGCTCTGGCCGACCAGGATCTCCTGGCAGCCGACCAGGTGCCATGGAGAGGGTCTGGCCGACCAGGACCACCTGGCAGCCGACCTCCTGGCACCTCCCGTCAGTTGGTCGGATCGTTTGATGGTTCTGTTGAAGATTTCTTACTTTCTGAAACGAACATCGACCTCCAACTACACATCGTTCAAGCATCGATTAGCACCGTATAGTGCCGTCAAATGCCATTCAACGTCGTTTAATATAGATTGAAACATCGTTTAAACACTTCCAGGCAACATGGAGCACCTGTCGGGCGATCAAGAAGCACCTGGCAGGCAACCAGAAGCACCTGGCAGGCAACCAGGATCTCCTGGCAGCCGACCAGGTGCCATATAGAGGGTCTGGCCGACCAGGATCTCCTGGCAGCCGACCAGGTGCCACAAAGAGGGTCTGGCCGACCAGGATCTCCTGGCAGCCGACCAGGATCTCCTGGCAGCCGACCAGGTGCACCTGGCAGCCGACCAGGAGCCACGGAGAGGCTCCAGCTGACTTCCCGATACCCATCTTGGCACCCTCCATCGTTTGATTGGATCGTTTGATGGTTCTGTTGAAGGTTTCTCACTTTCCGTGACAAACATCGACCTTCGAATTAGCACCATTTAGTGTCGTTTTATGCCATTTAACGTCGTTTACACAAACACTGAAACGTCGTTTAAGCATCGTGTGACATCATTAAAGTCAACCTGGATCTCCCGTCAATCTGCCGGCGATCAAGAAGCACATGTCAGACGATCAAGAAGCACATGTCAGACGATCTAGAAGCACATGTCAGGCAACCAGAAGCACCCGGCAGGCAACCAGGATCTCCTGGCAGCCGACCAGGTGCCACAAGGGGGGTCTGGCTGACCAGGATCTCCTGGCAGCCGACCAGGATCTCCTGGCAGCCGACCAGGATCTCCTAGCAGCCGACCAGGAGCACCTGGCAGCTGACCAGGACCCTTGTCGGCTGACTTGCTGCCCGGAAGAGGTTACAATTGTCCCGAATCTCCTCCGTTTAACACCGTTTATCGCTGTTTAACATTGTTTAAACGTCGTTTAAGGCTGTTTAGCACCGTTTAGTGTCGTTTAGTGCCGTTTAGCACCGTTTATCGCTGTTTAGCGTCGTTTAGCATTGTTTAAACGTCGTTTAGTGCCGATTAGCACCGATTAGTGTCGTTTAAGCACCGTTTAGTGCCGATTAGCACCGAGTAGTGTCGTTTAGCACCGTGAGTGCCATTTTATCCTTTCAACATTGTTTAACACTGTTTAAACATTGTTTAAGGCCGTTTAGCACCGTTTAGTGCCGTTTAGTGCCGTTTAACGTCGTTTAAACATTGTTTAAGCATCGTTAAGGCTGATTAGTGCCGATTAGCATCGAATTAACATTGTCGTGAACGTGTCGGTCGCTCCACGCTTTACATAAAGATAATACTCGTGAAACACTAGTGTACAAAGATGAACCCTGACCCAAGTCTCGAAAAAGGCCGTTAAAACTTCAAGGAAAACCTGATCAGTTTTCCTAGAAGTTGGGGGGCAAATGATATGGGCTAAAAGTAAGCCCTAAAGACACATTTAATGTGGCATTAATTAAGCCTAGAATGGTCCAAACGTGGGGCCCACCAGATGGGCCCAAACCCTAATTATAATATTAATTTCGTAATTAATATTAGGGGTAATAAAACAGCTCAGCAAATCAGAGTCAAACAAGAATGTGCCTCTTGCCTGACTTAGCCACCAAGACATCTAATTCAATATGGAAACTGATTCCTACAAGGAATAGATCTAGAACCTTCCCCAAAGACTTGTCTACCAAGTCTCCTATTCCTACCATAATTCTAAGGCTTCTCAGCCTATATAAGGACCTGCTCCTTCACCTTCAGAACTACGTTGGCTTGATTCTCAATACGAGATACGTAGGCACTCTGTGAGGACCGATTAAAGTCTCGAACGCAGAAACAGCCATTAAAGCTCGAAGCTCAACCACCCTAGCATTAATTACAAATCGTAACCTAGTTTTTTATCCACAACAATAAGGATTCTAAGATTAACCTTAATTTTACTAAGAGCATCTCCAACGGTGTTCTGTAAAATGATTTGCTAAATATTGATTATGTAAAATTTGCTGAACCTATAACGTATTTTACTCCAAGGGGTTGATTTATATTGGTTGACTATATTTTAAAAATGGTATGTTATTATTATTTTAAGTTGTTAAAAATAGAATATATAATTTTAATATGGTAGTTGATGATGTGGAGTTTTACTACAGGTTGCTAAAAGTTCGATAAATATAGCCAACCTATTGTAGTTGTCTAAAATTTTACCTAAGGGTTTTGTCCCGTTGGAGTGAACATAATTTTACAAATTTTCTATAATTCTTATTTAAAGTAATTTATCTTAATTTTTATCTAAGGATTTTACATGTTGGAGATGCATTTTAGATCCTCCACTTTCCTGATATAAAAATAAAATAAAAATATGATAAATATATATTTGATAATAAATAACTAGATTTTTTATTTACATGTATTTTTAGTGTATCTCAGTAAAAGTATCCTAAAATTAACTAGGATCCTTATTCTCAAAAATAAAATATACTTCCACCGTCCCTAATTAGTTGTCCAATTTGACTTTTCAGTTGTCAAATTGACCAAATTTTGACTGAAATTTACATATATTATATATTTGAAAAAATTAAAAAGTTATATCATTGTAAAGTATATCTAATCTATTTTAATATGTACTTTTTCCGTTTTTTAAAATAATAGAAGGATAGCTTTTAATCTTTGGTCAAAAATTGGTCAATTTGCTCACTTAAAGTCAAATTGGACAACTAATTAGGGACGGAGGGAGTATATAATTTGTTAAAAGTATAAATCGAAGAATATATTAAAAAATTAACACAAAAAAATAATACAATTAGAAATCTATACTATTATATAAAAACCGAAACATTAAAAGTTTGGTCGGTCGGTCGGTACGGTACCTAGTGATTTTACTTATTTACCCTTACTCAATTACAGATAAAATCCATTCTAATCAATTTCTCTTTTCAGGTTAAACATACTATCTTTTCTATTTTTCAATAACTAAATAATTTCCTTTTTCAGGTCAAATACAATATCTTTTATATTTTATCTAACTAAAATTTATCATTTATTAATCAATTTTCTTTTTCAGGTTATACATATTACCTTTTCTATTTTTCAATAACTAAATACTTTCCTTTTTCAGGTAAAATACAATATCTTTTACATTTTATATCTAACTAAAATTTCTCATTTTTTAAAAACACAATGAACAATTTTGTTTAATAAAATAAAATAATTATATTATAATTACTATTAACTAATCAATTACCTTTTCTATTTTCTCTAACTAAAATCTTTCTTTTTCCAATTATATCATGGATGGTTACCTTTTTCAGCCAAAATACGTTACCTTTTTTCTTTTCTATTACTATAACCCCTATTTTTTCAATTATATCATGGGCATTTCTATTTAATAAAAATAAAATAATAATATTATAATACTAATAATTAACCAGGTACCTTTTTAGGTAAAATGTATCATCTTTTCTATTTTTTCTAATTAAATTCTTTTTTTTCCAAGAAATATCACGGGAAACATTAATTTCTCACTTTTTAAAAACTATGAGCAATTTTATGTATTAAAATAACATAATGAAATTATAAATAATATAAACTAATCAATTATCTTTTTCACATAAATCATGTCATCTTTTTAATTTTCACATTGCCATTCTATTTTTTTTAACTAAAATCCATCTTTTTCCAATTATATGACGGACAGTTCTATTTAATACAATAAACTAATAATATTATAATATTAATAATTAACCGGCTACCTTATCAGCTAAAACGTATCATCTTTTCTATATTTTCTAACTAAAATTCCTCTTTTAAAGGTAAAATACAATATCTTTTACATTTTATCTAACTAAAATTTCTTTTTTCTTTAAAAATACTATGAGCAATTTCGTTTAATAAAATAACACAATTATATTATAATTACTATTAACTATTTAATTACCTTTTTTAGCCAAAATACGTTACCTTTTCTCTAACTAAAATATCTCTTTTTCCAATTATATCATAGATGATTACCTTTTTGAGCCAAAACACATTAACTTTTTTCTTTACTCTTACTAAAACCTCTCTTTTTTCAATTATATCACGGGCGTTTTTATTTAATAAAAATAAAATAATAATATTATAATACTAATAATTAATCGAGTACTTTTTTAACTAAAATGTATCATTTTTTCTATATTTTCTAATTAAATTCTCTTTTTTCCTAGAAATATCACGAGCAACATTAATTTCTCATATTTTAAAAAGTATGAGAAATTTTATGTAGTAAAATAACATAATGAAATTATAAATAATATAAACTAATCAATTAGTTTTTTAACATAAATCATGTATCATCTTTTTAAATTTCACATTATCATTCTATTTTCTCTAACTAAAATCTCTCTTTTTTAATATATCACGGGCGGTTCTATTTAATACAATAAACTAATAATATTATCGATTACCTTTTTTTCAGCTAAAATGTATCATCTTTTCTATATTTTCTAACTAAAATTCTTCTTTTAATAGAAATATCACGGACAATATTACTTTCTCCTTTACTAAAACATTACTAGCAATTGTATTTAGTAAAATAACGTAATTAAATTATAATTAGTATAAACTAATCAATTACCTTTTGCACCTTCAACATGTTACATTTTTAATTTCTCTAACTAAATCATCTCTTTTTCTATTAATATCACGGACATTCTATTTAATAAAATAAAATAATAGTTTTTTAATTACTAATAATTAACCGATTATCTTTTTCAACAAAAACCTATCATATTTTCTATATTTTCTAACTACAATCCCTCCTTTTCTAGAAATATCACGGATAACATTTATATAATTATTATCAAATCATCTTATATAAAAATTTAAGCCTTCAAAATTCATGTTTTAAAAAAAAACAATTTAAATTAATGAAGAAAAATTATATAATATTAAAAAACATCCGTGCATCGCACGGGTTTTAAACTAGTAAAGTAAAAAACTGAAAAACAAAAAAAAATGCAACTGTTGTATCTACGTTAAGCGCATGATTCTAAAAAATATATATGAAATTAATGATAAAATATTAAATACAAATCATTAAATAACATTGAAAATTTAAAAAGTAATGTATTCAAATATGAACAAGCTCATTAATTAAGGGTAATATTGTAACTGTTGCTTACTGTATGAAGTAATTTATTACTGCATTTAGCAATTATATGATTAATTTGTACTAAGTAGTTAGCAATTGCCCAAGTAATTAACCACTAACCAAATCTTTGTTTCTTTGTAGGAGTAGTGGATCGAGTACTATCCATGCTGGGCATGCTAGAATTAGCCACATTTATTGTTTTCTTTTATTTGGTTATACTTATCTCTATTTTTATCTATTGAAAGATTGTTTTCTTTCAATTAATGTAGACAGCCTAACTAATTGTATTGATCTTTTTACTATTTTTATGTATATATTTGTTAATATTTTATTAATTATTTTATGTATTTCTTAATTCTATTTAATTTCTTATAAATCTTTATATATTCAATTCACTTATAAAATCAAAATCCAATTTATTACTGTAGTATCTTTCAACACGAGCAATAAAGGTGTAGTTAAGAGTCCTAACTTAGGACAATGCAAGCAAACCACTTGGTTGCCCATTAATTATTTATCTCTATAATAAATGAAATTGTTTACTATTTATTTTGATAAGAGAAATGTTCGGTACTCCAAAAGTTTCTTCAAAAAGTTTTTTCAAATGACATGTGTTTACTTTTAATTGGTTATAAATATAATAATGGGATGAGATCCCCCTGCATTCACACCAACCATCCAATTAAAATATTCCACTTGTTTACCACATCATTTTGTACATATTTTTGGGAAGATTTTTTGGGTTCCCTAGCAATGCTCTTTTGATAAAGGTTATTATTCAAAAATATATATTCCCTATTAATCCCATTGAATTGTATAAATTGAAGGATAGGACGTGTCATGTATTTTAAGGCTCCTCAAACATATAGTTGCGTAATTTATTTTTAATTTTTTTTCTTCTAAATAAAAATTTAATGTTTAAATTTTAATTCAAAAAACAAAAATTATAAAAATAAATTCTGAAACTAGAACCTTAAAATACGTGTCGAGGGCGTAATCACAGGATGAAGGTTAATTTTACTTAAGTTTTGAATTACAATAACAAAAATAATTATTTTGAAGTGAGGAGGCGGAAAATACTCGATTCAATATGCATGTATAAATTGGGTATTCAGCTATACACTAAATACGCATGTATGAAAGAGGTATTAGGGTATTTTTAAATATTTATAAAATTATATGATTAACCAAAATAGAGTATAATAATTTATTATGAATATAATTTAATTTTATAATATTAATTAATAAATTATTAGTAATAAGAATAGTTCTTTAATAAATGACATGTATTGTTTAAAACTAATAATATAAAATCTTAATGTAAATTTGTGTGACGGGATTCGAACCTTGTATCTTTAGAAGAGGGATTTAAATATAGAATATTCTTTATTATTAAATCGGTTACCATCTATTACTAAATATCTAACGATCACAATTCTTATAACGGTTGATTGAACCAAATAACCAAACTACCAATTATCCTCTAGTTTGCTTATTATATATTAGTACTAGCTTATAATCCGTGCAAAGCACGATTTACTTTTAATTTTTTTTATAAATTTATTTATAGTGTAATATGATTGATATGAGCTAAAAATAAGCCCTAAAGATACATTTAGTGTTGCATTAATTAGACCCGGTATGGTCCAAACGTGGGGCCCACCAACAGGGTCCAAAACCATATTTTAAATATTAATTTCGTAATTAATATTGGAGGTGAAAAATAGCTCAGCAATAAGAGTCAAACAAGGATATTACTCCTACCTGACTTAGCCTCCAAGGCACCTAATTCATCATAGAAACTGACTCCTATAAGGAAGGAGTCTAGAACCTTCCTAGAGGAGGTGACTTGTCCGCCAAGTCACCTAACCCTACTACGATTCTAAGGCTTCTCAGCCTATATAAAGGGCCTGACCCCTCATTCTCAGAACTACGTTGGCTTGATTCTCTAGTAATACAGAGATACGTAGGCACCTTGTAAGGACCGATCAGTCTCGAACGCAAGAACAACCATTAAAGCTCGAAGCTCACCATCCCTTGTAGGGTTCATTAAAACCATTGCAGAGCATGTTGCTCCGTGTAGGACAGTAGTACTCTATGTAAGGGTTGAGCCCATTTCAAGTTATTAATGCAAGTTTGTTTTCCATTCATTGATTGTGTATGTGCCAAGTACCTGATGTGTGAGTCAAAGATGACTAAGTACCGAAAATAAAAGAATACACGAATGGAAACAAACAAATGCATACCCCGAAGGGTAGAGTTAGGTTACAGCAGATAAGAGTTTAAGTCCTTGAAGGACCCTGGATAAAGACAGACGTTGAAGTACTGATGGAACACCGCTGAAGAAACATATTGCATAGCCCGAAAGCCAATGGAAGGCTCATCAAGTGGGCAATCAAACTAGGAAAATTTGATGTTAAGTACAAGCATAGGACAACCATCAAAGCCCAGGCTCTAGCTGACTTCGTGGTTGAATATACCATTGACAACCAAGAAGTCGGGGGGCAGGAGGTAATAGACCAGGAAGGTCAGCAAGGTGAGAAACCCATGGAAGAGAAGAAGGAGTATTGGATTCTCTATTTTGAAATAGACCAGGAAGGTCAGCAAGGTGAGAAACCCATGGAAGAGAAGAAGGAGTATTGGATTCTCTATTTTGATGGGGCATCAAAAACAAAAAGCTCTATTTTCATGGGGCATCAAAAACAAAAACCAGTGGTGCAAGTTAAGTTCTGGAAAGCCCCGATGGGTTCACACTCGAGTATGCCTTGAAGTTGGACTTCCAAACAACCTACAACGAGGCGGAGTATGAAGCTCTGATAGCCGACCTTGGACTGACAAGAGCCCTGAGGGTCAAGAACTTGAAAGTCTGTGGAGACTCAAAGCTGGTAGTCTCACAAGTCAATGGAGAGTTTGAGGTTAGAGAAAAGAATATGGCCAAATACTTGAGGATTGTGAAAGCTGCGATAGCCCAGTTAGATGAGTGCCAGGTATATCCCAAGGGAGGAGAATACAAAGGTCGATGCCTTATCTCAATTCAATGATCGAGACCCATTCTAAGAGCGTCTACTTCCAAGTTCTGAGAACCCTTACAACTGATTCTAAGATTATTGCTCCTATCAGAATAGGAGGATGTTGGATAGATCCTATCAAAGCACACCTTGATAATGGCTGGTTGCCAAACGATACCACGGGGGCACGGAAGCTAGCTGTAAGGAGCTAAAGGCTCGGAGAGGCCGCACGTCATCCAAATAAAGGCCCTTATTGCGATCAGAATCCTGGTCGAAGGGGTCAGGATTCTTGATCGAAAATCCTTTCGACCAAGAAGCTGGGAAGGTCCTTATTTCGATCAGAATCCTGGTCTAAGGGGTCAGGATTCTTGATCGAAAATCCTTTCGACCAAGAAGCTAGGAAGGCCCTTATTTCGATCCTGACCTAAGGGTCAGCATTCCTGATCGAAAATCCTGACCTAAGGGTAAGCATCCCTGATCGAAATTCCTGACCTAGGGGTCAGGATTCCTAATAGAAAATCCTTTCAACCAAGAAGCTAGGAAGGCCCTTATTTCGATCAGAATCCTGACCTAAGGGTCAGCATTCCTGATCGAAAATCCTGACCTAAGGGTAAGCATCCCTGATCGAAAATCCTGACCTAGGGGTCAAGATTACTGATCGAAAATCCTTTCGACCAAGAAGCTAGGAAGGCCCTTATTTCGATCAGAATCCTGATCTAAGGGTCAGCATTCCTGATCGAAAATCCTGACCTAAGGGTAAGCATCCCTGATCGAAAATCCTGACCTAGGGGTCAGGATTCCTGATCGAAAATCCTTTCGACCAAGAAGCTAGGAAGACCCTTATTTCAATCAGAATCTTGACCTAAGGGCCAGCATTCCTGATCGAAAATCCTGACCTAAGGGTAAGCATCCATGATCGAAAATCCTGACCTAGGGGTCAGGATTCCTGATCGAAAATTCTTTCGACCAAGAAGCTAGGAAGGCCCTTATTTCGATTAGAATCCTGACCTAAGGGTCAGCTTTCCTGATCGAAAATCCTGATCTAATGGTCAACATTCTTGATCAAAAATCCTGACCTAGGGGTCAGCATTCCTGATCGAAAATCCTGATCTAAGGGTCAACATTCCTGATCGAAAATCCTGACCAAGGGGTCAGCATTCCTGATCGAAAATCCTGATCTGAAGATCAGCATTCCTGATCGAAATCCTGATATAAAATACCACGAATCCTGGTACAAAAAAATGGGGGATATTTAATGAAAATTTTTATGTACCTAGAGTCATGAATGACCTCAATTCGGGACGAATTTCAAAGAATTTCGAGTCAGTGAGGCCAAAAATACGATCGTAAATTACGAAAATATTAGGGTTGAGGACCCCTATAAAATTACAAAATCGGATTTTATTCGAATGAAATTTTATCCGAGTGGGACATCTCCGATTTGGGGATCGATATTATCCGGGATTTGGACAAGAGAAATATTATTATTAAATAATAATATTCAAAAAAAAGGAGGAGTGCAAAAAAAAATTGAAATGATCGATCTCATTCCTGCCCGAAACGAGCAGGATTTCTGCTCGCACTTTCTTTCGACCAGCCAATATTTGGTCCTTATTTCGACGAGGCCTGGTCGAAGTCGACCAGGAGATATTCTTTTGGCAAAATTACAGTTTAGTACCCCAGGTTCTACTAAAATTACAAACAGGTCCCTGTACTTTATAAAATTCCTAAATTATTAGGAATAAATAAAAAAATCCTTAATTATTAGGAATAATACCTGTTGGTACATAAAAATTCCTAAATTATTAGAAATAATTAAGGAAAATACCTGTTGGTACATAAAAATTCCTAAATTATTAGGAATAATTACGAAAAATACCTTTGGGTACATAAAAATTCCTAAATTATTAGAAATAATTAAGGAAAATACCTGTTGGTACATAAAAATTCCTAAATTATTAGTAATAATTAAGAAAAATACCTGTTGGTACATAAAATTCCTAAGATTATTAGGAATAATTAAGGAAAATACCTGTGGGTACATAAAAATTCCTAAAATATTAGGAAAAGTACAGAAAAATACGAGGAAAATTATATAAATATTTTCTTGACAAATTGAGCAATAATTTATGCTAATAATGCATAAAAGCTCTATGAAAGTGCCGAAATTGCTAAAAGCAAGCACAAATTAAAGCCTCGAATAAGGCCAATCGTCGTAAATGTGTAGGTCGCTCCACACTTTACAATCAAGACGATACTCGTGAAACACCAGTGCAAACCAAAATTCCCATATAAGGGTTGGTAAGGGATAAAAAGACCCCGAATCTCGATTTAGGCAAATATAACTTCTACGAAAACCTGATCAGTTTTTCTAGAAGTTGGGGGGCAAATGATATGGGCTAAAAATAAGCCATAAAGACACATTTAGTGTTGCATTAATTAGACCCGGTATGGTCCAAACGTGGGGCCCACCAACAGGGTCCAAAACCCTATTTTAAATATTAATTTCGTAATTAATATTGGAGGTGAAAAATATCTCAGCAATAAGAGTCAAACAAGGATATTACTCGTACCTGACTTAGCCTCTAAGGCACCTAATTCAACATGGAAACTGACTCCTACAAGGAAGGAGTCTAGAACCTTCCTAGAGGAGGTGACTCGTCCGCCAAGTCACCTAACCCTACTACGATTCTAAGGCTTCTCAGCCTATATAAAGGGCCTAACCCCTCATTATCAGCCTATATAATTAGCACGAAGACTTCTAATTATCTAATATAATATATCATTTATTAATTTATATTTATAAAAATATATAATATAAAAAATATATATTATTAATAATATATATATATATACTGCGGTTTGCGGTTGCGGTTGCGATTTTGCGATTTTTCAATATTCAAATCCGCAGCCAACCCGCAAGTATGTGAGTGGTTGCGGTTGCGATTTTGCGGTTTTTCGATTATGGCGATTTTTGCGGTTGCGATTGCGAGTGGTTTGCGGTGCGATTGCGGTTTGCGGATGATTTGTACACCCCTATGCAGAGATACGTAGGCATCTTGTGAGGACCTATCAGTCTCGAACGCAAGAACGGCCATTAAAGCTCGAAGCTCACCATCCCTTGTATTTAATATATACAAACCCTAGCCGCAATTTACAAACCCTCATTTTTATTCCACAACAATGATATTATAAATATTAATATTAATATGTTGAGAAAAAGGCATTTTGGCTGGCTATCTTTTTTGTTTTTGGCACTTGGATGGCTGAGAATAATATTTGACATTTTGTCTGGCTGTAATAAATTTTTTAAGCACTTGAGGGGCTTCCGTCAAAACGCTAGTAACGCCGTCTAAACATCAGGGGTAAAATTGTCTTTTCAGCACTGGCTTTACTTTATATTGGATAACCTGATGTTTATTGGATGTTATTAGTTCTAGGGATCTGTATTGAATGTTCTTTCTTGAGCTTCTGCATCAAACTCGGCCATAACCAAACTGAATTATTTTGAAGTGCCTTGCCATGGAGCCTGAAACAGAGTCACTTCTGTTCATGTAGCAGCAGAGAAAGAAAAAAGGCGATGATTGAAGCCAGAGGAAGATTGCCGCAATGGCCTAGGGAACAAGACCTAAGAAGCTCCTAGGAATTCAGATGTATGTCTAGCATGTAATGTTAGCATTGCAAAATAAAACCCAGTATGTAAAGGATCTCATGAGAGCTAGGCCAGAACTGAGCCATTAACTACAACTTATGCTCTCACATTAGATTTTGGAGGTAAAGGGAGACATCATATGTGTCCTCTTGAAGACAATCCATGTAATTTCCACCTGGGATGTCCAACAGCAGGTCCAGTGCCGCGTCTGAGCAACTATCAAGTTCATATGAATTTGAGGAAATTGATCCGACCATGTCTTTTTCATTATCTGGTGTGTCGAGTAACGTCTTCTTTTTATTGTCAGCCATGTCACACAAGGTAAGGGTTGCGCCTGCACCTTCAGCATGAGTAGTGATTACCGAGTCTGATTCAACTTTTGATGGTGAGGTTATCTCCTATTTTGGCTCTTGGAATGTCATTTCTGCTTCTTTCTTTATCTTTTTAAATGATTCCCCTACTTCAGAATTCCTTAGATGGGTGTTCCAGAAATTCTTTATCTCATTGTCTGTTCTTCCTTCCAAATGAGATGCTATAGAAGCCCACCTGAAAATATTCTTTGTCACTTAGTTTGCACAGAGGTAAGTGTTCAAGATTTCAATATAAACATATACAATACTAGGAACAACTTCCAAGTGCTAAACTCCTATTCATTTATACTACTTAAACTATCCCTCAAATCGGAAATTAAGACAAAGTAAATATTGGGTACTTAAGAAAAACAAGAAAGACATACAGACAACATATATATATAGATACCGGAATTTATAAGAAACAGAAAAAAGACAAGTTGGGGTTGTGTACTGCAAAATTGATTGTTGGAACATTAATTACCGAAAATACCCCTGTCATTTTCAAGTTTTGGGGTTATATTCTAACGGCACTTGACGGAAGCCCCTCAAGTGCTTAAAAAATTTATTACAGCCAGACAAAATGTCAAAAATTATTCTCAGCCATCCAAGTGCCAAAAACAAAAAAGATAGCCAGCCAAAATGCCTTTTTCTCTAATATGTTATTGGAAGAATTCAAAACTTAAATCTTTGTATATAATAATTTTTAATATTAAATATAAATTAATATTTTGTAGGCGGGAATCCAACTTTAGACCTTTGTATATAACAACTTTTAATATTTTGTATCTAACGGTCATGATCTATTTAAATTGTAAATCTAACGGTTGTGAATAGTTTGATTAATCAAACTATAAATTACAAATGATTTCTAGTTTGCTTATAATGATATAGTATAGATAGGCATATTTTAATAGGGTATATAAGCATAATATGCATTATAAGTTTGGGTATCATTGAATATTAGGCATATTTATTCATTTATTCAGTGTTTCTTGTGCAATTCTCAATACTATAGATACACACGTACATATATCTCATCTTCTCTTCTTTGCCAACACTCGAGGATCGATCATCACATGAAAGTTTATTTATTAATCGTATGTTTAGAGAAAAAATAGGATAAGATATACTTGTAAGAAGCAATCGGAGAAGAAAAGTACAAACTGAGTAGGGATGGGCATTCATCCTGGCCCGTCCGATTCCGATCCGATCCCCGCATCGAACGGGGCGGGGATTCGGGGATTTTTTCGGGTACGGGCCGGGGAGCGGGGACAATTTTCAAAAAAAATCGGGGAGCGGGCCGGGGCCGGGGCCGGATTTGTATGTCTCCCGGCCCGATCCCCGACCCCCGCCCCGATTTTCAATTCCGACTCGATTTCACCACAATTATATATATATATATATATATATATATATATATATATATATATATATATATATATTAATAACAATATATTTATATAAACGAATTTCCAATACTTCATATTGGAAACAAAATAATGTTTTAATTTTATATGTTTGTCTTTTTAATAGTTAAATAACTTCATTTCCATGTTATTTATAATTGTTTCTTTAAGTAATATTTTTTTTAATCTTAGTTTAGTGCATTTGAGCTCATTAGTTAGTGTTTAAAATTATTTAAAATTATTTTTTGTTTTAAATAAAATTTCCCGATTCCCCGCGGGGATCCCCATTACCCGTTTGGGCCGGGGATGGGGAATGAAAAATAGCCCCCAACGAGGATCGGGCCGGGGACGGGGATCAGGTTTAAATTCGGGGATGGGGGCGGGGATAGCACTCCCCGGCCCCGAAGTGCCCCGACGCCCATCCCTAAAACTGAGTTAGCCATCTATGCTTCATATGGGTATTTAGGTAACTGTGTAGTAAAAAGATGATACTTTTATCTAGAGCCGGCAATTTTGTACACGACATGAAAATACGACACGAAAACGACACGAAAATTACGGGTTTGGGTTGACCTTTGCGGTACACGAACACGAATGTACACGAACACAAAATTACACGGATGAATTTAGTGTCGGTTTTGGGTTTACCCTTGGGTACATGACACGAAACGAAAATACACGAAATAAGTAATTATTTAAATTATTTTATTAAAGTTATATGAATACATATTTTAAAATAATATTTTATATATAATTTTTACATAAGATAAATACAAAATAGTTTCAAATTTTACTTTCACAATACTTGAGCACACTTAATTATTTATGACTTATTGACTTAAGACTCGACTAGTAAAAATTTAATATTTAAATATTTTTATTTTAATTCAAAAATTGCACGAAACACGACACGGAATGTACACGAAATGAAGGTACACGAACACGAAACGAAACAAATTCTTAACGGGTCGATTTTGGATTTAGCCTTACGTACACGAAACATGAAAATAAACGATACAAAAGTATACGAACGAAACGAATTGCATGGTCTACTTTTATCATTCTTTCGTAATCACATGGGCCATCATATCCACACTGAGTCGATTTCAAATCATCTTGTACACGGAAAACTATGAGAATCATCTTGTCTATGTGTAGAAGGATGCCTTTTAAGAAGGTACGAATTTTATAGTTACTCCAGTAAACATCTATTTAAGGTTAGAGAAAGGTCTCAATCGAATTTTTGTATTATATTTCAACATTTTTTCATGGCTTAAATTTGAAACAACAGACCAACATATGTGTAGCGTTTTAGTTTATTTTCCTGTAATATTCATCTCCTGAGTTAACTGCTACAGAGATCAGAGAGCCGATGGTTGTAATTAAGAACTTAAAAGTTGACTTAAATCGACATAAAGTTAACGATATATTCATATTATGAAAAAAAATCACATGATTGTAAAGTCCAACAAGAAAACATTAGGAAATGTAGAACTTGCCAATTCTTGCAACAAGGATAAAAAATAAACCCAGGAAAAATGGGTAACAATTAGCTGATGCGGCGGCAGAGGGTAACTCCATCACCCACAGGAAGCATACAGATCTCGATCCTCGGATCGACGGCCAGAGCTTTGTTAAGCTCCATCACAAAATCTCTGTAGTACCTCACATATTTTCTCATAGGAGCATCAGCTGGCTCAGCCACTGAACCATTCCATAGGGTGTTGTCGTAGCCAATTAGTCCTCCAACTTTTACTAAATCAATTAACCTCTTGTGGTAGTTGATATAGTTGTCCTTGTCAGCATCAACAAATATGAAATCAAATGTTCCATGATACTTCCCCTGAAATTTCAGGATAGTCAGTTCAGATTACTTGCAGTCATGCATAACTATAAACTATTTAGGAGCGGTTTGGATCATGAGATTTCAGCCTGGTTGAGTGGAATGATTAATGATATTTTAATGTATTAGAATCTCATTATTATTCCACTAAACCGGGTTGGAATCTTATGATCCAAACAGTACGAAAATATTTACCAGCTTCTAGCTTGTAAACTAAACTAGTTTCTAGCTTATAAAATTCATGATTTAAGGATATACATACGTCTTCAATCATTTGGTCAAGAACAGGCAAAGCCGGGCCTTCTCTGAAATCAATTTTGTGACCGACCCCGGCTTTTTCAATTATAGGTAGTCCGATTTCGTAGTTTTCTCTGTTAATATCTAATGCCAAAATCTGCAAAAATAAGAAGAAACACAACCATGTTTTAGTAATGCCCTTATACATATAAAATAACAAGATTCTGCAGCAGTGTCCTTACTATACCTTTCCATCATCTGGAAGAGCAAGGGCAGTGGCAAGGAGAGAATAACCGGTGTAGACACCGATTTCCATGGTGTTCTTGGCATTGATAAGCTTCAACAGCATGTTCAAGAACTGCCCTTCATCTGCTGATGTTGTCATCAGGTTCCTGTCATTTAAGATTCTAAAATTTCAGTCTAATGACATCCGTCAACATTGCGTTTCGTCAAATCATACATTACACACACACACCAATAGAAATGGAAACAAACCATGGATGCTTGGCAGTCACATCTCTGAGCTCTTTCATTGCCTCTGGCTCTCTTGGGTACACACTGGTTTCAAGTATATACTAAAAACAAAAATATGAGTTAGCAAGTTAATAAAGAAATCAACAATCTTAAGAAGATATTTCTTGTGCTATTTGGTAATCAATAGAGTATCTCTACGGTCCTGCCCTAGCATTCTATTGATAGCAAGAGGTCGAGATTTCAAGTTTTAGTGAAAATACGTGTGCACGAGAAGGAGCGCAAGAGACCGTGTCACAACTCTATAGTCGCATCCGAGAAAACCAAAAGATGATCGAAATGTAACAGATTATAGAAATAAGTACCTGATAAAGAGCATCACTTTGCAATAGACTCTTGTGTCCAACTTCTGAATGTCTAGATTCACCATTGGTTGCCATTGTAAATTTCTTGTTTTTTTTTTTTTTTTTTTTGTTTTGCTTCTTAATGTTCTATTTGATTGAGCTCCTGAGAATAAACGAAAATATGGAAAGAGTATATATACTACATTTTAAACCTGTGCATTCTATATATATTGGTTGATAGACCCGTTCCAACCAACTGGGGGTTGGTGAGATAGTGACATTTCAGCAGTTCTCACACATTGGTTTAAACTTATTTGATCAGTTGGATGAGTGGTGGAGATTGGCATGGACTATGTTATCCTGACCTTCATTTTCTTTGGAGTATCCGTGTCGGACACTCAACACTTGAACATGGGTATGAACACTCGGACACTTTTTTTAGACCATAAACATGTAAAATTTTCAAAATATTGCCGAGTCCGACACTCGGACACTTATCCATATTGGACACTTTTAGCCGAGTCCGGATAACATAGGGCATGGATGTTAGTTGGTACTTGGTTGTATAGTACTTCATAATTCGTTTCATTTTGTATTAAATTTCGATCTTTCATGATTTCAATGTGTTCGATTGAAATATTTGTAAATAATATTTTTTTCGATTTTTTTATTTTGAAAACAAATATAGATCTTATATTGTTTTATAAAACAAAAAATTGAAAAAATAATATTTATAATTACTTTAACTGAGCGCATTAAAAAGCGTAAGAAAAAGTCGGGGATATATTTATATAAAATGGTAAGGAAAGTAATACAGAAGTGGTTAGTGCAGGAGATTATTATTCTTATCGTTCATGCATATTGTTTGGAACAATAGTTGGTGAGGTGGAGTCTTGAATTTGGCAAAGGGTTGGTGTATAATTGTTGAACATCTTCTTTTATACAAACCTGACATGATTTTTATATCGGGGTGTTTGGGAATTTTAATTTTTAGAATAATTCAATTTATTTTAAAATAAAGTTAAAGATTTTTAATTTTTCTTTCTGAAAATGTATTTTATTTTTTGCAACTTATGTAATCTCAAACATACATTAAATACTTGTATAAAAAAAATTATCAAAGTAAGAAATTTTTACCCAAAAATAAATTCATAAGAATTTAATTTAAGTCGTAGCCCAGCCCCATAACCCCTGACATGTTTTTTTTATATATTTTCGGAAAAGCATATGAAATTTATATCATTGCCCACAGTAGTGGTATTGACTTTTTCGAAAAGTAAAAAAACAATTCAAAGGTAGAATGATGATATTTAATTCAATCTCCTATGATAAATAAAGTCCTAACAAAATATGTAATCATATTTAATTTAATCTCCTGTGATAAATAACGTCCTAACAAAATGCACAATCTCTTATGATAAATAACGTCCTAACAAAATGCGTAATTGAAGCCTAAAAGAACTAGAACATATGTATAGTTTTCCTTCAAAAACATTTTTTTTCATGTATTGGATAAATAACTGTGTCTTCTGTCGATCTACAAGTAGTGAGTGTTCAATAATCTTCATTGCAGGCAGGCATAAGAGTATCTTGTCAGGACGAAATGGAATTTTCATTCCAAGAGAATAAATATATCGCTGATACCAAGACCTCCCTCTGATTTTCTCCTATAACAAACATTCCATGCAACTTTACCAATCCTAAAGTTAAAATCATTATAGTCAAAATCCTTGAGATCAACTCATTTATGCTTTCGAAATCATTCGAATGGGGGAATAACAAAAATGAAATTTTAGGAACACATTTTTTATTTTACATTAAAGAGCAAAAGAGAAAATTTATGATATGTAAGGACACAAAAACTAATTAGAACATAAATATATGAAAAACTTGTGATTTGTATGTTAGGTCCGGAATAACGTAGAAGGGGGATACGTTATTTAGAGATATTTCAATTTTTGATGTGGATATGATATCAAAAATACTGAATAGAAATAAAACAATTGTTTAGGAAATATCTTTAAATAGATAAAACCCGGAGGCTTGCTACACAATCTAATCCTATGGATCAGCTACAAAATCAAACACTCATAAGGATAGTTTAGGCACGAGGACCTTCTATCCGACACTTCCTGAAAGCGGGCTAAACCGACTTTTCTACTAGATGGACTGTCTAGCAGCTTACACAGAGAAGATATAAGAGAGAGAAGAGAGAGTTGTGTGTTGAGGTGTGTTTTGAAATGAAATACAACAGCCTATTTATAGATTTTAGAAAGTTACTATGCGGTACTATGCGGTACTATGCAGTGGGCCCCACCTCACTATTCCACCAATCTCAAAACGTGTCTGCTGAAGAAATTTTCTCCCGTGGGCCCCACCAGCCACTATTTGCATAATAACCACTATTTGCACAGTAACCACTATTTGCACAGTAATCACTATTTGCACAGTAACCACTATTTGCATAGTAGCCATGAATAATAACTTCGTGAATAGTAACCATGAATAGTAACTATGAATAGTATTACTATTCTTTTTGGCTTCTCTCTTCTGTTTATTCTGCTTGAGATATTATATCTGTCCTTGATTATCAATAGGCTTTGGCAATTCTTTCTGTGAATTAATGTGTTGATCCTTCTCGCATGTGCTGACACTTAGTGCACTGGTCTGGTTCACAAGTGACTAGCATTGATCTTGATCTTCACACCTTCGTTACATTCCAATTGATTAGTCTGCAGCAATATCTTCAAATAATAACTACATGGAATCTTTTGGCCCTTCAACTGAATCATCTGTACATCTTTATTCTGTCACTGAGGTTTGATCATTTTAATGAACTTCTTTCAGTGACTTGATTCTTGTCGGTGCCTGTTCTTCAAGTTTCACGATCCCTGTATAGAGTTAATATTATTTATCTTTCATCCTTGTTGAGTTATATATGTCCTCTATTACATATTACACTTTACAATCTCCCCATATTTGATTGTTAGGGTTTGACAAGCAAATTCCTAGAGGATAACTCAACTGATACAAATAAAATATAAAGATAAATAATATTAAAGCGCATTCTGGATCATATATACATTTTCCGGATTTCTAAAATTTGAACAAGTGCAAGACAATTGTTCCTCTAGACTGAACAAATCTTCAAGTTTGCCTTGCTTTCTTTCTGCATAGCACTAATACTCCCATTAGCTTTTCCTTTCCCAAAATAAAGTTAATTCCGTGTCAACAAACTTTTCCTTGCCCTTACGCCTAGTAGATTTTTCTTGATCATCCACCTTCTCCCCCTCAGTTGGATTATCCTCCAGAGTAGTAGGATGTGGAGTTGGTAAATTAGACGAAGATGGCTTTACCAAGGAGTTGATTGCATGACTAAACTGGGCTGTCATGGAACTTAATTGAACCTGGAATGCATCATGTTGAATAAGTTGCAAATTTTTGATTTCTGCAATGGACTTACAGATATTTGATAACTCTTTCTCCATTATTTGGACCCGTGTAAGGATTCCGTTGTATTCCTTTCTGGTTACAGGTGCATATGGTTGAGTATGTTGCTCACTCGTACGTTCTGCAGGTGTTTCACTCAACATTCTATATTCACTCAGTTTAGTGGTTTTGGTGACACTTACATGTTCTGTTCGTGTTTCCCCCAACTCTCCTCCAGAGCTTCCACCGATATGTGTACCTATAAATGAAATCATCCTAGCCCCTTTTTCAGAGGTCACGGATGGTGCAATGAAAGTTCGTGAGCTTCCAACCTCGCGTGAAGCGAGTTGCCGACCACTGGTAAATATAGTGGTAAATCTCGAAAGAGATCCAGAGATTTTTCCTCTGGGAGGTTAAACTTGAATCGATTAAATGGCACAAAACCCAAGTTTCCCTCGTATGTCTGTGAAGACACTTGGTTCATAAAAGAACCACCTACCGATGGATCTTTCCGTAAAATGGAAGATTCACCAGTAGTTATTGAGGTAGGTAATTCCACCTCGGATGCCTGTGAAGGCATTTGATCTTTAGAAAGATCATCACCCACTCTTATGTTCCGTGAAATGGAACTCAAGATAGTTGCTCCCGTCAATTCATCCTCATTTACATTTTCACTCATTTGAAAAGGAAGAATTGCTTCACTAACATTTACAGTTACCTCAGGTTCATTTGGTTTACTTCTTTTAGAATGAGGTAGAGCTGCTGATGTAACTAACTCCTTATGTGGTGTTGCTGAGGCACTATCTCCCTCAAAAGTGTTGATGGTTGGTCGTTTAAGTGACAATTGAGGTGTAGGAGTTTGTTGTGTCTGTGTTTGCATTTGTGGAATAGGCTCTTCGACCTGTGTTAGAGTCGGTGGGATTTCCTTCTCTTGGTCGGGTAAGATGGCCACTGGGGGCTGTAGAAACTGTATTTCCTGTGACACAACAGGGAATACAGAGGTTGGAATAGCAGGGATTGAAATATTACCTTGTCGTATACCTGCTCTCACTGGTCTTGGTAACAACGGAAGTGGGACAGTCTTTAGATATTCAGTTAGGACTGTAGGCACATCCGTATATTTCTTTTTGCTTATGTAATTAATTACATTCGTCTTTATGGAAGAACATTCCACCTTTTGACCATTTTTCAAGCGTACCATGTCTTCATCATTCAACAAATCATTTAATATTAGATGTAGAAACCTTGGATATAGACATTTGACATTTTGGGTCCGAACATCTCTTGTTCCTAAGTGTTTCATCTTTAAAATGATTTTGACCAAGCACTATTTTTCCAAAATTAATCCTCAAATTATTGGCGACCGCATACCCTATTTTCTGAATATATTCAGGTATTCGATCTTGATTTGTTCTATCTGAGGAAAAAACATGGTTAAGAGTGTGAAAGAAGAAATTCCAATACTGGGTTAGAAATGTTCTATAAAGATTACCAGTATTGAAATTGCCATCTTAGTACCTTATAAAACGAAAGAACATTTCAATCTGTTCAGGTGTAGGATCAGAAACGAGATTTTCCATAGGAAAATGAAGAATTCGATTAACATCTCGTTCAGTGACCCTAATAGACCTACCAAATAGTCGATATGTGAATGCACACCCGTCCT
The DNA here is from genome assembly GCA_036435485.1 of Saposhnikovia divaricata. NCBI lineage: Eukaryota > Viridiplantae > Streptophyta > Magnoliopsida > Apiales > Apiaceae > Saposhnikovia > Saposhnikovia divaricata. The sequence goes on from CM071595.1 coordinate 125,316,143, forward strand.
GTCCAGAAGAGTTAACCGCACTGCAATATAGTTCACGCAATGTATAACGCCCTAGAAAATATCGTATTTGTTATTATTATTATTTAATATTTAATTAATTGATATTAAATATGGATTACAAGGTGTGATTTTTTTTATAAATATATGTGACATCATGATTACATGTTTATATGGTGATGTATATGTGAAATGTGAGTCCGTATATTTTTATTTGAATTTTTATGATTAAAATCTATTTAAATTATGCATTATTGATTTTCGAGAAATTTTATAAAATCATTGGAGTCGATAGAAATCGCAAAATCTTTTGTAATATTATCTTTATGATATTATTTAGTTTTTAAAATTTTTGGGAGAATTATTTTGGGTGTTTAAGTATTTTTCAAAATGATTTTATGAATTATTTGCATTTAAAAGATCAAAACTTTTAAAATTCATATTTAATTCATTTTTTATCCTAAAAATATTTTAAAAATATGGGGGAGAAGGTAATTTTATGATCTTTATTTTAAAAATATGAAAATCATTTTTTTTAAACATTTTCCAGGTTTAATTATTAATTATTCAAGTTCTAGAAAAAAAAAACAACAACAACAACAAAACAAAATTTTTGTTAAACATAAACCCACCCCTCCCCTGATCTTTCTAGAGAACCCGAGACCCCTCCCCTGTTTCTCCCCCTTTTTGTTAGCATCAAGGGCTGGAGATGAGGTTGCAAGCAGCCTTTCCAATAGCTCAGTCTGTTTGGCTTGATTGGCAATGAGTGTCTTCATTTGAGATTCCATACTATCCACTCTGGAGGAGAGATGCTGAACAGATTTGGCCAGGCTATCTTCCTTCAATAATTTGCTAGTCAGCACCTTCTGAGTGGTAGTAGGGGCTAGTGCCTCAATCCTGGCATCTAGTTCCACTTTCATTTCTCTAATTGCAGTTTGGACCTCCTCCTATTGTGTTCTTTGAATGACCATGTGCATTTTGTGAAGTTTCAGGGAGTCCATTGATTGCTGAAGGACAGCCTTTCTCTGTGGATCTGCATGTTGGTGCTCAGCCCTAGCAGATTGATATTGCTTCACAATCTCCACATTGAAGTCACCAGCCACAGTGGCAGTAGAAAATAGCCAGTCTGGAGTATCTGCCACATTGATTGCTTCATCATTTGCTGTGCTTTCACTGTCATCACTGCCAAACTCTTCACTGTCAGCATCTGAAAGCAGAGTTGTCAAAGCTTCCTTTGCTCTTTGTAGAGATTGTGAGGTGTGCACTAGGTGCATTGCCTCCTCTGCTTCCACATTGCCCTGTTGTGCCATGACTTGATAGGCAGAAACAGGGTGAGTAAAGGTTTCAGGATCCAAAGAGATGGAGTCAATAATTGACTGATATTCTTGTCGAAATTCCATCTCTTTAGAAGCTTCATTAACCTCCATTAACTCACTTGCAATGGCTGGATCTTCCTACCTTATTTCTCATGTAGTCCCTTCTCTCCTCTCATCTCTCTTTTCTTGCATCAGGGGCTCCCCTTGGCTCACACCCTCACCTTCACCTACTAAGGTGGAACTCTCTTGCTCTCCTTTTGCCTGACCTGAAGAAATGGTCAGCCTCTCATTATTTACCTCTCCTTTTGCCTGCTCACAAGGCAGCCTCTCACTCCCTTCCCTCAATCCTAAAAGTGTTTCAACTACTGAGAACTCCTCCACACTTGACACAGGAATGTCAGATATAGCAGTGGTAGAGTGAGTTATCAACGGATAAGGAATATCCGTTGATGGAGTAGGTATAGCTGTCAACGGATGGATAGACAGAGGTGCATCCGTTGATGGAAAAACACTTGTCAACGGATGAAGGATATCCGTTGATGAAGGAATGATAATATCTGTTGAAGTGAAAACCAACACTGAATCTGTGGAGATTGATTTTAAAGATGAGGCCACAGATGTTGTTGTGAATTCAGGAATGGAAGGTTGATGGCCCAACAAATCATCAAAAAGATGATGACCACCAATTGCAGAGTGGGGCTTCTCCAAGAATCTTAAAGATGGAGAATCAGGAATTGATGTAGATATCATATCCACATCTAGAGATGGAGTTGGTGATGGTGGATTGTAATGTGTATCGATTTGAAGGTTAAGATCAAGGGGCTGTGACTCCACATTTATTGAAGTCACATCAAACTGAATTTGAGAAGGTACAGTTTGCTGTACTGTGTGTGCACCCTGTGCTTCCCCTATGGTTTTAGATTTTACTCTTCTTCCATAGGTTTTTGAGAGAGGGCTAGTGTCCCTTACCCTTTTGTGCAGAGTCGCTGTAGAGCTAGTAGTCACACCCTGTTGAGAGGATGTAACTTGGGCTTGGCTATTTGGTGCACTTTCCTCACCTTCCTTATTCTTAGGGCTTGCACCCTGTCCCTCACCACTCACTACCTCCTTCACACTCCCCTCAAGAGCTGTGGTAGTTTTTGCAACAGATGCTTTTTGAGAAACACCTGAGATTTGTCTCTTAGATTTTGGTTTGGAAACTTTTGTTTTAGTCACTTGGGTAGGAGCCTGTTTGGTCACTACTACAGACTCCATTGTGACTGAGGAAGGCAAAGAAATTTGGGGGTTAGAGATAGGAGTTCCAAGGTTAGAAAGAGTTACCTGAACAATTGGTAGATATACCAATTGTACTTCTGCATTGGAGTTCATTCGAATTAAATCACTTAAGACTCTCTTCTCCTGAACAAAACATGTGAACTTGCTATCCGGGTTAGCAATGGATAGCTAATTCTCAGATACATGCAGTGCTAAGAGCATCAAAAATCTAGCAAAATAGATATTCTTGCCCCTAGTTTCCTTTTTACCTAATTTTGCTGCTATCTCATACATGACTAGTGTGCCAAAGTTATAGAATTTATCAGTCAGAAGCATACACAACATAACTAGCATGGAATGGGTAACAACATCAAAGTTACTAATTTTGCCTGAAAAAGTTTTAATGAAGGCATCACAAAAATAACTCCATTCTTTAACCATCCCTTTCCTAGCAATTTTTCCTATATTATCAGTACTAAGGGCATAATTTATGGAATTAAGCATGGCAACTATTTCAACATCACTGGGTACTTTCAGACAGTTATTCTCAGGCAATTTTAAACAAGCAGTTATCACATTAGAGTTAACTACATAGTTTTTACCCTTTAGAGAAAAAGCAATTGTACCGTCTGTGCCATTGTACTCAGCGGATGCCCACACCTCTTCGATTACCTCGTGGATTAGAGGAGTGGTGGCAGTCATAGTATACGAAAGTTTACAGTTCTTCACAAAATTCATCATGGTGTGATAAGCTTCTGGGGCATTCACTGTATCGACATAGGCCGCGAAATTGTTCTTCTCATAGGTGAACCCAGTGGAAGACATCATCTTAACAATAGGCGCCTTTGAAGAGTTTGAACTTTTGTTGCAGAGAATTTTTGTGAAGAAGATGCAGTTTACTTAAGAGAATCTTGAAAGTCGATAAAAATGAGATGTGAGAGCACAAGACAGCCTTTTATACTTTTCAAGAATTGAAAATGAAATAATTAAAAGTAATTACCCATTGGTCAAAAGTAACTGTCAAATAATAAAAGAAAATAAATACAACCAGTCCTATATAGATACACGTTTACCAACGGTTATATTTAAAAGAAAGTATGTATATCAACGGATATGAAATGAACGGTAGAGAAACAGTTTATCCGTTGATGACGTGGATAAGCTGTTATCCGTTGATATACAAAAATCTAGGAATGTGTTTATGCTATCAACGGGTAAAAGGATATCCGTTGATAAGATAATTTTGCCTTGGACAAAATTTCTGAAGAATTTTTTTTTTTTCTGAGAGTTTTTAATTCTCAAGTAAATCAAAACACATTCCTAGCTGCAATGCAGTAAAATCAAATATCACTAGGAATTATGACAAGTTAAGCATACCTAGCTCACCTACCAATCTTGTGAATGTGGATTCATCAAGAGGCTTGGTGATGATATCTGCAAGCTACATTTCACTTGGCACAAAGTGCATTTCTACTGTACCATTCATCACATGTTCTCTAATGAAGTGGTATTTGATGTCAATGTGCTTGGTTCTCGAATGTTGCACTGGATTCCCTGTGATGGCAATAGCACTTGTGTTGTCACAGAAAATTGGAATCTTCTCAACTTTTAGACCATAGTCAATAAGTTGATTTCTCATCCATAGAATCTGTGCACAACAGCTTCCAGCAGCAATGTACTCAGCTTCAGCTGTAGAAGTGGAGACTGAGTTCTGTTTCTTACTGAACCATGAAACAAGCATGTTTCCTAGAAATTGACAGGAACCTGTAGTACTTTTCCTATCAACTCTGCAACTTGCATAATCTGCATCTGAATAGCCAGTTAGATCAAAACCAGATTCTCTTGGGTACCAAATGCCAAGGTTTGGTATTCCCTTGAGATACCTGAAAATTCTTTTAATAGATATTAAGTGAGACTCTCTAGGGTCAGCTTGAAATCTAGCACAAAGACAAGTAGAAAACATTATATCAGGTCTACTAGCTGTTAGGTATAGAAGTGAACCTACCATGCCTCTATAGCTTGAGATGTCCACAGACTTTTCCTTAGTATTCAACTCAAGCTTAGTTGCAGTGGCCATAGGTGTTTTTGCAGAGGTACAATCCATTAACTCAAATTTCTTTAAGAGATCATAAATATATTTTGTTTGACTTATGAAAATGCCCTCATTAACTTGCTTTACTTGTAGGCCAAGAAAGTAAGTTAATTCACCCATCATGCTCATTTCATACCTACTTTGCATAAGTTTTGCAAACCTTTTGCAAAGCTTCTCATCTGTAGACCCAAAAATAATATCATCTACATAGATTTGAATAAGTATTGAAGAGCCATTGATATTCCTATGAAATAAGGTTTTATCTACTGTACCTCTAGTGAAGTGGTTCTCCAAAAGAAATTGAGATAAAGTGTCATACCAGGCTCTTGGTGCTTACTTCAAACCATAAATTGCTTTCATGAGAAGATATACATATTCTGGAAATTCTGGATCCTCAAAGCCAGGAGGTTGATGTACATAGACCTCTTCTTCCAGTTCCCCATTTAGAAAGGCACTTTTGACATCCATCTAATAGACTTTGAAATTGGCATGTGCTGCATAGGCTAGAAAGATTCTTATTGCCTCAAGTCTTGCCACTGGAGCAAAAGTTTCATCAAAATCTATTCCTTCTTCTTGAGAGTAGCCTTTTGCCACTAATCTAGCTTTATTCCTCACAATTATGCCATTTTCATCTGTCTTATTCTTGAGAACCCATTTAGTACCTATGACACTTCTATCATCAGGTTTGGGCACAAGTTTCCATACTTTATTTCTTTCAAATTGGTTTAGCTCTTCTTGCATTGCTAAGACCCAATCTTGATCTAGAAGGGCATCTTCCACTCTCTTAGGTTCCTCTTGAGACAGGAAGCTACTGTATAGACATTCTGCTTGAGTGGCCCTTCTAGTTTGGACTCTTGAATTTGATTCACCAATGATTAACTCAAATGGATGATCTCTAGTCCATTTTCTTGCAGGTGGAAGGTTTGATCTTGATGAGGTTGCTTCATTTCCATGAGCATGATCATGTTGATTTAGCATTGAATTTTGACATTGAGAAACTCCCCCTGAGTTTGTTGTCCTTCCTGAATTATGAAGTTGACTGTCAATGGATGCATCATTTTGCCTGTCGACGGATGCTTGAGAATCTCTGTCAACGGATGCATCTCTAATAATGTGAATGGATGCTCCAGAATGACTGTCAACGGATGCTTCATTTCCAGTGTAAACATCACTTCTAGTTGGTACAACAACTCTTGGTGGATCTCTGTTGTCATGATCTTCATCTTCCTCATCATCATTATAGTACATTCTTCCTTCACCTTCATTCTCAAATTCCAACTTTTCATGGGAGCCTTCATCATTTAGGCCTAGAATCCTTTGATCATCAAACACAACATGTACAGATTCCATAACAATGTTGGTTCTTAGATTGTAGACTTTGTAGGCTTTCCCTGCTGCATATCCAACGAAATAGCTTCATCTGCCTTTGCTTCAAATTTGCCCAAGTTATCTCCATGATTCCTTAGCACAAAACACTTACATCCAAAGACATGAAGGAAAGCTAAAGTTGGTTTCTTGTTGGTTAACAACTGATAAGGAGTCATTCCTCTAGCTTGATTGACCAAGGAAATATTCTGAGTAAAGCATGCAGTGTTGACAGCTTCAGCCCAGAAATATGTTGGTAACCTTGATTCACTTAACATTGTTCTAGCTGCTTCAATGAGAGTTCTGTTTTTCCTTTCAAAAACCCCATTTTGTTGAGGTGTTCTGGCAGCAGAAAACTCATGGACAATTCCATTCTTTCTCAGAAAATCTTCATTATGGAATTCTTGAATTCAGTACCATTGTCACTCCTGATTCTTTGTACTCTGTCTTCAGAACCATTGTTTAGTATTCTGAGGTGATTGATGATGATTTCACTTGCACAATCCTTGGAGTGCAGGAAGAAGGTCCATGTGAACTTAGAAAAATCATCTACAATCACCAGATAGTATTTCTTCTTTGAAATAGACATGACATTTACTGGACCAAATAAGTCCATATGCAGCAATTGAAGAGGCTTAACAATGGATGACTCTGTCTTGCTTTTGAAGGATGATTTATTTTTTTTCCCTAATTGGCAGGCATCACACAGTCCATCTCTGACAAATTCCAATTGAGGGATTCCTCTAGCAAGATCCTTTCTTACCAAATCATTCATAACTTTAAAATTCAAATGTGACAGCTTCTTATGCCATATCCAACTCTCATCCTTACTTGCTTTGCTGAAGAGACAAGTAATGGATTCTGAGCATGCTGAACTGAAGTCAGCTATGTAAACATTTCCTTTTCTAAAGCCTGTCAATACCACATTGTTGTCTTCCTTGGCAGAAACAACACAGGCTTCTTTTATGAACTTTACTTCATAGTCTTTGTCATAAATCTGACTTACACTCAGCAAATTGTGCTTCAAACCTTCAACTAAAGCCACTTCTTCAATGATGACATTGTCTTTTGAAATCAGGCCATATCCCTTAGTATATCCTTTGTTGTCATCTCCAAAGGTAATTCTAGGGCCAGCTCCTTCCTTGAACTCTGTGAGCAGGGTTGAATCTCCTGTCATGTGCCTAGAGCATCCACTGTCTAGGTACCATAGATTCCTTCTGTTTCCCTGCACACATTTCAAAAACAAATCAAGTTGATTTTGGTACCCAAGCTTCCTTGGGTCCTTTCTTGTTAGCCTTTGACTTTGCACTCTTAGCATTCTTCAACTTAGGTGTAGATGCTTGAGTGATGGGGTTTGACAAATGCTCATTTGCATGAATATTTGATGCATGCATTTGTGGAAAATTGGCATACATATTATTCATGCTAGGAATGCTCCATGACATTTGTGGCACATTCACAGATTGAAAATAAGGATTAGACACATATGGCATGTTCACATATGGATTTGAAAAACTAGCATTTTGATACAAACCAGGCATTGCAGGCATACATGGCATTGTTTGAGGTACATGAACAGGAGCCTTGTTGACAATCTTGCAATTAGAAGATAGGTGATTGACACTATTACAATTACTACAAGTTTTCCTATGAGCAAACTTGTCAGGAGAATAATTGTTTTTCTTGTTGATGCCTATCTTACCATTTCTGTTCTTTTTCTTTTTACCCTCAATTTCTACCATTTCATTATCTGATTTACCAACAGCCTTTTTGTTATGAAAATCACCTGCCTTAGCCTTCCCACTAGATTTGGTTTTGCTACATTCACCACTAACAAAGTTCTTGTTGACTGGACCATACTTGATATCCAGTTTCCTGAGTTCCTTCTTACTAACAAACTTTTTGTTAGTCGACGGATACCTCTCATCCATTGATGGTTCATCTGTCAACGGATGATCACTATCCGTTGATTCACAAATAGTCTCTAGATCCTCAAGGCCAGGTTCTAGCTCCTTTTTCTTTTGAGTCCAGGTATCCTTCACAAACGATCCTATTCCCTGGACTTCTATTATGTTTTGAGAAATATTCCTACAACTTTGAAATTTAGCAATTATCCCTTGTTCTTTTTCAAGCTGGTCTTTTAAAATCAGTTCTCTTTTTAACACAGCTTCAAGTTCACTTTTAGCATTATTGCAATCAACTCTCATTTTCTCAAATTCTAGAAATTGAGCTTCTAGAGCAGCATTTCTATCACTTAAAAACGGATTAGACTCTTTAATCCTATTGTTCTCTTTAGTAAGTGATTTAAGAGTAACACTTAAGTGATATAGTTCAGTAGACATTTCATCTATAACACTATTGCATTCCTCTTTGGTGAGCTCAGAGAGATTAGTAGAAAATACCTGATTGCTAGCTGAACTTGCTTCCTGCTCTCCAGAATCAGCCATCAATGCAAGGTTGACAAACTCAACATCATCATCAGAATGATTGTCATCAACAGCCCAGTCATACTCTTGGGTCAAGAATACCTTTCCTTTCTGTCTGAGAAGAACAAAATATTTCTTCTTGTGGTCAACAGTCTCAGTTGACTTTCCCTTGTTCTCAGATCTAGGTTTCCTGCATTCACTTATCATGTGACCAGCAATTCCACAATTGTAGCATTTAATTTTGGATTTATCCACATAGTTGCTTGTGGAAAAATCCTTGTTAAATGGCTTGGCCACCCCAGAGTTTCTCTTGAATTTCAGCTTAGAGAATCTCCAAATAGAAAAGCTAAGTGCTCATCTATCTCATCCAATTCATCCTGCTGAAGGACATTCAATTCCTCAGACAACTTTTCCTTGCTCCTTCTTGATTCTGCTCTACCTTTACAAACCTCCCTGTTTGGTGTAGAACTAGAAGCTTCTGTCCTTTCCTCCTTTTGCTCCAAGTTGGCAACAAGTGCAACTGACCCACTTTTCTTTTGAGACTTCTCAATCTCTTCATCCTGCTCCATTTCCAGCTCATATGTCTTTAAAGTTCCATATTGCCTTTCAAGAGTAAATGTCTTGTACTCTTGAGTATTTCTTAGAGAAACAGTCATTGGCTTCCATTCCTTGGGCAGTGATCTCAGAAATTTGAGATTGGAATCTTTAACTTGATAGATTCTTCCATACAGTTTCAAACCATTTAGTAGCTTTTGAAATCTACTAAATGTATCATTCAATGTTTCTCCACTCTTAAAGTGGAAATGTTCATACTGTTGGATTAGTAGTTGCATCTTGTTTTCCCTCACCTGTTCTGTTCCTTCACAAAGGGTTTGAACAGTGTCCCATACTTCCTTGGAGGTAGTACAGTTAATAACATTGTCAACCATGTCTGTTTCTAGACCATCGAACAGTATATTCATGGTCTTTTTGTCTTTGTGGACTTCTGCAATATCTTCAAGACTCCACTCAGAAATAGGTTTGGGAATGAGAGTGTCAGGCACACCTTCAGCCATGCCAACTCTTGTTGCAGTCTTCATTGGAACGTGAGGACCCTTGTCAATGCAATCCACAAAACCCTCATCAATAGACGAGAGATGTAGACGCATTTTTACTTTCCAGTGAAAGTAATTCTCTCTATCAAGAACTGGAATCTTTACTCCATAATCCTTCTTAGACATGTTGGAAGTGTGTTGATCTTTAAACTTCAAATATGTTAGAAGCTTGCTCTGATACCAATTGTTATTCCCGGATTACACACTTGTATAATTGTAGAAGGGGGGGTTGAATACAATTCCTGATATTTATAAATTTCTGATAAGAACTCCAGAAATCTATACTTAGATAATTGCTGTAGAAAGATTAATGCACAAACACATAAAAAATCAGGTGGTTAAATGCACCACCTGAAGCTTTTATTCGAAGAAAACTCTGTGATACAAAAGTACACAGCTTCTGTTTTACAACTCTTTGCTTTCTAAGGATATTCAATAAAAACCCTAAGCAAATGTATCTGTTTTCTTAGCCTACAAAGAGTTGCTACACTTGGTTATAAATCCCAAGTTTTACAAGTACTACTATAATAAGATAATATTAATCTAATTCTAGTTGACTTTCTACTACACTCCAAATACACATGTAGCCGAAAGGTTGTCCTTGTGAACAGACATGTCTCCTGCACCTTTCTTGTATTCATAGTGTAAACGGAATGCTTCTTTCTTCTGTGTTTCCAAAGTATGGCTGCCATACTGCTTTTTGTATCTACTATCAATCCATATGATCTGTCAGTCAAACCTGTCCTTATCAACTGCTATCTCCAGCTTAGCATAGAAGAAAGTGTCATTGATTATCCGTTGATATTGTACACTGACATCCGTTGATGATGTATTGAGCTGTATCCATTGATATTGAGACTTGAGCTGTATCCGTTGATAGAGTAGATTTGAGTTGTATCCGTTGATAGAGTTTTGTCTGCATCTGTTGATACACTTTCACTTAGACAGAATTACATAGCATAGCTTATTTACAATTGGCTGCCCTATTCTGCCTATCCGTTGATGGTCAACTTGACTGTGGATAAAAACACTATCAACTGATAACATGGAGATACTGCAGTATGCTACAAAACCTCATCCGTTGATGAGCTACCTGTCAACGGATAGAGTTATAAACCCTCATCCGTTGACAGCTACAAAACCTTATACAATTTGATTGATTGTGAAGTTATCATCAAGTACAACATATTCCTAACAGAGGTACTGTCTAATTTATATTAGAATTATTTTGTGATTCTTATAGTAATTTGATTAAGATTATTGTAAACCAATATGATGTACGTGCAAAGAGTATAAGTATAGGTCAATATTACATGCTAAGTGCTTATATGACTTTGTGATTATATATTACTATTTTGAGAATGTAATTAATACGTGTTGTATATATTAAGTTGTAAAGCATTATAGGACGCGTTTGAGTAGAACAAAGTAAGATAATTTAAGTTACAAGCGTACTGAAGTAGTACTTTATCTGTATATAGGTACGAATAGGAGGCCAACTATGAGCCAGTGCAAGCATAGATAGAATCCTGAAGAATGGAATAATTATTGAAAATTGACGAGTGTACTCGGGGAGCGGCTGACAAGTTTTAGAAGAAGACGGATGTACTATCGAGTAAAGGCCAAAGTATATAAGTAGAGTGGATGTAAGGTGAATGACAAGTCAGTGTGATGGAAATGGAAACTGCATGTAATGAGGCAAGTATACTATTCCATGCTTATTGTTCAATTGGGATAAGTTTGTTTCTGTTATTTATACAACGTTTCTGTCATATTAGTTTGCAAGTTACTATCCCTCACTCATTGTTCAAGTGACGTGAAATCCTATTGTATTAATTATCTTTACTTTCAAATTTCTTTCTTGCAAGCATCTATACCCTCTCTTTTAGTTTCAATAATGAGAATTTGTTCTATTAATTTATGATATTCCTTTTAAATCATTTTGTTAGTGCCTATACTCTTTATTTTTATTTCCTGTGATATTCTTCTTCAATGAATTATAAACATACATTCTTAGATTTTTCTATTATTGTTTATGCTTCTCACCTATCGTTCAGGTGATGATTTCTTTTAAAATCATTTTATTGCAATACTCCTCGTCTATGCTTATATTTTCCAAAGGATGTTTTCTTTTAAATTTAGGTAAACTAATTCGAGGTTTATACTGTTGTTGAGACACGTGTTGCCCAGTGACGGTTAAAACCAAGAATGAATTGAGATCTTCTTAATTATTTAAACTCATATTTGTCATGCCGGTTCTGGCAGCTGAAGCCTATAAGTGCTTAGCTGACAAGAGTGAGACCTTAAGTAATTGAGAATTTCTTAAATCTTCGTTTTAAACTATTCGAATCTCTCATGTTAGTTTAAACTTGGTAACGGCTTTTAACCAATGGACCCCTTTAGGAGAGGTTCTCTTCAACCTGTCCTAACATTTTATTGTCTTGGAGTTATTTTACAAATGATCATTTTAAAACTACTTAATTCGCTTATGTTGATTCAACTTGACAATGTGTTGGTAAATTTTATTAAAGGCTTAGCACTTGACTATACCCTTGCTTTATTTTATAATTACAATTGTTGTTATTCATGTTGCAAGTAAATCATTTCACTCAAATGAACCATGTTTTTCGTCACTTGATCATTATATTAATTCGATTTGTCGTTGATATTAATGCTCTTAAATTTTCAGTAAATATGAATAGCTGTTTATCATATTCCCATTCAATAGTGCTGAAATTGTTGTCCCTGTTTCACTGATATATTATGGAATAATACCCTTCTCTATATCGAACTTGTCGATATCTAGGTCAGAATTTTACTAGACCTCATTTCTTCTTGAGATTTGAGTTGTTAACCTGGAACGTGAGTTTCCAGGGTGCTTGGCTGGTCGAGGTGGTCGATTGTTCCGACACCTGACGTTCAGATTATAGGATTGGACTGTTGTTTTTTTAAATGTGGACCGTAAAGGGTCGGACCAGATTCGTGGTCAGAAGTTATTAAGGCCAATGTGTGCCGTGGATCCATTAAAGGACATTGCTGTGTGCGTTTCTCCGGGGGTTAGTGCGTGACTGATCAGCAGCCTAACCTTATTGTTTTTATTAATAAAATGTAAAATAGTCCAATTCTATTCCATTTCCCGAATTAAAGAAAATGTTATATCTTTAAAGTTCTTGAGCTTCTGTAATTGTGAATTATTCCTTTGAGATAAGTTGGTCATTGATATGTTCACCAATGAATCATTGTAGTATTATTGTTTCACTATACTGTTCGCTTGCTGAGCATTCTTTGGCTCACTTGCTTCATTTTCTCTAATCTTTCAGTTAGGAATAAGGGTGGATGTCTACATCGTACGAGTCATATGAGAGCAATGAGGCAGCCTTTACAGGATAGATCTCGAAGCTAGAGCGGGTAAGCACGGATTGGAGTTAAGCTACAGATTAAACGGTATAGTTATTGAAATCAGAATAGTAGAAGAAATTGTAATAATTTGTATGGTTTAGATTCTTGTTTCATACCATAACCTGGAATCGATCCTCGATGAGGAATCGCTGGTGTATTAAGTTTTATTTGTAATTGTTATTTGGAATTTGGTCTGGATTGAAATACAGGTGGATAGTCCGATTTGTGAATACTTCATGCCAAAGTCTTCTAAAATTCCCCTGTATCAAAGTCTATTTTATTATATATATATATATATATATATATATATATATATATATATATATATATATATATATATATATTCAGCAATGGGAAGTTGGGGCGTTACACAATGCATCATGCTTAAGCTGCACTGTTGTAACTAAAGCATAGCGAATTAATGAATGTTCATTCAAAAATTGTGTCCAAGCCCGAAATTGCTCATCCTGAATGGTTTCGATTTGATGAATGGAAATAGGATTAACTTTAGCAATTAAAAAGCTTCCCTGCAATGCCATTTTCAAAACTTCGAGGAAATTCAAAAATAAGGGTTAGTTTTTATAAAGGATGATGTATAAAGCAAGAATATAAAATCCGATCTAAAAACCACCAGCTAGATTGAGAGATCTTTCCAATCAAAGCTCGAAATATTCAGCAATTGTGTGTATATGCTCTGTATATCTGAAAAATGATGATGTTAAACACAAACAAAAACTCATCATTTATAAGGTTTCAAGGACTAGTGGGTTAGGTGAGATATTGACAGGATATGTTGAATAACACCGCTTAATAATTTCTCACCTAATCAACCAATAATTTCTCACCTAATCAATCAATTAGCCGAAAAACATCTTATCACCGAAATCTGTCATCCGAAAAACATCTTATCACCGAAATCTATCAGCCTATATACACACACACATACAGTACTTCTAATTACTATGGATTTAAAAATAATCACGCAGTAAATCAAGAATTAATCCACAATAATCAGATAAACTCACAATTAAATAGACATAAAATTAACAAAATATCATTAATTGATATATGTCAATAAAATATTTATTTAATTATGCTACAATTAACACAATTATTCACTAACTAATTACCATAAAAGATAGCATTTATAAGCATGGCAATTAATATAGAGATAACTGTAAGATGAGGACTGGATGCAAAGTAAATTCACAAGTCCTAAAAATATGGACATTTAAAATACCTGTGAATTTATAACAAATTGCAGTTAATGATTATCCAAAATTAATTAGACAGATTTAACATCCCAAGTTCACCAACTAACCTGGAGAATGTGGATTCATCCAGTGGTTTAGTAAAGATGTCTGCAATTTGTTGTTCTGTGGGAACAAAATATAATACAACAGTTCCATTCATGACATACTCTCGTAAGAAATGATACCTGATATCAATGTGCTTAGTCCTGGTATGTTGAACTGGATTTTTGGCAATGGCAATGGCACTCGTGTTGTCGCATAGAATTGGAATTTTGTCCAACATGAGTCCATAATCCTGAAGTTGATTCCTCATCCACAGGATCTGAGCACAACAACTACCTGCCGCAATGTATTCTGCTTCGGCTGTCGAGGTAGATACTGAGTGTTGCTTCTTGATGTACCAAGATACCAACCTTCTTCCTAGAAACTGACAGCTTCCAGAAGTACTTTTCCGATCAATCTTACAGTCTGCGAAGTCAGAATCTGTATAGCCAACTAGGTCAAAACCTGTTCCTTTAGGGTACCAAATCCCAAGATTGGGGGTTCCCATAAGGTATCTGAAAATACGTTTAACAGCTATAAGATGTGACTCTTTAGGGTCAGCCTGGAATCTAGCACATAAACAAGCTGCGAACATAATATCTGGTCGACTAGCAGTTAAGTATAAGAGAGAGCCGATCATACCTCGATACTTCGTGATGTCAACTGACTTACCAGATTTGTCTTGATCAAGCTTGACAGCAGTTGGCATCGGGGTCTTTGCAGTAGCTGCTTCTTCCATCCCATACTTCTTCAGAAGATCCTTTATGTATTTTGATTGGCAAATGAAAATACCATCAGGCTTCTGAACAACTTGAAGTCCAAGGAAGAAGGAAAACTCACCCATCATGCCCATCTCGTACTTACTCTACATTAGCTTAGCAAATCTCTTGCATAGCAAATCATTAGTAGAACCAAATATTATATCATCCACATATACTTGCACCAGAAATATATCATTTTTATGCTTTTTATGAAAGAGAGTTTTGTCGATGATACCTCTTGTAAAACCATTTTCAAGTAAAAACTTGGAGAGAGTATCATACCATGTTCGAGGGGCTTGCTTGAGACCATAGAGAGCTTTAAAGAGAAAGTACACAAAACCTTCAAAGTCCTTGTCTTCGAACCCAGGGGGTTGTTCAACATAGACTTCTTCTTTTAGATCTCCGTTCAAAAATGCACTCTTCACATCCATCTGAAAAACCTTAAAGTTGGAGTGTGCAGCTAATGCTAAGAACATCCTGATTTGCTTCAAGCCTTGCAACTGGAGCATAAGTTTCATCATAATCAATTCCCTCTTCTTGAGAGTAACCCTTTGCTACTAATCGAGCCTTGTTCCTCGTAACAATACCATTTTCATCCAGTTTATTCCTAAACACCCATCTAGTGCCAATTATAGATTTATCTTTTGGTCTTGGCACCAGCTTCCATACTTTCTGCCTTTCGAACTGATTAAGTTCTTCCTGTATTGCAGTTACCCAATATGGATCATCAAGAGCTTCATCAATCTTTTTAGGTTCAATTTGAGATAAAAATCCTGCGAAATTGCACCATTCTGTGTTGCTCTTCTAGTCTGTACACCCGTGTCCGGTTCACCAATGATCTGTTCAAAGGGATGCGCTCTACTCCATATCCTTTGTCTTGGCAGATCTGATCTTGATGATTCCCCAAGTTCATGATTGTGTTGAGTGTGGTGACTAGTAGATCCAAAATCATTGTTTGCTCCCCCTGAGCTATTGCTTTCAGAGTTTGATGAATCATTAGCAGCAGATGTTTCTTCACTTGATTGAGGTTCATCGTTCACTTGCTCCCCCTCAACATGTGCTGCTGTCTGATCTACTGGTATAGATTGAACAATAGAGTCTGAAAGAGTATCAGAATTTTGTAGATCAGCATTTATTTCATCATTCTCAAATCTCAGCTGGTCATGTTCATCAAAATCTTCAAGTCCTGTTATCTTCTTATCATCAAAAGACACATGGATAGATTCCATGACCACTTTTGTTCTTAGATTGTAGACTCTGAATGCTTTTGTGGATAGTGAGTATCCAACAAAGATTCCTTCATCAGCTTTTAAATCAAATTTGGAAAGCTGTTCTGGATGAGTCTTAAGAACAAAACACTCACATCCAAACACATGAAAGTACTTCAGGTTCGGCTTCTTATTTTTCACCATCTCATATGGTGTTTTACCATGATTGTTTATGAGTGTAGCATTCTGTGTGAAACAAGCAGCTTGCACAGCTTCAACCCAGAAGTAAGTTGGCAGCTTTGCTTCATCAAGCATGGTCCTTGCAGCTTCTATGAGAGTCCTGTTCTTTCTCTCTACTGCTCCATTTTGTTGTGGAGTTCCAGGTGCAGAGAATTCTTGCTTTATTCCATTTTCTTTACAAAACTCTTCCATGACTACATTCTTGAACTCAATGCCATTATCACTCCTTATGATTTTCACTGTATGCTTAGATCCTGTTATTCCCAGATTGCACACTTTTATAATTGTAGAAGGGGGGGTTGAATACAATTCTTGATATTTATAAATTTCTGATAAGAACTCCAGAAATCTATACTTAGATAATTGCTGTAAAAAGATTAATGCACAAACACATAAAAATCAGGTGGTTAAATGCACCACCTGAAGCTTTTATTCAAAGAAAACTCTGTGATACAAAAGTACACAGCTTATATTTTACAACTCTTTGCTTTCTAAGAATATTCAATAGAAACTCTAAGCAAAATGTATCTGTTTTCTTAGTCTACAAAGAGTGGCTACACTTGGTTATATATCCCAAGTTTTACAAGTACTACTGGAATAAGTTAATATTAATCTAATTCTAGTTGACTTGCTACTACACTCCAAATACACATGTAGCCGAAAGGTTGTCCTTGTGTTCAGACATGTCTCCTGCACCTTTCTTGTATTCATAGTGTAAACGGAATGCTTCTTTCTTCTGTGTTTCCAAAGTATGGCTGCCATACTGCTTTTTGTATCTACTATCAACCCATGTGATCTGTCAGTCAAACATGTCCTTATCAACTGCTAATCCCCAGCTTATCATAGAAGACAATGTCAATGATTATCCGTTGATATTGTACACTGACATCCGTTGATGATATATTGAGTTGTATCCGTTGATATTGAGACTTGAGCTGTATCCGTTGATAGAGTGGATTTGAGTTGTATCCGTTGATAGAGTTTTGTCTTCATCTGTTGATACTTTCACTTAGACAGAATTACATAGCATAGCTTATTTACAATTGGCTACCCTATTCTGCCTATCCGTTGATGGTCAACATGACTGTGGATAAAAACACTATCAACTGATAACATAGAGATACTGCAGTATGCTACAAAACCTCATCCGTTGATGAGCTACCTGTCAACGGATAGAGTTATAAACCCTCATCCGTTGACAACTACAAAACCTTATACAATTTGATTGATTGTGAAGTTATCATAAAGTACAACATATTCCTAACAATCTCCCCCAATTTATACTTGATGGCAATAAAGCATAAATTCAGGACCTTGATGATAACAAAACATTCCTAAAGATATATATATATATAACAATGCAAAAATTATATTAAGCTACAAAAATTAAAAACTGAAAGTTTGAGAAATTTACAGAGAAGTGCTTCTCTAGACTGAGCAGATTAAGACTTTTTCTTTTCTCTTGTTGGCATCACCCTTGATTTTCCTTCTTTGGCAGAGTTGGACTCAATCTGCATTTGGAGTTGCCTATAGAAGGCATCTTCTTCATCAACCTTTGGATTTAGCTTTTGTTGTAACCATCTCAGGTATTGAGAACTAGCCTTTGATAGTTGGTCTTCTAACCTGAAGAATCTCCTGTTACCATCTTCATCCCTGAACTCCATCATCCAAAAGGGTTGAAGGTGGATTTTCTGTCCATTGTATGGGATCTTCATCTTCCTTGGTAGACTTGATGGTGAGTTCCATTCCCTTCTTATCTGTTCTATTCTGTCCAGTATCTCCCCTTTTGCTATCTTGGAGAACCCTGTGTATCTCTTGATTGCAGAGAACACTTTGGTTAAAGTCAGATAATTTTCTCCAAGAACCCTCTGTAGTGGCCATGTCCTTTCCTTTCCTCCCTTGTATACAAAGACCAATCTCTCAGGCAAATGTTTATATTTGTCAATTCCTCTTACTTCTGACAATTCATCCAGATAAAGATTCATGCCAGAGTATTCTTCAATATCTGCCTGATAGATAAAATCATCCTTGTTTTCCAAGATTGGCTGCCTGACAATAGCAGGTACCCTAGCAACTTGAATTGGTTCCTTTGAAGGTTGCTTCCTTGGTATCCTTTTCTTCTGTAAAGGCTTCTGTTGAGGCTTCAGCAAGAATGAAGGAACCTCAATGGAGTCAAGATTCATTGGTTCCTCTTTAGGTACTATAGGATCACCATGGAAATTCACAGCTGGGTTGAATACTTTTACAGAAATAGGTTGTGATGAGCCAACTGTCTCCTTGCTTTCAATTTCTGGGGAGACAGGCCTCCATGCCTTTGATTTCATTCTCTTAGATTTGGATTTGGGGACTGATTTCACTTTCCTTTTGGATTTGGGGACTTCCTCAGGTTCCCTCATTTCATCCTCTACCTCATCCATTAACTCTTGAGCCAGCCTGGCTTGCTTCTCATCTGAGTTTTCATATTGATTTTCTTCACTTGGATGAGCTTCCCTGAGAAGTCTGGAGGTCTCCTCTCTTTTTGCTTCAACAAATCTAGGATGGCTATTGGATATGTTTAAGACTTTTCCATTCCTTATTATTATAGCCATCCATTCTCTTACACTTCTATTGGCATTTTCCTTGAACTCCTTAATTTGCTTTCCCATTAGCTTTCCTTCATCATCCTTGGGAAATGGAAAGTCCAATTGTAACTTGTTCTTCCCATTTGCCTTTGGTGGAGAGTAGGCTCTGGTTTTGATGTATGGTTCAAATTCTTTGACATAAGATGGTTCAGCATCATAGAAAGTAGGAGCTACAATCTCTGGAGTGAGCACCTTCAGAATTGTAGCTGATATTGTTGGAGCTGAGGACTGAGTAGAGAACAGATTTGATACAATTGATTCATTGATCATCCTTTCTGTTCTCATCATTCTTTCATTTGCCTCCATGTTGATCTTCTCTAAGGCCTCTATTCTGGCTTGCCTTTCACCATCTGAGATTTCTGATAGGTCAGGAATCACAGGCAAAGCATTTTGTTTCTTCACAGGGGAAGCCTCTATAGAAAATTCTTTTGGATTGACCACTATCATTGGCTGTTGCTCCCCCTCACTTTGTGCTATCTTGCTACTGGAAGCTAGAATGTGACTAGAAGTAGCTGCAACCTCTTCTACCTTTTTCTCCCCCTTTTTGTTAGCATCAAGGGCTGGAGAAGAGGCTGCAAGCAACCTTTCCAGTAGCTCAGTCTGTTTGGCTTGATTTGCAATGAGTGTCTGCATTTGAGATTCCACACCATCCACTCTGGAGGAGAGATGCTGAACAGATTTGGCCAGGCTATCTTCCTTCAATAATTTGATAGTCAGCACCTTCTGAGTGGTAGTAGGGGCTAGTGCCTCAATCCTGGCATCTAGTTCCACTTTCATTTCTCTAATTGCAGTTTGGACCTCCTCCTGTTGAGTTCTTTGAATGACCATGTGCATTTTCTGAAGTTTCAGGGAGTCCATTATTTGCTGAAGGACATCCTTTCTCTGTGGATCTGCATTTTGATGCTCAGCCCTAGCAGATTGATATTGCTTCACAATCTCCAAATTGAAATCACCAGCCACAGTGGCAGTAGAAAATAGCTAGTCTGGAGTATCACCCACATTGACTTCTTCATCATTTGCTGTGCTGTCACTGTCATCATTGCCAAACTCTTCACTGTCAGCATTGGAAGACAGAGTTGTCAAAGCATCCTTTGCTCTTTGTAGAGATTGTGAGGTGTGCACTAGGTGCATTGCCTCCTCTGCCTCCACATTGCCCTGTTGTGCCATGATTTGATAAGCAGAAACAGGATGAGTAAAGGTTTCAGGATCCAAAGAGATGGAGTCAATGATTGACTGATATTCTTGTCAAAATTCCATCCCTTTAGAAGCTTCATTAACCTCCATTAACTCACTTGCAATGGCTGAATCTTCCGTCCTTATTTCTCCCGTAGTCCCTTCTCTCCTCTCATCTCTCTGTTCTTGCATTAGGGGCTCCCTCTGGCTCACACCTCTCACACCCTCACCTTCACCTACTAAGGTGGAACTCTCTTGCTCTCCTTTTGCCTGACCTGAAGAAATTGTCAGCCTCTCATTATTTGCCTCTCCTTTTGCCTGCTCACAAGGCAGCCTCTCACTCCCTTCCCTCAATCCTAAAAGTGTTTCAACTACTGAGAACTCCTCCACACTTGACACAGGAATGTCAGATATAGCAGTGGTAGAGTGAGTTATCAACGGATAAGGAATATCCGTTGATGGAGTAGGTATAGCTGTCAACGGATGGCTAGACAGAGGCGCATCCGTTGATGGAGAAACACTTGTCAACGGATGAAGGATATCCGTTGATGAAGGAATGATAATATCCGTTGAAGTGAAAACCAACACTGAATCTGTGGAGATTGATTTTAAAGATGAGGCCACAGATGTTGTTGTGAATTCAGGAATGGAAGGTTGATGGCCCAACAAATCATCTAAAAGATGACGACCACCAATTGCAGAGTGGGGCTTCTCCAAGAATCTTAAATATGGAGAATCAGGAATTGATGTAGATATCATATCCACATCCAGAGATGGAGTTGGTGATGGTGGATTGTAATGTGTATCGATTTGAAGGTTAAGATCAAGGGGCTGTGACTCCAAATTTATTGAAGTCACATCAAACTGAATTTGAGAAGGTACAGTTTGCTGTACTGTGTGTGCACCCTGTGCTTCCCCTATGGTTTTAGATTTTACTCTTCTTTCATAGGTTTTTGAGAGAGGGCTAGTGTCCCTTACCCTTTTGTGCAGAGTTGCTGTAGAACTAGTAGTCACACCCTGTTGAGAGGATGTAACTTGGGCTTGGCTATTTGGTGCACTTTCCTCACCCACCTTATTCTTAGGGTTTGCACCCTGTCCCTCACCACTCACTACCTCCTTCACACTCCCCTCAAGAGTTGTGGTAGTTTTTGCAACAGGTACTTTTTGAGAAACACCTGAGATTTGTCTCTTAGATTTTGGTTTGGAAACTTTTGTTTTAGTCACTCGGGTAGGAGCCTGTTTGGTCTTCCCCTATGGTTTTAGATTTTACTCTTCTTTCATAGGTTTTTGAGAGAGGGCTAGTGTCCCTTACCCTTTTGTGCAGAGTTGCTGTAGAACTAATAGTCACACCCTATTGAGAGGATTTAACTTGGGCTTGGCTATTTGGTGCACTTTCCTCACCCACCTTATTCTTAGGGTTTGCACCCTGTCCCTCACCACTCACTACCTCCTTCACACTCCCCTCAAGAGTTGTGGTAGTTTTTGCAACAGGTGCTTTTTGAGAAACACCTGAGATTTGTCTCTTAGATTTTGGTTTGGAAACTTTTGTTTTAGTCACTTGGGTAGGAGCCTGTTTGGTCACTACTACAGACTCCATTGTGACTGAGGAAGGCAAAGAAATTTGGGGGTTAGAGATAGGAGTTTCAAGGTTAGAAAGAGTTACCTGAACAATTGGTAGGTATACCAATTGTACCTCTGCATTGCAGTTCATTCGAATTAAATCACTTAAGACTCTCTTCTCCTGAACAAAACATGTGAACTTGCTATCCGTGTTAGCAATGGATAGCTTATTCTCAGATACATGCAGTGCTAAGAGCATCAAAAATCTAGCAAAATAGATATTCTTGCCCCTAGTTTCCTTTTTACCTAATTTTTCCGCTATCTCATACATGACTAGTGTGCCAAAGTTATAGAATTTATCAGTCAGAAGCATACACAGCATAACTAGCATGGAATGAGTAACAGCATCAAAGTTACTAAATTTGCCTGAAAAAGTTTTAATGAAGGCATCACAAAAATAACTCCATTCTTTAACCATCCCTTTCCTAGCAATTTTTCCTAAATTATCAGTACTAAGGGCATAATTTATGGAATTAAGCATGGCAACTATTTCAGCATCAGTGGGTACTTTCAGACAGTTATTCTCAGGCAATTTTAAACAGGAAGTTATCACATCAGAGTTAACTACATAGTTTTTACCCTTTAGAGAAAAAACAATTGTACCATCTGTGCCATTGTACTCAGCAGATGCCCACACGTCTTCGATTACTTCGTGGATTAGAGGAGTGGTGGCAGTCATAGCATACGAAAGTTTACAATTCTTCACAAAATTCATCATGGTGTGATAAGCTTCTGGGGCATTCACTGTATCGACATAGGCAGCAAAATTGTTCTTCTCATAGGTGAACCCAGTGGAAGACATCATCTTAACAATAGGCGTCATTGAAGAGTTTGAACTTTTGTTGCAGAGAGTTTTTGTGAAGAAGAAGATGCAGTTTACTTAAGAGAATCTTGAAAGTCGATAAAAGTGAGATGTGAGAGCACAAGACAGCCTTTTATACTTTTCAAGAATTGAAAATGAAATAATTAAAAGTAATTACTCATTGGTCAAAAGTAACTGTCAAATAATAAAAGAAAATAAATATAACCAGTCATATATAGATACACGTTTACCAACGGTTATATTTAAAAGAAAATATGTATATCAACGGATATGGATTGAACGGTTGAGAAACAGTTTATCCGTTGATATACAAAAAATCTAGGAATGTGTTTATGCTATCAACGAGTTAAAGAATATCCGTTGATAAGACAATTTTGCCTTGGACAAAATTAAAAACAAATTTTTCTGAGAGTATTTAATTCTCAAGTAAATCAAAACACATTCCTAGCTGCAATGCAGTGAAATCAAATATCACTAGGAATTTTGACAAGTTAAGCATACCTAGCTCACCTACCAATCTTGTGAATGTGGATTCATCAAGAGGCTTGGTAAAGATATCTGCAAGCTGCATTTCACTTGGCACAAAGTGCATTTCTACTGTACCATTCATCACATGTTCTCTAATGAAGTGGTATTTGATGTCAATGTGCTTGGTTCTCGAATGTTGCACTGGATTCCCTGTGATGGCAATAGCACTTGTGTTGTCACAGAAAAATGGAATCTTCTCAACTTTTAGACCATAGTCAATGAGTTGGTTTCTCATCCATAGAATCTGTGCACAACAGCTTCCAGCAGCAATGTACTCAGCTTCAGCTGTAGAAGTGGAGACTGAGTTTTGTTTCTTACTGAACCATGAAACAAGCCTGTTTCCTAGAAATTGACAGGAACCTGTAGTACTTTTCCTATCAACTCTGCAACCTGCATAATCTGCATCTGAATAGCCAGTTAGATCAAAACCAGATTCTCTTGGGTACCAAATGCCAAGGTTTGGTGTTCCCTTGAGATACCTGAAGATTCTTTTAATAGCTATTAAGTGAGACTCTCTAGGTTCAGCTTGAAATCTAGCACAAAGACAAGTTGAAAACATTATATCAGGTCTACTAGCTGTTAGGTATAGAAGTGAACCTACCATGCCTCTATAGCTTGAGATGTCCACAGACTTTTCCTTAGTATTCAACTCAAGCTTAGTTGCAGTGGCCATAGGTGTTTTTGCAGATGTACAATCCATTAAGTCAAATTTCTTTAAGAGATCATAAATATTTTTTGTTTGACTTATGAAAATGCCCTCATTAACTTGCTTTACTTGTAGGCCAAGAAAGTAAGTTAATTCACCCATCATGCTCATTTTATACCTACTTTGCATAAGTTTGGCAAACTTTTTGCAAAGCTTCTCATCTGTAGACCCAAAAATAATATCATCTACATAGATTTGAACAAGTATTGAAGAGCCATTAATATTCCTAAGAAATAAGGTTTTATCTACTGTACCTCTAGTGAAGTGGTTCTCCAAAAGAAATTGAGATAAAGTGTCATACCAGGCTCTTGGTGCTTGCTTCAAACCATAAAGTGCTTTCATGAGAAGATATACATATCCTGGAAATTCTGGATCCTCAAAGCCAGGAGGTTGATGGACATAGACCTCTTCTTCCAGTTCCCCATTTAGAAAGGCACTTTTGACATCCATCTGATAGACTTTGAAATTGGCATGTGCTGCATAGGCTAGAAAGATTCTTATTGCCTCAAGTCTTGCCACTGGAGCAAAAGTTTCATCAAAATCTATTCCTTCTTCTTGAGAGTAGCCTTTTGCCACTAATCTAGCTTTATTCCTCACAATTATGCCATTTTCATCTGTCTTATTCTTGAGAACCCATTTAGTACCTATGACACTTCTATCATCAGGTTTGGGCACAAGTTTCCATACTTTATTTCTTTCAAATTGGTTTAGCTCTTCTTGCATTGCTAACACCCAATCTGGATCTAGAAGGGCATCTTCCACTTTCTTAGGTTCCTCTTGAGACAGGAAGCTACTGTATAGACATTCTGCTTGAGTGGCCCTTCTAGTTTGGACTCTTGAATTTGATTCACCAATGATTAACTCAAATGGATGATCTCTAGTCCATTTTCTTGCAGGTGGAAGGTTTGATCTTGATGAGGTTGCTTCATTTCCATGATCATGTTGATTTAGCATTGAATTTTGACCATGAGAAACTCCCCCTGAGTTTGTTGTCCTTGCTGAATTATGAAGTTGACTGTCAATGGATGCATCATTTTGCCTGTCGACGGATGCTTGAGAATCTCTGTCAACGGATGCATATCTAATAGTGTCAACGGATGTTGCAGAATGACTGTCAACGGATGCTTCATTTTCAGTGTAAGCATCACTTCTAGTTGGTATAACAGCTCTAGGTGGATCTCTGTGGTCATGATCTTCATTGTCCTCATCATCATCATAGTACATTCTTCCTTCACCTTCATTCTCAAATTCCAACTTTTCATGGGAACCTTCATCATTTAGGCCTAGAATCTTTTGATCATCAAACACAACATGTACAGATTCCATAACAATGTTGGTTCTTAGATTATAGACCTTGTAGGCTTTCCCTGCTGCATATCCAACGACAATAGCTTCATTTGCCTTTGCTTCAAATTTGCCCAAGTTATCTCCATGATTCCTTAGCACAAAACACTTACATCCAAAGACATGTAGGAAAGCTAAAGTTGGTTTCTTGTTGGTTAATAACTGATAAGGAGTCATTCCTCTAGCTTGATTGACCAAGGAAATATTCTGAGTAAAGCATGCAGTGTTGACAGCTTCAGCCCAGAAATATGTTGGTAACCTTGATTCACTTAACATTGTTCTAGCTGCTTCAATGAGAGTTCTGTTTTTCCTTTCAACAACCCCATTTTGTTGAGGTGTTCTGGCAGTAGAAAACTCATGGACAATTCCATTCTCTTCACAGAAAATCTACATTGTGGAATTCTTGAATTCAGTACCATTGTCACTCCTGATTCTTTGTACTCTGTCTTCAGAACCATTGTTTAGTATTCTGAGGTGATTGATGATGATTTCAATTGCACAATCCTTGGAGTGCAGGAAGAAGGTCCATGTGAACTTAGAAAAATCATCTACAATCACCAGATAGTATTTCTTCTTTGAAATAGACATGACATTTACTGGACCAAATAAGTCCATATGCAGCAATTGAAGAGGCTTAACAATGGATGACTCTGTCTTGCTTTTGAAGGATGATTTCTTTTGTTTCCCTAATTGGCAGGCATCACACAGTCCATCTCTGACAAACTCCAATTGAGGGATTCCTCTAGCAAGATCCTTTCTTACCAAATCATTCATAACTTTAAAATTCAAATGTGACAGCTTCTTATGTCATAGCCAACTCTCATCCTTACTTGCTTTGCTGAAGAGACAAGTAATGGATTCTGAGCATGCTGAATTGAAGTCAGCTATGTAAACATTTCCTTTTCTAAAGCCTGTCAATACCACATTGTTGTCTTCCTTGGCAGAAACAACACAGGCTTATTTTGTGAACTTTACTTCATAGTCTTTGTCACAAATCTGATTGACACTCAGCAAATTGTGCTTCAAACCTTCAACTAAAGCCACTTCTTCAATGATGACATTGTCTTTTGAAATCAGGCCATATCCCTTAGTATATCCTTTGCTGTCATCTCCAAAGGTAATTCTAGGGCCAGCGCCTTCCTTGAACTCTGTGAGCAGGGTTGAATCTCCTGTCATGTGCCTAGAGCATCCACTGTCTAGGTACCATAGATTCCTTCTGTTTCCCTGCACACATTTCAAAAACAAATCAAGTTGATTTTGGTACCCAAGCTTCCTTGGGTCCTTTCTTGTTAGCCTTTGACTTTGCACTCTTAGCATTCTTCAACTTAGGTGTAGATGCTTGAGTGATGGGGTTTGACAAATGCTCATTTGCATGAATATTTGATGCATGCATGTGTGGAAAATTGGCATACATGTTATTCATGTTAGGTATGTTCCATGACATTTGTGGCACATTCATAGATTGAAAGTAAGGATTAAACACATATGGCATGTTCACATATGGATTTGAAAAACTAGCATTTTGATACAGACCATGCATTGCAGGCATACATGGCATTGGTTGAGGTACATGAACAAGAGCCTTGTTGACAATCTTGCAATTAGAAGATAGATGATTGACAATATTACAATTACTACAAGTTTTCCTAGGAGCAAACTTGTCAAGAGAGTAATTGTTTTTCTTGTTGATGCCTATCTTACCATTTCTATTCTTTTTCTTTTTATCCTCAATTTTTACCTTTTCATTATCTGATTTACCAACAGCCTTTTTGTTGTGTAAATCACCTGCCTTAGCCTTCCCACTGGATTTGGTTTTGCTGCACTCACCACTAACAAAATTCTTGTTGACTGGACCATACTTGATATCCAGTTTCCTGAGTTCCTTCTTACTAATAAACTTTTTGTTAGTCGACGGATACCTCTCATCCGTTGACGGTTCATCTGTCAACGGATGATCACTATCCATTGATTCACAAATAGTCTCTAGATCCTCAAGGCCAGGTTCTAGCTCCTTTTTCTTCTGAGTCCAGGTATCCTTCACAAACGATTCTATTCCCTGAACTTCTATTATGTTTTGAGAAATATTCCTACAACTTTGAAATTTAGCAATTATCCCTTGTTCTTTTTCAAGCTGGTCTTTTAAAATCAGTTCTCTTTTTAACACAGCTTCAAGTTCACTTTTAGCATTATTGCAATCAACTCTCATTTTCTAAAATTCTAGAAATTGAGTTTCTAGAGCAGCATTTCAATCACTTAAAAACAGATTAGACTCTTTAATCCTATTGTTCTCTTTAGTAAGTGATTTAAGAGTAACACTTAAGTGATATAGTTCAATAGACATTTCATCTATAACACTATTGCATTCCTCTTTGGTGAGCTCAGAGAGATTAGTAGAAAATACCTGATTGCTAGCTGAACTTGCTTCCTGCTCTCCAGAATCAGCCATTAAAGCAAGGTTGACTAACTCAACATCATCGTCAGAATGATTGTCATCAACAGCCCAGTCATACTCTTGGGTCAAGAATGCCTTTCCTTTCTGCATGAGAAGATCAAAATATTTCTTCTTATAGTCAATAGCCTCAGTTGACTTTCCCTTGTTCTCAGATCTAGGTTTCCTGCATTCACTTATCATGTGACCAGATATTCCACAATTGTAGCATTTAATTTTGGATTTATCCATATAGTTGCTTGTGGAGAAATCCTTGTTAAATGGCTTGGCCACCCTAGAGTTTCTCTTGAATTTCAGCTTAGAGAATCTCCTAGATAGAAAAGCTAAGTGCTCATCTATCTCATCCAATTCATCCTGCTGAAGAACATTCAATCCCTCAGAGACCTTTTCCTTGCTCCTGCTTGATTCTGCTCTACCTTTACAAACCTCCCTGTTTGGTGTAGAATTAGCAGTTTCTGTCCTTTCCTCCTTTTGCTCCAAGTTGGCGACAAGTGCAACTGACCCACTTTTCTTTTGAGACTTCTCAATCTCTTCATCCTGCTCCATTTCCAGCTCATAGGTCTTTAAAGTTCTATAGAGCCTTTCAAGAGTAAATGTCTTGTACTCTTGAGTGTTTCTTAGAGAAATAGTCATTGGCTTCCATTCCTTGGGCAGTGATCTCAGAAATTTGAGATTAGAATCTTTAACTTGATAGATTCTTCCATACAGTTTCAAACCATTTAGTAGCTTTTGAAACCTACTAAATGTATCATTCAACGTTTCTCCACTCTTAAAGTGAAAATGTTCATACTGTTGGATTAGTAGTTGCATCTTGTTTTCCCTTACATGTTCTGTTCCTTCACAAAGGGTTTGAACAGTGTCCCATACTTCCTTGGCGGTAGTACAGTTAATAACATTGTCAACCATGTCTGTTTCTAGACCATTGAACAGAATATTCATGGTCTTTTTGTCTTTGTGGACTTCTGTAATATCTTCAAGACTCCACTCAGAAACAGGTTTGGGAATGAGAGTGTCAGGCACACCTTCAGCCAGGCCAACTCTTGTTGCAGTCTTCATTGGAACGTGAGGACCCTTGTCAATGTAATCCACAAAACCCTCATCAATAGACGAGAGATGTAGACGCATTTTTACTTTCCAGTGAAAGTAATTTTCTCTATCAAGAACTGGAATCTTTACTCCATAATCCTTCTTAGACATGTTGGAAGTGTGTTGATCTTTAAACTTCAAATATGTTAGAAGCTTGCTCTAATACCAATTGTTATTCGCAGATTGCACACTTGTATAATTGTAGAAGGGGGGGTTGAATACAATTCTTGATATTTATAAATTTCTGATAAGAACTCCAGAAATCTATACTTAGATAATTGCTGTAAAAAGATTAATGCACAAACACATAAAAATCAGGTGGTTAAATGCACCACCTGAAGCTT
Organism: Saposhnikovia divaricata; assembly: GCA_036435485.1. NCBI lineage: Eukaryota > Viridiplantae > Streptophyta > Magnoliopsida > Apiales > Apiaceae > Saposhnikovia > Saposhnikovia divaricata. Next base: position 125,345,284 of record CM071595.1, read on the forward strand.
TTATTCGAAGAAAACTCTGTGATACAAAAGTACACAGCTTCTGTTTTACAACTCTTTGCTTTCTAAGAATATTCAATAGAAACCCTAAGCAAAATGTATCTGTTTTCTTAGTCTACAAAGAGTGGCTACACTTGGTTATATATCCCAAGTTTTACAAGTACTACTGGAATAAGATAATATTAATCTAATTCTAGTTGACTTGCTACTACACTCCAAATACACATGTAGCCGAAAGGTTATCCTTGTGTTCAGACATGTCTCCTGCACCTTTCTTGTATTCATAGTGTAAACGGAATGCTTCTTTCTTCTGTGTTTCCAAAGTATGGCTGCCATACTGCTTTTTGTATCTACTATCAACCCATGTGATCTGTCAGTCAAACATGTCCTTATCAACTGCTAATCCCCAGCTTATCATAGAAGACAGTGTCAATGATTATCCGTTGATATTGTACACTAACATCCGTTGATGATATATTGAGCTGTATCCGTTGATATTGAGACTTGAGCTGTATCCGTTAATAGAGTGGATTTGAGTTGTATCCGTTGATAGAGTTTTGTATTCATCTGTTGATACACTTTCACTTAGACAGAATTACATAGCATAGCTTATTTACAATTGGCTACCCTATTCTGCCTATCCGTTGATGGTCAACATGACTGTGGATAAAAACACTATCAACTGATAACATAGAGATACTGCAGTATGCTACAAAACCTCATCCGTTGATGAGCTACCTGTCAACGGATAGAGTTATAAATCCTCATCCGTTGACAGCTACAAAACCTTATACAATTTGATTGATTGTGAAGTTATCATCAAGTACAACATATTCCTAACAGATCCTTTGTCCGGTTGTCTGACATGCTCTGTTAAGATTGATGCAGTTTCTTCTTTCTTGTGCATAAAATATACCCATGTATATCTGGTGTATTCATCAACAATAACCAAAGCATATCTTTTCTTTCCAATAGATATAAGAGAGAGAAGAGAGAGTTGTGTGTTGAGGTGTGTTTTGAAATGAAATACAACAGGCCTATTTATAGATTTTAGAAAGTTACTATGCGGTACTATGTTGCACTATGCAGTGGGCCCCACCTCACTATACCACCAACCTCAAAACGTGTCTGCTGAAGAAATTTTGTCCCGTGGGCCCCACCAGCCACTATTTGAACAGTACCACTATTTGCATAGTAACTACTATTTGCACAGTAACCACTATTTGCATAGTAATCATGAATAGTAACTTTGTGAATAGTAACCGTGAATAGTAATTATGAATAGTATTACTATTCTTTTTGGCTTCTCTCTTCTGTTTATTTAGCTTAAGATATTATATCTGTCCTTGATTATCAATAGGCTTTGGCAATTCTTTCTGTGAATTAATGTGTTGATCCTTCTCGCATGTGCTGACACTTAGTGCACTGGTCTGGTTCACAAGTGACTAGCATTGATCTTGATCTTCACACCTTCGTTACATTCCAATTGATTAGCCTGCAGCAATATCTTCAAATAATAACTACATGGAATCTTTTGGCCCTTCAACTGAATCATCTGTACATCTTTATTCTGTCACTGAGGCTTGATTACGTTAATGAACTTCTTTCAGTGACTTGATTCTTGTCGGTGCCTGTTCTTCAAGTTTTACGATCCCTGTATAGAGTTAATATTATTTATCTTTTATCCTAGTTGAGTTATATACGTCCTCTATTACATATTACATTACATTATACTTTACATGGTAGTCAAAGTTATTAGAAGATTTCTTTTTTCTCAAATAACAAATTACATATATTTGATTTGTATAGTTGTTGGGGTACAAAAATTTGAGTTACTTGGGCTTACAATTTCTCAGGACCGGCCCTGACTATAGTTATTGACTATTGTTATAATTTGAGGCCAAAAAATAGTTTTTGATCTTAAAATACAATTAGTGCTCCAATGCATTGTTCTAAAATAAGACCAACTACATTCAAAGTGTATTTTAAAATTTTTTTTATAATGATAGAATTCATTTTTCCTCCATTGGTTGAGTGATGTGACAAGGATGACTATAGTTATTTTTAGTTCTAAATATATGACCAACTATTCTTTTATGCATTTATAGAACAAAGTATTGCTGTGCATTGGAATGGTGATTTTGCAAACTTATTCTATATTATCAGAGCCGACTCCTATGGGAGTACTCCCATGCTTCTGCCTAGGGCCACCAAAATTTTAGGGCCTCAAATTTAATTAGTATTCTGTATATATAATATATATAATTATCAATACTTGTTATTCTAACAGAAAAAGTTAGTGAAATAAATTTCTTTCAAATTAAAATAACTTCAGAGATTTTGTACATTCAAAAGAAACGAGGAAAATAATGATAAGTGCATAATTTTGCATATTTTTATTGCCTATTTATTGCTTGTATTCGTATTTTATTAAATTATTTTGTTGCGTTTCAGGAAAATTCGAGAAAACTGAAGAAACGGCAAAATAAAGAAATAAATGACAAAAGAAGGAAAGGAAGGACCAAAATAGAAGAAAGAGGAAAGATAATGGAGGGTGGTGCACATTTTACCAAAACCAAATGGAAGGCTAGGATTTAGCCAACCAAAAATGAAACCAATGGCCAAGATTCAATCTAACCTACCTAAAACCCTAATCTTTTCCTATAAATACCCACCATTCCTTCATTTGTAAACACATTACATTAGGCATTAGGCCTTAGAATTAAAATTAAGTTCATCTCCCAAATTATAGTTGTAATTTTTCTTGTAAACACTTTTTATTTGTATGCAATTTCAAGTTTTATTTTAATTCTTGCATCTCTCTTTCATTTTATTTCTCTTGTTCTTTATTTCGTTATTTTCGTAAATTCTCGGGTGGATAAAGTAGCAACGCTAACCACACGGGATTGGAAGTATCGATTTGAAGAATTTGTTTTCGTAATTTTAATTTCCGTTTTAATATTAATTGTGCTCCTTTAAATTTCAATTTTATTGTGGGTTTGATTAATTTTAATTATAAATCTAAATTTTTATGTTTGATATTTTAGTGTAATAAATATAAAAAAAAAAAATTTTAGTTCTCATAATTTTAGAAAATATGTTATCTTCTTTCATTTTGTTAATTCGAAGCAGATTTTGTTTTAATTATAACGCGAACCATCATTTCTGTATCTTCTTCATTCCTCTGTTTTTGTTTCACTTTTCCACAAATAGAACCCACGCCCCTGTCTTGTTATTTGTTCTTTACAAACACAGCACCCCTTCTCCTTGGTTATAATTTCCAGCGCCAATATCAAATCTCTCTCTATACCTTCTCTCTCCTTCTCCTTATTTCCCTCTCTTCCTCAACTGATTCTCCACAGTTTTCTTCCTTGTTAAAACCACCGAACACCCCACCCCTCTTCCTGTTTTAATTCGCATAAGAGGTCCCAAAAACTAGACCACCCCTTCTCGCCTTCACTGCAAACTCCCAAAAACCCAGCTCGTTTTTAAACCCCAAACCAACCCATTTCCCCTCCTTCTTTGCTTATTATTGGCTGCGAATTATGCATCTCTTGTAGTGGGTATTGTAGAGTCTTTGTATGCTTACAAATGTTAATTACGGTAGTTAATTCGCTGCTTGTATTGATTTGTGGATTCCGAGTTTGCAGAATTTGCAGAGTACTGTGCCGATTTGTTGTTTTTGTTGGTCCTGTTGAGTTGTGGTTTGGGTTTGTTTCTATTCGAATCTGTGAAGTGTATGTACTGTTGTGAATTTCTGTTTTGGTAGTGCCTGAATTTGTTTGTAGTTTGTGCGGTTATTTTCTGTACATAGTTCGTATCATTCTCTTTGCTGAGTTATGCAGCCATGTTAGTCAATGCATCGGCTGGAACTCTGGGTCGTGTGATGTTTTCGTTTTTGTTTTTCCTTCTTTCTTTCTCTGTATTCATGTTTCGCTGAGCTTTTTGGTTCATGAGTTCTTTGGTTCAGTTCGAATTGCCACGTTTGTTGCTGTCAAAATTCTGTTTGAGTTGTGTCCCTTGTCTTTGTTTCATAATGCTGAGTGCGTGCACAACAGTGTGAGATATGTGGGTTTTTGCAAGTTATTGAGTTTGTTTACTGTTTTCGCAAACTGTTAAGTTGCTGTTTGTTTCTCTGTAAATAAAATGTGTTTATTTCTTTTCACTTTTAATTAATTAGTTTAAAATAAGAATAAATTTAATCAGTTTTAAATTTTCATTTAGGAATTAATTAGTTGAAGCTAAAAGTTTCTAAAATCTAAATTGGTTTTTGTTGATTTCTGCTTTAAATAATTCCTTCAATGATTTAGTTTTTATTTTTAATTAATTAATTTAGAGTTTGAATAATAAAATTTTGTTTTTAAAATAGTTTAAATTTTCTTTTAATAGTAAAAATCCAAAAATCCAAATCGTTCTAATTCGCCTAAGTTAGAAATTAAGGTTTTGCGAAAATATTATTCCCTGTGGATCGAATCTTAAAATACTAAAACGAGATCGTGCGCTTGTGATTTTAATTGTATCATTTCCGCCACATCAAGTTTTTGGCGCCGCTGCCGGGGAATTATAATTATTTTTCGTGCCATAATTTTTAATTTTTCGAATCAGTTTTACTTATCTAATTTTTTATCTCATTTTTTTAGGAAAGTTTGGAATTACGGGAATCTTTTCACGGAGCTTGGAATTAATCGAAATCCTTGGAAGCATGCTTCGGTAACCCGTATCTCACTCTTTTCGCCTTTTTATTTTTAGAAAATCACAAAAAAAAAAAATCAAAAAATCAAAAATCACAAAAAAAAATTAAAAATTAAAAATCCAAAAATATTATTTGTAAACACATATTTGTTGCATCATGCATTCATCACTTAGGGCACATCATCTAGATTTTTATTTTCTTGTTTTAATTTTTCGTACCTATTTAATTGTGGTGATCGCTGGAGGACCCAAAGGTACGTTAATTTTCTTCTTCTTTTAGTTAAAACACGTAGTGTAAGCATCCACAATTGTTTATAGTTTTATATATATCATTGTTTGTTGCATTAATTAGACGTTTGCCCCTAGGATTTCACGTTCAATTAGAAAGGTGCCTAAAAATAAACGTAATTAAGACTTATTCACGACCTTCAGTGTCTAAGGTTCGCCTGGCTGTTAAGATTCGGTGTCTAAGTGACGAGTTTGGCCTCTTGGCAATGCCTGCTCTAATCTGGCCGAATCGGTCTGAATAATTCTTAATTTACGAAATTTTTAGTGTGTCTTAAGGTTAGATCTTTCTTTTGATTTTTCACCCTTTGTTTTGTGTGCTTAATTTTTCACAAATTATTTGCTACGTGTTTTCCTTTCGTGGTTTATGCGAACTACTTGGATTAGGGATAACTCTTCTAGACTAGTGAGATCATTCGAGATTTCTTCATCACCCGATTCCGAGTCTTTAGATAATTCCGAACCAGTAGTAACCATGGCCATATCTCTTAAGGACCGTTGCTATCCCACCCGCTCCGCTCAACCCTCGTGTATCACTCTTCCACCGGTTACTGGTAATAATTTTGAGATTAAAGCCCATCACATTAGCATGTTACCAAAATTTACCGGGAGCGACGGTGAGGATCCCTACCTTTTTCTTCATGAATTCGAGGAGGTTTGTGCCTTACAGAAACTCCAACAATTAACCGAGGACTCAATTAGGCTTAGGCTCATTAATTTCGCGCTTAAAGAAAATGCTAAGAAATGGTTGTATAGTCTTCCCGTTAATTCTATTTCCACGTGGGAGGGATTTGTGGTAATGTTTCTAAAAAAATATTTTCCTAATCACAAGACTACGAGAATTACAAATGAAATAAATCAATTTCATCAAAAAGAAAATGAGTCTTTTTGGAAATTATTTGATCGTTTCAAAAGTCTTTTATCACAATGCCCCCACCACGGAATAGAAAAATGGAGACTATGCAAAATTGTTTACGAAGCCTTGGATAGTCGAACCACTGCGTTATTAGAGTCAATGTGTCAAGGTAAATTCATGGAAAAAGATGAGGACGAAGGGTGGTAATTTTTCGAGGAATTAGCTGAAAAGACAATGTTGTGGGAATCCACTAGGGAACCAAATAAGTCTACCGAATCCTCTAGTTCATCTTCTCGGGGTTTGCATTCAATTGGAAGTAACATCGCAACCGATGCCAAGTTAGCCACCCTTACTAGACGACTCGAAGCCCTAGAAACGCATAGTGGTCCCTCACATATGTCTACGCACCCGAATCAAGGGATGCAAAGTTTCCAAGATTTTCAACAAATCAATGCAGTGTTTCAACCCAACCCTAGGAATGACCCTTTTGCACCTACATACAATCCCGGTTGGAAGAATCACCCAAATTTCTCGTGGAACCAGGGCCAAAATTTTCAATCTCCGCCACCTTCTTTTCAAAAGCCCAATCAGAATTCTTACTCACCTCCAAACCAAGGACCTTTTCCAAACCCAACTCAAAATCATGGTCCTATTCCGACTCAAACACCCGCCCTTCCTCCCGGCTTTCATGAGTCAGATAAGAGATTTAATTCCTTGGAAAAGAGCCTTGATGCGCTTTTAAAATCAACAACTATTTTGGCTCAATCTCAACAAGCCTTCATGCAAACCATGGCTCAAGATAGGCAAATTTTGAACGCTAGTACTCAAGCCATATCTAAGTTGGAAGTTCAAGTGAGTCAGTTAGCCAACACCATGAGTGAGCGTGAGAAGAATAAATTCCCGAGTCAACCTGAGGTAAACCCTAGATTCCCCCTTAACCAAAGACCTCCTGAAAGTATTAATGCCATAATTTCTTTAAGGTCGGGGAATCAAGTTGACAATCAAGTAGGTGTCGAGTCTCCAGAAAAAGAGGAAGAGTCAAATGTTGAATCTGACCATAATCACTCAACTCCTGATTCAACAGAATCTTCTCATAAACCTTCCTCATCTTCCCCTTCTTCCTCTTCACCTACCAAATATTCGTCTGATACTCCACTTCCAAAATCCCTTCCCGATGTGTCTAATGAGCGAGTCCTTAAGCCAAAAGCTCCGTATCCTCAAAGACTACTCCTTCCCAAGCAATCGGCTCAAGTAGACAAAATTCTAGAAGTTTTCAAGCAAGTCGAGATAAACATTCCTCTTTTAGATGCCATTCAACAAATTCCTTCATATGCCAAGTGTCTAAAAGATTTGTGTACGCATAAGCGAACCACCCAAGTCCCTAAGAAAGCCTTCTTGACGTCCCAAGTGAGCTCAATTCTTTCTAACCAAATTCCCGTGAAGTACAAGGACCCCGGTTGTCCAACTATTTCATGTGTCATAGGTAATACTTTCGTGGACAAGGCTTTACTTGACTTAGGCGCTAGTGTGAATCTCCTCCCATTTTCGGTCTATCAAGCCCTAGGGTTAGGCGAGCTCAAAAAGACCAATATGACACTTCAACTTGCCGATCGTTCTATAAAAATGCCCAAGGGTTTAATTGAAGATGTCTTGATTAAAATTGGCGATTTTATCTTTCCGGTTGACTTTGTTGTCCTCGAGACTCAACCCGTTTCGAATTCCAAGAACCAAATTCCTGTCATCCTAGGAAGACCTTTTCTTGCTACATCCAATGCCTTGATCAATTGTAGGAACGGTTCGATGAAACTCACTTTCGGTAACATGACCATCGACCTTAATATTTTCAATGTAGGGAAAGAACCCAATGAGCTTTATGAACCATCAGTAGGGGTTAATGTGGTCAACAAGTTTGCCACATGGTCTAGTTTCGAGGATAGTGAAATTGAGTCTCTTATCGTTGAGGATTTCAAAGTCAACCCTGAGCCTACTCGAGAGTATGCTGACTCATTGAAAGATATGACTTCGGAAGAAATGTTGAAAGAGTTAGATGCGATTTGTTCTCCGTGGGAGACCTCACCCGAGATTGTTAGTAGTGAGCCTGTCATTGAGAGTCCCGTTGCACTACATCCACCTGCATTTGACTTGGTTGTTTATCATCCCGAGTTTGATCAACAGCCTTTAGGAGAAATCGGACCCTCATCTTTTGTCATTCCTAGTGACTCGACCCCTAACCAGACTTTCATTGTCCCTAATCTGCTTAAACGAAATAAAGAAGCCTCAAGTTGGTTTAGGGTGAACACTAGTGATTCTTGTTCTAATAGGTTGCATGATCCCACGCTGATTGAGAAAGGCTGTTCTAATCAAAATTTTCAAATATGTCTTGATCTTTTCTCGCAGCTTCACCCAAAGTTTCCTACCGGCATCGGCTGATTCGGTTTTGTTACCTTGCCTCCCCTCGTAAAGTCCAGGAATGGGGGAGGAATTGTGTGCGTAAGTTAGTTGTTTTTAATATCCGTTCAGTCTCCATCATCCCTTGTCAGGTATAATCTCCTCATTTCTCTTGCATTTGCATACATTGAGGACAATGCATGATTTAGGTATGGGGGAGGGTTTTAGTGTAAATACATAAAATTGAAAAATCCAAAAAAATTGAAAAATTTTAAAAATCCAAAAATAGAGTTATTTTAGCTTAGTTGTCCTTCCCACTCTTTAAATTCTAGAACTAGTTGGTGTTGACTATTTTTCGAAAATTATATGTATAATGCCTTTAGATAATTTGAACGTAGTCAGGTAAGGTTTTTCCTCATGAAACTTGTGTCGAACAAATTTTTGCTTAAAAGACCAAGACGACACATTTGCACAAGACTTTTGATGGAAAAATTGTATAGGAATGTTATTCGATACCTGAGAGAGAACCCACATGTTAGAACAATGTCGAATCAAACCTTTGCGAAATTTGCTTCTATAGTGTCAAAAAAAAAAAAGAAAAAAAAAAAAAGAAAAAAAAAAAAGTCAATAAATGTTTGTAATTGTTGAGTGCTAGTGTAATAATAAATTCTTAGTAGGGAAATCGGCTAGGTTGGGCTCATTAATAACCCGAGTAAGTAAGTTCGAGGGGACTTTGTGCCTAGCAACCTAAGGTCCCTTGTGATCTGGGATTGTTGACCTAAAACTCGCTAAATGGGTATTGATGCATAAGTCTTTTGGGACCTCAACCATTGCACAGTCGGTCTAACTACTAAGAACGTGAAGTTTGGCTAGATACTTGTTTTGATAGAGATTGGGTCAGTTCAATATTGGTTGAAAAAGAGAAAATGTTCGTATGCAGTTAATCCATCAAAGGCCTTAAATTCACTACACACCTTGGGTTTTTTTTGTAAATTTTTAGTCTAATCAAGTGGATTGTGGGAACCTATAACTTGGCTATTATTAGAATAATCTTTAAGGCATGTATTTTCCTACAAAATTGTTTTGTTGACACCAATGAAAGCTAGGTTGAAAGAGGAAAGTTGGATACTTGCTGATTTATCTCAAAGATTTTATGGGTATATCTTCTGTAAACCCTTAGGAGACAACACTCCTCCTGTAGAGATCGTCTATAGGTTTAACGGGTTGGTAAACCTAAAATTACCCGTCACACCTACGAAAAGGAGTATAGGACTTTTTATCTAGATTTTCTTTTTTGTTTTACTCGAGGACGAGCAAAAGATAGGTATGGGGGCATTTGATAAGTGCATAATTTTGCATATTTTTATTGCCTATTTATTGCTTGTATTCGTATTTTATTAAATTATTTTGTTGCGTTTCAGGAAAATTCGAGAAAACTGAAGAAACGGCAAAATAAAGAAATAAATGACAAAAGAAGGAAAGGAAGGACCAAAATAGAAGAAAGAGGAAAGATAATGGAGGGTGGTGCACATTTTACCAAAACCAAATGGAAGGCTAGGATTTAGCCAACCAAAAATGAAACCAATGGCCAAGATTCAATCTAACCTACCTAAAACCCTAATCTTTTCCTATAAATACCCACCATTCCTTCATTTGTAAACACATTACATTAGGCATTAGGCCTTAGAATTAAAATTAAGTTCATCTCCCAAATTATAGTTGTAATTTTTCTTGTAAACACTTTTTATTTGTATGCAATTTCAAGTTTTATTTTAATTCTTGCATCTCTCTTTCATTTTATTTCTCTTGTTCTTTATTTCGTTATTTTCGTAAATTCTCGGGTGGATAAAGTAGCAACGCTAACCACACGGGATTGGAAGTATCGATTTGAAGAATTTGTTTTCGTAATTTTAATTTCCGTTTTAATATTAATTGTGCTCCTTTAAATTTCAATTTTATTGTGGGTTTGATTAATTTTAATTATAAATCTAAATTTTTATGTTTGATATTTTAGTGTAATAAATATAAAAAAAAAAAATTTTAGTTCTCATAATTTTAGAAAATATGTTATCTTCTTTCATTTTGTTAATTCGAAGCAGATTTTGTTTTAATTATAACGCGAACCATCATTTCTGTATCTTCTTCATTCCTCTGTTTTTGTTTCACTTTTCCACAAATAGAACCCACGCCCCTGTCTTGTTATTTGTTCTTTACAAACACAGCACCCCTTCTCCTTGGTTATAATTTCCAGCGCCAATATCAAATCTCTCTCTATACCTTCTCTCTCCTTCTCCTTATTTCCCTCTCTTCCTCAACTGATTCTCCACAGTTTTCTTCCTTGTTAAAACCACCGAACACCCCACCCCTCTTCCTGTTTTAATTCGCATAAGAGGTCCCAAAAACTAGACCACCCCTTCTCGCCTTCACTGCAAACTCCCAAAAACCCAGCTCGTTTTTAAACCCCAAACCAACCCATTTCCCCTCCTTCTTTGCTTATTATTGGCTGCGAATTATGCATCTCTTGTAGTGGGTATTGTAGAGTCTTTGTATGCTTACAAATGTTAATTACGGTAGTTAATTCGCTGCTTGTATTGATTTGTGGATTCCGAGTTTGCAGAATTTGCAGAGTACTGTGCCGATTTGTTGTTTTTGTTGGTCCTGTTGAGTTGTGGTTTGGGTTTGTTTCTATTCGAATCTGTGAAGTGTATGTACTGTTGTGAATTTCTGTTTTGGTAGTGCCTGAATTTGTTTGTAGTTTGTGCGGTTATTTTCTGTACATAGTTCGTATCATTCTCTTTGCTGAGTTATGCAGCCATGTTAGTCAATGCATCGGCTGGAACTCTGGGTCGTGTGATGTTTTCGTTTTTGTTTTTCCTTCTTTCTTTCTCTGTATTCATGTTTCGCTGAGCTTTTTGGTTCATGAGTTCTTTGGTTCAGTTCGAATTGCCACGTTTGTTGCTGTCAAAATTCTGTTTGAGTTGTGTCCCTTGTCTTTGTTTCATAATGCTGAGTGCGTGCACAACAGTGTGAGATATGTGGGTTTTTGCAAGTTATTGAGTTTGTTTACTGTTTTCGCAAACTGTTAAGTTGCTGTTTGTTTCTCTGTAAATAAAATGTGTTTATTTCTTTTCACTTTTAATTAATTAGTTTAAAATAAGAATAAATTTAATCAGTTTTAAATTTTCATTTAGGAATTAATTAGTTGAAGCTAAAAGTTTCTAAAATCTAAATTGGTTTTTGTTGATTTCTGCTTTAAATAATTCCTTCAATGATTTAGTTTTTATTTTTAATTAATTAATTTAGAGTCTGAATAATAAAATTTTGTTTTTAAAATAGTTTAAATTTTCTTTTAATAGTAAAAATCCAAAAATCCAAATCGTTCTAATTCGCCTAAGTTAGAAATTAAGGTTTTGCGAAAATATTATTCCCTGTGGATCGAATCTTAAAATACTAAAACGAGATCGTGCGCTTGCGATTTTAATTGTATCATTTCCGCCACATCAAATAACTTCTTAGCTTCAAATTGCTAATTTTAAGTCTATTTAGAAGAAAATATTACCTAAATTAGATTACAATGATTTAATTAGAGATTTTGCACATTCAAAATGAATGAGGATAATAACTTTTTAACTTCAAATTGCTACTTTTTGTATTTAAATTGATACAAAACTTCTGCATTAATATATTCTTAAAGTTTTTTAAGTAATTTTGATTTATAAAATCTATACTCCCTTTGTCTCATTATACATGTCCCTTTTGATTTTTGACTAGTCAAATTTTGACTAAAATATATCTGTATTATATAAATGAAAAAATTAAAAAAAATGATATCATTAAAAAGTACATGTAATTTATTTTAAAATGTAATTTATTTAAAAATGTACTTTTAGATTTTTAAAAATAATAATTATATAATTTTTAATGTTTAGTTAAAGATTGGCTAATTTGACTATTAAAAAATCAAAATGAACATGTATTTTCGAAAAGAGGGAATAATTTTTAAATAAATTGTCGGAAAAAATTTAGGACCTCCAAACTTTCAGAAAACTAGGACCTTCAAAATGTTCGAAACGGCCCTATATATTATAGCTATACAGTTAATTATAGCTATGCATTGGACTTTATTAGAAATCCCCACCCCTCTCTTTAAACCACCCCAAAGAAATGTGATCATGAAGAATGGGATTTTTTTCCAGAACACCTTTCGGGAGGAAAAGGTACATTTCCCAGCTTTGTATGCCAATTTAGAATGGTTTTATGAGTTGAATACGTACGTCGAGCTAGCAATACCAAAAAAACTACCTCTCCAGACCTTCGATTCAGCACATAATCGATCCACTAAAGGAGAACAATTAGAAGCATTTTATTTCTTTGAAATTAGAGGTAACCTTCGCAAGCTCAATCATTAAAAAGTAAAAAAGGTAATTAATAAAATTCAATTTATTAATAATATAAATACAATTTAAAAATAATTTATATTTAAATATTGGACGAGTCAATCCAAAATTTTCGAGTTCCAACCAAATTTTAATCAAATTCAATACATAATCGACTCGCTTCGTTATTCGCTTAATTAAACAAGCTTAATTTGTATTTGAAATCGACAAGTTCGAGAACACGCGAACAATCCGAGTCAATTAGTATTGTACCATGTGGAAATACCACTTCATTTTTGTTTGATTAAAAATCTTTTTTAAATATTATTATTGTACCCTGTGGAAATACCACTTCACTTCATTTTTAAATATTATTGCAGTTATTTCGATTGTTGTCTTGTCTTTTGACATGTCTGCCTGTTTGCTCTCTGGATTTTAAAGTTGTTTATCATTTTCTTATTTTTGTCATCTTTGGCGTCAAGTAGTCACAACATAGAAGAGTTGGGAGAACGTTGGAATGATCTTCAGATCGAGGAAGAGGAGATGGGTGTGGTATTTGAAGAGATAGAGGAATTTCAGGGCGAGGTGGATGCACGGTGGTGTCTAGTGGGTAAGCTTCTGTCCGATAGGCCGGGTGATTTTAATGCTGTAAGAAATGTGATGGCGGCAATTTGGCGGTCGGGAAAAGGAATGTTCGCCAAGGAATTAGATATTAACAGATACTTGTTCCAGTTTTTCATGAGGTAGATATCCAAAGGGCTATTGAGGAACCCCGTGGACGTTTAACAAGATTCCATTTATCATAGAAAGGCTCAAGTTAGGAGAAAATCCATGCACACTAACATTGAATACTATGGATGTAACGCCCCCCAAATCCGGGATCAGAAGATTTGGTCGTCACGCGAAAATCCTCAAAATAAAATATCTGTTTAATAATAATCATTCACTTGTGATTGTCCTGGAAATATAACATCTATGGGATAAAAATGTAAAATTTTATTTTTAAACAAATATAATATAAATGCCAAAATTTCCCAAAAATTAAGAATATTACAAAAATTACAAATAATGCATTTTTAAATATCCTATCATTATATAAAAATAATTTTATCAAACACAAGGCCTCAGATTCAGTACAGGGGCTGGATTCGGAAATTAAAATACGAAATAACTGTATTCTAAAAATATAAAAATTACAAAAAAATAGAATAAAATATTCTATGCTACACAGAAGTCACATAACACGTATGGGATAATTTTCCTATTTAATAAAACTCATAACGCGTTTAAAAGCATTAAAAATAAACTAAAACACAATAAAATGAACTAAAAATATATTTTAATATAATAAATTACACGTAATTTTCCCAGTCGTTACAATGGAGATATGGGTTCAAGTCTACGATCTGAAGGTAGGGTTTATGTCTGAGAGGGTTTTAAAAGTTGTAGGGGATTACATTGGTAAATTTGTGCGTTCCTGTACCAAGAATTTCACAGGTATTTGGAGGGATTACTTGAGGGTTCGAGTGCTTATTAATGTTGATAAACCACTAAAATGAAGAATGAAGATCTATCAGAATAAGGAGGAGTGGTTCTGGGCAAGCTTTAAATATGAAAGAGTGCCAACCTTTTGTTTTATCTATGGAGTCATAGGGCACTCAGAGAGGTTTTGTCATAAGTTATTTGATGAATCGCCGGATTCCATTGTCAAACCATACGGTATGTTTATAAAGGCACCAGATTATCGGCAAAGTAAACAGATAGGGGCACGTTGGTTAAGAGATAGTATGGCACAACCATTGAAAGGGAACTCAGGCGACCGGATGACGGTAAGGAGTGATCAGAAAACACAAAGTAAGGAGCCTATAATCACGGATTCAAGTATGATTGTGGGAGTAAGTCAAGGGAGAGAGATTTGGGGATAAGCATAAAGACAGGGAATGATAAGATTATGGGAGGAGTAAGTGGCGTGAGCGAGTTTTCATCTAGGATTGAAGCGGGAAAGGGTATTTTAAATCAAGAGGATGGATTGTCTTTTATTGAGAATAAAAGGAGACGTACTCAATTAGAGTGTGAAGTGGATCAGCCCAATATTATACTGGGCCAAAAGCTCTTGATTATGGACGTGGACCGGGATGATTTGAATAAAGGAAATAATCAGGTGGAGAATGACAATTTGGGCCATGTTGTGGCAACACAAAAGAAGAATGTAGAGTCAAAAAACGATTTGCTGGCAGGTACCCAATTCGAGGCCTTCCAAGAATTATGAGCCTTTTAAGCTGGAATTGCCGTGGGCTTGGGAACCTACGGATTGTCCAATTCCTTCAGGAAATTGTTTTCCAAAAAAAAACCGATGTTATTTTTTTTTGTGTAACTCTTTGTAAAAAAGAAAAAGTAGAGCAAGTTAGATTGGAGTTTTGCTTTGAAGGCAACTTTATAATTGAAGCCCGTGGGCACAGTGGAGGGCTAACCATGTTGTGGAAAAAATAAGAGGAAGGATCGTTGTTAAGCTACAACACTAATCATATAGACATGGAGATCAAAGAAGTCTTCGAAGATCGACTTGGAGCTTAATTCGTCAGTTAAGTGAGGCGTCTAGTTTACCTTGGTGTTTAGTGGGTGATTTGAATAATATTCTTCACCAAAGTGATAAAAGAGGGGGAAGGTCGTACCCTAATTGGCTACCCGTTCACTTGGGAGAAGGGAAAGGGGACTGATAATTAGGTTGAGGTCCGTCTGGACAGAGCATTGGTTACACAGCTTTGGAATTCAATTTTTCCGGTGGCCAGGTTGGAAAATCTGGAAATTTGCGCCTCTGATCATTGTCCCATTTGGTTGAATCTGGGGTTTCATAAGGGCAGTAAGACTATAAAGAGGTTTCGTTTCAAGAATGCGTTGGCTCGTGAGCCAATGTGCAAGCAGATCGTGCAAGCTAATTGGGAAGTTTATAGTGCAGATTCATTGCAATTAAAGATCAAGTGCTGCAGTACAGCATTGGCAGAGTGGGGGAGAGATATAACGGGGAACTTTAGGGCTCGAATTGCTGAGTGTAGTAAAATATTGAAATGATTGAAGAATCATAGAGAGGCTCAGATGCAAAGTACAAATAATCAAAGATACTCAGGCTAAGCTGTTTGAAATCTTGGCTCAAAAGGAGATTTTTTGGAAACAAAGGTCGAAAGAGTTGTGGTTATAGGCAGGGGATCAAAACACAAAGTATTTTCAAGCTTGTGCTAGTACTAGAAGGAAGCAAAAACAAATTTTGAGGTTAAAGAATGACGAGGGTGTTTGGGTGGATTGGGGGTCTGGTCTTAAAGGGGTCATGGAGGATTACTATAGGAAGTTGTTCACAGCCTCTAATACACAATGGACTAGAGTTGTTGACTGCATCACACAAGGGGTTACAGAGCATCAAAACTTGACGCTTACAGCCCAAGTAGAAGCTAAGGAGGTTCGTAAGGATCTGTTTCAAATGCATCTGGACAAGTCTCCGGGTCCAGATGGCTTTAATCAAGGATTTTATCAGAAGTATTGGGACATTATGGGTGATGATGTGGTAAGTTTAGTGCAAAAATTCTTTAATTCTGGAGAATTTCCAGATCATCTTTCGGACACACACATTTGTTTGATTCTAAAAAAATCAAAGACTGAAACTATTGGGGATTTGAGACCTATAGCCTTATGCAATGTGATTTACAAGATTTTGTCGAAAGTGCTAGCGAATAGATTAAAAGGGATTTTGTGTCATATTATTTCAGATACGCAAAGTGCTTTTTTACCGGGGCGCCTTATTACGGATAATATCATGATTTCTTTTAAGATTATGCATTATTTGAAAAGGAAGAACAAGGGGAAGGAGGGGTTTATGGCGATTAAATTAGACATGATCAAGGTGTACGATAGGATTGAATGGGGCTTCTTACAAGTAGTTCTCACAAAGATGGGCTTCTCGGAGCATATTATTGGGCTGATTATGAAGTGTGTTACTTCAGTAACGTATAAGATAACATCTGGTGGGGAAGAAGCTGGGCCAATCATACCTGGTCGGGGGTTAAGACAAGGTGACCTGTGTCACCCTACCTTTATATTCTGTGTGCGGAAGGTCTGTCAGCATTGATCAGAGATTACGAATGTAAGGGTCGAATTCAAGGGTGTAAAATTGCTAGAGGAGCTCCAGCGATTACTCATATGATATTCGCAGACGACTCTTATTTATATTGTAAAGCTAATGAAGCAGGTGCAATGAATGTTTTGGAGCTGTTACAGTGCTTTTAGGTAGCCTTGGGGCAACAAGTCAATTTGAATAAATCATCGGGTTTTTTCAGTGCTAATACTGTGGCTAGTACCAGATTGGAGGTCAGTTCGTTGTTGGGTGTGGCTGAAGCAAGTTTTGATAGTACTTATCTGGGTTTACCAAGTACATTGGGTAGAAATAAATCGGTCCTGCTGGGTTATTTAAAGGAGAGGATGAGGCAGAGAATTTAGAGATGCGAGGGTAAGTTTATCTCGAAGGCAAGGAAAGAATTACTAATAAAAACGGTAGCTCAATCGTTACCAAATTATGCAATGAATGTTTTTCTTCTTCCGGTAGAGATGTGTAAAGAGATGGAGCAATTGATGTGTAATTACTGGTGGAGTTCAGGTTCCGAAAACAGGGGGATTCATTGGAAGAGTTGGCGTAGAATGACGCATCATAAGTCAAGAGGAGGGATGGGCTTTAGGAATTTACGGGATTTTAATCTGTGTCTTCTTAGTAAACAAGGTTGGCATTTGCAACGTCAATCTGAGTCTCTAGTGGGTCGTATATTTAAAGCTCGCCTCAGGTGATTTTATGAATGCTGATATAGGGAATAACCCAAGTTTTGTTTGGTGAAGTGTTTTTGAGGCGAAAGAGGTAGTTAAGCAGGGTACTCATCGAAGAGTAGGAAATGGGGCGGATATAGATATTGTGAATGACCCATGATTGCCGTGTGACATTAATCCACGAGTGATAACTGTTCATCCGTTGTTAGTTGGTAAAAAGGTGTCTTCGCTTATGGATATCGAAAGTATGGCCTTGGATGTTGATTTGGTGCATGAGTTGTTTAATGAACGGGATGCTGAGCTCATTCTTAGCATTACCCTTAATTTAAGTCGTAATAAGGATGTGTGGTATTGGTCCTTTGAAAAGTCTGGTCATTTTTCGATTAAAAGTGCGTATAGGCATCTTTAATTTAGTAAGGAGGATGAGGGAGGTATAACGGCTACTGATTTCTGGAAAAAGATGTGGAAAATTCGAGTGCCTCCGAAAGTTAAGGATTTGTTGTGGCGTGCTTCTTCTAATTGTCTCCCTACTAAAGTCCAATTAAGGTTTAAACAGGTGAATGTTAGTGCAATCTGTCCTCTATGCCAAAATCACAAGGAGACTATTTCTCATTGTCTGGTAGAATGTACGTTTGCTAAGTCTTGTTGGAATGAGATGATTACAGGAATAAACACTACTGTTGTAGGTTCTTTTTCTAACTGGTTGGAGGATGTGTTGAGAGTCTTTGAGGGTGAGCAAAGAAAGATGATAGCAATGTTGTGCTGGGCAATATGGAAATCTCGAAATGATCTGGTATGGAGTAATAAGGGTGGAAGTGTTGACATGGTTGTAGCCTTAGCCCAATCCACTCTTGAAAACTGGAAACAATATCAAAATAGAACAATTGTCCCAACTGCAGCTTTCTTATCAGAAAAGGATGGTAGTGTAAAGTGGGTGAGACCAGTGGGGGAGGAGATCAAAATTAATGTCGATGCAGCTCTGTTTACTGAGACGGGATCTTATAGCTATGTTTGTGTTGCTCGAGATAATACAGGAGCTGTGCTGGAGGCCATAACAAGCTGTCGAGTGGGAAGGTTAAATCCATAAACGGTAGAGGCGATGAGAGTTAGGGAAGCATTGAGCTGGATAAAAAGGAACTCGTGGCACAATGTGGTGGTCGAGATTGATAGTCTCACTGTAGTGCAGTCTGTTCGGAGTCCGATTATTATGCTTTCGTATTTTGGAAGTTTGATAGGTGATTGTAAGGACTTGCTTCAAAGTCTTTCTGATGTTTATTTGATTTTCATTAAATGGTCTGCTAATATTGTCGCTCACTTTATTGCAAGGGCTTCCTATTATGTTGTTTATCGTATTATCAGGAGTGAAAATATCTCTCCGGACTTTCTTGATGTAATCATAAAGGATTGCTAGTAATAAAATCTTCATTTTCAAAAAAAATAATCTTTTTTGTTAAAAAGGAAATTAATGTGGAGCCGGCTCTGAATCTCCAAATAATAAAAAATGATCTGAATCTATGGTAGTTACAATCTCTATCGTTATCAAACTGAATCTCTGATCCGTCGATGGTGACCGGTAACTTTCATTTAATCAACCGGAGATTTGCTGACGTCATATTCCGGCAAAGGTATTGTAATTTCAGCGCTTCTCGCATGTATTTCTTCACATATAATTCCAGTGGTGTGCATTTTATATAAATGTGTGTATGTATCAGTACTCAAGCTTTTGTGAGTATGATTTATAAATCAATAATTATACGTTTCGAATTTTGATTGATCTTAGATCGATTGCCAAAGTGATTAAAGTTTCGCTGACGGACTATTTCAGTGTTAATTTAGAGATTTTAATTGTAAATCGTTTAAATTTTGATCATATATTCGATTAGTACATAATTTTCGAGTATCATCTAGTTAATATTAGTGAATTCTTATGATAATTTGGAGATTCTTACGCGTAAAAAATTAAATGCTATTATTATCGTTTTGTAAATAGTTGTAAGTATTGTTAGAGAGGTTTTGATATTATTTTTGATGAAAGTATCCCAGTGGTTGAATAGGCTTAACGGAGGACATGCTATTGAATGGTTAAGTATGTAGGATGATAATCAGGGATTTAAGTGGAATAGATCGATATAACTAACGCAGAAGTAGGGATTCATGGCTCGGAAGTAGTAGTGCTTCTATGATTGAATTAAATTCAGGATACTCCTCCCCACCAGAGAACTGCGTATCCCGTATGTATGCACTGTGTAGTGCGCGGGGATACGCCTGAGTGCGTACGGGATACGCCAGGTGGCGTATCGACGAATTCAAGGACAGGGATACGGGAGGTGCGTAAATGGGGGTGCGTGAAGGGTATTTTTGGAATATTTCAGCAACAACTTTTAGTCAAACAAAACAAAAAGAAATCCCCTTTCTTACCCTAATTACAATTGACGTCTGACAAGTTCGAATTGAGAGTGACGACCGAAGAAAGGCGACTTCTCCGATTAACATCTCTGGTCATCCGTCGTTTACTCCGATCATCGATCTTGTCCGGTCATCTCCGGTCGTCGTTTACTGGTAAGTCTTTTCACTTTGATATCGATGAGTTGTGTGTAACTGTGTATATATGTATCTATTTGAGTTGTGTGTTATGTGTATATACGTGTGTATATTTGTATATATATGTCTGCTAGTGTTTATCTTTTTGTCGTTTCTGATACTCTGCTTGTGTTGTGTGTTTGTGGTCGTGATTTTTTGGTAGTAATTGACTGTTGTGTGTTTGGTAGTAATTGATTTATAAGGCAAGTACAAAGTGAGTCAGTTTCCTAACTGATTTAATTAATTAATTAATTGGATTGTCGCTAATTGATTTAATTGATTTCTTTCTATTTAAGCAGTGTCATGAAATCTATAAATTCGGCAGCAAGTACAGATGGTACAGGGAGTTATCAAAAATTAAGAGAGGATACTTTATGGAAGCATGTTACTAAAATTGCAATATCCAAAGAAAGAGGCGGAAATATATGTGATATAATATATATAATATATATTTTTAATATTTTAATATTTGTCGTATCCCCCCGCACCCGAATCCCCATATTTTTGAATGTGTCGAACTCCCGTGTCCCCGTACCACGCACCCGCACCCCCGCACTCATGCTTCCTAGCTATCGACAATATCAAGTTATCCACAAGTATGTATTCATGACTCACTAGTACCTACTCGCAACTTCATCATCTTGTTTGCTACTTGCTTCCTCCCTTTTCTATTACTAGTATTCTTTTGTTAGCGTATTACGGCGAGGAAGTGATTATGAAACTTCTATGTTCAGTCAAGTACTTGTGGTGTTGTTTACCAGTAAATGGACTCTAGACCGAGAGATGCATCAGCTACTCAGGCTTCTAAAACTCCAGAAATACAGACTCACTCTGGGGTTGATTCGAATAAACCTGCAATGAAGACACCGTCCAAGGTTTCTGTTTCTGGCTTATCCACATGGGCCAAATGTTTGAAAATTCCCAACTCTTTGTCTGGCAAGCAAGACAATTCCCCATCTGAAAAGTCCTAATTTTCTCGCTTCACCAGTGGACTCGGATTGCGGATGTCTCCAATAGCTTCTCGGCCTGATGATAGTGCTGAAGGAACTTCATCATCTACGCGATCGAATGTGTTTGGAAGAATAACAAAAGGATTAGTTGACGGATTAGTTGACTCCTCTAAGGGTGTAGTCAAGGCTGTCCAGGTCAAGGCTCGCCGTGCTGTATCTCAGAATAAATGAAGATACCTGGTATTTACATATATTCCAGTTTGAGATCTTTTTTTGACACACACACACACACACACATACATATATATATATATATATATATATATGTCATTGCTCCATAAAGAACACCCTTATATAAAGAACAATAAAAAACACCCTTATATCAATCTAAACCATTGATTCTATTATGATCCAATGGCCCCGCCAGGGGCACCCACACAATTAAAATGCACCCTCACACACTAGATTAAAATAAATTCTGATGAACAGTACCTGCCATGTCAGTACTGCCACGTCAGCATGCCACGTCTGCATTGCCACGTGGCAGTGCCACATCAGCAGATGGCCCATATTTGATGACGTGGCAGTGCCACGTCGGCATCTGCCACGTGGCACTGCCACGTCCGCAAATGGGGGTCCATCTGCTGACGTGGCAGTGCTGACGTGGCAGGTACTGTTCATCAGAATTTATTTTTTTTTAAAAAAAAATGTTCTTTATTGTTCTTTATATAAGGTGTTCTTCATGGAGTGCAACTATATATATATATATATATATATATATATATACATATATAGGGTCACGCTCTATGGAGAACCACACTAAACTGAGAACCTGAGAACTCTAATAAGTTCGGTAGCGGAACTTTAAGTTCAACAACAGAATATTTGTTGAAAAAAGTAAGTTCAGTCGTAGAACTTTGTAGAAAAAGCAAGTTCGGTTGTAGAACTTTTAATGTCATGTGCAAAACTTTGAAAAAGATTCAAGTTCAATTATAGAAATTTTAATTTCATGTGCATAACTTTGAAATTCAATAGCAGGACACTATATTTTTATTACGAAATAAAATAGGTTCTACAGTACAATCCAATGGTTCTCCGGTTCTCTTTTAGATAGTGGTTCTCATTTGAATCAACCCCTATATATATATATATATATATATATATATATATATATATATATATATATATATAGTTGCACTCCATAACAAACACCTTATATAACAAACAATAAAGAACACATCATATCTAATCTAATATAAGAGTTCCATCATGGCACCCAATACAAAACGTTGTTATTTTTTTACCCTCTATCCATCCAGCAAAAAAAATAAAAAAAATTTAAAAAATTTATTGTTCATGATGACGTCAGCATGACATCATCATGAACAGTAAAAAAAATTTTGAAATTTTTTTTATTGTTTTTTGCTGGATGGATAGAGGATAAAAAAAATAACAACTTTTTGTATTGGGTGCCCCTGGCGGAGCCTTTGGATCTATTAGATCTAAGGTGTTCTTTATTGTTTGTTATATAAGGTTGTTCTATATGGAGCAATGGACTATATGTATATATATTACTCATTTAATTATGTTGTTGGTTGTTACCATAATGTTACTCCCTCTATCTCTTAAAACTCTTCCCACTTTCCTTTTCGGGAAATTCAAAATACTCTTCCCCTTTCTATTTTCGGCCATAAAATAACTATATTCTATACCCACTACTCCTTAAAATAATATAAAATACCCACTATTCCACTCAGTAACCCTTAAAAACAATATTCAATATCCACTATTTCATACACTACTCTTTAAAAACTATTTTTTCTTAAAACCCGTGTTTTTTTCAAAATGAGAAGAGTTTAAAGAGACGGAGAGAGTATTCAATTGATAGATTTCCTTGTTTCTTTTGTTGTTATATTTCCTTTAAAATAAATTGTCATCAATAAGATGCAGTTTTACCTGCTGATGTTTCTTCTTTTCCTATTAAATGCTGCCTTAATATCCTTGGTTGTCAGGAAGCACATACCAACTTTTCATATGGAAGTACAAAACACATGGTTTGCAATGATCTTTTAAATGACTAGGCAGTGAACTAGATTGTGAATCCCCTGTTCTAGTTCTTTCCTTTATCATACTTTTACTACTTTAGGTTTTGGTTGCATTCTTTCCCAAAATTTCATAGGATACATGTTAATGAATAATTTACTAATTAATGGCTGGCCTGTAAACATGTCCTCGGTCTTCAAGAAGGAGGATTCGATTTAGATCTGACATATATCACAGAAAATATTATTGCTATGGGCTTTCCTGCTGGGGATATGAGCCCTGGTTTTTTCGGCTTCGTTGAGGTAAGCAAAGCAATGTTCCCTGGTTCCTATTTAAATTTTGCACAAACATTTAATTGCTCATTCCTAAAAGCATGTGGTGTAGGGATTTTATAGAAATCATATGGAAGAGGTGATCAAGTTCTTTGAAACCAATCACAAGGTATATGTTCCCATAATTCATTTATTTGTGTGGTTTTAGTAAAATTAATTTTATGCATAATAGCTTTAGCAGCTATGTAAAAATACAACAGTATTAAAAAAGGAATAGACTTTATAGTAAATCAAATACTTCATCGGTCTCACTTATTGTGTCCTAATTTGACTATATTGGTCAAATTGAACAAATTTTGACCTCAAATAATTTTTTAAATGTTCACTTTTTTATATATTTGAAAATTAAATCTTATAATATGATAAGTATAATTTGTGGTAGTAATTTTTGATGAATTTATAAAAATCATATAATGTAAGTAATTAGATTATAAAATTGGTCAATTTAACCAAAATTTGGTCAAAGTGACAAAATAAGTGAGACAGAGGGAGTATATTGTTATGTGTAGTAGTGGTCTTCAGCCCAATGCAGAATCTGTTATAGCCTTTTTGAGTTTGTTATTTTAATTCTTGGAAATAGAGTTTTTATTAAACTTCATCCATTTTTTGGTGCTCAGTTAGGCTGCAGAAAACATTATGGTGCATTGAAATAAATTTAAATAAATAAGTTAATTTCGAAACTGAATATTAAAAACAATGTTTGATCACCACATGGACGTGCAGCTCCCAGAATATTAATGTTTATCCACTTGAGCAGCAGTCATATGCCTTACTAGTTATATAAAGCTTTGTCCTTGATATCTATGCAGATATTCATCAGTTCATGTATATGTCTTCTAACCAAATTAAAATGTAGGCATACTGCTCCATCTTTATCTATATTTTTGGTGGCTTAGATCAAGTTGCAAACATGGTCTGTACAAACTTTCCAAGTAGAAAATGATCAGTTTGTTTTTAATGCAATATATCAGTATACTTATCTACAATCAATTTTATGTATGTAGGACAGATACAAAGTATACAATCTTTGTTCTGAGAGGCTGTATGATGCATCCCTTTTTGAAGGCAAGGTAAGCTACATGCTTGCTATGAGTTGGATACTTAACTTATTTTCAGTTACTTTTTCTTATGCATATGAAGGAGAATGTCTTGCAAAAGATTTTCAAGTATGTTTCATTATCTTGATATTCAACTAGGTGGTCAGTATCTGAGCTGGATTTGGTCTATTATCTTGGTCCTTAGTGAGCTCTGAAAATAAAAATTTCATTGTTGTAGAAGTCAATATAAATGCTGTTTGATGGATTATTTGGATGCATTATTCTTTTCTACTCCCAATAAAGATCTGTGCTCTATACTTTTTCTGTGGTGCACAATAGATGTAAAATGAAGATCATTTCCTCAAATTGTAAACAACTTATCTCAAAGTGCTAATGATAACTTGTCTAAAGATTGATTCCACATGCTTAATTGTAATTTGCAATACATGTCTTATTTTGGGTGATTTTATCATCGACATCCATCTCACCATGTAGTAATTATTTAGTTATAATTTGAGGTTAACCATCAGTACTGTAGACTGTGCCAGGTTTGGTGCACTGATAGGCACTGATAGTTGTTTTACCTGTTTATGCATTTATGGGGGCAGTTTCTTATATCTGGTTTCTCGCTCTTTGAAGGTTGCTTGCTTTCCGTTTGATGATCATAATTGCCCTCCTATTCAACTCATAATATTATTTTGTAGAAGTGCGTACTCATGGTTGAAGCTTGATATTAAAAATGTTGTGGTTGTGCACTGTAAGGCTGGAATGGCAAGAACTGGTTTAATGATTTCAAGTCTGCTTTTTTATCTGAAGGTCAAATTATAGTAATGTAGAAAAAATGTTGTAAAAATTCAATCGCGTAGTCACCTCAGGTCATTTGGGGTCAGTCCTCAATATATATACCAATTAGGGTTAATTATGACTTCATCCGTTGGAACCCAAAATATCAAGTAGGTCATTAGTTTTAAAATTCTCTTAAATGGGGCATCAAATTACCGAGAATAATAATCCAGTACTAAAAAAATATTGGGTTGGCTAATGGATGCGTATCAGGCATATATACTTGGGCAATTTTAACTTATAAAATGCAAAAAACAACACATATATGCATACATCTATATCTTTGTACAGACACATTAGTACAGTAAGTCAAATCTAACTGGACCCATTACTTCATCTTTTGTACCGTATTTTTTTTTTAATTTTTTTTTTTTTACCTTAATGAAGTGCTATTATTTAATGACCCTTTTGAGACCATTTTGGAATCAGTGACCTACTTGATATATTTGATTCCAACAAGTAACTTAATTGATAATTAACCCCTATAGTTATATTCAATTTCTGATAGTACTTCCAATAATTTTGTTTGCTGCAGTTTTTTCCTACAGCCGAGGAGTCCATTGACTACTATAACCAGAAAAGATGTTTAGACGCGAAAGGCCTTGTTCTTCCCAGTCAGATTGTTAGTCTGCACTTAGTAGCTATTGTTTCAATGTTTCTTTGCAGCATTGTTAACATCTTATCTTACAAACTTTAATTTCCTAATCATAGAGGTATGTGAAGTATTTTGAACGCGTCTTAACGTTCTCCAACGGAGAGTACCTGCCTGGTCATAGGTAGACTTCTTATGCATCTCTTCTAACACAATTTTCTCTAATCTTGTTTAGATGTTAGAATTAACTACATAGATCACAGTTTTTGATATTGAGCTAAACTGCCAGTATCTTATCCAGTTTGGACCAATCATGTGTTTAGTGTTTAAAACCCCTTTATTTACAGGTGTATGCTTAGGGGCCTTCGCCTTCATAGGTGCCCTTATTGGATTAGGCCCTCCATCACTATCTCTGATCATAATGGTATGTTGTTACTCTGTCATATCTCTTTTTTATGATGAAATCACATAGTATGTGTGCCCTTCTATATATACTATACTAACATATATCCAGTGTTCGTCAGTCTTCGAGGAACAAAATGCAAAACTGCTTTGCTGTCCAAATCTTATAAAGCATTTGACAAATTACTCATTTCATGCTAATTATATTTTAAAATATTTTAAACTATGTGGTCAAAAAAAAATTAAAGTGCCTGTCGAAAAAGTAAGTGTCAATTATTTTTAAACCTTTGTAACATCTAATTTTTGGCATTTTTCGTGACTAAAGAATTATATTAATTACACTTGGTTATTTTATATGACAACTTGACAAATATATATTTACCAGAATAAGGTGATGAGAATTGACTGAAGGCCATCGGTTGATGAGATTCAGATATAGACATAACTATATTATTGCAATAATTTTCTTTTATATCAATTATAATTGCTGCGTTGGGAATCGATCTTGGTACTCTGTTGTGACTGAAGCAGGCTGCAGTACACAGATGAAAGCCATAGCTTCTGTGTTAAAGAAGTTGAGCGCCACTTATTTAGGAATTCAGTTCATGAGGAAGGAGGGAAGCCAGCTTGAAGGATAGAGAGACTGCCACATCATCTAGTCGTTCGCCTGCTTTTATTATATATATTGATTGTTAGTAGTACTTGTGTGCAGGGGTAATTGATTCTTTTCTTAAGAAGTTAGTGACCAGAGGCTATATAAAGTTCTGGAGAATGTAATTTCTATTAGGCATTTGATAAATATATGAAAAGGGAACAGTTTCCACCACTCACTCTCTCTCTCTCTCCAGTTTCTTTGTTGTTTTTCTCTCTCTAAAACTATCTTCTCCTGCAAGTTAGCTCTATTCCATCTCCTTCTTCTCTATCTCTGCTAATGTCTCTCATTTCTATCTTTGATCTTAGCTATATTTTCTGTTTATCTTACATTTCTAGCTTGATTCAACTGCATTTACACTTGTGAAAACAAAAACAACAAATATTGACAATCAGAAACCACTGGTTCCTTACACAAGGATAGAAGATGATAGAGCTAATAAGAGGCAGAAAAACAGTGAATAGTGAGACATCCAGTATTATGAGCTTAGAAAAGAATCCTATACTCGGCCAAAACTTTCATCAGTGAAAGTGGAGGCATTCGTAACATGATTATAATATGCAATAGTTATTCACCGCTGCACATGAGGCACCTGATCTTCACTCTTCAGTTGTTTATTGGCATAATTACATCCTATTTTGTTAGCAAAGTTTTAAGACCTGAAACTGCAGTAAATGTGCCTTGTCCCTTTGATGTTTTTTGCAACTTGTGAGTGTCGACAAATTGCTGAATGTATATGACAATTTTTCAGGTGTTCTATTTTCTACTAAAAGACATCCAAGAACCAAAAATCTTTCGGTAGGTTCTCGTAACTCCTGAAACACCTATATATATTTACTTAGCTACTTACTTAGCAGTAACGAAGTTTGGCTTATACTTTTAGTTGTTCTGCATTTAAATACTTTCGCTATTATTATTCTTAGGTAGCAGTAAGCAGGGACGGGACCAGGAATATATATTGGAGGGGCTAAACTTCAACCAAATTTTTTGTAATATACTAGTATTTAAAAAGAAGGCCTAAAAACTATATATCTATGGAGGGGGTCATTTGCTGTTCTAAATACATGGAAATAGGGGGACTAAAAACTAAATTTTGTGATTATATAAGTATAAAACTGTAAAATATATAACTTGGGGGGGCAAAATCCCCTGCATACCCCCCCCAGTTCCATCAATGGCAATGATCGTAATGAGGG
The DNA here is from genome assembly GCA_036435485.1 of Saposhnikovia divaricata. Taxonomy (NCBI): domain Eukaryota; kingdom Viridiplantae; phylum Streptophyta; class Magnoliopsida; order Apiales; family Apiaceae; genus Saposhnikovia; species Saposhnikovia divaricata. Next base: position 125,373,308 of record CM071595.1, read on the forward strand.
GCCCACAGTTCATAACACCAATCTTCTTCACCCTGCCAACTCAATGAGGACATAGGTATTTGCAGATACATATTTTCCCCCAATTTATGTATTTTATGTCTGACGTGTTATATTAGATAAATCATAAAAGATGTTGATATGGCCATTAATATGTCAGGTAAACGTCAAAGAAAGACCCAACAATCTGTCATGAAAGGTCAAAATGTGGTATTCATGGAGAATGGTTTTTTATTTTATTTTTGTATGTTTTTTGTGTTTATTTGTTTCACGTATAAAGTTGTATGATTTTATTAATTATATGTCCTGCTTATTGTACCTTGCTTGATGCTGTCAACTGTAGTAGATGGGCTAGATCTTCTTTATGCAAAGATTAAAGTTTTGTGGAAAGATGAGCAGAAGTAAGTGTTTTTATCATTGGGTATGTTTAGACAGTAAACCGCAGTATTTGCATTCCTATATTGTTTTCTTTTAGTATCGCTCTTTCATCATGTTTTATCCTAAAATGTTGGGATTAGGGAGGCACATTTGTTAAAGTTTTTGAATTGTAACCTAAAAAACTATTTACCTCAGATCTAATGTGGACTCATATGTATTCTCAGTAACAACATCTGATGCATGTTGGATGTTGGGCCTATACATTTATGAAACTTAGTTTAGTACAGTATCTCAAAATAGAGGTAAAAGGAAAAGGTCCAAGGTTTGTTCTATCAAACCAGAAGTTTGCAATAGTAATATATTGCATTGGGTGGTATTTATCTTTACTCGCACATTCATGTTCTTCATAGAGAGTTTAAAAGATTGGTTATTTGTATATTTTTAAATTGTCTAACATGTTATATTTGTAGGTATTACAACTGTGTTATTATTTTGTTCCAACAAGATGCACAAGGTACTATATGATAATGGCCTCATAGAGATCCTTAATCTGAAAGAAGAGGAATGAGATTTTCTTTAAAGATGAAACCAAGGTTAGATAAGTTTGATTATATATGCTGTTTGTTTTCTAATTTATGTGTTGTTTTCGAAGAACTTGTTAGACAAGTCTTTCCTTTCTTGGTGTCTAATTCCTTTCTTTGTGACCAAGACATACCTTAATATCTCTATTCTTCCTATACTTTCAATATTACAAGATAAGTACCCATTGTCCATTGTTTAAACAGGAGTGGTTTCCTGTCAATGTACCAGGTACCCATGGACAGAACATTATTCAGAGCCACTACTAGAAAACACTAAAAAGATGTTTTCGTGGTACTTTTAGTGTTGCTCAAAAGGATGTTAACATCTTTCATTTTAAGTTCAGTTCTGTAGTGGCTATGAATAATGTTCTGCCCATGGGTACCTAGTACATTGACAGGAAACCACTCCTGGCTAAACAATTGTAATATTGAGAGTATAGGAAAAATAGGATATTAAGGTATGTCTCGGTCACAGAGAAAGGAATTAGACACCAAAAAAGGAAAGACTTGTCTAACAAGTTCTTCGAAAACAACATATAAATTAGAAAACAAACACAACATATCTAATCAAACTTATCTAACCTTGGTTTCATCTTAAAGAAAATCCCATTCCTCTTCTTCCAAATTAAGGATCTTTATGAGACCATTATTATATAGTACCTTGTGCATCTTGTTATAATGACTGAACGAAATAATAACACATTGTAATACCTACAAATAGAACATGTTAGACAATTTAAAAATGTACAAATAACCAATCTTTTAAACTCTCTTTGAAACTCTCTTTGAAGAACATGAATGCGCGAGTAAAGGTAAATACCACCTAATGCAATATATTACTATTGCAAACTTCTGGTTTGATAGAACAAACCTTGGACCTTTTCCTTTTACCTCTATTTTGAGATAGTGTACTAAGCTAAGTTCCATAAATGTAGAGCCCAACGTGCATCAGATGTTGTTATTGAGAATACATACGAGTCCACATTAGATTTGAGGTAAATAGTTTTTTAGGTTACAGTTCAAAAACTTTAACAAATGTGCCTCCCTAATCCCAACATTTTAGGATAAAACATGATGAAAGAGCGATAATAAAAGAAAACAATACAGGAATGCAAATACTGCGATTTACTTTCTAAACATACTCAAAGATAAAAACACTTACTTCTGCTCATCTTTCCACAAAACATTAATCTTTGCATAAAGAAGATCTAGCCCATCTACTACAGTTGACTGCATCAAGCAAGGTACAATAAGCAGGACATATAATTAATAAAATCATACAACTATATACGTGAAACAAATAAACACAAATAACATACAAAAAGAAAATAAAAAACCATTTTCCAAGAATACCTCATTTTGACCTTTCATGACAGATTGTTGGGCCTTTCTTTGACGTTTACCTGACATATTAATGGCCCTATCAGCATCTTTTATGATTTATCTAATCTAACAAGCAAGTCATAAAATACATAAATTGGGAGAAAATATGTATCTGCAAATACCTATGTCCTCATTGAGTTGGTAGGGTGAAGAAGATTGGCGTTGTGAACTGTGGGCCCCTCATTACGATCAATGCGATCGCCTTGGCTCCCCTCATTCCCCTGAAAATCTGCAATAATAGAACACATTCTGTAGATATATTTTTGTCATAACTTGCCATGTGCACCGCTTAATTTAGCAGATGCATTATATAATTGTACCATATGTAAAAATATATTATACAACAAAAAAAGTCTTATGTTTTTTTTCTTAGGTAGAGATACTGACTATTCTATTAGAGTTTCAGGTTTATGTCGAGCTTCATTTCAGATGGTCTTGTGGTTTTTTATCCAAGTGAACACAAGGTTAAATAATGAAAATACATACACATAATAGAAGTATTTAACAATTCTCAGCAAAATTAACAAGCGTTATCTCACAGATTCTTTGCAGACTATCATTAACCTCATTTATCTAATATAACAAGCCAGACATAAAATACATAAATTGGGGGGAAATATGTATCTTCAAATACCTATACCCTCATTGCGTTGGCGGGGTGAAGAAGATTGACATTGTGAACTGTGGGGCACCTCATTACGATCATTGCGATCGCTTTGGCTCCCATCATTCCCCTGAAAATCTGTAATAATAGAACACATTATATAGATGTATTTTTTTCATAAGTTGCCATCTGCACCGGTCAATTTAGCAGATGCTTTATATAATTGTACCTTATGTAGATATATAGTATACAACAAAAAAAGTCTTATGTTTTCTTAGGTAGAGACTGGCTATTCTATTAGAGTTTCAAGTTTGTGTCGAGTTTCATTTCAGATGGTCTTGTGGTTTTTTATCCAAGTGAACACAAGGTTAAATAATGAAAATACATACATATGGATTCTTTGCAGACTATCGTGAACATGATTTATCTAATATAACAAGCCAGACATAAAATACATACATTGGGGGAAAATATGTATCTGCAAATACCTCTGTCTCTATCGTCATATCTATCAGCATCTTTTAAAGAATCAAGATCACAAGGTGCATTCTCAGTGGTGTCCATTTTTTTTACCCTTCCGTTTTTTACCAGATAAATACTTTACGATCTTGATAAGTGGCTCATTGTCATTATAATCCTCGACCACACCAGCTTCTTCACACGCCGGAAAGTAGGGTGGGCCCGAACCATTGAATTCCACGATTCTATTTCCTTACTATAATGCGTAAAAAAGTTTTGTTCATAGCCCCCCTGTTTTTCTTACACTTTATTTTCTTAGGCTTCCAAACCAGACCATCCACATCACAATTTTTTCAAACCGGAAACTGAAGATGCGCAAGGTGTGGTTTATGGTAAACCACGTAGTTGTTGCATATTATAGGATCTATGTAAGTTCCATTACGTGCTTGATCCATAAGTTGTTCATTTCTCACTCTTCTATATGGTGTCCAATCAACTTCCTGTTCACAAAACACAAAAGAAATCTGTGAAGTTATCTCTGGCTGCGATAGTATTAAATGGCATCAAAGCAAGTTAGACAATCTACAATATAGAATGACATCAGGACTGCAAATAGTTTCGTGTCGTGGACTGTTGTTGTGTGGCGTCAAATAGCTATCTCGAAGTGTTATTTCACACTCTGATTGGCTTTTCAAGACAAACTTCTAACAAAGAATAGTATGGCATCATTTGGGATGCAAGTTGATGAACAATGTGTGTTTTCTAGAGCAGAAAATGAGACCAAAAACCATTTGTTCATTACCAACAGCTTCAGTTCAAGAGTTTTTAAAGATTTGCCCAGTACCTTAGTTGGAGCTGGATGGTTTATGTTGCTGGTAGAATTTCTTATAGTTAGAGGGCCATACACAAATTGTTAGACTACTTTTATCTTGCAGTTGCAGTGCATCTTATATGAAAGGAAAGAAATGATAGATTGCATAATAATCAGGACAAAAAGGAGATGGAAATTAGCTCATGCATTAAGAGGAAGGTCCGGGAGCGTGTTTACTCCAATGCCATGTTTCGAAGGCAGGTTGCGAAGGTTCGTTCATTAACTTTAAAACTGTATTAGCTTAGTAATTATATTGGTGGAGCTTCCTAGTACTCTCTGTATTATTTTGCTTACTTTACAGTAGATTTTCTATGGATTGTTATTTCCATTGCCACTAGTTTTTTCTATTATCACGAGGTATACCTCTCGATTTTTTTAAAAAAATTGAAATACAACGCATATTTAGCAAAAAAAGAGAAAGAAATCTGTGAAGGAACGAGAAATCGATAACTATATTTATAACTTACATCATAAGTAAGAGAGGAAAGTATATCATCCGAGTGTTGCGTATAATCATGCCAGTGATTGCAAGAAACTGCTCTCACTTGTGCAACGATACTTCTCAAAATGGGTACATCGAGCTCACCCTGCCTCATGCTTAGTCCAAGTGACGTCGGGAGGAGAGGGATCTGTAGTAAGAAAAAAACCTGAAAATTAAACAAAACAAAAACAAGGATTAATATATCTGTGAATCTGCAGATATACCTCGCACAAATTTGGTTTCATTTACAGTTCTCTCTCTTACCAAAATAACCCAATAATTGCCATCGATGGACTTCGTTTCTTCCTTTGACTCATCTAAGGATTTCCAATCCCATGGTGGAGAAAGGCTAGGAGCGCGGCTCCCCAGGCATACGAATCGACTAGTGAAAAATCTTCAATAAAAATCGAATAAAAGTCGGGCTGACTCGATGCCCCCCAGAAATTGGCACTATAAAACATCGCAGAATTAGTAGCAACACTGCCTTCTTCCTTATGGCATAATCTAGGTTGGCATCTTTGGCTATGCATTTTAGGGTTGTTATATGTGGGGTTTTTACATGTTCAGGTAATTGGAAAGCCCGTTGAAAACCATTTGGATCTCGATTATTGTCACTGATAACCGGAGTTCCTTGAATAGGCAATCCGGTTAGATAGACGACATCCTCTAACGTGATGCAGAAAACGAGCCCATTTATCCTAAACACGTGGTCTTTAGTGTGGTAAAACCTTAACACATATTTCACCAACGGAGTTATTAGATCAGCTCCGGGAATCTTTAAGAGATTCAAAAGACACATGGAGTCCCTCGGATCATCGAGATATTTCCGAAATCCAACCTCCACTTCATTGTATATTTCGTTCAAAATGAACGAACGACCACTGATAGTCCTATTGATAGGCCTCTGATAGTCATCTACACAAAAACAAAACCAATACATTCATTCTGGACATTGACTATAATAGAAATGCACATAACCACATTGAAGCAACTACATTAAATCTTAAACAAGCACAAAATGGTTATATTTGTTAAAACAATGATAACTAAAGAGGGCTTATATAAGAGCATCTCCAACCCTAGAAGTATTGCTTTTCTAGCTTAGTTTGTTTTCTGTTTAAGGAGCCTGTTCCTTCTGAAGTTTGGAAATTTCTTCCGGCTTCTTGTGAAAATCATTTTCTTGACTTTGTATTTTTTTCTCTGGGATGATATATATTACCTAGCAAAAAGAAAGTCCTACCAACAACTACTCTACTCGACTGGACCTAAGAGAAAAATGTTCCATCACACATCTAATCGCTTTGATTCTGGAATTGTGTGTGTGTGTGAGAGAGAGAGGGAGTCATTTTGAACGAAATATACAATGAAGTGGATGTTGGATTTCGGGAATATCTCGATGATTCGAGGGACTCCAGGTGTATTTTGAATCTCTTAAAGATTCCTGGAGCTGATCTAATAACTCCGTTGGTGAAATATGTGTTGAGGTTTTACGACACTAAAGACCACGTGTTTAGGATAAATAGGCTCGTTTTCTGCATCACGTTAGAGGATATCCTCTATCTAACCGGACTGCCTATTCAAGGAACTCCGATTATCAATGACAATGACCGAGATCCAAATGGTTTTCAATGGGTTTTCCAATTACCTGAATATAAAAAAACCCGACTTATAACAACCCTGAAACGCATAGCCAAAGATGCCAATCTAGATTATGCCATAAGGTAGAAGGAAGTGTTGCTACTAATTGTGCGATGTTTTATAGCGCCAATTTCTGGGAGGCATCGAGTCAGCCCGACTTTTATTCGATTTATTGAAGATTTTTCACTAGTCGATTCGTATGCCCGGGGAGCCGCGCTCCTAGTCTTTCTCTACCATGGGATTGGAAAATCCTTAGATGAAAAGGAAGAAACGAAGTTCGTCGATGGCAATTGTTGGGTTATTTTGGTAAGAGAGAGACACTGTAAATGAAACCGTATTTGTGCGAGGTATATCTGCAGATTCACAGATATATTAATCCTTGTTTTGTTTTGTTTAATTTGCAGGCTTTTTTCTTATTACGGATCCCTCACTGAACTTGAGGCAGGGTGAGCTCGATGTACCTAGCAGTTTCTTGCAATCACTGGCATGATTATACGCAACACTCGGATGATATACTTTCCTCTCTTACTTATGATGTAAGTTATAAATATAGTTATCGATTTCTCGTTCCTTCACAGATTTCTTTCTTTTTTTTTTTGCTAAATATGCGTTGTATTTAAATTTTTTAAAAGATCTAGAGGTATACCTCGCGATAATAGAAAAAACTAGTGGCAATGGAAATAACAATCCATAGAAAATCTACTGCAGAGTAAGCAAAATAATACAGAGAGTACTAGGAAGCTCCACCAATATATATACTAAGCTAATACAGTTTTAAAGTTAATGAACGGACCTTCGCAACCTGCCTTCGAAACATGGCATTGGAATAAACACGCTCCCGGACCATCCTTTTAATGCATGAGCTAATTTCCATCTCCTTTTTGTCCTGATTATTATGCAATCTATCATTTATTTCCTTCCATATAAGATGCACTGCAACTGCAAGATATAAGTATTCTAACAGTTTGTGTATGGGCCTCGTACGATAAGAAATTCTACCAGCAACATAATCCATCCAGCTCCAACTAAGGTACTGGGCAAATTTTGAAAAACTCTCGAATTGAAGCTGTAGGTAATGAACAGATGGTTTTTGGTCTCATTTGCTGCTCTACAGAGCACACATTGTTCATCAACTTGCATCCCAAATGATGCCATACGATTCTTTGTAAGAAGTCTATCTTGAAAAGCTAACCAGAGTGTGAAAGAACACTTCGAGATAGCTAGTTGTTGCCACACAACAACAGTCCACGGCACGAAATTATTTGCATTCCTGATGTCATTCTATATTGTAGATTGTTTAACTTGCACAACCATTGTTTGATGTCATTTAATACTATCGGAGCCAGAGATAACTTCACAGATTTCTTATATGTTTTATGAACAGGAAGTTGATTGGACACCGTATAGAAGAGTGAGAAATGAACAACTTATGGATCAAGCACGTAATGGAACTTACATAGGTCTTATAATATGCAACAACTACGTGATTTACCATAAACCACACCTTGCGCATCTTCAGTTTCCGGTTTTAAAAAGTGTGATGTGGACGCTCTGGTTTGGAAGCCTAAGAAAATAAAGTGTAAGAAAAACAGGGGGGCTGTGAACAAAACTTGTTTACGCATTATAGTAAGGAAATAGAATCGTGGAATTCAATGGTTCTGGCCCAGTCCTACTTTCCAGCCTGTGAAGAAAACTTGTTTACGCATTATGATGACAATGAGCCACTTATCAAGATCGTAAAGAGATTATCTGGTAAAAAACGGAAGGGTAAAAAAATGGACGCCACTGAAAATGCACCTTATGATCTTGATTCTTTAAAAGATGCTGATATAGACTATGATGATAGACACATAGGTATTTGTAGATACATATTTTCCTCCAATTTATGTATTTTATGTCTGGCTTGTTATATTAGATAAATCGGGTTCATGATAGCGTGCAAAGAATCCATATGTATGTATTTTCATTATTTAACCTTGTGTTCACTTGGATAAAAAACCACAAAACCATCTGGAATGAAGCTCGACACAAACCTAAAACTTTAATAGAATAGCCAGTCTCTCTACCTAAGAAAACATAGGACTTTTTTTGTTGTATACTTTATATCTACATAAGGTACAATGTTATAATGCATCTGCTAAATTGAGCGGTGCAGATGGCAACTTATGACGAAAATATATCTACATAATATGTTATGTTATTACAGATTTTCAGGGGAATGTGGGGAGCCTAGGCGATCGCAATGATCGTAATGAGGAGTCTCATAGTTCACAATGTCAATCTTCTTCACCCCGCCAACGCAATGAGGGCATAGGTATTTGCAGATACATATTTTCCCCCAATTTATGTATTTTATGTCTGACTTGTTATATTAGATAAATGAGGTTGATGATAGTCTGCAAAGAATCCGTGATAGAAAACTTGTTAATTTTGCTGAGAATTGTTAAATACTTCTATTATGTATGTATTTTCATTATTTAACCTTGTGTTCACTTTGATAAAAAACCACAAGACCATCTGAAATGAAGCTCGACATAAACCTGAAACTCTAATAGAGTAGCCAATCTCTCTACCTAAGAAAAAAACTTAAGACTTTTTTGTTGTATACTATATTTCTACACAAGGTACAATTATATAATGCATCTTCTAAATTGAGCGGTGCAGATGGCAACTTATGACGAAATATATCTACATAATGTGTTCTATTATTGCAGATTTTCAGGGGAATGAGGGGAGCCAAGGCGATCGCAATGATCATTGAGGGGGGGTATGCAGGGGCTTTTGCCCCCCGTCCCCAAGTTATATATTTTACAGTTTTATACTTATATAATCACAAAATTTAGTTTTTAGTCCCCCCATTTCCTTGTATGCAACAGCAAATGACCCCTCCATAAATATATAGTTTTTAGGCCTTCTTTTGAAATACTAGTATATTACAAAAAATTTGGTTGAAGTTTAGCCCCTACAATATATATTCTTAGTTCCTCCCTGTGTATGTGGAATGTGGTTGATATATTTGAATTGATTTTGTTATGACCTGGGTGCACTAATTAACACTCGATATTTTTAGTGACTGAAGTATCTTTGCTACTTGTAGCCAGTAAGTAATTGTGATGATTTGTAATTTGCTTATTTGTCTCTAGAGAAATTGCATATATGATTATCTTCTCCGACTTACCTGATATTGTTAACAAATATATCCAACGTCAACCAGATGGCTGGGGCTACCCTTTCAAGTCGATACATCTTATATATAATGAGTATCATTACGTGTCTATTTTCATCATAATAAAAGTTTATGATGCTCTAACTAGGATAGAATAATCTATTTGAGGGGGTAATTAATTTTTTCTGTTTAAAATTTGTATTATTGCATTGCATTTTCTCCTTCATTTGAAATTAACAATTTATTAATTGCCAGCCTGAAGATTTTTGGTTTAGTGCCCCAAGAAAAGGTGTTATGGTCTAGGGCTGACAGAGTTGGCTGGAGATTTCAAAATTCATTTTCATGACAGCCAAGGAGACTTCTATTAGTAAAGACACGATCCTAAAACGTTACAAAAAGACAATATACCAACACCTTTCTAGGTAATATGCTCAGTGGTTAAAATATTTTTTGTTTTCTTTCTTTTCAGTTGGTTAAACACAACAATGATCGATACCAGAGAGTTTCTCACTGCAAATGATCTTGATGGGTTTGACAAGGTAAGTTGGGTGTATATTGAAGTATTTTCTTGCAACTTCCGACTTGGTTAACAATTTGTTTTTTAACTTTTGCTAATTTTGAGTTTGTGGGTAATGAACGAACCATTTCACGAGCATTTTGGTCTCCAGTTCTACCCTGTTCTTATTTCTCTCCTTTGGAGAAGCCAGGAGTGAACAATTTATCCCTAGATTTGCAAACTTGAACTCTTTTCTATATTTGAATGAATGGAGGAAGGAATCAAAATCATGAATGATTCCCACCCCAAAGAGTAAAAGTTTTAGCCTATTACTAGCATGCTCTTCTCCTTTTGCAACCAAAGAAAGCCTACATATCTAAAGTGCACGTGGTGCTTATGTTTATGATTGTGGTGTACAGAGGAAACTGCCGTCACCAGGTTTCCAATTAGAGGTCGTACTGGTGCAGTACGGTGGTACTGTTTCAAATGCTCAAACGGGGACTCGTACAGAAACTTCTACCAATGGGCTCGTTGAAAGGCCATCTTCCGATCATGCATCAACGGGTGGAGCTGTTGGTGCAACTGCAGAGCCACAGCCAGTAAAAGACTCTGGAAGCAGTGAAAAGAATGATGACCTGTTCTTCGACACTGAGGCAGCAGATGCTAATTCTTGAAAACCTAGTCAGCCTAGTGAAAAGAACGATGATCTGTTCTCTGACACTGAGGTGTCTAGTGTCAGCACCAACTCTGGTATTGAAGTACCTAGCAAATTAGATAAAATCTCGAATTTGTCGCATGATATTAGACAACTAGCACTGGGAAAGACAACTTCTAATGAGCCTAAGGAGGGTGCTGGTGCAGTTGTGTCAGGCCACGAGGCGTCCAACCCAGTCGGAGAGGCAACCGATTTCAAGGCAATGGCAGCTGATGCATCCGTTTTCACATTTGGCGATGAAGAGGATTTTGAAAGTGAATAAAGTTAGGTGAACAAAGCATGAACTTCAGTACAAACATCTGTGTACATAAACAGTTAGCAAACACAAATTAAGGTATCTAGGTCATTTCATTCATTTCTTTCAATGGAGTCCATGCCTTGGGTCTGTTTCTGTTGGAGGTCAATCTATCAAGTCCATATATAAGGATGAAGGCCCATCACTGTAGAAGCCCAAGATCAGTGGAAATAACGGTCCAATCATCTTCAACGGTCATCTGACCATGTCTCTCCAGTAGTGGGATAGTAATGATACACATTCCCCACTTTTGTGCAACGGTCAGACACTTCATTTCACCTTTTCCACCTCCCAATGATTCACAACCATACTATAAATAAGAGAGGAAGCTATTCAAGGAAAGGGATTACAAGCCAAGTATTCTCAAAACACAATCTCTTTACGTTTACCTATTTTCTATCTAAAGAACCGGAATACTTATTCTTACGCCGGAGGTGAATCGGGGGTTAACACCCTCGCATTCTTCTTCTTTTGCAGGTCCAAACAAAGGATCCACCTGGCAGAAATCTGGTTCCAACATTTGGCACCGTATGTGGGAACGTAGAGATACTTTTGTGTTGAAAATCAAAGCCTGCCAACAGCTATGGCTAATGAAGAAAAATATGCAAGGCTGTGGCCGAACGAAGGAATTTGGCTGAAGCAAAGGAGTTTGGCCGAACGAAGGGATTTGGCCAAAGCAAAGGAGTTTGGCCGAACGAAGGGATTTGGCCTAAGCAAAGGAGTTTGGCCGAACGAAGGGATTTGGCCGATCGAAGGAGTTTGGCCGAACGAAGGAATTTGGCCGAAGCAAAGGAGTTTGGCCGAACGAAGGAATTTGACCGAAGCAAAGGAGTTTGGCCGAACGAAGGGATTTGGCCTAAGCAAAGGAGTTTGGCCGAACGAAGGAATTTGGCCTAAGCAAAGGAGTTTGGCCGAACGAAGGAATTTGGCCGAAGCAAAGGGATTTGGCCGAACGAAGGGATTTGGCCGATCGAAGGAGTTTGGCCGAACGAAGGAATTTGGCCGAAGCAAAAGAGTTTGGCCGAACGAAGGGATTTGGCATGAGCCAAGGAGTTTGGCCAAACGAAGGCATTTGGCCAAAGCAAAGGAGTTTGGCCGAACGAAGGAATTTGGCCGAAGCAAAGGAGTTTGGCCGAACGAAGGAATTTGGCCGAAGCAAGGGATTTGGCCGAACGAAGGGATTTGGCCGATCGAAGGAGTTTGGCTTAACGAAGGAATTTGGCCGAAGCAAAAGAGTTTGGCCGAACGAAGGGATTTGGTCTGAGCCAAGGAGTTTGGCCAAACGAAGGCATTTGGCCGAAGCAAAGGAGTTTGGCCGAACGAAGGGATTTGGCCGAAGCAAAGGAGTTTGGCCAAACGAAGGAATTTGGCCGAAGCAAAGGAGTTTGGCCGAACGAAGGGATTTGGCATAAGCAAAGGAGTTTGGCCGAACGAAAGAGTTTGGCCGAACGAAGGGATTTGGCCTAAGCAAAGGAGTTTGGCCGAACGAAGGGATTTGGCCGATCGAAGGAGTTTGGCCGAACGAAGGGATTTGGCCGATCGAAGGAGTTTGGCCGAACGAAGGAATTTGGCCGAAGCAAAAGAGTTTGGCCGAACGAAGGGATTAGGCCTAAGCAAAGTGATTTGGCCGAACGAAGGGATTTGGCCTAAGCAAATTGATTTGGCCGAACGAAGGAATTTGGCCGAAGCAAAGGAGTTTGGCCGAACGAAGGGATTTGGCCGAAGCAAAGGAGGTTGGCCGAACGAAGGGATTTGGCCGAAGCAAAGGAGTTTGGCCGAAGAAAGCTAAATCATAGAAGATTAAGCTGATGCCGACCGAAGGGATTTGGCCGAAGGTAGGAGCTCGGCCGAAAAAAAAAAAGCACAAGGATGAAGACGAGTCCAGAGGTTCCGAATCACACCCCCAAGTAGCTAGGACGAGAACTATTGTCACGTCCGACTCCAAAGATAAGGAGTACGAAGCACCCAAAGGGGAGAAAGGAAAGAGTCTCCTGGCGAACCAAGCTAGCTGGGAACATACAAGCTTCAGCGACCCTACCGGTAAGCGTACTGAACGCCCCCAATTTCATATTTAAATGTGTTTTCAGTTCGCCCAAAGTACAATTAAATGTTCACAATCTAGTATGAGGCTTAAACATACCCATATTAGAGGCCGACCGAACAAAATATGTGTCCTTTTTAAGCATTTAGCATTCAAGGCACTCATAATAAAATAGGTGAGCCACTTAGATTAATTCATCCCTTAAATACTAGGGGAAATATGCTAGGTATCAAATACCAAAGACGCATAGTCATGCTAGGCTACGGCCAAAGACGCATAATAATGCTAGGCTACGGCCAAAGACGCATAATCATGCTAGGCTACGGCCGAAGACGCATAGTCATGCTAGACTACGGCCGAAGATGCATAAAATTAAAATTAACATGCTAGGCTACGGCCAAAGACGCATAGTCATTCTAGGCTACGGCCAAAGACGCATAATCATGCTAGGCTACGGCCGAAGACGCATAGTCATGCTAGGCTACGGCCGAAGATGCATAAAATTAAAATGCTAGGCTACGGCCAAAGACGCATAATAATGCTAGGCTACGGCCAAAGACGCATAGTCATGCTAGGCTACGGCCAAAGACGCATAATCATGCTAGGCTACGGCCGAAGACGCATAGTCATGCTAGGCTACGGCCGAAGATGCATAAAATTAAAATTAACATGCTAGGCTACGGCCAAAGACGCATAGTCATGCTAGGCTACGGCCAAAGACGCATAATCATGCTAGGCTACGGCCGAAGACGCATAGTCATGCTAGGCTACGGCCGAAGATGCATAAAATTAAAATGCTAGGCTACGGCCAAAGACGCATAATCATGCTAGGCTACGGTCAAAGACGCAAAATAATGCTAGGCTATGGCCGAAGACGCATAGTCATGCTAGGCTACGGCCGAAGATGCATAAAATTAAAATTAACATGCTAGGCTACGGCCAAAGACGCATAATCATGCTAGGCTATGGCCAAAGACGCATAATAATGCTAGGCTACGGCCAAAGACGCATAGTCATGCTAGACTACGTCCAAAGACGCATAATCATGCTAGGCTACGGCCAAAGACGCATAGTCATGCTAGGCTACGGCCAAAGACGCATAATCATGCTAGGCTACGGCCAAAGACGCATAATCATGCTAGGCTACGGCCAAAGACGCAAAATAATGCTAGGCTACGGCCGAAGACGCATAGTCATGCTAGGTTACGGCCGAAGATGCATAAAATTAAAATTAACATGCTAGGCTACGGCCAAAGATGCATAGTCATGCTAGGCTACGGCCGAAGATGCATAAAATTAAAATTAACATGCTAGGCTACGGCCAAAGACGCATAATCATGCTAGGCTACGGCCGAAGACGCATAGTCATGCTAGGCTACGGCCGAAGATGCATAAACCGAAGATGCATAAAATTAAAATTAACATGCTAGGCTACGGCCGAAGACGCATAGTCATGCTAGGCTACGGCCGAAGATGCATAAAATTAAAATTAACATGCTAGGCTACGGCCGAAGACACATAGTCATACTAGGTTATTCACAAAGAGGAACGACCGTACACGCTAGGCTACGGCCGAAGATGCATAAAATTAAGAAGAACGATGCATAGGCAAGCCGAAGCCGAAGATGCATTACTATACAGAAATTATGCTAATAGAGCCTCCCGAAGATGGACCAAAAAAGGTGGCCTTCATTCTAGCAAAGCCCGATTGAAGCCTGGGGACATGTTGGAGGTCCATCTATCAAGTCCATATATAAGGATGAAGGCCCATCACTGTAGAAGCCCAAGATCAGTGGAAATAACAGTCCAATCATCTTCAACAGTCATCTGACCATGTCTCTCCAGTAGTGGGATAGTAATGATACACATTCCCCACTTTTGTGCAACGGTCAGACACTTCATTTCACCTTTTCCACCTCCCAATGATTCACAACCATACTATAAATAAGAGAGGAAGCTATTGAAGGAAGGGGATTACAAGCCAAGTATTCTCAAAACACAATCTCTTTACGTTTACCTATTTTCTATCTAAAGAACCGGAATACTTATTCTTACGCCGGAGGTGAATCGGGGGTTAACACCCTCGCATTCTTCTTCTTTTGCAGGTCCAAACAAAGGATCCACCTGACAGAAATCTGGTTCCAACGGTTTCTTTGGAGTTTCATAACCAAATGGCACCTAGAAGTGGAGGCTATTGTTGTGATGACAAAGAAATTGTTTATTATTATTATTATTATTATTATTATTATTATTATTATTATTATTATTATTATTGGGAAATTAGCCCAGTAATTTTGTGACAAATATTACAAGAAGGAATCTTGGATATTCAATTTAGTGGTGATACGATTATTTTTTTATTTTTTTAAAAATGTTTGAATAGGTTAGAAGATTGGGCTATGCGGGTATCTTCTAGCAACTAATTGAAATGACTAATAATCGAATCATATTCATTTTGTTAGGATTAATGTTCTTAAAATATTCGATTTAGCCAATTAATTTTCAAATTAGTTCTTAATGGAATTTATGGAATCTGTTGTAGGAACATATCAAATTGGCAGAATATGTTGTAAGATACTATTCCGTCCTAAATTATTTGTCTATTTTAATTTTTACGCGTATTTTAAGGTATATTGAATGTATCATTTTAATAATTTTTTTGTGTATTAAAATTTAAATTTTTATTCATGAAAAGAAATTTTTTAAATTAATTAATAGAATTATATGTTCAATGTAATTTAAGGTACGTGTAAAGCTCATAGAATGAAGAAAGTATCAAATTCATTAACCGGATCGTCCCCTTGGATCCTAAATTTTAATATTCATAAATTGAAGTTGTTTTTTGTTTTTGGATAATGTCCTGCGAAATATCAATACACCTTCCTCCCTTACGCGCTACCCTTTCCCCGCGTTTCCTAACCACCGCCTTCCGCCCAAACCTATATATACACATACATACATCCGTACGTCTTTAAACAATAACTCATACACACACAAATAGTTGCAGACCTTGCCAAGTTTTCTTTGAAATTTCATTGACCCAAGTACCAATTCAAGGTGTTTAAGCTTTTATAGAATTCATTCATCTTTATTCATTACATAATTAGTCCTATGGCGACCTCAATTTCTGGGATTCATGGCCATCTTCTTGAAGTTACAGGTACTGCCCTCTCTCCCTCCTCTCTCTCTCTCTCTCTCTCTCTCTCTCTCTCTCCCCCCCCCCTCTCCCTCCCCCCCCCCCTCTCTCTCTTCCCATATATATGTACTAATTTTGTTTGTTTGTTGGATTTTTGATGTTATTAGTGATTGGTTGTTCAAAGTTAAAAGATACAGAATGGATTTCAAGGCAAGACCCTTATGTTTGTCTTGAATATGCTAGCTCTAAATTTCGCACCCGCACTCATACAGGTTAATCAATTTTCACATCTTTATCGGTTTTTTTTTCTGTTTTTGTGCATGTGTATTTATTATCAATATTTTTAAACTTATTTGTGTAATTCTGTGAGCATTGGTTGCTATGTTATTGAGGGTCTAAATTGTGGTTTCTTGATTTTTTTTTAGATGGCGGAAAAAACCCAAGTTTTCAGGAGAAATTTGTGATAAGTCTAATTGAAGGGCTGAGAGAGCTGAATGTTGCTGTTTGGAACAGTAATTCCGTTACGTATGACGATTTCATTGGTAGCGGAAAGTAAGTGCTATTTGAAATATTTTAATCTAGGTTCTCACATTATCTGATTTAATGGTGGTGGAACTGTTTATTCTCGATTTTAATTTGTTTGAATTGGATTCGGTTTTGTTATTTAGGGTTCAGTTGCAGAAGGTTCTGTCTCAAGGATATGACGACAGCCCTTATACAATTCATACAAAATCTAACAGGTACTAGTTCCGCGTTTATGTCATCTGATCCACTTCCATGTGCTGAATATTTAAAGTCTTCCAATTGTTTTTCTTTTTGGTAGTACATATCTTGTTTCAGTTTCCCCGGAAACATATAAATTTGTTTCTGTGCGAGCAACCCCTTTAGCAGCAGTTTCCAACTTTACAACAACATGTGCAGGCTTACTTTTTTGGCACAAAACCGTGTCTAAAACATAGACATTTAAGCCTAGATGAAAGTAATATGGTGTTTTTTAGAATAAATATTGTAGCTAAACGTTTTTGCTGATCAAGTTTCTATAAACTTAGATGCGCAAACGTATCCCACTTCTCCAAATTCACTTCATGGTTGAGCTACTTTTTTAAAATTTTCTAGTTCAGGATTTTATCACTTGTCTTAATTATCTTAAGGTATTTATTGTTTGTACAATATAGAATGCCATCCTCTTAGTTCACTGAGTAGAATGAGTTACCCTCCTTCAGAATTTTCTTATGGGTTATGATAGCAAGACTAGGTGCTGTATTCTTGTCACTGTACATATGGTGTGAGAAGTGAGTGCTCCTAGGGGATGTGTATGGTTTCACCCTCTTTAGCATGTATGCGGATTAAAACCTTACACTAGCTTGTATGTGCACCTGTTATATATCTAAAGCGATGTCAGTATGACACACTATAGTATACTGCAGTACCTATGTAAATCCGTAATCAATGCGGAGAGTTTGAAATATACTCGGTAGGGACTTGAGAATCAGATCTAATGGAGGCTTGGGTTGGTAATAGGCTTGATAACTATATTATTGTAACTTGTAAATCAGGAAAATGGAAGTCTTATATTGGAATAGATATCGAGTCATATACACTTTAATAAAATATAAATACATGTTTCTCCATATTTATTGTACTCCCTTGTTTTGACGTCCGTCACCGATATAAAATTAGAAAAAAGTTCTGGACATGGGTTCTATAGACCCAAGTGTAATGGCCATGAATCTTTGGTTTTTAGAATGCTGTTTGTAACTTTTGAATTTGTGAACATGTTGTTGACATTAATATGATGTTTTTGGGTATAAAGGTACTAAAATTTAATTCTTGTTTGTCATTTTTAGGTATGCAGGAGAGGTTCGACTCATAATGCACTATGCAAATGCAAATGTAAGTTGCATGCTTGATCTTGCTAACACTTTCGTACTTGAGATCCGTTATTGCATTTGATATGCAAGCCTTTAGATTGTGCATTGGTATGTAACTAAAGCTATATACTTTGAAAATTTGTGCAGTCACAGAAGCCACCAAAGAACTTTGCTCCATCAGCTCCACCATATGCCGCATCTCCTGCACTGGGCCAATCAGCATACTCTTTCTTGCCACCAGCCTCTTACCCTCCACAGTCGTCCAACTCCCCTTACCTTACACCATCGTCCAGTTTCCCTTACCCTCCACCATCCTCAGCTTCCACATACCCTCCACCATCCTCTGCATCCCATTACCCTCCACCATCCTCAGCATCCCCATACCCTCCACCATCCTCAGCATCCCTGTACCCGCCACCATCCTCGACCTACAATCAATCTTATTATTCATATCAACCTGATTCTGCCTCATATCCAGGCAGTACTTATCCACCCCCTCATACAAGCGCCTATCCTCCTCAACCATATCCACCACCTTCTGCATATCCTCCAGTGCCATATCCGCCACCTGCACAGTCATCATACCATTATCCCCCAGGTAACTAAGTATTTATGTTGGGTCTTACAAAGTACTTCCACCAGATTGTCATGATCGCTAAATCTTTAATTTTTTCATGTTCAAGCAGGTCCTTCGTACCCAGGAACCTATCCTTCACCCTACTAAGATCAAGAACTCCTTCAGGAGATGTAGAATAGCACTATCATTCACAAAGTTAATGTTCAATCGTACATCGCCAACAAGAAGCAACATCCACGAAAAGTTAACGTACATGCAACTGCTCCAATATTAGGTTATATTGTTTAACATCTAAGAATGAGAGTACATGGTAGATAGTTTGCAAGTGTTGATCGTCTGCTAGAATTTGTTTATATTTACTTTTTGTTTCATTAAATTTATTTTTTGATTGTTACAAGTCAATTTTCTACAAGGTTTTGACTTGTGGATTCAGAAGCAGTAAAAAGTAGTACTTGCATTTCACAGTCAATATTTGCCTATTCTCATATTAATTTTCGTCTCTTTTCATGATCTCCCCAAATTTATTTGGATAAACTTTGGTTTGTTATTCCTTTTTCCATGTTAGCCGTTAATTTGATCTATAGACATGTCGGATGCCATATCCTGCTAACAAAGCCTCGGAATGACATATTATACGATTATTAAATGACATATGAAATACTATAGAATAATTCAAAAAAGAAGATCAATGTTTAGGCTCAAATTTATACTTGTAATTTGCAGAGTACAAATATATAATATAAAATATGAGACCCTTGAGTCTTGACATTACTCTTTTTAAACTAGCTACTTGTACTTGCTTCCAATTCCACAGTTCCACTACATATACAGCACTAAGCTCCAATTGAAAAGTAAAAATTGTTCAAAAAATATCCATTGACAAACTTCTGATTGATGGCATGTGAAACACCTGTTTTTCAATCATTCTGTTCTTAACTACTGACTCTGGTGAAGATGAAACTGACCATGCACTGGAAATATCATTATCTGCAGAATTAGCAGTGCTGAAAAATGCATCAGTAACCCCACTATGGCTACTTGGCATTTCAGTATTATCTTCCTTCTCTTCTTCATACTTTCTCTTGTGAGAATTGTTTCTATTATTGTAACAACTGTTTGATATGTCTCCAATGAGTTCATAACATTCCTTTATTTCCTCCTGTGGGAAATCAAGACTGTTGTTTGT
The DNA here is from genome assembly GCA_036435485.1 of Saposhnikovia divaricata. Classification (NCBI taxonomy): domain Eukaryota; kingdom Viridiplantae; phylum Streptophyta; class Magnoliopsida; order Apiales; family Apiaceae; genus Saposhnikovia; species Saposhnikovia divaricata. The sequence continues at coordinate 125,393,183 of CM071595.1, forward strand.
CACTTACAAGACGAAGAGACCAAGACTAAATTGACTTTAATTTTATATTGTAATCAAAATGCGGTAGAAATTTTAGCGGAGGCATATGTGCGTGAGTAGGGTAGGGAAACTCTTTCGTAACCCCACTCGGCTTTAAATAAATAAGGGAAGCTGCAAAGTGCAGACAAACTAACCTTGGTGGTTCTGAGAATAGCCAGAAGCTGGTTGTGATATTCAATGGCATTGGTGGGCTCAAGTTGATGTATAACATGAAGCATTGTTGCAGTAGCCAATACAGATGGTAAATAACTTGTGAATCTCCAATCTATAATTGTGATAATTAAGGATTGTAGTCATTATTTATTTGTACTTCTTGCGAAACCGGAAAGTTGACAATACAGTGGTGAGAAAAAAGGTATTAACCTGCTACCAGAGATAGGAGGAAAGTTTCAGACTTTTGATAAAACTCCCAGTGGAGATCACTCTTCAATCCAAGCCTCCTTGTAATGTGATCAAGAAATGAAAGTGGAGTCACTGGACTCAATTTCCATTGAAGAGTTGACATAACCAAAAGCTCCATATTCTGAACAGTTTTATCCTCAAACACATATTCTGAATCTCCAATCTGATGAATCAAGAAACATAACAAAAAATTCAGAAAACCTGCATTTACCTCAATTTAACATTCCAGAATCCAGAAATTACCAAGAAATGTGAATGTAAACAACAATGATACATACTTGAATATCGAGAAGAAGCGGGACTTGGGTCTCTTCAACTTTTGCAGCCAGTGTAAGACAAGTTACAGCAGACAGCTGAACCATCCATGGCTCATCTTCTTGAAACTTTACACTAGAAACAAATCTGTCAAAGTAATTCATGGCCAGAACTATTGTAAGGACTGAAAACTCATGATGGGCTTTCACTTTTAGCATCCAATCCACAGCATTTCCTCTATCCACCACATTCAAAGAAAAAGATCCCATTGATTCACCATTACAAAGAACAGAGAAATGTGCTTGTTTTTCCTTGCAAAACAGAGAATCTAGCTCTTCATCTTCCCAAAACAGATCATTTTTCGACAAAACAAGAGATGGGCTTGTTTTATTTCTTGAGTTTACATCAAAGTTGCAATCTTTATCACTAATCTCTTCTTCTAAAAAGCTGTCAACTTCAACTTCTTCATCACAAAATAAAGATTCTATCAAGAAAGACAATGTGCCTTGTTGAAGTTGATGATCACTTTGTTCTAAAATTGCCATCTTCTTGAAAAAAGTGAAGCTCTTGGTTTCTGTTGATTCAACAAAATCTACTATTTATACCAAAATATGACAATGTCTCAAGATACTAATGCAATCTTAAGCTGACATGTGAATTAACAAAAATATAAAAAAATTAGGCTAAATTGTGGGAGATAATATTGCCTTTACTTGCAGGTAGGTACCCCTGCAATATTCACATTTAAATGGTCTAAGATCTAAAGTTACAAAGTATTTTTGTTGTAAAACACGTGAAAAAAGTTAAAAATAAAGATTCAGATAAATGTCAAAAGAAGGTTAAGGCATGATTTTCTCAAGGCTCCACTAAAATAGATGTAGTATAATTGGCGTATTAATGTACTTTATGGGCTTTGAATATATTTAAATAAAAGCGAAGTAGATACGAGTATAAAGTAAAATATTAAAGTTAAATGCGAAGATGCTAAAAGTGATGAAGAATATTGAGGAAAATCCATATGCCTTCACGGGTGGTTTTGTGTTTATGGTACGGTGCTGATAAGGGGTTAATAATGATATAATGTATATGAAAACAATGTTGAGCATAATCATTTGGATGGACAAGTAACTGGTACGTTATTTCGGAATTCCTGGATGGTAATTACAGTATATGTTTTTTATTATTTTTTATATAAAAGTGTTCTTTTTTCAGCAACGACCTAGATAAAGATAACGATTAAATTGAAATACAAGTCAACTTCACTTAATTATCACATACATGCAAAGACCAATTGAAAGTTGGATAACAATGTGAGGACTTTGTAAAATATCTTGATATTTTTTTAAAAAAAAAACTAATTGTTTAAATTAATATCATCATCGTGTTTTTATAAATGATTTTGGAAACTCTCATAGAACGATTAACAAATTTTTTGACTGAACTCTTAACATTTACTTAAAGAAATGAACAAATTTTTAAATTAAATTCACAAATACAAATATTCTAATAAAATGACTTACATTTCTATTCAATTGGTTTGATTTTTGATTTTTGCACCTATTCAATTGGTTTCAGTTCCTATTTTTGTTCGATCATATATATCCATCTGATGTAAATTGTTCAAACAATAATATAAACACTATTTTTGTTGTTTACATTTCTACCTCTCTTTATTTTTGTCTCAAATTTTATGAGAATAAAAGTATACGCTAATTAATGTACAAATTGGATATCCATCTTCATGTTGCACATTTCACCATCCTATTAAAATTGTGTAAAATTGGTTCTGTACATCATCAGAGAAATTTGATACACAACCACAAAATCACAAAGATGATCATCTCCGTCACTGATCCCCTCATTCCATAGACCTTAAACAATAGACGTATCTGCATACCATACATTGCAATATGATTTATTTCGTAGTTTAAAATTAACAACGTAAACGGTGCTAAATTGTATGCTAAGATTTCGAGAAATCTCGTATTCAAACAATGTCAGAATACTGCTTATTCGCTAAATGTGATCGGGAAAATCTGTGTTGGAAAACTGGGTTGGAGGTCTCTCTCCAGATGCCGGTTTGCCTTGAGTGGACTTCCATGTACAAGAGAAGCACTCCGTGAAACAAATAGAATTTAAACTAATTTCAGTGGGAATCCTGAAAATTACCCGTGATAACTGAAAACTAGCTATTTGCTTGGGTGATTAATTTTTAATTATATACTGGTATTCTGTAATTTGAGTTTCACGTGTTATGCCACAATAATACTTCCTACAAACATCCAAAATGCATGCAGCAAATTTAAAAAAAAAAAAAAAAAAAAAAAAAAAAACATCCAAAATGAAGTATTTTACCAACTACCACTTACTGTAGTTAAGACACCACAAATCTTGTCCAACTGCTCGTTATTTAACAAGACACAATTATATATCTAAAGCCTTTTTTCTCACTCAGCACATAAAAATTTACCTCATATTAATAAAGAGTATAGATTTGTTTTTTTCTCGTCCCTAAAATGCCTCAGACTTCTAACGCTGAGTCCGCAATTTCTCATCAGTCATTATAGAGGTAACAGTAAGAATGTAATGATCACATGCTCTCATATTTCATGTTTGCTAATTGCTGTCTTGGGTTTTCTTTTCTTTCCAGTTTGTTCAAAACCACCACCACCCTTTCTTGCTGCAAATGGCACACACTCGTTTCCATACAGGAGTATAGGACGTAGAATTTGGGCAGAACCCTTTAGCGAGTCCGCATCTAACCTTAAAAACACCTCTATTGAGGAAATGATTTCGTAATTCTACCCTATAAATTTTAAACCTCCAAACTCCAGCCTTTACATAATGATAATGTCAAAATAAAAAGGACAGTTTGAATCTTGTCAGTTCTGCACAATACTCCTTTTTCTAGTAAAACACTCCAATTTTTTCTCAAGGACAGTACGGCACTTTGATTTGATAAACCCTAGTACGATAAGAATTGTTCCAAAATAAATTCTCTAGAACATATATATGAAGCAAAGAAGAGAAATAAAGGATTGTATGCTAGAGAGTAGAGGATGATGTCCAGTGGCGGATCCAGGATTTAGTTCCAGGGGGAGCGAAAATATATGTATTAATTTTTAAAGATTAAGTACACCTCTACGTGATTTCATATTTTGAAATCGCTGAATGATATCTTCAGTTTTTACGGTCAGAAAAACATCTCTCTCAACATATGTGATTAAAAGATCGTTTAACCACTCATCTCCTATTCGATTACGCAACCTAGTTTTTACGATATTCATTGCAAAGAACGATCTTTCTACCCTAGCCGTTGCTATAGGCAATAACAAAGCAAGCTTCAAAAGTATGTATACTATTGGATGAACTAAATTCTTGCCTGTTTCCACAACTTTCTTTGCAAGTCTAGAAATACCTTCAAGTTTTGTGAATCTGTGATCATGGCTAACATCTTCAAAATAAGTATACAAAGACCATTCAAGTTCCATGAGATTAACCTCAGAAAATTCAGTTGGATAAAATTCACTATAACCTCTAATGTTATAGTATAACTTCTAATGTTAGCCTACAAATTGAGTTCAAAGCCTCAAGCACACAAATATGTGACATTTCAAATTTTCAATCATATAAAATACCAAACAAACTACAAATTCAATAAACAAACCTAATTAGCTAAAGTAATGATTGAAGATTTGAAGTATCTAAATTGATGTAGTCAACTAGTCATGTAGAGTGAAATGAAAAAGATGAATGAATAATTGAATATTACTAACTTTATGTTGTAATTTGTAATCGAACTGTGGGTAGAGAGAGTGAGTGAAACTGTGAAAGGCTAGAGGGTTGTAGTCTAATAGATAGCTTCTGTAATTCTGTTTAGTCAAAATGTGTATATCTTTTTATTTTAACATAATCTTTTATTATTTATTTATTTGAAACATTATTTTAATTTCATAATTTTAACAATATCTAATATTTTATAACTACTGTATAAAATTTACAATTTTAAAAAGTTATTTTTATTTTTTTAAAATAAATTATCAACAACTACAAAACTAAAAAAAATTAAAAAAAAAATTACAAAAAATTTTGAACCCAGTGTACTGGACTGAGTACGCTCGGCATTACCTCCATCCGCCACTGATGATGTCTTAATGTCTGTTTTATATGGATTACTATTCTTTAAACTTTATTTTGACATCTTCTTTATTTCAACTTAAAAGATAAACCCTTCTTCTCCCCCACTACTTCTAGAATATGAAATTGAAGTATAATCAAAGTCAGTGAATCATTACAGATAGAATTAGTGAAATTATATCAAAACTAGTATAAATTGCACTTCAACTGAACTATAAATTTGTGAATAGGAGGGGGAACAAAAATAAAGAGTATAAATAGAAGTAGCATTTTCAAAGGAGAAAAATTACACCTCAAACTGCAAGCTAAACTTTGGAATTTAATACACCGGCATAGCTCATCCATCTTGAGTACGAGAACACATATTCATTATAGCCAGGTAGAAACTGGAAGCAAATTTGTACTAGCTGTTATGTAAGCTCTGACTGTCATACGGGCATTGTCTGCAACCTTATATGCTTGTATTTCTGCTGGTGATTAAAACATCTTGCAGCCTCTGTCAAACCTTTGGACACAACATCTTTCAACGCAACTACCCCTTCTTGCAGTGCAGCATCAATCCGTCCTTGGCCTGTAGCATTAAAATTTTGGAGCATAAACGCTTTAGGATCCATCTGACCAGGTGGCCTTCCAATACCAATTCTTAACCGAGCAAACTCTGTGTTCCCACGAAAATGTTGAATCACACTTTTCATCCCATTATGTCTCCCATGACCGCCCTTGGGATGAAGACGGAGAACTCCACAAGGCAAATCCATGTCATCATGAAACACCACAACACGATTTAAAGGAAGCTTGTAGTAAGCAGCAAGAGGTCCAATAGATTCACCGCTTAAATTCATATAAGTTTGGGGCTTGGCAAGCAAAACAGGAACATTCTCGACAAAACCTTTCCCAAACATAGCTTTGAAATGAAGGGTGTCCATCGAAATTCCTTGTGAGTCCGCAAATGCATCCATCATTTTAAACCCGACATTGTGTCTAGTTGTCTTATATTTCTCACCGGGGTTTCCAAGACCGACAAACAACCATGGTTGAGGAGAAGTAACAGTGCAAAAATAGCGCCTTGCAATTCTACTTAACATCTTTACTCGGCAAGTCAGGGCTAAGAGATTAGTACAGTACATGAATTTTCCTCGAGTATTCTTACAGTCATTTAATCAAACAGGTGGTGGCCATGCAAAAATGTAACGATATTACTTGTAAAACAAAAACTAGTAATCACCCAACATTTATTAACTATTTTGTGCTCGAGGTAAATTTAAAACACATACTACCTCGAATTTTCTGCCACTTTTTGCACTATTTTGTGGGTTTTATTTCTTGCAGCAAATAGAGGGAGGGAAAGCACCCGTTTCTGCGAGGCAAATAAGCACTTATGAGCTGTTTGAGATTTCATCTTTTTTTTTCCTGGTAAAAAGGAAAAAATACTTATTTTCAAAAAATTGCAAAAAAAAAAACCTGAAATTAAATTCTTATTATTGAAAAATGATATTAATCAATTTTCCCATTTGTTTGTGTATCACAAATTGGCTAATGGCCTTATTTTAGTTTATGTTTGTACACATATAACAATTTTTAAAATAAATTTGACAAAAAATACTTAACGGATATACATTTCAAAAAATATGTATCGTAATAATAAAAAGGTTTCTAGCCTACTGATGGGTGACGAGACTGAACTCCTGTGCCTAATAGATGACAAATTTAATTCCCTTTTTTTTGTAATTTATAAGCATTCGAGAAAGAAAAGAATATATCTAATTAATGTTTTATAAATTATAGGAAAATTACCCCGTATATGTGTTTTTCTGTTTTATTTCTAAAAATATTATGCATATTTTTTCTTTACAGATACTATTTCTCATCTTTTAATATTTCAAATATACGGTCCTTCTTCAAGCAACCACATACACTACTTTAAACATCCATACTCATCCATCTTTTTCATCTTCATTCACTTATTTCTGATTTACTGTTGTTTTGAGAATTCAATTCGATTGAAATTCAAATAATGACAATGTGTGTGGATATATAGAGTCTTGTTCTAATAGAAACTAACTTAGAATATAAACTAGAAATTAAACCTAAATTAAATATTTCAAGCTAATCTAATGACCAAATTAGGGGTACTCCAATACAAAAAACGTTTAAAATTATTGTCTCTATTCAACAAAAATATAAAAAAATTAAAAAAAAAGTACTGTTCACGTGATGACGTGGCACGTGAACAGTAACTTTTTTTTAAAATTTTTTTATTTTTTTTTATATTTTTGTTGAATAGAGCCAAGAATTTTAAACGTTTTTTGTGAAGGTGCCCCTAGCGGGGCCATTAAAATAAATGAAATATAATTTATTTAGTGTAGGTTTCTAGTTTCTATTCTAAGGTTGGTTTCTATTTGAACGCTAGCCTATATATATATATATATATAGAGAAAAAGGATCCTGAGATATATCTAAGGAATTTAGGAAGAATTTTTACTAAGATATATATAAAATAATTTTTAAATCTTGCTGGCCCGCAGGATTAATTAAAAATCTTTGAAATACTAAAATATCCATCCCATTTTTATATATAAAAAGCAGTTATCTCAGGAAACTTACCAGAGATATATCTCAGGCTACCTACTCTCATATATATATATATATATGGGGCACGTTCCACAGCCCCCGTTGGATATCCCGTGATCCCGTACGCCCTCTATGTTTCATGGAGGGCGTCCACCATGAAACATGGAGGGCGTTTCCGCCATGTTTCATGGAGGGCGTCCGCCATGAAACATGGAGGGCGTATACCTGTAAAAATTAAATTAAAAATAGAAAAATAATCATATTGAGTTGACATTCATCCCAAAATTAGTGACCACCACTATTTATGTGTGTATGAATTTTCAATTCGAATTTAAACTTTTCTTCGTTTTTAATTAATTTCATAATATATTACACAAACTAAATAAAAATTATTAAAAAATAAGGAAAATAGAAAAATAGTGATATTGAGTTGACATTCATCCTAAAATTAGTGACTACCACTAATTGAGTGTGTATGAATTTTTAATTCAAATTTAATGTTTTCTTCCTTTTTAATTAATTTTATATTATATATCACAAACTAGTTAAAAATTATTGAAAAATCAAGAAAATGGGAAAATAGTGATATTGAGTTGACATTCATCCTAAAATTAGTGAGTACCACTAGTTGAGCGTGTATGAATTTTCAATTCGAATTTAAACTTTTCTTCATCTATAATAAATTTCATAATATATTACACAAACTAAATAAAAATTATTAAAAAATAAAGAAAATAGAAAAATAGTGATATTGAGTTGACATTCATCCTAAAATTAGTGACTACCACTAATTGAGTGTGTATGAATTTTTAATTCAAATTTAATGTTTTCTACCTTTTTAATTAATTTTATATTATATATCACAAACTAGTTAAAAATTATTGAAAAATCAAGAAAATGGGAAAATAGTGATATTGAGTTGACATTCATCCTAAAATTAGTGAGTACCACTAGTTGAGCGTGTATGAATTTTCAATTTGAATTTAAACTTTTCTTCATCTATAATTAATTTCATAATATATTTCACAAACTAAATAAAAATTATTAAAAAATAAAGAAAATAGAAAAATAGTGATATTGAGTTGACATTCATCCTAAAATTAGTGACTACCACTAATTGAGTGTGTATGAATTTTTAATTCAAATTTAATGTTTTCTTCCTTTTTAATTAATTTTATATTATATATCACAAACTAGTTAAAAATTATTGAAAAATCAAGAAAATGGGAAAATAGTGATATTGAGTTGACATTCATCCTAAAATTAGTGAGTACCACTAGTTGAGCGTGTATGAATTTTCAATTTGAATTTAAACTTTTCTTCGTTTTTAATTAATTTCATAATATATTACACAAACTAAATAAAAATTATTAAAAAATAAAGAAAATAGAAAAATAGTGATATTGAGTTGACATTCATCCTAAAATTAGTGACTACCACTAATTGAGTGTGTATGAATTTTTAATTCAAATTTAATGTTTTCTTCCTTTTTAATTAATTTTATATTATATATCACAAACTAGTTAAAAATTATTGAAAAATCAAGAAAATGGGAAAATAGTGATATTGAGTTGACATTCATCCTAAAATTAGTGAGTACCACTAGTTGAGCGTGTATGAATTTTCAATTCGAATTTAAACTTTTCTTCATCTATAATTAATTTCATAATATATTTCACAAACTAAATAAAAATTATTAAAAAATAAAGAAAATAGAAAAATAGTGATATTGAGTTGACATTCATCCTAAAATTAGTGACTACCACTAATTGAGTGTGTATGAATTTTTAATTCCAATTTAATGTTTTCTTCCTTTTTAATTAATTTTATATTATATATCACAAACTAGTTAAAAATTATTGAAAAATCAAGAAAATGGGAAAATAGTGATATTGAGTTGACATTCATCCTAAAATTAGTGAGTACCACTAGTTGAGCGTGTATGAATTTTCAATTCGAATTTAAACTTTTCTTCATCTAGAATTAATTTCATAATATATTTCACAAACTAAATAAAAATTATTAAAAAATAAAGAAAATAGAAAAATTGTGATATTGAGTTGACATTCATCCTAAAATTAGTGACTACCACTAATTGAGTGTGTATGAATTTTTAATTCAAATTTAATGTTTTCTTCCTTTTTAATTAATTTTATATTATATATCACAAACTAGTTAAAAATTATTGAAAATCAAGAAAAGGGAAAATAGTGATATTGAGTTGACATTCATCCTAAAATTAGTGAGTACCACTAGTTGAGCGTGTATGAATTTTCAATTCGAATTTAAACTTTTGTTCATCTATAATTAATTTCATAATATATTTCACAAACTAAATAAAAATTATTAAAAAATAAAGAAAATAGAAAAATAGTGATATTGAGTTGATATTTATTAATTTTTTAATTTATTTGAAATAATAATTATCATAAGAAAAGTAAAATCTCTATTTAAAAAAATAAATAATGAAAATATTTTGGGATGTAGTGCTGACGCCCTCCATGAAACATGGCGGCGTGCCCTCCATGAAACATGGCGGGCGCCCTCCATGAAACATGGAGGGTGTTAGGAATATGTTGTACTTGATGATAACTTCACAATTAATCAAGTTGTATAAGGTTTTGTAGCTGTCAACGGATGAGGATTTATAACTCTATCCGTTGACAGGTAGCTCATCAACGGATGAGGTTTTGTAGCATACTGCAAGTATCTCTATGTTATCAGTTGATAGTGTTTTTATCCACAGTCATGTTGACTATCAACGGATAGGCAGAATAGGGTAGCCAATTGTAAATAAGCTATGCTATGTAATTCTGTCTAAGTGAAAGTGTATCAACAGATGAAGACAAAACTCTATCAACGGATACAACTCAAATCCACTCTATCAACGGATACAGCTCAAGTCTCAAGATCAACGGATACCGCTCAATACATCATCAACGGATGTCAGTGTACAAACATCAACGGATAATCATTGACACTGTCTTCTATGATTAGCTGGGGATTAGCAGTTGATAAGGACATGTTTGACTGACAGATCACATGGGTTGATAGTAGATACAAAAAGCAGTATGGCAGCCATACTTTGGAAACACAGAAGAAAGAAGCATTCTATTTACACTATGAATACAAGAAAGGTGCAGGAGACATGTCTGAACACAAGGACAACCTTTCGGCTACATGTGTATTTGGAGTGTAGTAGCAAGTCAACTAGAATTAGATTAGTATTATCTTATTCCAGTAGTACTTGTAAAACTTGGGATATATAACCAAGTGTAGCAACTCTTTGTAGGTTAAGAAAACAGACATATTTGCTTAGGGTTTCTTGAATATCCTTAGAAGCAAAGAGTTGTAAAACGGCAGCTGTGTACATTTTGTATCACAGAGTTTTCTTCAAATAAAAGGTTCAGGTGGTGCATATTAACCACCTGATTTTATATGTGTTTGTGTTTAAATCTTATATTGCAATTATCTCTGCATAAATTTCTGGAGTTCTTATCAGAAATTTATAAATATCAAGAATTGTATTCAACCCCTCCTTCTACAATTATACAAGTGTGTAATCTGGGAATAACAATTGGTATCAGAGCAAGCTTCTAACATATTTGAAGTTTAAAGATCAACACACTTCCAACATGTCTAAGAAGGATTATGGAGTAACGATTCCAGTTCTTGATAGAGAAAATTACTTTCACTGGAAAGTAAAAATGCGTCTACATCTCTCTTCTATTGATGAGGGCTTTGTGGATTGTATTGACAAGGGTCCTCACGTTCCAATGAAGACAGCAACAAGAGTTGGTCTGGCTGATGATGTGCCTGACACTCTCATTCCCAAACCTGTTTCTGAGTGGAGCCTTGAAGATATTGCAGAAGTCCACAAAGACAAAAAGGCCATGAATATTTTGTTCAATGGCTTAGAAACAGACATGGTTGACAATGTTATTAACTGTACTACCGCCAAGGAAGTATGGGACATTGTTCAAACCCTGTGTGAAGGAACAGAACAGGTAAGGGAAAACAAGATGCAACTACTAATCCAACAGTATGAACATTTTCACTTTAAGAGTGGAGAAACATTGAATGATACATTCAGTAGATTTCAAAAGCTACTAAATGGTTTGAAACTGTATGGAAGAATCTATCAAGTTAAAGATTCTAATCTCAAATTTCTGAGATCACTGCCCAAGGAATGGAAGCCAATGCCTGTTTCTCTAAGAAACACTCAAGAGTACAAGACATTTACTCTTGAAAGGCTCTATGGAACTTTAAAGACCTATGAGCTGGAAATGGAGCAGGATGAAGAGATTGAGAAGTCTCAAAAGAAAAGTGGGTCCGTTGCACTTGTTGCCAACTTGGAGCAAAAGGAGGAAAGGACAGAAACTGCTAGTTCTACACCAAACAGGGAGGTTTGTAAAGGTAGAGCAGAATCAAGCAGGAGCAAGGAAAAGGTGTCTGAGGAATTGAATGCTCTTCAGCAGGATGAATTGGATGAGATAGATGAGCACTTAGCTTTTCTATCTAGGAGATTCTCTAAGCTGAAATTCAAGAGAAACTCTGGGGTGGCCAAGCCATTTAACAAGGATTTTTCCACAAGCAACTATGTGGATAAATCCAAAATTAAATGCTACAATTGTGGAATTGCTGGTCACATGATAAGTGAATGCAGGAAACCTAGATCTGAGAACAAGGGAAAGCCAACTGAGGCTGTTGACTATAAGAAGAAATATTTTGATCTTCTCAGGCAGAAAGGAAAGGCATTCTTAACCCAAGAGTATGACTGGGCTGTTGATGACAATCATTCTGATGATGATGTTGAGTTAGTCAATCTTGCTTTAATGGCTGATTCTGGAGAGCAGGAAGCAAGTTCAGCTAGCAATCAGGTATATTCTACTAATCTCTCTGAGCTCACCAAAGAGGAATGCAATAGTGTTATAGATGAAATGTCTACTGAACTATATCACTTAAGTGTTACTCTTAAATCACTTACTAAAGAGAATAATAGGATTAAAGAGTCTAATCTGTTTTTAAGTGATAGAAATGCTGCTCTAGAAACTCAATTTCTAGAATTTGAGAAAATGAGAGTTGATTGCAATAATGCTAAAAGTGAACTTGAAGCTGTGTTAAAAAGAGAACTGATTTTAAAAGACCAGCTTGAAAAAGAACAAGGGATAATTGCTAAATTTCAAAGTTGTAGGAATATCTCACAAAACATAATAGAAGTTCAGGGAATAAAATCATTTGTGAAGGATACCTGGACTCAAAAGAAAAAGGAGCTAGAACCTGGCCTTGAGGATCTAGAGACTATTTGTGAATCAACGGATAGTGATCATCCGTTGACAGATGAACCGTCAACGGATGAGAGGTATCCGTCGACTAACAAAAAGTCTGTTAGTAAGAAGGAACTTAAGAAACTGGATATCAAGTATGGTCCAGTAAACAAGAATTTTGTTAGTGGTGAGTGCAGCAAAACCAAATCCAGTGGGAAGGCTAAGACAGGTGATTTACACAACAAAAAGGCTGTTGGTAAATCAGACAATGAAAAGGTAGAAATTGAGGGCAAAAAGAAAAAGAACATAAATGGTAAGATAGGCATCAACAAGAAAAACAATTACTCTCCTGACAAGTTTGCTCCTAGGAAAACTTGTAGTAATTGTAATAGTGTCAATCATCTATCTTCTAATTGCAAGATTGTCAACAAGGCTCCTGTTCATGTACCTCAACCAATGCCATGTATGCCTGCAATGCCTGTTATGCCTGGTTTGTATCAAAATGCTAGTTTTTCAAATCCATATGTGAACATGCCATATATGTCTAATCCTTACTTTCAATCTATGAATGTGCCACAAATGTCATGGAACATACCTAACATGAATAATGTGTATGCCAATTTTCCACACATGCATGCATCCAATATTCATGCAAATGAGCATTTGTCAAACCCCATCACTCAAGCATCTACACCTAAGTTGAAGAATGCTAAGAGTGCAAAGTCAAAGGCTAACAAGAAAGGACCCAAGGAAGCTTGGGTACCAAAATCAACTTGATTTGTTTTTGAAATGTGTGCAGGGAAACAGAAGGAATCTATGGTACCTAGACAGTGGATGCTCTAGGCACATGACAGGAGATTCAACCCTGCTCACAGAGTTCAAGGAAGGAGCTGGCCCTAGAATTACCTTTGGAGATGACAGCAAAGGATATACTAAGGGATATGGCCTGATTTCAAAAGACAATGTCATCATTGAAGAAGTGGCTTTAGTTGAAGGTTTTAAGCACAATTTGCTGAGTATCAGTCAGATTTGTGACAAAGACTATGAAGTAAAGTTCGCAAAGGAAGCCTGTGTTGTTTCTGCCAAGGAAGACAACAATGTGGTATTGACAGGCTTTAGAAAAGGAAATGTTTACATAGCTGACTTCAATTCAACATGCTCAGAATCCATTACTTGTCTCTTCAGCAAAGCAAGTAAGGATGAGAGTTGGCTATGGCATAAGAAGCTGTCACATTTGAATTTTAAAGTTATGAATGATTTGGTAAGAAAGGATCTTGCTAGAGGAATCCCTCAATTGGAGTTTGTCAAAGATGGGCTGTGTGATGCCTGCCAATTATGGAAACAAAAGAAATCATCCTTCAAAAGCAAGACAGAGTCATCCATTGTTAAGCCTCTTCAATTGCTGCATATGGATTTATTTGGTCCAGTAAATGTCATGTCTATTTCAAAGAAAAATACTGTCTGGTGATTGTAGATGATTTTTCTAAGTTCACATGGACCTTCTTCCTGCACTCCAAGGATTGTGCAAGTGAAATCATCATCAATCATCTCAGAATGCTAAACAATGGTTCTGAAGATAGAGTACAAAGAATCAGGAGTGACAATGGTACTGAATTCAAGAATTCCACAATGAAGATTTTCTGTGAAGAGAATGGAATTGTTCATGAGTTTTCTGCTGCCGGAACACCTCAACAAAATGGAGTTGTTGAAAGGAAAAACAGAACTCTCATTGAAGCAGCTAGAACAATGTTAAGTGAATCAAGGTTACCAACATATTTCTGGGCTGAAGCTGTCAACACTGCATGCTTTACTCAGAATATTTCCTTGGTCAATCAAGCTAGAGGAATGACTCCTTATCAGTTATTAACCAACAAGAAACCAACTTTAGCTTTCCTACATGTCTTTGGGTGTAAGTGTTTTGTGCTAAGGAATCATGGAGATAACTTGGGCAAATTTGAAGCAAAGGCAGATGAAGCTATTTTCGTTGGATATGCAGCAGGGAAAGCCTACAAGGTCTACAATCTAAGAACCAACATTGTTATGGAATCTGTACATGTTGTGTTTGATGATCAAAAGATTCTAGGCCTAAATGATGAAGGTTTCCATGAAAAGTTGGAATTTGAGAATGAAGGTGAAGGAAGAATGTACTATGATGATGATGAGGAAAATGAAGATCATGACCACAGAGATCCACCTAGAGCTGTTATACCAACTAGAAGTGATGCTTACACTGAAAATGAAGCATCCGTTGACAGTCATTCTGCAACATCCGTTGACAGTCATTCTGCAACATCCGTTGACACTATTAGAGATGCATCCGTTGACAGACATTCTCAAGCATCCGTCGACAGGCAAAATGATGCATCCATTGACAGTCAACTTCATATTTCAGCAAGGACAACAAACTCAGGGGGAGTTTCTCAAGGTCAAAATTCAATGCTAAATCAACATGATCATGGAAATGAAGCAACCTCATCAAGATCAAACCTTCCACCTTCTAGAAAATGGACTAGAAATCATCCATTTGAGTTAATCATTGGTGAATCAAATTCAAGAGTCCAAACTAGAAGGGCCACTCAAGCAGAATGTCTATACAGTAGCTTCCTGTCTCAAGAGGAACCTAAGAAAGTGGAAGATGCCCTTCTAGATCCAGATTGGGTGTTAGCAATGCAAGAAGAGCTAAACCAATTTGAAAGAAATAAAGTATGGAAACTTGTGCCCAAACCTGATGATAGAAGTGTCATAGGTACTAAATGGGTTCTCAAGAATAAGACAGATGAAAATGGCATAATTGTGAGGAATAAAGCTAGATTAGTGGCAAAGGGCTATTCTCAAGAAGAAGGAATAGATTTTGATGAAACTTTTGCTCCAGTGGCAAGACTTGAGGCAATAAGAATCTTTCTAGCCTATGCAGCACATGCCAATTTCAAAGTCTATCAGATGGATGTCAAAAGTGCCTTTCTAAATGGGGAACTGGAAGAAGAGGTCTATGTCCATCAACCTCCTGGTTTTGAGGATCCAGAATTTCCAGAATATGTATATCTTCTCATGAAAGCACTTTATGGTTTGAAGCAAGCACCAAGAGCCTGGTATGACACTTTATCTGAATTTCTTTTGGAGAACCACTTCACTAGAGGTACAGTAGATAAAACCTTATTTCATAGGGATATTAATGGCTCTTCAATACTTGTTCAAATCTATGTAGATGATATTATTTTTGGGTCTACAGATGAGAAGCTTTGCAAAAAGTTTGCCAAACTTCTGCAAAGTAGGTATGAAATGAGCATGATGGGTGAATTAACTTACTTTCTTGGCCTACAAGTAAAGCAAGTTAATGAGGGCATTTTCATAAGTCAAACAAAATATATTTATGATCTCTTAAAGAAATTTGACTTAATGTATTGTACATCTGCTAAAAAACCTATGGCCACTGCAACTAAGCTTGAGTTGAATACTAAGGAAAAGTCTGTGGACATCTCAAGCTATAGAGACATGGTAGGTTCACTTCTATACCTAACAGCTAGTAGACCTGATATAATGTTTTCTACTTGTCTTTGTGCTAGATTTCAAGCTGACCCTAGAGAGTCTCACTTAATAGCTATTAAAAGAATTTTCAGGTATCTCAAGGGAACACCAAACCTTAGCATTTGGTACCCAAGAGAATCTGGTTTTGATCTAACTGGCTATTCAGATGCAGATTATGCAGGTTGCAGAGTTGATAGGAAAGTACTACAGGTTCTTGTCAATTTCTAGGAAACAGGCTTGTTTCATGGTTCAGTAAGAAACAAAACTCAGTCTCCACTTCTACAGCTGAAGCTGAGTACATTGCTGCTGGAAGCTGTTGTGCACAGATTCTATGGATGAGAAACCAACTCATTGACTATGGTCTAAAAGTTGAGAAGATTCCAATTTTCTGTGACAACACAAGTGTTATTGCCATCACAGGGAATCCAGTGCAACATTCGAGAACCAAGCACATTGACATCAAATACCACTTTATTAGAGAACATGTGATGAATGGTACAGTAGAAATGCACTTTGTGCCAAGTGAAATGCAGCTTGCAGATATCTTCACCAAGCCTCTTGATGAATCCACATTCATAAGATTGGTAGGTGAGCTAGGTATGCTTAACTTGTCGTAATTCCTAGTGATATTTGATTTCAAAAATTTGAAGCTAGAAATGTGTTTTGATCTACTTGAAAGTTAAAACTTTCAGAAAAATTTTCTGCAGAAATTTTGTCTAAGGCAAAATTAGCTTATCAACGGATATCCTTTTATCCGTTGATAGTATTAACACATTACTAGATTTTGCATGTCAACGGGTAACAGGCTATCCACGTCATCAACGGATAAACTGTATCTCAACCGTTCATTCTATATCCGTTGATATACATTTTTTTTATAACCGTTGGTAACCGTGTATATCTAATCATGGCTGTACTTATTCTCTTTTTATTTATTATCTGACAGTTACTTTTGACCAATGGAGTAATTACTTTTAATTATTTCATTTTTAATTCTTGAAAAATATAAAAGGCTGACTTGTACTCTCACATCTCACTTTTATTCATTTTCAAGCATATCAAAATTTAACTGCATCTTCTTCTCTAAAACTCTCTGTAACCAAAGTTCAATCACTTCAATGGCGCCTATTGTTAAGATGATGTCCTCCACTGGGTTTACCTATGAGAAGAACAATTTCGCGGCCTTTGTCGACACAGTGAATGCTCCAGAAGCTTACCACACTTTGATGAGTTTCGTGAAGAAATGCAAACTGTCATATGCTATGACTGCCACCACTCCCTTAATCCACGAGGTAATTGAAGAAATGTGGACATCTGCTGAGTACAATGGCACAGACGGTACAATTGCTTTTTCTTTAAAGGGTAAAAACTATGTGGTTAATTCTGATGTAATAACTGCTTGTTTAAAATTGCCTGAGAATAACTGTCTGAAAGTACCCACTGATGCTGAAATTGTTGCCATGCTTAATTCTATTAATTATGCCCTTAGTACTGAAAACTTAGGGAAAATTGTTAGAAAAGGAATGGTTAAAGAATGGAGCTATTTCTGTGATGCCTTCATTAAAACCTTTTCAGGAAAAATTAGTAATTTTGATGCTGTTACCCAGTCCATGCTAACTATGATGTGTATGCTCTTAAATGATAAATTCTATAATTTTGGCACATTAGTTATGTATGAGATAGCTGCAAAGTTGGGTAAAAAGGAAACTAGGAGCAAGAATATCTACTTTGCTAGATTTTTAATGCTCTTAGCACTGCATGTATCTGAGAATAAGCTATCCATTGCTAACCCGGATAGCAAGTTCCAATGTTTTGTTCAGGAGAAGAGAGTCTTAAGTGACCTAATTCGAATGAACCTCAATGCAGGAGTACAATTGGTATATCTACCAATTGTTCAGGTAACTATCTCTAACTCTGAAACCCCTATCTTCAACCCCCAAATTTCTTTGCCTTCTAGTGTCACAATGGAGTATGTAGCTGTGACCAAACAGGCTCCTACCAAAGTGACCAAATCCAGAGTTCCAAAACCACATTCTAAAAAGCAAACCTCAAGTGTCTCTCAAAAGACACTTGTTGTAAAATCTACCAAAACTCTTGAGGGGGGGTGTGAAGGTGGTAGTGAGTGGTGAGGGACAGGGTGAACATCAAAGAAGCCCTAAGGATAAGGAAGGAGAGATGAGTGCAACCACCATTTCAGTCTCTCAAAAGACTGCTAATGTAACTACAGGCCAAATTCTAGTTACACTCTCTCAACAGAGTGTGACTACTGAATCAAGTTCCCCACAAGGAACACTGCACAAGAGGGTTAGGGACACATATAGCCCAATCTCAAAAACCTATGGAAGAAGAGTGAAATCTAAAACCACGGGGGAATCACAGGGTACACACACTGTACAGAAAACTGTACCTTCTCAAACTCAGTTTGATGTGGCTTCAATAAATGTGGAGTCACAGCCCCTTGATCTTAATCTTCAAATCGACACACATTACAATCCACCATCACCAACTCCATCTCTGGATGTGGATATGATATCTACATCAATTCCTGATTCTCCATCTTTAAGATTCTTGGAGAAGCCCCACTCTGTAATTGGTGGTCATCATCTTTTAGATGATTTGTTGGACCATCAATCTTCCCTTCCAGAATTCTCAACACAGACTGTGGCCTCAAACTTAAAATCAATCTCCACAGATTCAGTGTTAGTTTTCTCTTCAACGGATAAAATTATTCCTTCCTCAACGGATATCCTTCATCCGTTGACAAGTGTTTCTCCTTCAACGGATGCGCCTCTATCTAGCCATCCGTTGACAGCTATAACTACTCCATCAACGGATATTCCTTATCCGTTGATAACTCACTCTACCACTGCTAAATCTGACATTCCTGTGTCAAGTGTGGAGGAGTTCTCAGTAGTTGAAACACTTTTAGGATTGAGGGAAGGGAGTGAGAGGCTGCCTTATGAGCAGGCAAAAGGAGAGGTAAATAATGAGAGGCTGGCCATTTCTTCCGGTCAGGCAAAAGGAGAGTTTGAGGGTTCCACCTTAGTAGGTGAAGGTGAGGGTGTGAGAGGTGTGAGCCAAAGGGAGCCCTTGATGCAAGAAAAGAGAGATGAGGGGAGAGAAGGGACTACAGGAGAAATAAGGATGCTAGAAGCAGCCATTGCTAGTGAGTCAATGGAGGTTGAGGATGCAGCCAAGGAAATGGAATATCAAAGAGAATATCAGTCCATGATTGACTCCATTTCTTTGGATGCTGAAACCTTTACTCACCCTGTTCCTCCCTATCAAATTCTGGCACAACAGGGCAATGTGGAAGCAGAGGAGGCAATGCACCTAGTGCACACCTCACAGTCTCTACTTAGAGCTAAGTAATCTATAGCAGCTCTGCCAACCACTGCAGAGAGTGAAGAATTTGACAATTCTGAAGATGTAGACAGCCCGAGCTCTGAAGATGAAGGTGGTAGCAGTATTCATGATTTTGCATTTGCTCACAACTACACCTATCATCAACTTGATATGGAAATCATAAGGCAATATAAATCTGCCCTGGCTGAGCACCCAGAAGCAGATCCATAGAGAAAGGTTGTTCTTCAACAGGCAATTGACTCCCTAAAGTTACAAAAGATGCAAATGGTGATTCAGAGATCCAACTTAGAGGAGGTCAAACAAGAAATCAAGGATGTGAAGATCTCTGTGGATTCCAAGCTAGAGCAACTAGCTCCTACAGCCACTCAGAGGGTGTTGCAACAAAGGTTCATCAAAGAAGACAACTTGGCTAAGTCTGTGCAACTACTCACCTCAAGAGTGGAAAAGATGGAATCCCAGATGGAGCAATTTCTTCAACATCAGAAACTGCAAACCCAACTGCTAGAAAAGTTAGTTGCAGCCCCAACTTCTAGTCAAACCCTTGATGCTAACAAAAAGGGGGAGAAAGTGGAAGAGGCTGTGGCAACTACAAGTCAAATCTTAATTTCTGAAAGCAGGGAAGCAGCAAGTGAGGGGGAGCAGCAGCCTACCATAGTGGTCAATCCACAGGAATTCATTGTCACAGCTTCCCCCAGCAAATCCAAACCTGTACAAGTAGCTCTATCTGAAGAGTTTGATTTCTCAAACTTGACAGAAGAGGAAAAGCTAGCCAAAATTGAAGCTCTACAAAAGATGAAAGAGGAAAACTATGAAAGAATAATGAGGACAGAGAGATTGATCAATCAATCTATTGCATCAACTCTGTTCTCTAGCCAAACCTCAGCTCCAACAATATCTACCACAATTCTGAAGGTGCTCACTCCAGCAATTGTGGCTCCTACATTTTATGATGCTGAGCCTTCTCATGTTAAAGAGTTTGAACCCTGCATCAAATCAAGACCCTACTCGCCACCAAAAGCAAATGGGAAGAACAAGTTACAACTGGACTTTCCATTTCCCAAGGATGATGAAGGGAAGCTGATGGGTAAGCAAATCAAGGAATTCAAGGAGAAGACTAACAGCTGTGTAAGAGAGTGGATGGCTGTAATCATAAGGAATGGAAAAGTTCTAAACATATCCAACAGCCATCCTAGATTTGTTGAAGCCAAGAGAGAAGAAACTTCAAGGCTACTAAGAGAATCTCAACCAAGCACTGAATATCAATATGAAAACTCAGATGAGAAGCAAGCAAGGCTGGCTCAAGAGTTATTGGATGAGGTAGAGGATGAATTGAGGGAACCTGAGGAAGTCCCCAAATTCAAAAAGAAAGGGAAATCAGTCCCCAAATCCAAATCTAAGAGAATAAAATCAAAGGCAAGGAGGCCTGTCTCTCCAGAAATTGAAAACAAGGAGACAGTTGGTTCATCACAACCTATTGATGTAAAAGTATTCAACCCAGATGTGAATTTCCATGGTGAGCCTATAGTACCTAAAGAGGAACCAATGAATCTTGACTCCATTGAGGTTCCTTCATTCTTGCTGAAGCCTCAACAGAAGCCTATACAGAAGAAAAGGAAACCAAGGAAGCAACCTTCAAAGGAACCAATTCAAGTTGCTAGGGTACCTGCTATTGTCAGGCAGCCAATCTTGGAAAACAAGGATGATTTTATCTATCAGGCAGATATTGAAGAATACTCTGGCATGAATCTTTATCTGGATGAATTGTCAGAAGTAAGAGGAATTGACAAATATAGACATTTGCCTGAAAGATTGGTCTTTGTATACAAGGGAGGAATGGAAAGGACATGGCCACTACAAAGGGTTCTTGGAGAAAATTATCATACCTTAACCAAAGTGTTCTCTGCAATCAAGAGATACACAGGGTTCTCCAAGATAGCAAAAGGGGAGATACTGGACAGAATAGAACAAATAAGGAGGGAATGGAACTCACCATCAAGTCTACCAAGGAAAATGAAAATCCCATACAATGGACAGAAAATCCATCTTCAACCTTTCTTGATGATGGAGTTCAGGGATGAAGATGGTAACAGGAGATTCTTCAGGTTAGAAGACCAACTACCAAAGGCTAGTTCTCAATACCTGAGATGGCTACAACAAAAGCTAAATCCAAAGATAGATGAAGAAGATGCCTTCTATAGGCAACTCCAAATACAGATTGAGTCCAACTCTGCCAAAGAAAGAAAATCAAGGGTGATGCCAACAAGAGGAAAGAAACAGTCTTAATCTGCTCAGTCTAGAGGAGCACTTCTCTGTAAATTTCTCAAACTTTCAGTTTTTAATTTTTGTAGCTTAATACAATTTATGCATTGTTCTTTATATATCTTTAGGAATGTTTTGTTATCATCAAGGTCCTGAATTTATGCTTTATTGCCATCAAGTATAAATTGGGGGAGATTGTTAGGAATATGTTGTACTTGATGATAACTTCACAATTAATCAAGTTGTATAAGGTTTTGTAGCTGTCAACGGATGAGGATTTATAACTCTATCCGTTGACAGGTAGCTCATCAACGGATGAGGTTTTGTAGCATACTGCAAGTATCTCTATGTTATCAGTTGATAGTGTTTTTATCCACAGTCATGTTGACTATCAACGGATAGGCAGAATAGGGTAGCCAATTGTAAATAAGCTATGCTATGTAATTCTGTCTAAGTGAAAGTGTATCAACAGATGAAGACAAAACTCTATCAACGGATACAACTCAAATCCACTCTATCAACGGATACAGCTCAAGTCTCAAGATCAACGGATACCGCTCAATACATCATCAACGGATGTCAGTGTACAAACATCAACGGATAATCATTGACACTGTCTTCTATGATTAGCTGGGGATTAGCAGTTGATAAGGACATGTTTGACTGACAGATCACATGGGTTGATAGTAGATACAAAAAGTAGTATGGCAGCCATACTTTGGAAACACAGAAGAAAGAAGCATTCTATTTACACTATGAATACAAGAAAGGTGCAGGAGACATGTCTGAACACAAGGACAACCTTTCGGCTACATGTGTATTTGGAGTGTAGTAGCAAGTCAACTAGAATTAGATTAGTATTATCTTATTCCAGTAGTACTTGTAAAACTTGGGATATATAACCAAGTGTAGCAACTCTTTGTAGGTTAAGAAAACAGACATATTTGCTTAGGGTTTCTTGAATATCCTTAGAAGCAAAGAGTTGTAAAACGGTAGCTGTGTACATTTTGTATCACAGAGTTTTCTTCAAATAAAAGGTTCAGGTGGTGCATATTAACCACCTGATTTTATATGTGTTTGTGTTTAAATCTTATATTGCAATTATCTCTGCATAAATTTCTGGAGTTCTTATCAGAAATTTATAAATATCAAAAATTGTATTCAACCCCCCCTTCTACAATTATACAAGTGTGTAATCTGGGAATAACAGAGGGCGCCCCGGATACCCTCCATGATTTTTTTCAACTTTCCAGTCTTTTGTTCAACTTTCCAGCCTTTTTTTTCCCATACACAATTTTTCAGCTTCTTTTTTCATCTTTGGAGAGCAAAAAAATAAGATTAGAATTTTCATGGCCTCTTAATAAATTATGATTCTAACTCCCCTCCATGATCTTCATAAATTTCCAGTCTTTTGTTTCAACTGCACAGTTTTTTCAGCTTCTTTTTTCATCTTTGGAGAGCAAAAAATAAGGTTAGAATTTTCATGGCCTCTTATTTATTTAATTATGATTCTAACTCTTCTAGTGATCATAACGAGTTTAATTATGTAACTCCCGTTCGAAGTAAAAGAGTTTATCGTAAACTTTTTAATGAAAATGGTGTTGAAATTCATGAAACAATAGATGTTGATGATATTGATGATGATGTTGGTAAAAACTTTGGTGATGCTTTTATGTTTTATGTCCAACACATTTTTTATCTATATAAAAAACAAGTAGGGCTCTCTTGTGCAATTTCTTACAGCAACCAAAATTTATCACTACTAAATCATATAACAACTCGGTTTTATGTTATCTATTGAGATTGTTATTAATTACACAAACTCAAGAAATTGTAGCAAGTAGTACTATTGCATCAATAACGAAAACCAATTAGATTCTGGAGGAGGTTGCTCCCATGCACTTCCTCTTGAAAAAGGAATTACCTGCAAGCAGAATAAAGTAAACTTTTCAGAAAATAGACATGACAATTGCAACCATTAGATATCTCAACCGATAGCATGCATTATATTTTAATTAGTATGAAGAATCACACACAAATTTTTTGGGTTGCACATTTTATGACTAGCGATGAAGAAAATTATAAAAAAGAGGTGCAACATACCAACACTTTGTAGGATATAAAGTCTAAACCAAATCTATCACCGCGAGAAGTAGATATCACAACTAAATGGCAGTAATGTGTACAAGCCATTAAGAACAAAGCACATGTTGACACCCCACAAGTTTATGTATAATTAATACAGTCCAACATTGCACATTTTAAAACCAATATAGCAGAAGATATCAAATTGTACGCTTTTTACATTCAAGAGACTGAAATCATATAAACAAAAAAATCCATTGCATCGATGATCCCCAACAATCCATGAGAATAAACAATATTCATGGAACATTTATATCAGAATTAGTCATTTTTATAAGCATTGTCACAAGCACTGAACATAAAATGGCGATCATATCATGCCATGAGAATACCATGTACCCCAAAGTGTAGCAGCAACAAGGCAAAAGTATGGTAGTTGATGAATTGTATATTACCCTGATATAATGAGTTTTTCAGATGGATAACAGCACATTGCTTACTTTGACAAGATTTAAAGGCCAGATTATACTTGGCTTATATCTTTTATGATAACATTGCCTTCTCTTAAAATGCAGAAAGATAGAGATGCATCATTAAGTTAACAAACGCACTCTAATAGTCTAATTATATCTATGATTATCTTTTTTAGTGTATTAACACAACAGCTTTACATGGTCAACTTGGTACCATCGGGCCATGAACACAAGTCTTATCATTGGGTCTCGTAAGTCCACTGCATTCATCTTCATTTTTTCAATTACATCCATTTGGCCAAAATAATTAGTCATAAAATATCATATTTTCAATCACATCCATTTGGCCAAAATAATTAGTCATAAAATAAAATTGTAATTACCGAGCACATAGTTGCACCGCTCAATCCAAAATTTACTAGTCAAGCAGTAAAGACTCCAGACTGGCTGTCGTGTACACATCAAGATTCGTAAACTAAAATTAAGCTCTACATAAACATTTCAGCTAGACAAAATTCAGTATGCACAACTCAGTTTCATGAAGTTACAGTATAATTTCAAATTTAACTTTTATCCACGCAAACCTAGAAAAAGTTAAAAAAAAAACAGAATACATTGGAGTTTATAAACTCCATTTATAGTGTTACCGCTGCTTTTACCGGTTTAATTCGGTTTGGCACAGGAAATTGACCATACAAAATGTAGATATACAAGCATTAAACAATACAAAAGATATACCTGCCGTGAAGAAGGCGACACTTAGAGACAACTTGGTGGTAAAACTGTGAACTAGAATGGTAAGTAAGAGACACCGGAGAGCCTCGAAAACCTATCTGAAGATCCTGGAAAAAATTAAATTCCAAGAAATTCCCAAATTTCTGACAGGTATGCCCACCGGAATTTAAAACCCGATTAATCCTCAACTTCAAAGACTCCCCACGCTCCGCAGAACAACCAGTTAACGACGCCGAAAATGTACAAATCTAACAGAAAATATATGTGGAGAGAGAGGGGGGAGATAGGGAGAGAGATGGGAATGGCTGTCTCCGCAAAAGAATCGCCAGAGAGAGATGTGTATAATTGAAAAATTAGGTTATGTTAGCAATTAGGGTATTTTGTGTGTATAATCGGGTTTTGTGATTGTAGCGGGTTAACAGACCCGCCCTCAATGTTTCATTGCGGACGGATTAAGGGTGAAAATGTAATTTTATTGACGCCCTCAATGTTTCATTGCGGACGTGCAAACACTTTTTTTCCCCAAATTCATTTTTGTTATTAATTAAAATAAATATTTATTTTGAATTAAAATAAATTAATTTGAAAAATATATAATTGAAGTTTTTGAAGTTTTTTATTAGAGTCAATATTGGCATATTTATAAAATACAACTTTTTTATAATTTAAAAATATACCAAATTATTAAAAAAATGTAACAAATTGAATTTTTAAAAAAAATAAAAAAAATAATTTTACAGTAGATAAAGTTTTAGAAATAATGTTAAGTTTGATATTAAAAAATTTGTACACATTATTGAACTAAAATATAACAATTCTGTAAAAATAACATATCTTTTTATAAATTTAATTAAATTGAAGAAATTTTCAAATAAAAAATTAACCAAAAAAAATATAAAATAATTAATCCACCTGTGTTGAGTTGTGGCACGGTCCGAATTATTCTAATTGTGGTTGAGAATATACATCTAATTTAGCGATGTTCCCAAAATTTCAAAAAATAATAAATTACCGTACGTAAGTCAATATACATCTAATTGTGGTCGGAATTAATCCAACCGCACGTAAGTCAATATACATCTAATTTAGTGATTTCCCAAGTTTTTATAAAATAATAAATTAATTTGGATGGTAAAAGTGGTAGTCAACGATCGATTTGACCCGTACTGCTAACTAGTGCTTTGTCCCGAATTGTTGTTTCTATTTTTTAAAAAATACTTATCGACGATCCAACCGCACGTAAGTCAATATACATCTAATTTAGCGATGTTCCCAAGTTTATAAAAAATAATAAATTTATTTGGATAGTAAAAGTGGTAGTCAACCTTCGATTTGACCCGTACTGCGGTACTGCTAACTAGTGCTTTGTCCCGGATTGTTGTTTCTATTTTTTAAAAAATTCTTATCGATGATCCAACCGCACGTATGTCAATATATATCTAATTTAGTGATATTCCCAAGTTTATAAAAAATAATAAATTTATTTGGATGGTAAAAGTGGTAGTCAACCTTCTATTTGACCCGTACTGCTAACTAGTGCTTTGTCCCGGATTGTTGTTTCTATTTTTTAAAAAATACTTATCGACGATCCAACCGCACGTGAGTTAATATACATCTAATTTAACGATGTTCCCAAGATTTCAAAAATAGTAAATTTATTTGGATGGTAAAAGTGGTAGTCAACGATCGATTTGACCTGTACTCCTAACTAGTGCTTTGTCCCGGATTGTTGTTTCTATTTTTTAAAAAATACTTATCAACGATCCAACCGCACATAAGTCAATATACATCTAATTTAGCGATGTTCCCAAGTTTATAAAAAATAATAAATTTATTTGGATGGTAAAAGTGGTAGTCAACCTTCGATTTGACCCGTACTGCTAACTAGTGCTTTGTCCCGGATTGTTGTTTCTATTTTTTAAAAAATACTTATCGACGATCCAACTGCACGTAAGTCAATATACATCTAATTTAGCAATGTTCCCAAGATTTCAAAAATAGTAAATTTATTTGGATGGTAAAAGTGGTAGTCAACGATCGATTTGACCCGTACTACTAACTAGTGCTTTGTCCCGGATTGTTGTTTCTATTTTTTAGAAAATACTTATCGACGATCCAACCGCACGTAAGTCAATATACATCTAATTTAGCGATGTTCCCAAGTTTATAAAAAATAATAAATTTATTTGGATAGTAAAAGTGGTAGTCAACCTTCGATTTGACCCGTACTGCGGTACTGCTAACTAGTGCTTTGTCCCGGATTGTTGTTTCCATTTTTTAAAAAATTCTTATCGACGATCCAACCGCACGTATGTCAATATATATCTAATTTAGTGATATTCCCAATTTTATAAAAAATAATAAATTTATTTGGATGGTAAAAGTGTTAGTCAACCTTCGATTTGACCCGTACTGCTAACTAGTGCTTTGTCCCGGATTGTTGTTTCTATTTTTTAAAAAATACTTATCGACGATCCAACCGCACGTAAGTCAATATACATCTAATTTATTGATTTCCCAAGTTTTTATAAAATAATAAATTTATTTGGATGGAAAAAGTGGTAGTCAACGATCGATTTGACCCGTACTGCTAACTAGTGCTTTGTCCCGGATTGTTGTTTCTATTTTTTAAAAAATACTTATCGACGATCCAACCGCACGTAAGTCAATATACATCTAATTTAGCGATGTTCCCAAGTTTATAAAAAATAATAAATTTATTTGGATGGTAAAAGTGGTAGTCAACCTTCGATTTGACCCGTACTGCGGTACTGCTAACTAGTGCTTTATCCCGGATTGTTGTTTCTATTTTTTAAAAAATTCTTATCGACGATCCAACTGCATGTATGTCAATATATATCTAATTTAGTGATATTCCCAAGTTTATAAAAAATAATAAATTTATTTGGATGGTAAAAGTGGTAGTCAACCTTCTATTTGACCCGTACTGTTAACTAGTGCTTTGTCCCGGATTGTTGTTTCTATTTTTTAAAAAATATTTATCGACGATCCAACCACACGTAAGTTAATATACATCTAATTTAGCGATGTTCCCAAGATTTCAAAAATAGTAAATTTATTTGGATGGTAAAAGTGGTAGTCAACGATCGATTTGACCCGTACTGCTAACTAGTGCTTTGTCCCGGATTGTTGTTTCTATTTTTTAAAAAATACTTATCAACGATCCAACCGCACGTAAGTCAATATACATCTAATTTAGCGATGTTCCCAAGTTTATAAAAAATAATAAATTTATTTGGATGGTAAAAGTGGTAGTCAACCTTCGATTTGACCCGTACTACTAACTAGTGCTTTGTCCCGGATTGTTGTTTCTATTTTTTTAAAAAATACTTATCGACGATCCAACCGCACGTAAGTCAATATACATCTAATTTAGCGATGTTCCCAAGATTTCAAAAATAGTAAATTTATTTGGATGGTAAAAGTGGTAGTCAACGATCGATTTGACCCGCACTCCTAACTAGTGCTTTGTCCCGAATTGTTGTTTCTATTTTTAAAAAAATACTTATCGACGATCCAACCGCACGTAATTCAATATACATCTAATTTAGCGATGTTTCCAAGTTTATAAAAAATAATAAATTTATTTGGATAGTAAAAGTGGTAGTCAACCTTCGATTTGACCCGTACTGCAGTACTGCTAACTAGTGCTTTGTCCCGGATTGTTGTTTCCATTTTTTAAAAAATTCTTATCGACGATCCAACCGCACGTATGTAAATATATATCTAATTTAGTGATATTCCCAAGTTTATAAAAAATAATAAATTTATTTGGATGGTAAAAGTGTTAGTCAACCTTCGATTTGACCCGTACTGCTAACTAGTGCTTTGTCCCGGATTGTTGTTTCTATTTTTTAAAAAATACTTATCGGCGATCCAACCGCACGTAAGTCAATATACATCTAATTTAGCGATGTTCCCAAGATTTCAAAAATAGTAAATTTATTTGGATGGTAAAAGTGGTAGTCAACGATCTATTTGACCCATACTGCTAACTAGTGCTTTGTCCCGGATTGTTGTTTCTATTTTTTAAAAAATACTTATCGACGATCCAACCGCACGTAAGTCAATATACATCTAATTTAGCGATGTTCCCAAGTTTATAAAAAATAATAAATTTATTTGGATGTAAAAGTGGTAGTCAACCTTCGATTTGGTTGTGTGTCACTCTCAGACAAGAGTAGTACAACCACTAGCTAATTTCTCCATGTCGAATTTTAAAGTTTCCTCAATAATTTATAAAGATGACTCCATTTTTTTAGCAATAAATTCATCAACTCTCCTCTTTCTCCCTCAAACAAACAAACATCTCATACAGTGCATTTGGTTTTGTGTGTCACTCTCAGGCTAGAGTAGTACAACCACTAGCTAATTTCTCCATGTAAACAAACAAACATCTCATACAGTGCATTTGGTTTTTGGGGATCTTAGTAGATCACTACTATTCTAACTAGTACTAGTCACTAGTGCTTTGTCCCGGATTGTTGTTTCTATTTTTTTAAAAATAATTCTCGACGATCCAACCGTACGGATGTCAAGATATATCTAATTTAGTGATATTCCCAAATTTTTAAAAAATAAAAAATTAATTTGGTTGGGGATCTTAGTAGATCACTACTATTCTAACTAGTACTTGTAACTAGTGCTTTGTCACAGATTGCTGTTTCTTTTTTTTGAAAAATAATTCTCGACGATCCAACCGTACGGATGTCAAGATATATCTAATTTAGTGATATTACCAAATTTTCAAAAAAAAAATAATTTGGATGGTAAAAGTGGTAGTCAACTATCGATTTGACCCGTAATACTAAATTAGTGAATCTAATGTAAAAATCTCAAAAATAGAAAATTAGTGAATCTAATGTAAAATTAATCACAGAATTAATGAGTATTAATATTTGAATTTTTATGAATTTTAATTCGAATTTTATCTTATTTTACTATTTTTAATTTAATTTTCACAAGAATACGCCCTCCATGTTTCATGGCGGACGCCCTCCATGAAACATGGCGGACACGCCCTCCATGAAACATGGCGGACGCCCTCCATGAAACATGGAGGGCGGGGGATATCCCCTGGGGGCTCCTGATTGATCTCCATATATATATATATATATATATATATATATATATATATATATATATATATATATATATATATATATATATAGGGTCCTTCTCAGTGGGGAACTGGAATAGTTGAGGAACTAGGAAATAATATCTTAACCCTTGATTACTAAATGAAATGGACGGACATGATACACACGTAATGATTACATTACACAACACCAATACACACGTTACGCCCAAAAACTTCCCTGCCTTCAAGTATTATAAACTACTAGCTTATAGCCCGTGCAAAGCACGGATTACTTTTAATTTTTTGTAATTTGCTTATAATGTAATATAATATTATAAAAATTAATTCTAATATGTTGTTAGGAGGATTCGAATCTGACACCCTTATATATATATATATATATATATATATATATATATATATATATATATATATATAATAACTTTTACCATTAAATCTAAATTAATGAGTTATTGGTAGGAATCGAATCTTAAACATCTGTATATAATAACTTTTAGTATTAAATCTAAATTAATGAATTGTTGGAAGGAATCAAACCTTAGATCTTGGGATCAAACCTTAGACCTCTGTATATAATAACTTTTAGTATTACATCAAGTTGAAGATCTAACTGTTTTAAATGAAAGATAACTAAATAGTGATTAACCAAACTACAAAATATATCTCATTTCAATTATTATAGTATAGTAAAGATAGATAGTATAGATTACATTTTGTATTGAATTGAACTTTTATTAGATAATTTTTAATGTTTTGTTAAAAAACATAAAATTTTCCAAATTTGAAAGAGTTAAGGAAAACATAATCGGTTTGGAGTTAAAAACAAAAAATAAATTATATTGATTAAGTTTTAGATGCTCAAGTTACTATTTGTGCTTTACTTAGAGTTTTAAGTTACTATTTATGTACGTTGAGAATTTTTTTCAAACTAAAAAATCTACTTATATTAACTATTTTATGTAATGGATAATAATTGATAAATCTAATACTAAAATATATTATATATTTTAACATATTTAAAATATTACTAAATATCTCGTGATTGAATTTCGTCAATAATATATTATAATTAAAATTTATTTTACTATTTGTATCTATACAAATTTAAAATTTATGGTTCAAATGTAATCGACCACATATAAGTTTATTTATTTTAAAATTAATTATTCTAAATACGATTGTATTTATAATATAACAACTATTTAATATTTTTTTACTAAAATACTACCTATTATTTATATTACAGTTTGACTTAAAATATAATTCTTTTATATTAAAATTATATATAATTACTAAATATAATAAAAAATATTGAAAATTGTTTATGTTTCGGTCATAAACTCTAATTTATCAAGACGGGTACTGTAGTGAGTAATGTTGTGCGACTGACTTAAGAATTAAGATGCATCATCCATCTTCTTCTTATTATAGAATAGCTTATAACCTGTGCGTTCACGGTTCCTTTTTTAATATTTATATTTATATTAATTTTCTAATATTTACATGTTAATAATTTACCTTTCAAATTGTTGTTACAAATTTGATATATATATATATATATATATATATATATATATATATATATAAGATTTTACACGTTTAATTCAACATTTCTGCTATATCTTGAATTCTTAAAATTTGACTTGGACGATTTACACCCCACACGAAATTAACTAAATAATCCTTAATTTAGTGATGCTTTAACAATTATTTTTCAGTTAAAACTACGCAGAAACAAAAGAGAGAAGAAATTGACGATTTTTTAGGTTGAAATTTCTATTCGATTTATAAAATCTACTTATGTTTTATTTTGATTATCAAAATATCCTTCTCATTATTTGAAAATAATTCTACTAACAACCAAATAAGATTTTAATAATAAGTGTAAGAGTGATTTTGTCTAAATTTGGTAGTCGGTAGTCTAGTTTTTTCAGTATGATAAAATAAATAAGAACCGTAAGATCATAAAATAAATAGATGAAAAACGTTGGATCTAGTTAAAAAGTATTATATTATTAACATGTAAACTACAAAATGTATCTATAGTGAAATAAGAAATATTGTTTAATTATCAATGATTTAAAACATATATAATTTGGTTTTCTACATTGAACAGATTTATCAATGTAGGTATTCTACACTGAATAGAATTAATGTAATT